>OU744722.1:52746001-53431001 GCA_916613615.1 Steromphala cineraria | reverse complement strand
CTCCCCAACCTGGTGGTCAATTCGCCTTGGTTAAAAGCTAGCTAGGTTACATTATCAGCAATAAATTTCAACTGTGTCATTTCAAGATGACAAATAGTATCTGCATAAAACACAATTAGAATCACAACTTTTATTAATTGTTAAGAACATCAATAAAAAGCACTAACACACATACATATTGTAATTTTTATGTCAATTCACATGTACGTAACTTTTTCATGAATGCTTTAATTGGCTTTCAAAATGTTGATCATGGTTGAAACTATTGACATATGCTCATCCAAATTGTTAAAGGATTTTTTACCTAGCAAATAATAATAAAAACTAAGCAAATAGATTTCCAATGAATAGGTAATTTCATTTATGTTCTAATCAAGCATCAATTTTTCATTTCAAATCCATCTGTGACCAGGCCTTCTATATGATTAATGTTTATCGTCAAAATACAAATATTCAAATTTGTATGGCCAACCAAATTTGTAACAGTCTCTATCATAAATCTGGAAATAGGTTCAATCTACAGTTCTACCTGGAAAATAGGATCATAGTACAATTCATTTACATATGAAGAAACTCTTTTCTGCAAATCACCAAACTGCTTAAGCCTTTCTCATGGAGCTAAACAATACAGATATAGAAAGGTATTGAAATATGATAAACAAAGAAATCATTTTAACAATTTGTTTTGTTTTTAAGCTGCAAATATAGGATGACAGGAAAAAAACATACCGGGTAAGTAGTACCGTATTTCCTCTAATAAGGGCCCGGGCGCTTATTTTTTCAGCACCCCTTAACCCCCCCGGCGCTTATTAGAGGCCCGGCGCTTGTTGGAGACCCGGCGCTTATTTCTTTCACAGACACTGAAGATTGTTTTAAGCCGTCTTTTACCATGAATACCTGTAAAATGTTTACTGAGGGAGCATTTATCTAATAGTTAGGACCCGGCGCTTATTAGAGACCCGGCGCTTATAAGAGGCCCAGCGCTTATTTTCTCAACTAGCAATGACCCCCCCGGCGCTTATTAGAGGCCCGGCGCTTATTGGAGACCCGGCGCTTATTAGAGGAAATACGGTATACTTAATTTCAAATAATGCACTCAAGCTCAACCACAAGCTTTATAGCAAGTTGGCAATGCCAAAAAACCTTATCAGAAAACCCCTTAAATATCTGAATATTTCATTTAAGGAAGAAATCTAGGACTTTTCATTGTGATGAAACTGAAAATACCAGCTGGTTCTAGTACACCAAATTCAAATATTGCATTTCATGTAAACCACAAGTCTGATGAGTTGTTCAGACCCTAACCCTAAATTTTTAATTGGCAGTAGTACGTTTTAGGGAGAATATAAGGTGATGTCAGGAAAATGAAAATTAATGGTTCCAATTGAAAGATTTAACTTAAACTAAATCAAGCATTAATATATCAAATATAGTACATAGTGTATAGTTCAGACATGCAATTCCTTTTCTTACACAAAATAAATTAAAGGTCTCCACACAAAAATGGCTGCTAATGGATTTATGTGAATCTTTATATTTTGTTCTCTGACTATGAATGATTGGTTTGTGTAGTGAGATTTTTGACACTATCAAAGTAATACATTTAGCATTAACTTTCAATAGTCAGTGAAAATTTAAAATAATTTTTTTTCATAAAATGTGCTTCTGCCCCTTTAAGACAAACAGAAAAACCTTAAAATATCCACATCAGATTAAACAAACGTGTGAAGCTCACAACATTTTCTATAAAAAGGTGACAAATTCTAGAACAAGTTAACCTACTTCTGTAAGTTTCACAATCTAACGGTGTGACACCTAAGACCAAAAGTAATTTACCCCCTACCTGCTACACCTTTGTTGGGAATGTTGAAAGAAACCAAAAGAAATTAAATTGATGGGTTTCATACATAACAGGAACATGCTTCAAGGAAACATTACAGCTAAGAAGAAATGACATTGCATTCATCTGCTAGATTTTGTAGGTTACTTATACAATGTGTAGATCAAAAGGATAGCAAAACGTAAACTATGATAACAAACATTCTGCCTCGTCATACTTTACTATATGTACCTATTATGAGACCAGGGATACATATTCTTATAGATATATATATATATATGATCTATGAAACATAAAATGCAACAAATGCATTTTATCTTTCATTTCGATTTCAGATTATCTAATAAATCATTATAGTGTTGCCAACTGTTCTATTAGCAACACAAGTTAAAGAGTTATGTTGAACTAATGAGAAACAGCATTGCAAATCACCATTGTAGACATGTTTCACCGTGCCTTGTAGTAATGACTGTGCAAAAACAAGGTCCTAATTTAGCAACACTAGATATTATTAATAACGCTTAAATATAGCTTTAATATGTTCTCTAATGATCAGTCAATCATTATTCTACTAATTCCCTCTTAGTCCTGTTGTACTCTACACCATTAGTGCAGCCCAGGGTCATACTAACATCTCCAACACATTAACTGCCGCGGTTTCTCTGGAGCTGCTGCCTCTGCCACTGTTTAACCTTCTCTAACTTAAATCTACTCCTACTTAGGAACATCAAGAAAGCTTTTAATATCATTTCTGATTTACAGTCATCTGTCACTTTGTCCCTTACTACTACAGCACAAGGCCACAAGGATCTCACCATTGCCACCCTGTCGCTGTTTTCCTGCACTGTCGCCATTGCCACTGATTGCAAATAACCGATACACAATGAAACCAAGATAATAATATATAAGAAAGATTTCATATCATTTCTGAAGCCATCAGTAATCTAGTGTTATAAATCCGAGTGAGTCCTGCTGTATAATACATCATAACTTAAACAGTACATGGTCTTATTAATGCAACTGATGCCATAACTGCCACAGTTTCCCTGCTTTGCCACCTCTGGTACTTATCCCCACTAATATTCAAGAACATTAGGAAAGTTATAAAATCATTTATGTTAAACAGCCAACAGTCATTTAACAAAAGCCATGTAAGTACTCTCAACACTACAACAGCAGCACAAGGTCCTATTAATGCCACCACTGTCCCAGTTTCCCTACACTGTCGTCACTGTTGCCATCTTACAGTGACTCACCAGAAATAGAAACAAAGAAAGTTTTTCATCATTTCTGTTTAACAGCCATCAGTCATTTAACAAAAGCCATGTAAGTACTCTCAAGACTACTACAGCAGCACAAGGTCCTATTAATGCCACCACTGTCCCAGTTTCCCTACACTGTCGTCACTGTTGCCATCTTACAGTAACTCACCAGAAATAGAAACAAAGAAAGTTTTTCATCATTTCTGTTTAACAGCCATCAGTCATTTAACAAAAGCCATGTAAGTACTCTCAACACTACAACAGCAGTACAAGGTCCTATTAATGCCACCACTGTCCCAGTTTCCCTACACTGTCGTCACTGTTGCCATCTTACAGTGACTCACCAGAAATAGAAACAAAGAAAGTTTTTCATCATTTCTGTTAAACAGCAATCAGTCATTTAACAAAAGCCATGTAAGTACTCTCAACACTACAACAGCAGCAGAAGGTCCTATTAATGCCACCGATGCCATCACTGTCCCAGTTTCCCTACACTGTCGTCACTGTTGCCATCATACAGTAACTCACCAGAAATAGAAACAAAGAAAGTTTTTTTATCATTTCAGTTAAACAGCCATCAGTAATTTAACAAAAGCCATGTAAGTACTCTCAACACAACAACAGCAGTACAAGGTCCTATTAATGCCACCGATGCCATCACTGTCCCAGTTTCCCTACACTGCCGTCATTGTTGCCATCTTACAGTGACTTATCCCTACTTATATTCAGAGACATAAAGAAAGTTTTCTATCATTTCTGTTAAACAGCCATCAGTCATTCAACAAAAGCCACATAAGTACTCTCAACACTACAACAGCAGCTCAAGGTACAATTGATGACACAAATGCCATCACTGTCCCAGTTTTCCTACACTGCCATCACTGTTGCCATCATACAGTAACTCATCAGAAATAGAAACAAAGAAAGTTTTTCATCATTTCTGTTTAACAGCCATCAGTCATTTAACAAAAGCCATGTAAGTACTCTCAAGACTACTACAGCAGCAAAAGGTCCTATTAATGCCACCGATCCCATCACTGTCCCAGTTTCCCTACACTGTCGTCACTGTTGCCATCATACAGTAACTCACCAGAAATAGAAACAAAGAAAGTTTTTCATCATTTCTGTTAAACAGCCATCAGTCATCTAACAAAAGCCATGTAAGTACTCTCAAGACTACTACAGCAGCACAAGGTCCTATTAATGCCACCGATGCCATCACTGTCCCAGTTTCCCTACACTGCCATCACTGTTGCCATCATACAGTAACTCATCAGAAATAGAAACAAAGAAAGTTTTTTATCATTTCTGTTAAACAGCCATCAGTAATTTAACAGAAGCCCTGTAAGTACTCTCAACACTACAACAGCAGTACAAGGTCCTATTAATGCCACCGATGCCATCACTGTCCCAGTTTCCCTACACTGCCGTCACTGTTGCCATCATACAGTAACTCACCAGAAATAGAAACAAAGAAAGTTTTTCATCATTTCTGTTAAACAGCCATCAGTCATCTAACAAAAGCCATGTAAGTACTCTCAACACTACAACAGCAGCAGAAGGTCCTATTAATGCCACCGATGCCATCACTGTCCCAGTTTCCCTACACTGCCATCACTGTTGCCATCATACAGTAACTCATCAGAAATAGAAACAAAGAAAGTTTTTTATCATTTCTGTTAAACAGCCATCAGTAATTTAACAGAAGCCCTGTAAGTACTCTCAACACTACAACAGCAGCACAAGGTCCTATTAATGCCATCACTGTCCCAGTTTCCCTACACTGCCGTCACTGTTGCCATCATACAGTAACTCACCAGAAATAGAAACAAGAAAGTTTTTCATCATTTCTGTTAAACAGCCATCAGTCATTTAACAAAAGCCCTGTAAGTACTCTCAACACTACAACAGCAGTACAAGGTCACCGTTGCCAATGCCAGCACAAGAGTTTGCCTGCTCTAGCTGCCGCCTCCGTTTGCACCTTCCTCTAATACACAGTCTACTCCTACTCAGGAACCTGTAGCTTGTATAAGTGTCAGGATCACTTTCACAACTTTCATTCATACTTTCACCCGGGGTTTCCGTTTTCACAGCAGCCACATGGCCACTACGCTTGTAGTAATTTGTGTCTAGCTAGCTCGGGAGCACTGTTTCCATTCACCTTGCACTCTCTGCCTCCAAATGAGTAACCTGAAGCACAAACATTGTAATTTCCTCACACACAGACACATCTTCCTCTAGCCTGGAACCCAGTCTTTTGAATCATATACTTTGTTTACTTTCTCTTCAAGCCTAAATGATCTAATTTTTTTGACAAATCTATCGTATGACCTTCACCCAGTTGTTGATCAGTAACGATGTATAGTCATGACACATACCTCATCCTGTTTTCCAGACAACTTCCTCTCGGTAAAATAGATATTTAGATTTTAAACATCTTGATTTGTTGATACGTTGATTTGGATTATTCAATTTCTTGTCCATTGGGGTTTGATTCCAGGTCTTGTCATATCAGATGAATATTAGGATTCAAGTACCGGTAGATGTTTCCTTTCTTGAATGGTACTCAGAAGTAAACTTAAACTAACAACTTTTTTATTGACAGAAACAAATTTGGACAAGGAAGATATTCTTGCATGAATGTTTTCTTTAGAAATAGTACTGTTTTTAAGCAAGTGATGCTTGATTTAAAAGCAAGTATCAATAAATTGTTCAATTCATGCAATAAAGAAGTTGACTATTCATAAAACCTTTTTGCCAAATTTGGAAGTCAAACAAGCATGAAACAAGCTAGACACAATACAATTTCTACTTGTTACCAAAAGAATCCACAAAAAGACCTCATTATTCACATATATGAAATATCCTTGATTTATCATATATATTCCTTTACAATTTTTAATTTTCATAAAAATACTTAACAATCTTGCTTGTTTTACAGTCTGAGTTATTCTCATCACAATTGACTGATAGATTTGAGTCAGTTTCTACCTCGAAAACTGCAAACGTATTCAAATGAAGACAAAAATTAATTTTATCCTTCACATCTGATCTTTACAAAATCATTGTCAAAACCAAATAAATTATATTTCAAAATGAAAAACACACTGACATTTCTAAGTTGAGAATAATGCATCTTTTTATATGTGCGGTGTTGTAATTGATTCTGCAAGTCAGCATACACAAGTAAATAAATCAAAACTTGCATAAAAGGAATGCCAAGCAAGGCAGCTACGAAGATACAAAATATTCTTCCATAATATCAGCACATCTAGAGTCAAGATGGTAAGCTCAATTTCTTTGCAATTAACAAAATTGTTTGTTGTTCCCTATACATCAAAGCGTAACTTTCAACAATCGGCTCACAATGGCAGAATAATTAAACGTGACCCAGCTCCAACTGGGTAGAAAGAAGACTACTTAAATTACGATCACATGTTCCGTGAAGTGACTCTCTATAGAAAAGAGGGGGTCGGAGAATGAATCCTTGTCTAAGCAATGATCTATAGTGAATGCTAAACCTGTGGTTTGTACACTTGGCTAGAATACCCTGAATAGGCCCAGTCTTCCGAGACACCCCGTCAGCCTTCTTACACCAACTGCAAACATATCAACATGCTAAATACCCTCTAAAGACCACAGGATAGATACAATTCTTGTGCAAACATCTTCTATAAGGCCTTTTTAAAAAGGAAAATACATGTTAAGTAGGTGAACATGCTTAATACCTTTTGAAGGTTAATGGCTGGATACAAGACCTTTATAAGATCATATAACTATAACTATTTCATAAAGAAAATTCATAAACATAGTAGATAAACATGCTAATGCCCTCTAAAGAATAATCCACTGATATAAGTCCTTTATAACATCATATAACAGCTGTTTTATGAGGAAAAATGATAAACATAGAAGATGAGCATGCTTATTGGCCTCTAAAAAGTTACGGATGGATACAAGTCCTATACAAACATCCAAATAATACATGAAGCCCAAATTTCATAACATCCTCTAAAATGGATATTCAGGCCCAAAAGGATAACTTGGCTGATATTTTTCAATTGACTGAATTATCGTAAACATTAGGAGTTTAGTAACACAAAATACTTGAATGTGTATCATGTGTATCAACAAGATTTGAAATTTTATCTTAAATGTATATCTTAGCAGTTTGACTCAATTACACCTTAAAGAGAACATATGTTGATTTCTTTAAGATTTTTGATTTAAAAAGTGTTCTTCTTCATGGTTCTTAACAGTAACAGAAAATGCTAAATTGATCAAACATGTTCAATATATAGATATTGTGCCATTTGCAGTGAAAAAATTTGTCCATGTCAGCTGCTCCTCATACTTTGGTACAATGTACAGCTGATGGTAGTCTACAGCTGAGGATGGATAGCACTCATTATTTGGGACGGTTTATTTATTTGAGGGTGTAGCAGGTTACTGACAACTTGTAAGCAAAAACTCACTGGTGCATAAACCTGTTTTAGTAAGACTGTAGGCAAAATGATCGGTAGGCAGAAGTGGATGCCGCCATAAAACTTGTAGGTAGATGAACTAGGATGCTCTAAGAAAATATGAAAATGCTTAAAACTAACACCTTTTCCAGAGAACAAAATGGATAAAATGCTTAACACAAAAAGCAGAATAGCATCTTTGTCTCATGGACACTTCATTTTCTTTACAAACATCTTCAAATCAGAAAGGTAGAAGGATAAAAGAGATAATCCAGTGAATAAAAGGTCTATATTCAAATATGAGCAATAAATTAAACAATTCTCAATGTTTTGTTGTCAATAGACTAACAATGGTCAATGGTAAATTAATCTTCTTTTGATTGCAGAATGCACAATTCTTAGTCATTTAGTACACACGTCTTAGCAAAATATAATTTGCTGAGAAACCTTATTATGATCTTACAAAAAAAAAGGTCTTGTTAATTTAATTTGATTTGAATTATTACGACAAAAGAATCAGAATTACAACTTCACAATCAATCATTCAAATTCACAAAAACATGTTTGATATTTCTCAAGCACATGTTAAAATAAATGTACAATTCGATATACAGAAGACTTATCTTGATTCAATAATCTATGAACACAAAATATTATACCACAATGCTATATTTGGCCTACTAGCTTGACAAATTACAAGAAAAATTTGCATAATTGAAAATATCTGCCAGGCAAAGTAATCAATGGCAAAATGAAATATTAATGAAAACCATTATTGCCAACCTACCTTGAAGCATTCTGGTTAAAATTAGATCTTGATTTATAAATATAACAAGCACTGAAAGCTATTTGTAGCATAAGTATCAACTGGCCTTCATGTTTCTTGAGACAAAACCTTCGGCGACTCTATGTCCATTTTTGACGAGGGTTTTCCTGGCGATAGTTGCGTTATGTTCGTAATATCCTGAAGCAGGCCTCGATGGAGGAGGCCGCCACTAAACAATAGGAAGGAACTCGGTAAATATTGCCAAGCACTTGAGGAAATGCAAACTAAATATATACGGCAATATCCTAAGAAAAGAAATTACCTCTACGTTTGTTTTTATTGTAGTAATTGAGTGCTTTTAAAGGGTATTTTCAATGTCATTCTGTTTAGAGCATTTTTAAATTGCATTAAATACATACAGAAATATTCATTAAAAAAACTCTTTGAAGTGAGATATTTTTGGTGCTTGCAAATGCATTTTTAAAGATATTACCGTAATTTTGTGCACTTTCAGACTAAATATACAGCAATATCTTTAAGGAATTACCTCCACATTTGTTTTTAAAGTGTGTCTCTTACAATTAATGTTGAAGATATACATACTACCGTATAAGGCTTTTAGCAAATCAGAAGAAAATGATCACAAAAGTAAACATTTAAATATAACGGACATATGTAATATTGTGGTATCCATCCTTTGAGAAAAGAACATATACAAATCACTCACTTTAGGAAACATGTCTTGATCATGATGATACAAAAAAAGATTTCTTTGGAGCTCTCATATCTTTAGCTTTCAGCATAATAAACAAGAAAATGTTTAACAAGTTCATATCCTGATAGAGACCCTTATGAATCATATCCTGGTAGCTTTTAACAGACTGTGAGATCCTTATTAAAAATATCTTGTAAACAGAATGAATAAGGATTACAATAGACCATCTACATCAAAATGTTGGTGACATGATTGTAAAGGGTTAACACAATTTTCACATATATGTAATAATTTTATACCACAACTTCTTCAGAATAAACACAATTACTGATGTTACTGGAAACGGATTCAACAGTATCAACTTTGTTATTTAGGATAAAATAAACAAAATACTGGCATTTGAGAAGTTGTTTGACTTTATTTGAATACATCTGTTACTGCTAAATCATTAATCTGTGAAACCTTAAATTATGTTTCATCATAACATTGACATCAAACTTTAAAAATTCTACAGTGTGTAAATTCATATAGATGTAAAGTCAATATGAACACTGAAATATATCTCAGTCACATCCTTGTATCATAATTCTGTTTATTTTATAAAATAAATGTTTAACTAAGCCTTTCACAGGGATGACATATGGGAGAAAACGAGAAAAAACTTAAAAACCTTTACAGTAAGTAGGATTTCTGGTTGGATCCTGTTATTAGTAAAGAATGCTTAGAACCAACATACCTGCATTTTAATCATTCTAAGTAACAAACAATCTATAAGGATGAGAAACCTTTAACTATGGGAATCATCTGAGAAGTCACACACCTAATAACATTAGATAGCCATGAATAATCCTTAAATGATTTGGTTCTTGTGATATGCATCTTGTGTTATGAGACACGTCTCTCTGTAATATCAAATTCATTTCTGAAATTCACAAAGGGCAGACGAAACGTTAAGATCTGACCTATTTTTGAAACTGAAACTAGCCTTGCCTAATAATTCATTAAACAGAAGGTTCAGCAGAAGAGTTTAAAAAATTCTTTTCTTAAGAAACCGCTATTTCCCTAAGATAAAATGCTACAGTGATTTTCACCTAAATTTCTGTTAGAATCATTCAGAAAGTCTTATTTCACAAAAATAACTATAGAACATCACACAGTAATGAAACAGTAATTCTTAATAGAGTTAAAAGAAATTAATTCAAAACTTGAAATGTTTGTGAGACTGAGTTTGAGTAAACATTACTTGGGCAATATTGCAGCCACTGACGTCAGCCAAATCTTTGAAATCACATTTATTTTCATATCACAAAAATTCCATCCAGCCAATGTTATGCTAATCAATTCAAAAGTAAACCATATGTCAAAAGGCTTAAATCAAACATATTCATAAAAATTATGCCTGCACATGTTTCCGCACTTGTTGAAAATAATGCATAGAAAAAGGCCCAGTGACATGCAAACAGTTAGAGCACAAAGGGAGCTTGAGAAATATATTCTACATACAAAGCTAATGGAGTGTTGGTGTGCTGTAGGAACGTAGTAACTCTGACAGCAAAAAGCCAATGAAAGCCTTTTGTCACATGTTTTTTTCCGATCAAAAAGTCAAGCTTTTTTAACATTAATGCCAAAAAGCTTACATAAAATGATTTCAGGACGAAAGATGAATGACACATTAGTACAAGAATTCATTTTGTCTTCCTTCTCTCATGAATTCACGCAAATACATCAAGAATAAGATTTATAGCATGGACCTACCCAATAGTACTTGTTGCTTACAAGTTGTGACTGTTTCTGTTTATTTGAGAAAATGGTCAGATAGGATGGCTTCGGTAGAAATGGTTTCAGTAGTTAAACAGGAAATACCAGATTTTTATTTTTTTCAAGTTTCACTTATTAATATTAGTTAATACCAAACGTATGTTTAGAGGTCCTATTACTGACCTGGTTATCTGTAGTCATAGAAGAAATAATCAAGTATCAAGCACAATACAGTTGTGACCATTCTTGTGTAAACTCCCTTTCTTCACTTGAGGTAGGGAAATGAATTTGCAAGATGAACTGAACACTGTTACTTTGTTTTTTGAAACATTGTCTTGCAAAAGGATACTTATATTTTCTTTTTCATGACATCTTTTTACAGTTGAAATTTTATCTGGACATTTTTGTTACACCTAAAAATCATATTATATTTACATAGGAAAATAATTGTTTCACTATAAAAATCGTCTGAAAAGCAAGGTTTTAAGTTAATAAAGGTTTGAGTAAACAAAGTTTAGTTGTATTTGCCTAAAATACATGCTACTGCCCCTTTAAGTTAAATTACAAAGCCTAGAAAATCGGACACATCAGTGAGCAAATCATGTTTCAGTTTTTTTAAAGCTCATGACAACCTAAGTGATAAACTTTAATGATGTATGGGAATTACTATAAAACAGGTGCTCTTTTGTCCATGAACTTTGACCTCTCATTACACATCATCTCATGTGAAAAAGTCTATACAGCAAAAACATCATCATAAAGCCAATATTTAAGTAAATCCAAAGCATCATATTAAATATCTATGAAAAAGAACTGGCATTAAATGAATCATTCAGACCCACTGGTCCTATTTCATCATATATTAACCATATATTCAAAATAGCTTGAAACTTCTAGAAAAATAGAGCCATTGGCTCTGTAGCTCATCAGGCATCAAATCAAGTTTGCTTTATACAGGCAAGATGAGCTAAAAATGAAACTGATGTTACCTATTACAAGAAAACCTATAAAACAATTACAAAACAAATGTATTATTATTCAACACTTTCTAGATCGCCAGTATCAGACAGTGAAAGAAGTCCACACTAAAATATCCAAGGAGAAATAAATTTGTCATAGACTGTCATCTAATGGAGAAAAATAGGTTTTTAAGATTGTGACCCCTGTGACCCTATTTGGGGTCATGGGGTCACAAAACCTACAGTTTAGAATCCCAATTGACCAAGGAGTCTACATGCAGTCTTTCAGCTCAATAGACCTCTGGGAGCTAAAGGTGATGATGAAAATAAGTTTTTTAAGGTTGTGACCCCTGTGACCCTATTTGGGGTCATGGGGTCACGAAATCTACAATTTAGAATCCCCATTGGCCAAGGAGTCTGCACATATAATTTCAGCTCTCTAGACCTTTTGGAACTTGAGAAGAAGATGAAAATAGTTTTTTAAGGTTGTGACCCCTGTGACCCTATTTCGGGTCACAGGGTCAACAAAGTTACAAATTAGAATCCCCATTGTCCAAGGAGTCTGCACATATCAATATTAACTCTCTAGACCTTTTGGAACTGGAGAAGAAGATGAGAATTGGTTTTTAAGGTTGTGACCCCTGTGACCCTATTTTGGGTCATGGGGTCACGAAATCTACAATTAAGAATCCCGATTGGCCAAGGAGTCTGCACATATCATTTTCAACTCTATAGTCATTTTAGTACTGGAGAAGAAGATGAAAATAGGTTTTTAAGGTTGTGACCCCTGTGACCCTATTTGGGGTCACAGGTTCACCAAAGTTACAAATTAGAATCCCCATTGTCCAAGGAGTCTGCACATATCACTTTCAACTCTCTAGTCCTTTTAGAACTGGAAAAGAAGATGAAAATAGGGTTTTAAGGTTGTGACCCCTGTGACCCTATTTGGGGTCACAGGGTCACCAAAGTTACAAATTAGAATCTCCATTGTCCAAGGAGTCTGCACATATAATTTTTAACTCTCTACTCCTTTTGGAACTGGAGAAGAAGATGAAAATAGGTTTTTAAAGTTGTGACCCCTGTGACCCTATTTGGGGTCACAGGGTCACCAAAGTTACAAATTAGAATCTCCATATGCTAAGGTACTTGTACACAAAATTTCAGCTCTCTAATGTGTATGGTTCATGAGGAGAAGTCGAAAGTGTCAAAAGTTTACGGACGGACGACGGATGACGGACGGACGACGGACGACGGACGGACGCCGGACGACGGGCCATGCCATAAGCCCATCTGGACTTTCAGTCCTGATGAGCTAAAAATAGATCTTACAACAAACCTTCTCAGAGACGCCTTTCCTCTATCATAATCTTTTTAAGATTGAATTTATAAAGATTTTTAAAAGTTTTAGTTCTTAACTTTATGGAGACTGAGATACAGTCTAGATAAGTCTTATTCAGTAAAATCTTGAAGCTTGAATATTACCGGTAATCCCTAATTGTATTGAAACTCCAGAATAAACATTGAAGATGCATACCGTAAATCGTACAACAATCACCTGGCAATTATGATTTTCAAACAGGTATTTGATCCAGCTGTTCAAAGGCAGGCAATTTTTCCTATATATCATATATTTCCTTTAATGTGCATTCATTTTTACAAATAAAAAACATTCATATAAGTTTTAGCCATGAGGTTGAATGTGTTAACAGATGCCAGAAGACGTATGTTAAGAGAGGAAATATTCATTTTTATTTTATTCATTTTCTTAATCTTACCTTGCGACTACTCAAAGCAGGTGATTATACTTTATACATAAACAAACACTAAAGCTGCATACTGTAAATCCTTGAAAAACCAACCATCCATTATTATTTAACACCTATTGGACCTGCATTTACTCATGGTAGGTAATTATACAAGGTACATGTTTAATCAAGGATTTACGGTATAAACTATATTATCAGCCTACATAATAATATCATCCAGTAATGAGACTGGGCTTATAACAAGAAAAAACCAACGACATGCACCAGAGTTCTATAGTGGCTGAAGACTGATGATTGCTGTATTTGTGGGGATAAAAGAGCCACTCCAAACCTGAATTATAAACAGGGAAGTTTTTCCTCAAGTTACATCCCAGATTTCAATCTTACCCCATAAATACGATCTTATATAGGGAATTTTTCCCTAGATAAACCAAAGGTTTATATTTTTCCCTGAAAACAAAACATTAAATTTGCATTTTGAATAGCAGCACCTTTTCCCCTAGATATATCAACATCTTAAATCTAACCCTCAAAATAACACATTTTCATTTTAAACAGGAAAATCTTTTCCCATAGAGGAGCACTCAATCCAGAGTGCGAAATAAATTTGTATTTCTAATTGAATATTTCTTCCAGAGTTAAACCAAAAGGTTACAGCAGTAATCCCCACAAAAAATTGCATAACTAATTTGAATTCATATTAAAAATCTTTCCCCTCAGACACAGTGGTATCCAATTTAGCTCTTAACTTTGCAATAAATTTTCATCTTTGTTTTGAAAAGATTTATTTTCTACTCAGAAATGTCAAATAAGTTTTAAAGAAATTGACTTTAACATGGTATCATTTATGATTTCTGTTATTGTCATAATTGTGAAGTGTACCTCTTAGGTTTTTGTTTAGTAATTACTCAAGCTAACCATGTAAACATAAGCAACACACATTGGCATTTAAAAAAGGAAAATTTTCCAAAAATCAATGAGGTTTTGCATTTAACGCTACAAAATTGGCACCAAACTTACGCATTTTCATTTTGTACATGTTGTCTTCAATGTTCAAAGTTTTCATAGAAATTGACATTGTTGGAAATCAGTCTTTCTCCAAAACTATACAACAGTATGCACTTGACCTGTACACTCTTTTCATTTTTCTTCTGAAACATGAAATGTTACTCAGAATCTCCCAAAAAAAAATGCTGCAAAATCTCCTTTTTTGTGATAATTCGGGTCATAATGAAAAAGGGTTTTAATTGGAATATATTGTAGTATTTAAGTCAAAGTGTTTGTTTATATAGGTAATCATTGTCATGTGTTTGATTGTCTTACCTGTAATAGCTTTTTCAGATTTCTTCTAATGTAGACATTACTGTAAATGTAGGAATAAACACAATTAAATACACCAGCTTTATATTCTGCTATATCCAATTCTTGTGCGCTACACATCAATAATGTGGACAACTAACCTAAAAAAAGAATCTTTTGCAAGTTGGTCATTTAATTTAAATGTTACTTAACCATAAATCAATGATTGCAAAGTAAAATTCAATGATGTCAAGTCTTTTTTTCAAGTTTAACATTCAAATCAAAAAAATATCATACTAATTTGCTATCATAAAGTCTCCTATACCAGATTAAAATCTCTTCTTTCATGGAAGACAATGAACAAAGTATGAACCAGCAAATTTGATCTTCGAGAAAATGGTTGATTATAATAAAACAAAAAAAGGTTGTTTGGACTATTCTTCATGGATACAAATGAACTCATGTGAATAACCTTATATGAAGGTGATGTGTATAAAAATCTTTTAAGATACTGCACTAAAATTTCACATTTCACCAAAAACTTTCGAAAAAGGTACGAAAAAGTGTGAAGAGGTTGCTTTTCTTATGTTCAGATTGTCACCAAATAGACCCTATATTAATTCTAAAAAAATCTTAATAATACATGTACTTTAACTTTTTATCACTTTTCGCAAAGGAGTTTTTAAAATTAATTCCCTTTAAGGGCTTTAGAGGTCATAATTTCAACACAAAGTTTAACTTCATAATATCAGGAAATCTTACTACGACTGTAGACTTATGTTCAGTCTCTGAAAAATAATAAATCTCATAACCGATTATTTCATTAAATATAAAAAGAAGCCTCAGAGAATTGGCTATTTCAGTTCTCTACAGATCTAGACTTGCTCTTCAAGAGGTTTTGTTATGTCAAATGTTATCAACTACAGTCTGGCTGTAAGACTACTAGGACTGGACAATGTAGGAATACAAGAACAAAGTCTTTCTCTTTGAAAATTTGATTGTATAATATCAAGGCCCCAAATAACTTCTGAGAAAACAACATTGCATTTGGTAGAGAAATTATCAAACTTCGCTGAACCAGTGTTTGCTATAAGCTGACAGATATGGTTCAGAGATATATCAAAACATAAGCCTTTTTTTAGGAAATCCAAGGTATACAGATGGTATCTAATACTGTACTATTGTACAACTGTAATGTGTTATCAGCCCAAATGCAATAAAAAAAGTTAGACAGACATGGTTCCAAGATAGTAAACAATTATCTAAGAAAATACAGCATTTTTTTAAGGAAATCCAAGGGATACAGATGGTATGAAATGGTCGCCATCTATGTAAAATGCTGTCTCCCTGTTGATATCATAATTTGTATTGGAAAAAAAAGGGTATGATGTTTTATAGACTGTCAGTGGCAGGATCGAATGATGCAACAGTTATCCCTCAAAGCATAATTAAAACAATGCAGGGAGTAGGATGTTTCCTTGTCTCAGGATAAATTAATGCAGATTCTGAAGGGCAGAACATGTTGTGAGTGCTCTTGAATAGATATCTCTCCATTAGACATTAGAATTGCAAATTTTATGGTTAGGAAATTACATTGTTTCAATCCATGTCGCAAATAACTGGTTTGTCTTGGTCACTCTAATGGCTATTGTGCAGATTTGCCTAATATATTTATTTCTCAAGATGGTTAACATTGTCCTAAGTTAATAAGAATAATTCTTATTAACTTAGGACAATGTTTACCATCTTGCTGAATAACATATAATTCAACCCAGCTGTATTGGCATATGTTCATGTTGTTAATGTGGTGAGCATTCCATAAAGTCATGGTCATTTGTAAGGAGCCTCCGTGCAGTCTACAACCCACCTTTAGCAAGTTTACAGACAGTTGAAAAGTACCAAAACTTTACAGAAACACTGAAGTTATAATATTTTCATTTTAACTTTCACTGAGACAAAAACAAAACATAGCTTAAAGCAAGACTAGATTGTCAGTAATATAAACTTTCCTTTGGACTTCATCTTTTAAAAAATCATCGTATATTTCAAAGTATTATTCTTTAGGCATTCACCTTTGGTCTTTCTGAAAACCCAAGAAAACACAAAAATTTGCTTGATTTACAAACAAAACGTTTTGAATAGATTTGAACAAATGAGAAGTCAAATATCCGAGACCATTTGATGCGAACTTTAGGTAAATGCGGTAAACTTTTGTGTACTTTTTGTTAAACTTTGAGTTGCAAATTTACATTAACTTTAATAAAAAGAATTTTCAATTAATCAGTATAAAATATTTGAAAAGTATAAAGACAATTCAGAGATGATTTAGTTTGAAATTTATTCTTTATTTCACAAACAACAAATGTAATTCAATCATGACATGATGTCACTTTAAATAATCAAAGACATGTGTTTGTCACATGTGATAGCTTAACGGATTAACTTTTCACCCTGAATTAAGTTAACCCCCTCACAGCTAAAGTGGCCCGGGTGTGCCCAGTGATTTGACCATCTTCAGTGACCTCTGAGGTCAAGAAGGAATCTCTGCCCAGTAGGTGCAAACATCTGGTTTGCATCTTGACACCCAGCCCCAAACACACTATCATCCCAGGAGATGAGACTTCCATTGTTTGTTCAGGACTAAACTATAATCAAAGGTATTTCAGCCTAAAAACCACAATCTTGTCCGTTTGCTTAATGTGTTATTTGGTGCAACTTGACTCTAGGGTAATGGTTTTATATTTGCTGTTGTAAGGAAATGATCTTAAATAAAACTAATACTTATATGACTTGAAGCCTAAATGTTTTAGCTTAAAAGAAAAATTAAGTTTTCAGTTTTATATTATAGTGTTATGGAGAGTATGTTTCAATTATTTTGCAATGATTTTAAAGTCAAAAGCGTTGATTATCAGTTAGAAAATATTTGTGACAAACAATAAAGAATCATAATAAAAAGGAATTTCATCCTTAAACCTAATATTGTCTCCTTTTAAAATCATTGATTGATGTATTTACAATTTCACCGAAAGCCTGATGGAAAACTTCTCAAATCCATGTTTTAAAGTTTATGAATTATTAATTATTCTTTTACCAACCTCACTAAAATCTCCAAAAACACATGCAATTTTGTTGTCTTCAGTAATACCAACATTTTATGTCTTCAGTAATACCAACATTTTATGTCTTCAGTAATACCAACATTTTATGTCAAATTGGTATAAATCATTACAATGCATATCAAACATTAAATCCATTAAACATGTAAATAACTGGTGAATAAAATGCAATACCAACCATAGACCTCTTTAACATGGATGTAACAATATTTAAACACTTAAAAACATTGTTACTCTCTTTTTTCAAATGCCATTAAAGATAACCATCAATAATTCTACAAAACATCATACAATAACTTATTCATTTGTTCAGGATATAAAACTGAACCAACAACTGAAATAAAAAGCCAAAGGTCCCATGAAGAATATATAAGTCATATTTACCAGCATGTTACACATTATTGTAAATATATCTCTTAATGACTCAATATGTAGTTATTTTGTCTCATTTACACTAATCGATATATAAAACCGTCTAAAAATAACATGAACAGAAGCAGATTGTTTTCTTTCGGCCTTGCTATGATATCCATACTTGCTCATTATAAATGGTAACTTTAGATCAGTAGTGCAATGTGAACCCTCTGCCAGGCCTCTGAGATATATACAGCAACCTAGGTCTCAATTCACAGACAGCCAAGGCAACCTGTACGCTCAAGTGCCAGCCATTTTGTCCCACAATATTGGACTAAATACTACTTTGTGATTATCTTCACACGGATTGAACATTCTTCAATATCCTTGGATTATTTACTTGTTTCAGGTACAAACTAAGTGTATATCCTGCGTTTTTGTTTCTTTGCTCTCATATCTACAAGTAAATCTACTACTAAAACCTTTTGTTCCTACGAGAGTATTTACAGCGAGTGAATGTCCCGATATTGCAATACAGAAAATCGGACGCCGCGAACAGGTGAAATGTATGTATGTATACATGTATATTCCTTTGAAGTCGCCGACTGCCTAGAATAACAACAAAATATTCAGGCAGTCCACGAAGATCTCCAAGTTCCGCGTCCCTGCCAGTGCCATTATGGAAGACAGTGAAGGCACGTCTAGGAGACGGGAGGACAGGGGCGGCAGACAAGCTATCAGGAACTCCCAAACTTTGACTTCTGGTACCCAAACTCAACTTTGGTAAGGGGGACAGGACGGGGCGTTTCAACTTAGCCTGTGTGAAAACTGTGATGTATAAGTGAAAACCTACCTCTGTTCTGGGCGATGTATATCCGGCGTGGTAACAGTATAGTCCCACCCTGAATCCAACACACAAGGGGAGGAATCAACTGTTGCTTTGGAGTAGTCTTGGAACACTCACAGAGGCCATGTTGAATCAAAACAATCCGCACGTGGTGACTATGGGCTGTTATCTCCCTTTACCGGCAGTATATTTCCCCAGCAAGGACGGATACATAAAGGCGATAATAACTGAGCAGGGATTTAACAAAATTATGGCGCGTTATAGTTTAAAATGGATGGGACAACCTTGGAAACATCAGCTGTCAAATTAAAACTTCGCTGTATACGCCATGCAAGCTAGTGAATCATGGGAAAGCACCTGTTGTATTCCTACGCGCTCGCTTCGAGTTTAAAAACACTGCATTTTCTTTTATTAGGCAAACCTGGACTATTTTGTCATTTGATTCGCTTTGAATGTCATATAGTCTATATCTTGTTTCCATAATGACTAGTTAGGCGACATCATTAACTAATACATGAGAACTATCTTTCCGAACTTGCATCGGCTGCTAGCGTGACGCTTCACTCACTTCTCTTGAGCTGTCAGCGCGAGGGTTTGTCAACGCAACTGGGAGTTTTTATGCTTAATTATCTTTCTCGTTTTTCATGTGGCTATCTGAAGTTGTCTTGTAAATTTAAATGGTATGCTTAGAAGAACGCATTTTAATTTAACAAGCTAGTGGCTACGCTATTTGTTCAATTTAAGAAAAGGTTAATTGACTTTAGTGTAGGCCTTTGTTGTATTTTGAATTTGAACTTATCTTTTCTAGGCTATAATCTTTGGTGATAAGCGTTTTGATTACTATTTCATTAGGAAACTAATTATCACCATAAGTACTAGCTTAATAAGGATTGAATTTTTAAAGAACATAATTTTCCAAACGTCAACAAAATAGTTTTAAAGCGATTTTCTTATCTTAAATTTTACAGGCCACTTAAAACTTGGGCTTTTAACATATGTATTCAGAGCATATTGCCATTCGAATGTAATAAGTTGAACAGGATGTAATCTTAAACGTGTTTAATATCTTTTAACGACAGAGACTGTCAGAAAAGTTTACGACCCTTTTCTTTCGGTCGCCTTTCGGGGGACGCATTCTTGGGAATTCAATTCCCACGAGCGGGTAGACTAGGCTGTGCGGGGATCGTTCATCACACTCCGAATTCCTCAGACGGTAATGCCGTTTCGTCACACTAACCACGGAGCGCGGTTTGCTATATTTATTGCCGCTTCTAGTCCTTACAAAGGGTCTGAATACTGTGTTATCTTTGCTCTCATTTAATGCTTGACGCGATTGGGGGACATGGCATTAATGCACACAATGGTGACTTGAAACTTTGGAGAATGCCAATGCGCAAGCTCGTTCACACGTGGTTAATAGGTTATCTCATGTTTTCTCATACACAAAAAATGTGTTTTTATATTCAAATAGGTCGAAATTCATATGTATTTTAGTTTTAATAGAATAACCCATGCCTTATTAATACATCCTGTTTGAGTTTCATTATTATAGTATAAGTAAATGCATATTTTTAATCGATGGTTTTAAAAATATTCGTATTCTAATTTTAAGTACTTATTTGAGCTAGTAAATAAGTGTTACAAATTCATTAAAAGAGGGAAACACAAGCTGTGACAAAGCCACCAGAAAGGGAATCCACTGTGGTGTACTCTAATCAATCTCTAACTATGAGGCAAAGATATGTCATGGGTTTTCATGGTACATCCTCCTGTCTTCGTTTTATTTTTCGTTTTGCTTCGAAGTGATTATTTTTCATCAACCATGCAGGCCAATATAATCACATACTGATTTCATTCTTCCAAGCGAAAGGATAAAGAACATAGAGACTTGACGTAGTAATAAAATAAGTATCATCATAAAATATAAGGCTTTAAACTCCTTTAAACGCTTCTCATCTTACAAACTTGAATTAAAGAAATGACATGGCACTTATACTCTCTTTGTACTAACCACTTCGAACTATGAACAAACTACTATTAGGAGCTTCACTAATACTAGACTGAGAGAAGATAATTATTTGACAAACATGTATTTGTTCCTGAAATAAGCATAACTATGCTAAAAGTTACGCTGAAATCAATTTTACATTTGCAAGCAGGTAAAATGATTAAATGTATGAATTTTTTTAACAATAGAATGTAGAATGTTTTATAACTTACAAACTTCATCAGCAGTTTACGTGACATAGTACTGTTAAGGTCAGATATTTCGAGCGTCAATAGTAATATCTTGTCAAGCATAACTATCTGTTGCGGAAAACTAAAATTTTACTGTTGTTTTTTGTTTTTTTGCTTCAGAATAGTGACAATATACCGCTTTAGTTATCATCTTAGATCAAAGGTACAGGGACTGACTCGCACCAGTATATGACTCAAACGTTTTGGACTTTTTTCTAAACGTGTCAAAGAGAAACAGTGGTTTTGTGGTGTTGGAAGTGTCTTTTATGGGACTAGTAAGTCATGCTTCATGACTGTCATATAGGAGCCTTTTATACAGTCTGTGTCTAAATTCGCAAGTCTAGATTGACTGAATACATTTAAAGCCTAAATGAATTAATTAATATAGTGAAAGGAACAGTAATATCTTAAATATTTCATAGACTAAATTAAAGTCTAGGGACTAGTTTGAATACAAGGCATTTGCTCGGTAATCAACGAAAACTTGTCATATTTTGCAGACTAGGTTAGTTGGTGAGTTGAAATAAATTTCAATCATTGTTTGGGCACATATCTAAGTAAAACCAAATATGACACATATACCATGTCACTTTCAAACAACAACATATACATTCTCGTGACACACCATTTTCTCGTTTGATGAACATGGCTCATTTCTTGTCTTTATCTTGTCTATTTTTCGGATTGTGGATAAAGCTTCCTCTATAGTAAGCATCTCATTTTTAAATTAGAGTAAGCTATAAGTTGAATTCAATGTGTTTTGATTGTTTTCCTTCTTATTAAAATCATTTTCGATTATTCACGTGAAAAATGTAAAAACAAACAGTAGATACCTAATTACATGTGATTGAGAATGTCATCATGAGTTAATTTAGAAACGAACATCAATAGTATCTATTAGCCACAAACTATTCCCCCTAAATGTCAGTAAATGTTTGAAATATCGTCACAATTTAACAAGACCGCCCCTTTCACGATGTACTATATGTAAACACATGTTAGATGAATTGATTTAACAAAAGTTATCGTTAAATTAGGTTGTTGTCTTTTTACCTATATTTTTGTCAATATTATGATGATATATAAGTTCACCATTCAATCGCTTGTTCTGTTAACGATATGAGGGCACCTTTTACGATTTATTTCATTTCATTTACGTGTCAAAGGCTCCCTTTTAATCTGAAGGCCGTTTAATGTTTTTAGTTGGATATGCAATTACAATGAAATTTGCATTGACATATAACCATTTAATGTTATGAACTAAATGTAAATTATTTTGATATAATATATTATATTTGTTTCTAAGGCATTTATAAAACGTGGAAATAAGTGAAAAAATTAAACTCCCCTTCCATTATGTAAGTGATACAATAATGAAACAATCTCTCCTATTAAGAATATTACAATCTATGATAAAATATTCATCATAGGCATTATTGTACTGAGTTGTTGTTGAGACTGAGTTCATGGAGACGCACGGGGCAGATCATTTCTGGTAACGAATTGCATTGAAAATTTAGACACGAAACACTACTAACTTGAATGGAATATTTTCTGTTATACACGAATGCAAATTAACAAGAATATCGCTTAAAATTCGTTTTCACGAAGACAATCTCTTTCAACTGTTCATTAGCTTTAGCTTTCACTAAATGTTCAAAGTTATTAACTGGTACTAGTATATTATTAATGACGGTTCTTTTTAATTGAGTGAAATGGATTGGTATAAAAGCACAGTTAAATCATGAATTGTTGTTGATGATAGATATATTTAACAATATCAATGTTCAGATGAAAATAGTGAGAGTTAAAGGGGCAGTAGCCCGTTTTTTTACAATTTTATACTTTAAAATTTTCACTGTAAATTGAATGTTAATGTTAATGTTTTATTTTGACAGTGTCAAAAATCTCATTAGACAAGCCAATCAGAGGACAAAGTATAAAGATTCATATAAAATCCATTGGCGGCCATTTTATGTGAACACCTTTAATTCATTTTGTGTAAGAAAAAGGAATCGCATGACTAAACTTTAGGTTATATATTTGAATTATTACTGCTCCATTTAGTTTAAATACATTGTCTTTCAATTGGAACCAGTAATGTTCATTTTCTTGACATCACCTTACATTCCCCCTAAAAACGTGCTACTGCCCCTTTAAGATCAAATGAAATAGTTTGAATTGATAATACTGATACAAAGACACGGCAATGATCCACGCTATGTTTAAACGGGTGAGTATTTGTTTTAATACACTTAAATCCACCAGGTAATGGTAATGATACACAATTATAGTCTTCATCCATGTTTATATTCAGGTGTATCATCAGTTTCCATGAGGTATTCCGATCAATGTTATTTTCTGCTCGGGTCAAAAGCTAGCCCGGTAAAGCTAAGTTATTAATTCATAAATATCGTTTCATATTTCCGACTATAGGAGTCCTGCCGCCTCATTAATGATGTAGTTTTATGTTTTAAAGATAAGACATTATCGATCCAGTCGGAACAACGTGTTGTGTCGAGTCGTGTGTAGCATTTAAATATATCGATTTTCCTTTACGACATGAAGAACAATCATTTTAAGACTGCGACGAAAACAATCATGACATTTTATTAAATAGTACTACCGTATTACCTCGTATTCAACCCTTGGATTTGAAATTACCTTTGGATAATAGATTTCACATTACTGGTAACCTCATATTATGACATCTGCATCTTTTCGCTTTAAAATAAAAAAAAAACTTGTGTGGTTGAGTTTATAGTTTATTCTCAAAATAATACCTATGTCCTCGTAAGCAGAAAAAAGAACAACCCCAAAACCTCTCAGTTAACAGTCAAATCAAAACAACAAAATGACAACAACAAAAAAAAAATTACAAAATAAACATGAATCAACAGATTTATAAATATATATATTTTTAGGACTGTTCCATTTCAGCTATAGGTGTGGTTTGCAGGACGAATACCAAGATGACCCATCTTTGTCTATCATCAAGAGAAAAGCGTGTCGAGGGAAAAGAACCCTGCATGATTCGAGTAAAAAAGTAGTTCCAAAATACTCATTCATTGGGGTGGGGAGTTTGAATAAGTGTACGTATTCGATGAAATACGGTATGGAATTTGTTGTTGATTTCATGAAATTTATATTGATCAGTTGTTTGGAATCAAGAAATAGTGATAATTTTGTAACTGGTTTGAATGTTATGTCCTCATAGAATGCAAATATGTATTATGTATGTACAAAGCAATGTTAATGATGAAGGTTTATTAAAACTATAAAACTTATTCATGTAAGGCGAGTTTCGACGTAAAGAAGAAGAAAATTATTTTATTTTAGTGTCACATGTTACAATTTCTTGTTTTTGCAGTTACATACCATTTTTAACGGTAACACCCAGCCAAACGGCTTATGACACACTACATACAATAAAACACGATAAAATGAATAAGGTGAAATAAGGATAGTAAAATATTTAAGGTATCACACAATACAATACCATACAATTTAATATAGCACAATACAGTAAAATACACAACCGAATAGTACACTACAATATTCTACCGCACAAAATACTACAAAATCATACAATTACATAAAGACCTCACCATAAAAACGATACCATAGATACTTATGTCGTATTTTACGAGTGAAATCGACACAATCAATTAGCATCTATATCGAAATGTCGCCTGAAGGTGTTTATCTTTAAACATGCTTTCATCAATACTCCTATCACACCAGCTGCTAGAAATGTCCATCAAGAAAGAAACGACATTGCTAGAAAAGGTTTATCGAACTTAAAAATAACAAATAATAAAGAATTATATGTTATTGATTTTCGATTGTTGCATCAAAACGGTTTATTTATCTCATGTTCAACTTTCTGGAAGGAAGCCTTTGAAATTTGATATCTGGTTAATGTACAAACAATCACTTCATGAGCAAAAACTTTGGTTACAAACTGTAGCCGCATATGTTTAACAGGCAAAATAAAGTGAATCTATGATATGGCGTTGAAATATTTGTTATATTTCCTTATTTTAGCCATTCACCAAGATCATCAATGTTCTTAGTATTGTTTAAAGGCACCACTCGATCGAGTTTCACCTGCCATTTTGAAATGGTAGCACAAAATTTAGAAATAACTGTTGGATTGATAGAAGAGGAGCATGTTTGTCGTAGTAATACATTCCACGATCGTAGCTTCGATGATTGGCTTCATTTCACGATGATTTTTTTTCGAGCAATACACTTTATTCTTTGTCAAATTGTTAAGTCTTGAACAACTGAAATGCTAATCTCACAAACATGTTTAAAATAAAGTGTGAAATTATGTAAAAATCATATATAATTGTAAACAGGAAAGTCCCCCTGAATTTTGTTTCCAAAAAATATACCCGCTCAAATGGTCCCTTTAAATTATTGACTAATGACATATATGATTAATTACACGTACCTCATAACAGATATACAGTAGCGAACATATCATAATATGTCTGATACCAATATCCTATATCCTTCTATAACATAACATCAAACAACGTTTCAATCTATCTAGTTATCGCCGTTATAAACGTACCATCACCAAACTATACTTACACTGAATTAACAATCATTGTAACACAATATTTGCAATAGAACCCTTACAATAAAAGGATTGCAATAAACCGTTCCAATATGATGAGGTCATGAAGAACCTATAAGAACACAAGACGAATCTATACTAGTCCGTTATCCAGACCTAGACTAACATTTAGTCTCAGAAGTATTTTTTTCTATAGTGACAATATTATTAAACAAACCATGTATTAACAAAATGGAGCCCAGAAGATGCTTTAACTTCAGACTTGCTATACTTGGTTGGTCATCAATTAAATATTTTGCTTTAGGGTCTGGATGACAGACTAATCCAGACCCTGAGCCAAAAAATTGAGTGAGTCTTCTGTGAAGTCCAGAAAATGTCCAGATACCCCAACTTTAGGAAATTAAATGTTGTTCAGGGCTCATTTTTATTTTATTCAATATACAAAATTAAAATGATAAGATAAGTCATGAACTTTTTTTCAGGGACGATATGTTAGTCAAAGACAAACCATCAGAAGTCTACATGCAAGAAATGGTTCATATGTTTTCAAACAACGAAATATGTTCATGAATATCGACTGTCTTGCTTTCAAGAACTATTGTTAAGAAAAGAACGAATGCTGAAAAATGAAAAATATATTCCTTGATAAGCATTTGAGACGTTGGAAGGTAATAAGATGGAATTGAAGATCGCCTTACATCGTGTAAAGAGGTTGTATATCGATGTATTTGTCTCCAACTTCCTCTTTCAAAATTTGAGTGCAGAAATGTCTTTAGTGAATTTGTATTCAAATAAAACCTATTAAAATCGATGACTGATGATGCTATTGTCATGAATGTCAAGTCTACATAATGGACTATATATCATTCAGCTACATCTCGATGATTGTTCAACTCTTGCCGTACTATTTCATTTCGTTGTACGTGTATTTCATTTCGAGTTATTGATTTTAATTAACTTTTGTATGTGTCTCAAATGTTTTATGTTTGTTATATTATTGTTCTCAATGATGTTTAATTGTTCTATATAATGTTGCCAAAAGTCACTAAGGTAGCCTTAGTGCATTGTTTGATGATGGCACTAAGGTTAACCTTAGTGAACTGCAACAACCCCCTGTACTTTTAGGTAAATGACATGACACAAAAAACGCCAAACTAAAATTGATAACGTTTAAAAGTGGCATACGTATATATTTATAAAATGCGCAAAAATCTACGTGATATACAAGCTTAAGCAGTATGATTTCTCTTTCGAGAATCAAGGCTGTTTTAACAATAACCTCTGCTGCGCCTTAGTTGATACGAAAATCATAGGAACGTTTAATTATACATCTGTATAGTACTGCTCTGGCTTCACGAACTATAAAAACCAATGGAGTTTGACTGTTTACAAAGAGTTGCTGATTGACAGTATGTAAACCAAACCCTTTCAAATATACAAAAGAAAAGCTGTTATAGAATATTTTGACATTTAAGTTAAATCATAGACTGTTTACAATTTACTGTTTACCAGATAATATCATTACAAAAACTAAACCTCAGTCTAATTGACTCAACAATTTAAGGTTTGGTAATTCGAACCCCCACTGTAATAAACTTAATGGGATAAGTTGTAATCCAAGTTAGACTTTCCTTCTCAGGTGTACAACTTGATATTGATATGTTTACATTTTTGTACTAATATCCGATCATTTAAAGTACATCACAAACTAATTTTGTACATTTTGAAATATTGTCATTAAGAAAACTCACTTTGGCGACAGAATCATACTACGCATATGATACCGAGTGAAAATAACGCTTGTAAAGCACTATGTACTTTTCACCTCAAGATGTACAAAACATGTTGACAAGTTAGTTTTTGTTAATGAAGACTATGTATGCATTTGTACACTAACAGTAAACAGTAAACAGTAAAACAGTAACAGTAAAAGTAAAACTATCCTCACACCTCAAATGTTGAATAAGCACATAGAAACAATTGCTTAATATGAAAAAAAACGTATGACAGTATGAAAGATAATTATGAGAATTCCTGAAGAGCAATACGAAATTGAATATTCTTTATTTTCAAATTTTAGATTTATTGAAAACAAATTCATTTTAGAGTCAAATTGTGAGACTTTACAGCTGAGTGGATCGATATGAAGAAAAATCTATAAGGCTGATTTCTGAATTGTGAATGTCTTCAAATTACCATAACTGATTGTTATCAATAATGGATAATGTGAAAAGAACTCACTATGTTTGATAGGAATCATTGACATATTTCACTAGACTTATTGTTTCCTTTTCTCTGACATGACAATATATCTAAATTCAATTATTTAGTTTGAAAAGAGAAAGTAGTTCATTTTCCGACACAGCAGCTATCTAGGCTTGCTACAATAATGTAGACTTGTGTTGGTCTCTACAAATATTATGTTTTAGGCCAAATGTTAGATAGACTTATAATGTCCTTATTGAAATCTTAGACATAATTGAAAAGAATGCATTATAGTTGTTTGAAAAAATGGGCATCATTTGAACTAATGCATTATATACTTGATTGAAACCATTGACATCATCAAAAGGATGCATTTTAGTTGATTGAAATCTTAGGGATTATTGTAAAAATGCATTATAGTTGATAAAACCATGGTTATTATCATCGAGAAAAGCATTATAGTTGATTCAAATCTTGTACATTATTAGGAAATTACAATAAAGTTGGTAGAAAAAAAGGATCATTATCGAAAATAGTGCATTGTAGTTGATTGAATACATGGACATCATTGACAAATATGCATTATAATTGATTGAAAAATGGACATTATCCAAAATTCATTACAGTTGATAGAAAACATGTACATTATCAAATTAAAACACGTATTTTTGGCGATTAAAACATGGATATCATCGAAAGGGATGCATTAAAGTTGATTAAAACCTTTGACAATATTGAACAAATACATTATAGTTGATACTAAACATGAACATTATCGAAAATACAAGCAATAAAGGTGAATAAAACATTTAAATCATCGAAAATAATGCATTGGACGAAAACATTGACATCATTGAAAACATGCATTATAGTTGATGGAAAACATGGATATTAACGAATGAAAAATACTTTATGGTTGATAGAAAAACATGAATATTAACGAATGAAAAAATGCATTATAGTTGATAGAAAACATGGATATTAACGAATATAAAATACATTATGGTGGATAGAAAAACATGAATATTAACGAATTTAAAATACATTATGGTTCATAGAAAAACATGAACATTAACAAATAAAAAAATGCATTATAGTTGATAAAAACATGAATATTAACGAATATAAAATACATTATGGTTGATAGCAAAACATGAATATCAACGAATAAAAAATGCATTATCTTTGATGAAGTCTTTTGACAAGAATATATTATAGTTGACATCTATGACAAGAACTCATTAATGCTGGTTGCAATAGTGATCTAAAGGCAAAACATTTCCTCGGAGCCTACTGAAATCATTGACGTCATGGAGGAGCTGACTGGCATCCTGCAAATGAATTCAAAGAGTGTCATACAAGAGAATGTCTCGTATAGCAAGCAACGTTACAATAATTACTAAAAATTTAGTGAATCTATATATGTCAAATATTGTTCAAACAAGAACAATTACGAAAAAGCTTTCAGAAATCATTAAAATCATCAGGAAGAAATCCACACAGCTGAGTAAATTGATGAAGCCAAAATATGGGAGATATACAGAGACGAAAGACCAGACAACTCCTGACATGATGCATAGCTGGTTTCCATGGTCATTCACATCCTCTATGTCGGTCACGTGACCAGCACACCTTGTCTGCTGTGCACGTGTGTGCACGGGTTAACTGTTTATGCATGAATATCAGCCCAAAACTGCCAGTGATAAATACATGAACACCGTGGTGGAACGAAAGGCCTGTGAGATACCGTTTGACTTGGCAAACTCGCATTGCATATTCACCAGATGTAGCTCGGCCTTGACGCAAATCTGTACGAGATTATAAGCTGCATGGGCACAGGTATTGGCAATTATCTCTAGATATGAAGATACCTTTGCACGTTGGATCATACCGAAGTCCTTTTTTTGGAGGATTTTTTATTGTATATATAGTTTATACAGCTTATACGGGTGCATAGACTTCAACTACCAATTACTCTTTAATATAACCTGGAATTACTGAAGAAAGTTTAATCATATCACAATTCAAAAAAGTTGTACTGGCACACTTATACAAAACTTTATTAAAAATGTCGACTGATTGTGATATAGCCTTCTGTGCGAAAGGTTGGGGCTATCATCAAACAATTAATAACGAATAAGGATGTATGTATTGAGTGACTATCATTTATCACAATCAGTGTGTCTTTTGTACTAATAGGCCTGTGGCCTCACAGTATAGAAATAACAGATTTGAACACAAACAGAGAAATGGTGTTTTATGATTTTCTCAAATACAGCCTGCTTATCATGAAGGGGCCATCTGTCGGACATACGGTTGATGTTCAGGTAAAATAGAAAATTGTGTTGTGAAGGTGTTAATATGTAAGATTGAAAAAAGATGTTTTGATGTTATCGTTGGATAGCTTGGAGGTTCGTAGCGAAAAATAGAAATCAGTAGTATTTACTAGATTTAGACAACTTTAAATAACAAATACTACTTATTATCCTAATTAATGAATTTCACTCTCACTGTATGATGATATCCGTCTGTTTTTATAATTTCCCCAGGTGTCAACATTTCATTAACATAATGACTAAAACCTAGTAAGCATGTCCCAACTTATGTCTTAACGGTCGTGCAACATTTTTGGATAGAAAAATACATTGAGAGAGGCTTTAATTTTCTAGAAATTTAAAAAACAAAAACTTTCATTCTCTGTGTCAAATTCAGAACATGTAATTCAGAATATAACCTTTAGAGTGCATAAACATGCAAGCAATTAACCATACCTTTTCTTGGTAACAAAACTTCAACGACACAAGAAGACTATGTAAGATCTCAAATACAACAAATTATCCTTTTTGGGGCCAAAAATACGTGACATACAGTTAAAACTGATTAAAAGTTCATGAACAGGTGAAATATTTAGAAATGGTAAGGAAATAAGAAGAAGAAAAATTAACGGATTGATAAGCTTAACAATGGATGCAATTTACAGTTGAGCGAACTATTTGACGTGGAGATGCTCCATTGATAAAATAAAACATAAAAAGTGCATGAAACAAACAAATTATTTTTATAGGTTTTTCAACCCGTCAGTTCGACGCACAACATCAATGCTGGATATTGGGACAATGGGCAAGGTGTTGGGTTCGAACCAGATGCAGTTGGGATCAGATATCGCGCTGTCGGTCCTCTAATACCTTGAACCTTGTATATGAGCGGTATAAATCCACATAAAAGGACACAATAGATCACCAAATGCTCTGAAGAAGCTCTTGCTGTTATTGGTGGTTCAGACAGTTCAGTCCAAACCATCTGATGAGAAGTGTTGTCCAGATCCGGGGATTGTGTTTATGGTGCGGGTGTTTATATTTATGGTGATCGATCCTGAAATAGATAGTGTTCAAGACCTTGAGAAATAATGTCCAAATACCATATTTCACTTCATAAAAGTCCTTCCTGTGAATTATATAGAGGCTTTATATTTTCTACGTCTAAATTCTACAAGTCTGTATTAAATACGAAATGAAAGGCCTAAAAATATAGAATAATATAACTAAGGTACAGTTAGTCTGTTATCCAGTCTAAAAAAAAGTCTCTAGACAATGTTGGCAAATCTAGACGCCTCAGCTTTGAAATTAAGAATTCTTCAGGTATCCTTTTTATTTTAATATCAAATATTTAAAATTAAAATTTTAGCGAAATTATTTTTTTCAGGGACTATATGTTAGTCTGAAGTACAATAATTATTTCTGATATTTCATTTATTTAATTTTAGTCTTATTTTATCATGAATAGCAAACAATATATTGTTGGCGTCTTGTAAAGAGTTTGTAATGGAATGACAAATTGATATTGATTCTTTTGAACAAGTAATGTTTTTAAAACAGTATTTCGTTTCATATGATTCATTGTATATTATTTCATGTAAGAAATAATAAGTAAGTACACGCTCTGTACCTTTTTACCCCGTTTTAACTTCTTTTTTACCAATATTTGTAGCAAACATCGGGTGAAGCATGTTCTTTTTGTTGAAATGAAATGTTGTGTATGGACCTATGAAAGAAATATCATATACTCAACGCTTCTGTCAGCCGGCCAGTACCGACAATTCTGATCACGTAATTTGATTGGCTGATTATGTATAGAGCGACACGAAATATCGACCTGGAAGAATATCAGGGTTTTGTAGGAGGTACGCGGTCGCCATGTAGGAAGATGAATGGAGTTATTCTCTCCATTTCTATCATCTCAATATGTTATGCAGGTACTTTTAAATTATTTCAAAATGTTAATATTCTTACCGTATCTACATTTTATACTTTTAATGACCGGATATTCGCGTGTATATATCTCTGAATGACTTTAGATATTGTATTGAAATAACTTACAGTTATGTTTACATCGTTTTTATTATTATATCTATTATCAACACCTATACTGGGTAAGAAAGTTTTATTACTTACAACATTATGTTAACATTTGTTATTCAAATTGCAATATACTGCAGAACTCGTAAAAGGGAATAAATCAATACCTTGGTACCTTTAGTACTTTTCTATCGATTTGTAATGAAGTGAGCCGTTTGTTGTCAAATAACATGCGATTTCGTGTAAAACTTTACATTCTACCTGCCTGAACATAAGCAAACCTCGTCCATATAGAAACAAATAACACTTTTTTTGTAACTTGTACATATCACCTTTACAATATTTTTCACATGCATACATACAACTATAAAAATATTTCATTTTTACCACCTTAACGCGACCTCATTAACAATTATTAGACTTGACATTTAACCGTGAGTTTTAACCATGTTAGAGAACAACATTAATATCAAAATCACCCTCGCTCGAGCTCTGAAACAGGAGTCATTACGAGCAGTGACGATCGTTAAAACTATCCCTAGACCCGCTTCTTAGAACTTAATGACTAATCAGAGGCTCATTATCAGACCATTAACTAACGACGGAGAAGAACCCTTGTAAATTAGATTGAATTTAGGTTGTTGCTGTTTTATGTCGTGCATTTCTGTTTACGGTGCCAATGGCTGTTCTTAGTCATGAAATATTATTTACTATCATACATTAAGATAATAACAGTTTCACTAATGATTGTTAAATCCCGTACAACTGGTTTCAATCTTAAGTGAAATTAGCTCTCTTGCCTTGAAGGATAATATGAATTAGAAATAATGAAAATAATCATGAAAATCTAATTAAATATTGCCGGAAGAACTGATTTAATTATGCGGAATAGAGACATTTGTACTGTTGCGGTTTTCAAGAGATAAGTACAAAACCTTGACAAATATTAAATTTCATAGATAATTATGATTTAGAATATTATTTATTCTAATTTGCTCTAAGATTTAGTAGAACATGTACATCTACATTTCCAAAGCATTATTGACACTCACTCTGTTGAAGGTGTATATAAGGAACTAAGAAACAAAGAAATTTAGTATGCACAATAAAGAAGTTGTAATCCATCCTACTCTTTGTCATAAGAAATTTAGCAAAATTGGTCTGGTAGTGAGAATTACTCCATACTTCTTGGTCGATTTTAGGTAAATTGTTTCTAAAACTGTCAATTTCTTTCGTATTGTGGCTTACGTTACACACAAAAAATACGTCAGTGTAACGAAATCAGCGACAGGCGAAACCTGTGAAACCAAATCATGACCGAGCCACCCTGCAGGCTTTGCACGAGTTGCAGTTGCACACAGTCTAATGACACCCCATTCATTTGGTGCCTCAAGAATGCTTGACTTCTAAGTTCTTGCAAAAATGATATACTTTGATTTGTGTCGTGATGTAGTTGAAATATATATTTTTCGAGGTTTTGATATCATTTATATTTGATTTCAAAATGATTTTGTGTTTGAAATCAAAGCTCAATAGCGTTTTAAGATAGCACAGAGAGAAATAGTATCTTGTTATGACAAATACTACGTTTCTGGGTATCTGCTTAATTGTTGGTCAGGTGAATCAAGATTTCGTTAACTTAAAACCTCAACGACCAGTTGAAGAAATGAAATACTAGCACCTGTAGTTATATAGAGATGTATTTACATACATACGAACTTGTTATAGAACATTTAAAGATAGATACTGTGTAAAGAATACCTTCTATCAACTTCTAAAATACTACACTAATCACAAGAATTTAAGGAACACATAAGTGGTATCTATCATATGCAACAAAATTAAATGTCTGCAACTCAAAGGGAAATTTGTTGTTTCAAGTTTTCTTCATGCCCATAGGCATAAGTAACTGGGGCTACTTTCAAGATTAAAAATAATTTTTATCAATTATTTAATGTTTAATCAATTCTTGTCAGGGAATTATATTTATCAGTCTAACAACTACTAGGAATATCACATTCAAGGTGATAAAGTCACTACAGAAAAAAATGCACAGTTTTGAACCTGAAAGTCATGAAATTTTAATTGTTGATCCCAACTTTGTTTCTGACATCAGTGCCTACACTGTACCGCTTTAAGAAATCGATTCCAATAAAGACGTTCATCATCCATAAAACAGATTGTCCTCTTGATGAAATGTTTGGTCTACAACAAAATGCCCAAGACCATCCCGACTGCAGAGAAATCTTAATACCATCAGAAACAGCGTAGAAGATGTGATACCTCGTTACTTACATGAATGGTTCAAACAACATGACCAACATATGCAACTACAAATTTACTAAACTAAAGATAAGTAAAGCCTACATATTTAGTCACCATTACTATGCCCAAGACCATCCCGACTGTAAAGTTATCCAATACCACAAGAGCTAAAATGTAGAAGGCAAGATGTACAACCTCGTTAATAGCATGAATGGTTCAATCAAAGGGAAACAGATGCAACTTCAAATGTCCTTAACTAAATATAAGAAGACACTAAATACTTAATCTACATAAATATACCCAAGACTAAAATTTATAAATACCATTAAATATTTAGTCTACATTACTATGCCCAAGACCATCCCTACTGTAGAGTTATCCAATACCACAAGAGCCAGTGTAGAAGGCAAGATGTGCAACCTCGTAAATGACATATATGGTTCAATCAAAGGGAAACATATGCAACTACAAATTTCCTTAACTAAAACTAAGAAAACACTAAATACTTAATCTACATTAATATACCCAAGACTAAAAATAGGAAAACACTAAATATTAAGTCTACATTATGCCCAAGACCATCCCGACTGTAAAGGTACCTGATAGCAGAAGAGCCAGTGTAAAAGGCAAGATGTGCAACATGAATGGTTCAATCGAAGTGAAAAACATGCACCTACAAATTCCCTTAACTTCAAATAAGAAAACACTAGATATTTAGTCTACATTACTCTGCCCAAGACCATCCCGACTGCAGAGGTATCTAATACCACAAGAGCCAGTGTAGAAAGCAAGATGTGCAACCTCGTTAAAGACATGAATGGTTCAAAGAAGACGAAGCACATTCAACTACAAATTCACTTTACTAACAATAGGAACATACATATTAAGTCTACATTATTATTTATTTAGTCTATATTACTATACCCAAGACTGCAGAGATATCTGATACCACAAGAGCCAGTGTAGAAAGCAAGATGTATCACCATATGCTTGAAAACGGTATAAGAATCTATACCGAAACGTCGCCACTGTCCAATAAAGAAGTTGTCCATCCATAGAATTACTCTTGTCTTCCTTATACCATCAACTTCTAGAATGCCACTCAAACAACTCATGTATCACCTTGTTAATGACATAAATGGTTTAAAAAATGAACAACACATGCAACTACAGGATCACTAAGCTAACAATCAGAAAATACTAGAGTAACAACAAGAAAAGACTAAATATTTAAAAAGCCCAAGACCATCCCAAGACTGCAGAGATATCTGATACCACAAGAGCCAGTGTAGAAAGCAAGATGTGCAACCTCTTTAATGACATGAATGGTTTGAATCAGCTGGTTGCATAGTTTCATGTGTGGTACACACGATGTTGCAGCACTTCACAATGAAGACTGCATGAAGGTGTTTACTCACTGGAAATGTCAAAGAGGAAAGGTCTAGGATCTTATACGGGGTCTTCCCTGCAGTCTTACAGACCGTGTTTGCTTTCTGTTAGCACAAGATGCTTCTAAATGGAAACATTTGCAAGAAGGTTTTACATGGCATAATTTCGGAACCAGTCAATAGGCTGCACATTTTAAACATAACAAAAATTGTTTGGATTGACGGGAAAGACGGATCTAGTTGGTCTGTACACTTAAGTGGTTTAAATTCAACCAAATTAGATTTGTATGTCTAGAATTTACTTGAATAATTTATTGACCTTTGTCTTACAAATTTTATACAAGGGCCTATTGAGATGTATTTTCTCGAGCTTCGCGTTTATAACGTTCTAGTGCAATCGGTGCCATATAACAAACTGTCATATAACAATATTTGGTGACGTCATAATGATGTCATACAAATAGATATGGGTATGTGTTCATTTCAAAGGTTTTTATATCACGACGTTTACTAAGAAAGCTAAAAGACATGTTCTTACCAATTTGATAGCACTTATTGAGTGATGATATTTAAACAAGCTATAAATCCAAGTGTCCGGAGACTATACTATTATGTATCCTACTAGCCACATCGGTGAAAAAACAGCAACCTAACTTCATTCTAAAAAATGTCAAAACCACAGAGTACTACTTTCTCATATCAAAAATAGTCAATATGAATTGACACAGAGTATCTTTCTTCAAATTTTATTTGGTTTTGATAAGCTACAAAATATCTAATATGCTGATTGAAGTTCATATCTCATCACTGGACTTGCAAATATATCCATTTATGCATAATATCTCTAAAATGCTTGAAACAATCAAGAAAACATCTCAAATATGTTTAATATTCGATATCCGGCATCCAATTAATCTACCTATTAGTTACAATACCCAATAAACACTATTGAATCGAATATATCTTCCTGTCAGCTTATGACAAGGTTTCAAAATTACGTTTGGCGAATTAGCGCGTGCCACTCGAGCCATATTGTCCGGTTTTCGATCAAAATTCCGACTATGAATGGCCGTATTTTCGCTCTAATGTACTGATTGACCTTTAACTTGTTTTTTTTTCAGTAACAGTTAGTGGTTCCCGATGTAATAACATCGATTTCAAAATTTGACATATGTGATTCTATCAACATACTCTGTGTCTCTTTAAGGTTCATCCTATGCACTTGGATTGAATGTGTGAGCGAATGCGTTGTCTTTTACAAATTAACAACAAATCAGAAATCTAAACTATTCAAAACTTTTATTTCAATGGAACGTCTACTGCCCTTGGTAGATGCCCCTTTTTGTAACAAGGTTTTTGAAATCAAAAGTTCATTAACGAAAAACTAGCTCTCGGTCTAGACTAATCTGCAGTCTCAGATATGCTCAACCTATAAAAAACGATTGTTGTATTTAAAATGGAAAAGGAGCCTCTGACAAGTGGCTATTTCAGAAAGTTCAGACATGCTCTTCAAGAGGCTTTGTTCAGGACGAAATATTATAAACCACAGTCTAGGTGTTAGACATGTCCTTCTTATCGCAAGTCAGCGCCAAGTTATTCCAAAAATATATTGATTACAAATATTATGTTGAATATCTTCTTTTGTTGCTTTTGCACAAAAAGGACATTTGTCTTGTCGGGTTGTTGCCAAATATTGAGTGATGATATTTATGTCTCCCCCTGAAGGGTCGGGTGACATATTGGTTTTGGCTGAGTTCCAGTCCACGTCGGCGTCGGCGTCGGCATCGGCGTCCGTTTTAGTGTTCTCATTCGTTTCCGGAGCATAACTCTGAACCTACTGGACCAATCTTCACCAAACTTGGTATACATTTCACGTAGATGTGCCTTTTTGGGGCTTCAACTTCTTTTCAATTTTACATTTTTTTCTGGTTTCCATGGCAACAGTTTGGTTTGAAAGGAAGAGTTAGTTTGCACGACAAACTGCGGATATGTTGATTGCCGATTGTCATTAATATAACCAAAACTTACAGTTTATATCATTTTTAAGAAAAAAATATGGTTTTTGCTTGAGTTTAAAAAACTTTAAGGAATTTTCAAAACAAAAATAAGCTGAAATGGCGTATGGGGTAGACATCTGTTTTACGTGTAAAACACTTTCTAATTTAATATCCTATTCGTATGTAGCGATTTCTGATATGCCTCCTTTTGTTCAAATACATGGATTTTTAAAAAATATTGTCGATATTAAAAAAGACATGTGAGACTAAATGTTAGTCTAGTTCAAGTGCTGCCCCTATGATGTCTGTTACATTCGAGTAGTTGGTGATCATATGCTAACACATGCTCCCAACAACTTACACCTTCTGTCACCTGCATGTACGTATTGTATGCTAAGGTGGGAATCAGCTATGCATTATTCATGTACATGCTACTTTAAAGGGGCAGTAGCACGTTTTAAGGGGCATATAAGGTGATGTCAGGAAAATGAAAATAAATGGTTGCAATTGAAAGACAATGTATCTAAACTAAACGAAGAATTAATAAATCAAATATAAAATGTAAATTTAAGCCCTGCGATTCCTTTTTCTTACACAAAATAAATTAAAGGTGCTCATACAAAACTCGTCGCCTATGGACTTTATGAGATTGAGATTTTTGACACTTTCAAAGTAATACATTTAGCATTAATGTACAATTTTCAGTGAAAATTTTGAATTATAAAATTGTCAAAAAACGTGCTACTGCCTCTTTAAAATCACATTTCATAGTTTAACATATTCTTTTAAGATAGTTTCTATTGTTACACATTTTACATTTCTTTTCATTTTTTGAGATTCATCCTAAGCAAACATTGACGTTCCGTTTATTATATAAAAAGTGTGAATGTGTGAGTGAATGTGTTGTCTTTGTATGAAAATAACCAAAAAACAGAAATATAAAATATTCTATACTTTTAATTCAATGGGATATCTACGACCCTGGGTTGATGTCCCTATTTGTAACAGGGTTTCAGAAAATAAAAAGTTTATTAAAAAAACATTGACGTTCCAGTAAAACAGTTTTGTTAAAATTGTAAGCTCTTTAAGTACAAAATTTAAATTAGATTTTACATTAGTTAAAGCAATCAAGGTATGTCTAGATACAGGAAGTCATTAATCAGCTCTAGGGGCTGAATGAGATTACGAAATATAATATTACAAACCCAACTCGTTCTTTAATTAATTACAACTAACACTTGACATCAAGAAAATGTGTTCAATTAAAATGACTTATAGTCAAATGTCATTAAGATAGTTCATGTCATTTAAACGAATCTACTATGAATGATGTCCTATCGAGAAATACTTATGTTGATGAAAAATATCTTTCTAATGCTTATCCAATGCAAAAACTCGCCTTTTTGATCGAAAACCGGACACTTGTCTTATGCGCGGCAATGAAACAAACGTATTTTTGATAACTTATTTTACGCAGATAGAAATTAGAATTTGATTTGCAAGTACTTTTAATGTTTATAGCTTATTATAATGTTAATTGAAATCGTGATTTTGGCTTCAAGACACACATAAGATCATTGTTCTGTTTTTAATGAAGACAATTGAGTGTCATGTTTTGGGCATTTTTCGATGGATATGTAATGTTTTGAAAAGGAATATATAGATGACAATTTCTTTATTCATGGTATGCGACGTTTCGAAACAGGTTTCAAATTCATTTCTTGGGTTTGCATAAAGAAATTATAACATCTTGCTGTCCTTTCATATTTTCATGCTCCATACACCGTTAAAATAGCATGTAGAAGCTATCATATGGTCAATACTTTTAGTTATTTTCAATGTTGCAATTATATGTGCATTATTTTAGTAAAATATATAGCACTTGTTTTCCGATGAATATTTATAATTACAGCTGTAGGATAGCATACGCATTACTGAAATTGATACATTTTTATTATTTTATTTACGATTGTAACATTTTTGTACATTTTAATTTGAATCGCTGTTGGACGTAGGAAGAAACGATAACATAAATACCCCCTTGCTTTGTTTTACAGAGACACTCGCAAAACGATCAGGGTTGCACGTGCATTTCATGCGGGCCATTTGACCTTGTCAATTGGGGTTACGTTAATGTATGAATTTATGTTTGTGTAATTGGGTTCTCTCAACAAAGAAAGAGAAACGAGAACTGTCATTTGACAAAGTGCACGTGTGATATAATGCACGTGAACATTGTATATCATTGAACATAGAGAACACAATTAATTAGTGTAGGTATAATACACGTGTCGTTGCTCAGCTGGATGGGCAATGAAAACGCACGTGAATGTTTTATTTGATTGTAACCTATTAGACATTTGACGAACCGTGTAATAACAATATAAACGCAGTGTTTTTTAATGAAAAAAGCTTCATACTATAAATATAATTGACAATTTATTAGAGATACATGAAACATTTGAAATAATGAATATTGATATATTTCTTCATAGACCATCAGATACAATATTCAACTTTAGAAATTAGAATATCCCTAACTTATTCTGTTCACTATTTTTCGATTTATAAGTGTGATAAGTCATGGATGTCTAAACGGATATATAAACCGATGCGATGTCTTAAAAACTTTAATGACATTGCAGAATATGTTATTTAAAATATCAATTAATGTAAAACGAAATAAAGGAATATTTCTGAATCAACACCAACGGGTCCGAACTGAGGTCAAAGAAAACTTTTGCAGTTAGATAAGATATATGTATAAGATAAACATATAAGATATTGCATGTTAATGGTTCATGAATTTAACAAAAACCACTCTGTCACAAACGCTTCCTATTAAATTCTTGAACAGAGCTTTCAGAAATTAAATGTGATTTTCTGGTTCAAATCAAGATTTGCATTTCAGAGTTTATCATTTCAGATTATATTTCGAAATTAGTCTCTCGTTGCACTTAATTAAAATCACAGAGTACAATTAGCGAGTAACCTTCTTTACAATCGAGAATTATAAAAATGTAAATGAAATTACTTGCAGGAATTGGTGTGGCTAAATCGGCAAAATAATTTAAAGGAATCCTTCTCTAAAGCTTTTTCAAAAGTAATGAGGATAATTCAAAGCAACTATCATCAATAAACATGGTATGCGAAACGCAAATACATCCTTGCTATATGTTCGTATTGACAAGTCAGTAACTTTCAATTAGGTATATTTCGGATATAATGATAAAATTCATCCTTGTATTTCTATATTGTAACACAATTAACAGTACAGCGCTTTTTTCATGTCATTTTAACAACAACAACAAAATGGCGACCAGAACACTAATAGATCGGCTTCTTTAAATGATTTTGTGTGAGAGAAAACTGTTGAAAAGTGAAGATGACATGTACACTAGAATAGTACTTAAATTACAGATGACAACATCGCAAGAGTCGTATTTCGAATGCACATGGCTAAAAGTACACCAGTAGATAGCAAATATGCATCAAACCTTCTTATAAATATGTATCAGGTATCTCAGTAACCAAATACTTGAAACTAAACAAAGTGCAGTATGTCATGCAGTTAAATGTAGTGCATTCTATGCCAGACCAGATGTTTATACAATAGTTGAAAAAATATGTAAATGATAGTAAATATAAATAAAAATGCAATAATAAGAAATCAAAAGAGAGAATAGAAATAGAAACAAGAAAATTAAAAGAAGAAAGAGACACAGAAGACACAGTGATGAGAAGAAGACAAGAAGAAGAAACAGAAAATTAGGAGAAGAACAAGAAAAAAACCCAAACAGGGCCATAAGGAAGAAAAAAGGAGGAAGAAAAGTAATCAATACCTATAACAACCATTATTAACTTTATCATGTTATTCCTAAAAATTCTACTTAAATACAAATGAGAATTGGTTACTTGATCTTCGAATTATATCTGAGATTTTTTCTGCAAAGAACATCAGCGATGCCTGTGTTTTTAATTCCTCAATGTAAGTTTCATAGGAGCAAATATAACCACTTTGAAACACGCAAAGTCAAAGGTTAATGACGAGGAATATAAGGTTATTTTTTTCTTTGTTATCCATTGTTGCATTCTTATGATTGAAAGGGTAGTCACTAAACCTATTTTATGTAAGCACATCTTATTAACCTTCCGTCTAATAGTTTCTTGTTTTCACTATCAGTCTGATATATACGATTAATGGTGTTCATTATTGTTTCATAATATATTTTGTAACGACCATTAAAAATTCTAAATATTTGCCTATTCACGCCTGTTTTCTAGGTCACATAGTTAACATTACTTCCTTGTGTCTGTACAATACATGTATGTTGAAAGTTTTCAAAACAATATATTTAACAAAAACACAAATATTTGTAACGTTTTTTTAACAGGATGCGATAATGATTTGTTTAACGGACACATATGTACAATCTACTACTCGATCATTATTAATTATTAAACAGAGGATATAAGCCACTTTCCTCTAGATCGTAATGCGGATTCAGTGTAAAAAAATATGAATTCTTAATGGTCAACATTTTCCCTGACCCGATGGATGAATTGAAGAGCGCTCACGCCAAAGACCTGGATTAGTTAAAGATCATAATATTTTCCTATTATAATATCGTATGAATTATCTTATACATTGCTGTCAAGTTTATTTCCAAAGATGATGTAAGAAACGTCCTTAATTTGTACCAAGAGGTACTCCATAAAATACATTTTTAATATGGAAATACGATAATTATCTTTAACTGATAAAGGACTTTTTAAGATCTAATAATTGTTCCATTATAATGGTTTCCACTGAGTGTCTAACAATTTCAAATTGATGATATAATATTCACGCTAACACTAAAATTTAATGGTTGTGCGTCTACCTAGATATGATGTTGGCTTACATTTTAAAATTTATCATATGAAATGTACGATGGTTGTGTCTGATATGATGTTGGTTTATAATTTAAAATTGATGATATCAAACTGACGGTAACTCTTTATAACGATGGTTGTGTGTCTCATTTAGAAACGATGTTGGCTTACAGTTTTAAAATAATCTAAAACTGACGGTAACTCTTTAAAGATGGCTGTGTGTCTCATTCAGATACGATATTGTCTTACAATCGAAAATTGATATAAAACTGACGGTAACTCTTTAAAGATGGTTGTGTGACTGATCTAGATATGACGGCAGATGTGGTGGCCCTGTACAGATCCTGTTCCACCTGTAATCACTGAAGCATGGAGATGATGTCCTGACAGGTGTTAAGTTACCTGTAATCTGATCTCAGGTGAGGGGCGTTAGTTCCACCTGAACAATCACTTCTTCTACACAGGTGTGTAAGCCAAGGTGACGGTGGGCTTTTAGGGCCATAATTTTTTTTAAATTTTCACATATGTACTTGAAAAGCAAAAATAATGAAAGTTAATAATTTTGTATTTTGATCCTTTTTCAGAAATTAGAGTGAAATCAAAGTGTTCAATAACATCTCAAAAACTGTGACTACTAGGAGAACACTATTACTTAATATAAAAAAATAGTTTGGCAATGCATATAAGACATTCATCTATCTGCATCTAATTGACTCCATAAGGGATAAGATTACTCCATCTTTTGTCTAAATATGAAGTTATGTAAGTAAAATTTACCATATATTTATAAAAGGAACTATAACTAAATTCTTATAATCATCTTGAATGCTTTAAACTTTCTCATTTCATCAACTAAACCTTTTAAATTTTTATCTTTAAAGGGGCAGTAGCACGTTTTTAGGGGGAAAATAAGGTGATGTCAGGAAAATGAAAATTAATGGTTCCAATTGAAAGACAATGTATTTAGACTAAATGGAGCAGTAATAATTCAAATATATCATGTAAAGTTTAGCCATGCGATTCCTTTTTCTTACAGAAAATGAATTAAAGGTGTTCACACAAAATGGCCGCCAATGGATTTTATGTGAATCTTCATACTTTGTCCCCTGATTTTGGCTGATTGGCTTGTGTAATAAGATTTATGACATATATCAAAATAATACATTTAGCCTTAACGTACAAATATCAGTGAAAATTTTGAAAATACAAAATTATCAAAAAATGTGCTACTGCCCCTTTAACTGTTAACAAGTTGTGATTGCTGTAAGTTTGATATTCCAAATGACTTGGTACTCATCAATACAAACTCTAGTGTGAAAAAAAGAGATACAAATTTGCTTTTTTTTTTGCCTTGAAAATTAAAGCAAAAAAACTAAACCAGAAAGACCCTGATAGGCCACCATACAAGGTAGCTGTCTAAGCCCTATTTTCTTTTCCTTGCTTGCAGATAAGAGGTTTTCATGTTCAACCCCTGTCTCAAGTGATAGATTTAAGATAGAAAGCAATTGTAGAATCTGCTTTTTGGTTTGAAAAAACTAGTGAGATGACAATCAAATGAACTCTGGGAAAGAAAACATTATCATGCACTTGTCAGACAAATGTTCTCCCTTCAAACACAATGGTTCTTGTCTTCTGAAAATTGTAATCAGAATAATGATCAAAATGAAAAATGAATGAAGCATTTCCTGTCATTACAATTGATACAGATTATCGAAGATTGAATAGAATTAAGCGAACAAAATAAAAGAATTTTATGGGTAGATAACATATGCTGGAGTTTGACGGCAGACAAGATATATAACTTGGAAAAATCCTTGAATGTATCCTAATCTCTCAAATCAGAAGAAGTGAAACTAGCATAATTTGACTTTATAAAATAGCTGCCTGACTTAAAACATTCAAAGGCCTCTATATTTGGTTTAAGTCATCTTTGTAGAAAGACTATCAACTTGAATTGTCCGAATAAAAAATTCAGATTGCAAGTTAAATGTAGTTTCAATAAGTGATTTTTTTATGCATTTGATGTTTTCTCCTTTATCTAATGGCATCAGTATTTTGTTGACATACAAAACTTCCTGATAATTTTTATGTTATTTGTCAATGTCATCATTTAAAATAAACCTTAGTTACCTAAAACAAAAAGATGTTCTATGCACACTTTTACAGTGCTTAAACATGATACTTTAACATTATTCATTTTTCTACAATTTTTGAAATTACACTCCCTTGTAAACTAATGATACCAAGTTTTCACGAGGGCAAACACATAATCCTGTGGTCAGTGAAATGCGACTTTAAATCCTTGAGATAGACATGGTATGTGTTGTGAATTCAAGAAGTATATACTCACAATTTCATTCAATACTTTTATCATTATGTCTGTTCAATTACACATGGGGTCCTTATCAGCTTTTTATGCCCCCGAATCGGAGATTCCGGGGGTATATTGTTTTTCACCTGTCCGTCTGTCCGTTTGTCCACAAAAACTTTAACCTTGGTCATAACTTTTGATTGGTCTGAGCTAGGTCTTTGATACTTGACATATGCATCCGGGGGCATTCGTGTTTCACAAACACATCTTGTTCAAAATTTTTTGGGACCAGAATGTTTTGAATTAAAACATAAAAATATGAAATGTAGAAATTTGATAAATTTAAGATGTTTTCAATGAAAATAACCCTCAGAGAAATTAATTTCTTATTAATGTACCACGTAAGAAAACAAGCAAAAAAACCCACTTTTGAAGATCATGCATATCTTGATCTAGTTAAGGAGATTTAAACACAAATTTATGTCAAAAGCATGTTTTTTTACAAATCTGAAGAGATAGTGATTTTATATTCATTACTTAGTTCAGTTGGCTGCTGAAGACATGAGGTACCCATGTTTCAGTCATAATTATTACCTGTGTTTTATACTATCTATAATTTTATATGGTATCTTTTCTTTTGTACATGAATTCAATTCAAGAACACATGTCAACTATAAGCTCTTTGCTAATGATGATTTGCAAACTGCAAGCACAGAAAAGACGAAGATTGGAATCCTTATGAAATATTTAATGAGGATTTTTCAAGAAAACTAGTAATCACAGCTGTGCCTGATGAATAAACATAATTCATAACAAAAAACATAATATAATACAAACATGCAACGTCATAACATGACAAATCAGTCAGAACATTTTGTATAATGAAGATATTTAAAAAAATACATTGCTTATAATTGTGACAAATACACTTTTAGATTATCATTTGCCAAACTAATCTAAAATAGTTGTCCAAATGTAATCACACATTCAGTATCTAGTATGTTAGTAGACCCTAAAGCAAAAAAATCAAAGGAGCCTTCTTAAGTCTAGAACATATTGGCAAGTCTAGATGCCTCAGCTTTAACTCTTATTTTCAGGGACTAAATGTTAGTCCAGTTCAGTATCGTAAAAGTGTTTGAAAATAATTAGCCTAAATTAGATAATTATTTTATGTACATGTAAATGGCAAAGATTAACAATTTTATTTAATAATTTACTTGATTATATGAGAGTATATGTTTGCTATAAAGGACAGATCTTATTTCATTGACACACATTACTAACCCTGTAATACAATGTAATAAATAAGTATATATGATATGTACGAGTTAAAAACAATGAATAAAAATTATCATATATATATATTCACAGAATGGTATGAGCATGTATGTTATGCATATAGCAAACATTTGGAAATAAATAACTTTGAAAGAAAACTGTTTTTACAGACATATAACTTGACATCTTATACCATTAGATTTAAAATATAGAAATAAAAGTTTTTGATTCATGATTCCAGAAAGATAAGGCAAACTATCATTGAGAACATAGTAGGGAAAGTTATATTTACTACAGCTGTGTATCTCAAGTTTGTTCACTTACCTTCGTATTAGAGTGCGAATATCATGTAATTTGTAATGTCTTTGAGACATCTTAGCATTGTGAAAACAAAACCGATAATGATGAAATTTTACTACATAAGTTAAGATTCAGTTTGCGTTGACATATTTGTATGTCATACCTAGCAGATAGCTGTAACAAATTTGGTAGGGCATTGAAGTGACCAGGGGTCAAAATTTCAAAAACACTGATTTCTTTTTTACTATACAAAATCCTTCTTAAGTGTACAACAGCTTTAGATCTTATTCATATGTGTTCCTTTGCGCTAAGGCAACGTAACTGTGCTGATTTTTTTTACATAGATGATTTTAATAGAAATTTAATAAAATCCAAATTTCACAAATATATGACCCAATCTGTCTATTTAAATATGCCAAATATCGACATTCAGCACCAGTGACAAGACAATCCTGAGATATGGTTTGGGAATAGTTATTTTACACATGGACAATTGATGATCTTTTGTAAGTGGTCCTGGAGTTATTTATGAACGTCAAAACGAAACCCAAATTACATGATATTTGCACTAAGATCACAAGCAAGTGAACAAACTTAAGGTATGCAGCTGTACATTATGAAATAACGGTAAAGTTTTATTATAGCACACTTAAGATTAACATTTCTACAAGGCAACTTATTGCTTGGTAATTACCATTTATTAAATACATACAAACATTGTTTACAATTCTTACAATATTAATAACGAGATTCATAATCTATATATTTATCATTTATAAACTTCAATTAATGATTATCAGGCTGATAAAACTATTTAATAACCTGTTTGTTATTTGAATTAAGCACTGTTTATTATTTTGACATAACAAAATTACACACTTATAATTATGATAAGTTGATAATGAAGAGATATAAATGAAATTTATCCTCTGATGTTTACACAATAGCTTGGACATTATACAAACATCAATCTATACTAGGTAAATAATGATAGAGTTGATATTATTCATTTTATTGATTGTTTGAAGAGGTATTTAAAGGGGCAGTAGCATGTTTTTTGATAATTTTAGATTTAAAATTTTTCGCTCATAAATGTACATTAAAATTTAATGTATTATTTTGATTGTGACAAAAGTCTCATTACACAAGCCAATCATCCATAGTCAGAGGACAAAGTATGAAAATTCACATAAAATCAATGGGCGGCCATTTTTTTTAACACCTTTAAATCATTTTCTGTAAGAAAAAGGAATCGCATAGCTAAACTTTACATTATATATTTGAAATAGTACTGCTCCATTTAGTTTAAATACATTGTCAATTGGAACAATTGATTTTCATTTTCCTGGCATCACCTTATATTCTCCCTAAAAATTTGCTACTGCCCCTTTAAACTTCAAGATTTTATCACTTATTAACACTTGATATCCCTGAAAAATGTTCATACATCTAATGAGTCAGAAAAAATATTGATAATTTTTTATATTGTCAAGAAGAAATTTTATGCATTTGCAAACATTTAAACTTTCCAAACATGTTTTTTTATACATAATGCAAATTCAATTATCAAAAGTAAAAATGAGAATGGCTTAGCATAGTTTTATGAAGAGAGTTTAATGCGTTTGCAAACCATAAACTTTTTAACATGAAATATATAAATTCCTTTTATTGTAGATTCAACACAAAATTATGGTCTGATTAAAGTTCAGAAGTTGATCTTGATGAATTTTTTAGAAAAACATTCAAACAGAAATGTTTCTTTAGGAAAAATGTTTAAAATCACAAATAATATCTTGTGTTCAGAAACCTTTTTGGTGGATTACTTTTAGGATATAATCCGGATAAACTTATCTCTATAAATAATTGGAATGTTAAAAATCATGGTGAAAACGTTTCATGATTAGATTTGTTTTTGAATATTGAATGTTTTTGTCTAAATGGTGTATAAATTAAGCCATTAGCTCTGCAGCTCATCAGTCTTTATGATTATTGTATTAGGTTGAATATTTGTTAAAAAAACCTAGGTTTTAATCATGGAATCAAATTTTACAAAACACACAATAATCATAAATTGTCAGGAATAGACGATAAATGATTTGAGGATGAACATCCGGCCACACCCATATTGGAGGGGGTCATCCCTTATTTCAAAAATTCTGATTTCCTTAATGCAAGGTACATCACTGAACTAAATTCAGGTGAAAGGGTGCAGTAGTTCTTAAGAAGAAATTGGAAATTTAAAATTATTATGACGCCCTTCAACAGACAACAATCCATGCCATGCCATACCATGCCATAGGGCCCCATTGGCCTGATAAGGTAAAATACATCACTAAATTAACAAATAGTAAGAATGTTTGATATAAAATGGAAATGTAAATTTCAGAAATAAAAATATATATATAATTACAATAACACTCAATATATGTACATAGCACTATCTATACATTATAGACTCTAAACCTTGTTATCAGTTTACATGGAAAATGAGCTGTAATTGAAGCTTGTTTTCATATTTTATTCTTAAATCTATTTCTCAAAGTTTTATTCATTACTATATCACATTGGTATTCTTGCTATAGGATAGATAATAAACCAGAATTTACAAATTCATTGGTTTAAGCAATATATGAAATCATATCATGATTTGACATAAAAGTAACAATTTTCCCTATTATTGATTTTCTTATTCAGATGTAAGTTTCATTGATTAAACTATACTTAAAATGTGAACAAATATATGCTTCTTTTTCTTAAAATAGAATATAGTGACAACGAGGTATTATTTTTTCAGACACTCTATTTTAACTTTTATTAACTATTTATAAAACGTGTATATGCACTAACATGATAAACTTCTCAAAAAGAATATAACATAAAATCATTTTTTCATAACAAGAGGAGGTATCTGTCGTGAAAGTTTTAATTTTCCTTCCTTTGGATCGATAAGCTGCATAGTGGATCCAGGATGAGAATTGCTGGTTGTATGAGTTGTCTTTCCTTGACTCTTCTTAGTGAGAGTTATCTGCCCTTTGTCTGACTTTTGCTTAGTCTCAAGTTGTTGTAGGTGTTTATCAGTTCTGGGGCTTCTGTTTATTTCTTCTTGCTCTTGGGACTTTCCTTTAATGAAGAAAAGATGTGTTAACTGTATAATTGGCTTCAAATAAACCTGACAGTCTTCCGTAATAAACAAAAGTGTATCCAAAATTGTTTAACTTTGATTAAAAATGTCTCAACTGTATTTGTTTAATGTTATTGGGAATGATGTTTACAATTGTGATATCTGAAAAGTTGCTGCACAATTGCTTAGATATTTAGATGGGTCTTATCAATAAACAAAAGTATAACATTCGTTTGCCATGTATCTTTGGCATTTCTTTACAAGAATGCATTAATAAATCAATGGCAATTGTTTGGGTGGATGCAAAACATTTTCAAGCTTTTCTTTGACAGCTATCAACAAGTTTTTAAAAAAACGCTGCAAATGTGAATTTGATTAAAAATTTCAAATGCGAACAAAATACACGGAGAAAAATGTAAATAGAAAGATGGAGGGGAAAATGTCAAAGGATTTGGGTCACTCGCCACACACAAGATCTGAATGAGATTTGGAACAAAGGTACCACTGACATTTAGCACAAAACCCTTTCAATCTAACAAAAACAAAATATGCCGATCAAGCAAAAATCTAGCATTTGTTGGAATAATCATAATGTGTGTTACAAGTGGGGAAAGATAGAATACAAAACAAATGTGGAGGCAGGAGAGATGTTGATACAACACTGCGGGTCAACACTTGCTCAAAGGTTGTAATCTTTCTGGCTAGACTTCAGATCGAGAATTACTTACACATTTTATCATTCTTTGATCTCCACCTCATGTAAATGTTACACCAAAATGTGTCAAATTAGATTTACTCAATTAGCGTGAGAAAGTTTACAAAACAAGGGCATACCTAAGATGTTTCCTTCTTTTGATGGAGGCGAGGAAAGGTACGCCCCTATTCTATATACAAATAATGATCTCTGATGTTCCATATTTTGAAGGTTTTTTTTGTAAAAGAAATGGGTGTTTGTTTGAAAAAATATTTAGAACTGTCTAATTCTTGCAGGTATGTGTCAATCAGACCATCATTATCTAATACTGTTCATTGAAAAAGTATTTCTTATAGTTTACTAGATTTTAAGTTTTCGTAGCTATTTATGTGTATAATATTTATTAAGAAAGAGAGAGGTTTTTGTAAGTCTCACTTTCTGTACAAAGTCATTATAATGAAAAACATTTTCTTAACACTACATATTTAAATAAATTCTACTATTCATTAAACTATTTAAAGATTGTCTAAGTCGATGTCTACGCTTTATAGTACATATGCCTGATTCTAATAATGTCTATTATTTGAAACATAGTTGATGAACAAGCAGTAATGCAGGGATGTTAATCTTTTTGTACTATCTCTTTAAATCTATATTTATCAAGACTGGAAGACAATAAGTATAAAAGAGTTAAATCTTTCAAATGTTGATTTGCTAAGGTTAATTTTTCTTTTCTAAAGAAAATGGTGTGAGTATTTCTCTTTAAAAAGTTGTTGTACAAACTGTAATAAATATATATATTTAAATTAAATAGTGCCTTTAATTTTGGGCTTTCTTCAAAACTACTTTCACAAACCTAATAATGACATTGCTTCTTATGACAACTTATTGTCTATTTTTGTATCTATAATTACTAAATGTTGTTTTTTAATAACAAAATTAAGATTAAAAATTAAACTGGAACACAAAGGGTTTTGTAACAGCACAATCAATACGCTCAACAAATACATTTACATAAATTGACATTTACAACAATAACAAGTAAACAATATAACTCAGAATACATAAATACAACAAACAAATCAGAAATATATTTATAAAGTTAGCCAGAAATTTTCTAATGACAGTAAACTAACAAGTCAACACCACACTAGATAATGTCCCTGAAGGTCTAATTAAGGAAGCAATTAGCACTAATTAGGTCTAATTAGCACAGAGACCAATACCTTTGGTTTGCTGATTCCTGGAAATTGAACATTGATCCCGAAATAAAACACAAATTGAATTTTCAAAGATGAGATTCCAAAATGGAACACAAATTAAATTTTGTAAAATGAAATTCTAAGTATGTAATCGTTAAAGAAATTTCTCACAAATTACAAAATGACTTTTTGTCTGCAAAATTGTCAATTTTTTGGATGATGATTAAAACATATACAGAAATTCAACTTTTTAAAGAAGTACACTTATGTACGAATTTAGTTTGATGATGAATGAAGTTTGAAATTTGATTTTGAAAAGAGCAATAAGCATTTCTGGAATAGAAATTTTCCTAAATTATAATCCATTCAAATAATTTGTTCTGATCATAACGAGGAAAAATGTGCCCTAAAAATCTTTTGTTGGAGACAAAAGCCATTTTCATTTTGAATATGAGAATACCTTATTTCTCAAGTTCTTCTGATTCATTAAGCATAATGCATTTATCAGGATTCCCGTCTCGGGAAAAAATAAGTTGAAGTTTTTTTGTATCAAATTTCAATTTTCACAATTAATTTAATTCATTGCAATTCAGTCCTGTAAGAGATTACTACGAGATCAAAGTCTGTGATACAAAGAAACAATATGGAGAAAGACATTCCTTATTGATTTAAACAAAACACTTCTGGCTGTTTGAAATTTGGGTCAGTTTTCAAAGATTTCTAAATGCCATCAGTATGTGATTTATTGGGCTTCATAATGTTGATAAAGTAATGAAATTAACTGCCACATTATGTTGTGATTTTCAACACCTTATTATTTCTTTCACAAGGAAGTTTAAAGAAAAATCACAAAAGCAATAATTTTTCAAATGTCAAAAGTACATTCTGTTTATGAAAATATTGCGACTTGAATTGTTGTTGGTAGAGAGGGAAAGAAAAAACACAAACAATAAAGAAGCATTTATTAAAATAATGGTATATTGCTCAATTTCTAGCTGTTTATCATTTCAATTGCCGAAATGTATTTTTCCTTTCATGGCTTTTTTTCAATGGTAAATGTTTACTTGAATACAGCCAAAATGTGGTCTTATATGTTTAAAGGAAATAAAACTCTATGTTACCAATACACAAGATACAACATTTAGCAATGGGAGGGATATCACTGTTTTGCCTTATCTAACAAAAGGGACTTGAGGAAGCATCCGAGAAAACGGAAATGTTAAAGGCAAGGATACAATGTAAATCCTCTAATATGAGGTGAGGTGAGGTGATCTGGGGTTTAACCTTGCTTTCAAGAGTATTTCACTTATATTGCGACTGCTAGTATTATTGCAAGGAGAAAGCCCGAAAAACCATTGTGGCTATATATTGCAATGAAACATGCGAGCATCGTTTGGAACTAGCGAACCATGGGTGGTACCGTATTGAAATTCAGTGTGGCATTGCACCCAAACCTTACCGAGTGTATAACAGTTCTCTACTGCAGACAAAGGTACCGAGCCCCTGGTGGGAATCAAACCATGGACCTCTTGATCAGTAGCCGAATGCCCGAACCACTGCGCTATTCCACCCCCCACCCCCCCCTCCAATTTGACTATGGAAACTTATGTAAAGATATCTGAATTGTTTCAGGACATTTGTACACAGGTTGAAGAGCAGTTTTGATCACCTGTGGGATCACACCCAATAAGTGAGTTCACATTATATCGCAGTTGAAGTTTTGAATGTCATTTATGCAATTTGTCCTTATGGACAAAATGAGGATATATTGAAAATAGACCTTTGCTCATCGGACCGTTGCAAATATTTTTATACAAATTTAGCAAAAACAACTTAGTTGTTTTCAAAATTGTGCTAATCGCACTTTAAAAGGGGATGTTGCTCTTGCTAGCACAAAAAATTTAAGTCATCAAAAATAGGGTTGTCATTATTATACCGGTATGTAAATGTTCCTAAGACCTTTGCGAACAACTTCTGGTAACTTCTGATGGACTGGTTTTACACTTAATTTATATTCTTAACATATAGACTTATTTTAGAACTCATCAACCGGTATTCTAAAAAATCCTTCATGTTTCGTGTTAGTAAGAGTTGAAGATTGATAAACTTTGGCAGATGCTGTAAGGAGAGGTATGTGATTGGGATTGCATGGGATGGGGTTGGCGATGGATAATATTTACGAATACTGTTAGTCTTAGATCATTCTGAAGTGGCATGTAACTGTATATGAACAGTAAGAATTTGTTATATGAACATCTTAATTGTAATTTTGGAGTATAGATATAGGAATTGATGAAAGTAAAGGCAAATACTGCGAAACCTGCAATTTTTCATAATTAAGAAATTGAATTCCTGGAAATCTTGCTGTTTCTTGTATATGGATTGTTGACTTTAATGTTTGTTTTCTGATTTTCTTCTATATTCAAATTGAAAATGATTTATGAGATATTTGGAGAGATATAATTTCAAGATAAAAGTATTTCTAATAAAAAATTACAACAATGATGACCAACATATCCGCCGTTGGAACAAATCCAATTCCTATCCTTTAACTCTATCACAAGTAGTTTGTTGCACATGTGCATCATATCAATCATACATACTCAGTTATTTTAACACAATATAGTATATGACACCTTTTAAGGAAACAAAAGATAAAAGGAAAATGGGAAACACAATATCAAAGGCAAATAAAACTTAAAAATAAACTAAACTAATCAGAATAACAGGATAATGTTTACAAAGATTTAGTAATTGCCCATCCCTATTTTACTTTCCTCCTTCTTCCCTCAACTCTCACCTTGTACAGGGTCTGGACTCCTTCTGGGGCTCTGTTCCTTGCTGCCAGTCTTCCTGCAGGAGTGAAAATAAAACTATAAGCTTTCCATACCTAAAGAAAAATGCATTACCAACAAACTTTTATATTAAAGGGACCATATCCTTTCTTGAGGAATTTGTTCTTGTTTTATGTGAAGTTGAGTACCATTGATACTGCATCACCATAATGATTCCTTCAAGAAATAAATGTTAGTTGGTAATCATCCTGCTATGAGTATTTGTGTCTGTGTAGCTCATACAATACCCTGATATCTATCTAAGTAAGTGTCTACATCACTCACAGGTGGCATGACTATGAATGGCATAAACAAAATTTAAGCTTTATTTGCAGAGCCTGCAATGAAATGTCTTGAACCTCTGTGTCCTTTCATCTAGGTACTGCATATGACTCGCTTGGCAATTATCATAAAACAATGGTTATTCGTGACATACCTAAAGAAAAATGCATTACCAACGAACTTTATATTAAAGGGATCATATCTGTTGAGGAATTTGTCCTTGTTTTCTGTGAAGCATCACCTCAATTATACCTTCAAGAAATAAGAGTTTGTGAACTGGTTGGCATTCAACCTGCTATGAGCAGATGTATCTGTGTAGCTCTTACAATACCCTCATATCCATCTACGCCACTGTCTGACAAATTCTAATTCCAACTGCTTAGTTAATGTGTGCTTATCTATTCTAAATCAACAACATGTTACAGAATAAGAACAAAAGCCTCTAACTGTCCCTTTAAAACAGTAAAATGCTAACCCAGAGGAGGAAGGACTTCTTGGTTCTGGAGATTGACGGGATATCAATTTTTCAGAATTATTAAGTGAGATCCCTTTATTTCCCTACAAAAACATAATACTGCCCCTTCAGAAGAGTAAAATGTCAACCTAGAGGAGGTGGTCTAAGTCTCGATTATCTATATATCAACTTATGAGAATTATTAAGAAAGATTCCTATATTCCCTAAAAAAAATGCTACCTTCCTTTTAAAAAAGTAATATGCTAACCTAGAGGAGGTTGTCTGCGTCCTTGAAGGACTTCTTGATGCTGAGGAGAGGGACTGTCTATCAACTTATCAGAATTATTAATTAAGATTCGGTTATTTCCTCAAAAAAATGCCACTTCCCCTGGAGAAAAGTAAAATCCTCACCTAGAGGGGGTGGTCTCGATTATCTATATATCAACTTATGAGAATTATTTAGTAAGATTCCTATATTCCCTAAAAAAAATTCTACTTCCCCTGCAGAAGAGTAAAATGCTCACCTAGAGGAGGTGGTCTGTGTCTCCTCGGACTTGAAGGACTTCTTGGTGCTGGGAGAGGGACTGTCTCCTCGCTCTAGCTCCTCCGCTATCTTCTCCAGGTTCAACTCCTTCAGTGAATCTGTGATAGGAAAAACATTGGAGGAATTTATTTGATGAAATTTTTTTAAATTAATACTTTTACCATAAGAGAAACATTTAGATTCGGTTTAAAATTATATATACAGAAATCTTTGCGCTTAGAGCATGCCATGGTGAATGGATTAAAGCGCAATGAAATGGACTATTATTATTATTATTAACTGCAAAATTGAAAGCTCAATTTTGACCTTGAAGCAAACCCAGTTTAACTCCTTATCTCTTAACTCTTAATGATGGACTTTTATTCAAATTAATGCTTTCACCGTAAGAGAAATATTTAGTTTCTGATTCAAATTACAATAGTCTTTGGTCTTAACAGGAATACTGAAAGCTCAATTTTGGCCTTGATATGAAGCAAACCACCAAAAAGCTGACTTTAAAAGAAAGCAAATAAAAATCTGCTTGATGTAACAGTTTGAATCATAAAGAAATACCCAAAAATGTATCCAGTTTTAATTCACATGTATATACACATTTTTGTTAAATAACTGCAAGAAATATATAAATGATAGAAAAAATATCTGATTCTAACTCCAGAAATAGTTCAATATCTCCAAAGATCTGAGGACTAACAGGTATATAGGCAAAGACTGATGCTGTGTTTTGGCCTTTTGAGCGCCACCCACTGCAATGTTGACTTCAGAAGAATGCTGAAAGCTCTCAGAATTTATTTGATGCCGCTTCTGACCATTTGCTTTATTTGAAGAATCAACAATGCTCCACTCAGTCTCAATTATAGACCCGCAGTGCCACAGCTCTAGCCATAGCCATCTTAACCCTTCAACAGCTCATTGGTTCCTGATGCTATGGTTCATTACAATACATAGCACGTAAATGGTTAATGCAGGATTTTAGCTTAAAAACATTGACTTTAATTGTGTTTGTAGCTGCTTAGGGATTATTAAATTGACTTAAACTTAATTTTGATGTATGTCTGTTTCATTTGGCCTATTCTAGACAGATCTTTGTGATAATCAGAAGAGTATTTATGTTTGCTGTATTATTATGAAAGGGGACACCATGAACTTGTTTGTTCTTCCTAACACAATCAAATTTTACTATGTTGTTGAATTGCATAAAATAGGGAACTCAACAAATGCTTATTTTCAGTTTACCTGACATTTGAAAATATCAAAGACTTTGTTTTAATGTAATTTGTAATTGATGCTATTTCCATCAACGAAGGAACTTATTACTTTGGATGCATTTTCAGAATATTGGAATTTTTTTCTATTTCCTTACTTGTATCAGTGAGAGATTTCTCATTTGTACAGAAGAGGACAACTATCAACAAAGTTACAAAGTTGTTATTGATGCCATTCAGCACCTTCATCAGATCAATGATTCAGCAAAGAACATACCTGTAATCTTTTTAATTATCATACTTAGCTGTGAAGTTAGGGAACTAAACATTTCTATTATCTATCCTGTGTCAGTGAAGGAACTAAAGATTTCTGTTATCTATTTTGAGGGGAACTAAAGATTTCTATTATCTTACTTATGTCAGTGACGGAACAAAACATTTCTATTATCTTACTTGTGTCAGTGACGGAACAAAACATTTATGTTATCTTATTTTTGTCAGTGAGAGAACTAAACATTTTTGTTATCTTTTTTTGGGGGGGAACTAAACATTTCTATTATCTTACTTGTGTCAGTAAGGGAACTAACCATTTATGTTATCTTACTTGTGTCAGTAAGGGAACTAATGATTTCTGTTATCTTTTTTCAGGGGGGAACTAATGATTTCTGTTATCTTTTTTCAGGGGGGAACTAATGATTTCTGTTATCTTTTTTCAGGGGGGAACTAAAGATTTCTGTTATCTTTTTTGAGGGGAACTAAACATTTCTGTTATCTTTTTTGAGGGGGGAACTAAAGATTTCTGTTATCTTTTTTGAGGGGAACTAAACATTTCTGTTATCTTTTTTGAGGGGAACTAAAGATTTCTATTATCTTACTTATGTCAGTGACGGAACAAAACATTTCTATTATCTTACTTGTGTCAGTGACGGAACAAAACATTTATGTTATCTTATTTTTTTCAGTGAGAGAACTAAACATTTTTGTTATCTTTTTTTGGGGGGGAACTAAACATTTCTATTATCTTACTTGTGTCAGTAAGGGAACTAACCATTTATGTTATCTTACTTGTGTCAGTAAGGGAACTAATGATTTCTGTTATCTTTTTTCAGGGGGGAACTAATGATTTCTGTTATCTTTTTTCAGGGGGGAACTAATGATTTCTGTTATCTTTTTTCAGGGGGGAACTAAACATTTCTGTTATCTTTTTTGAGGGGAACTAAACATTTCTGTTATCTTTTTTGAGGGGGGAACTAAAGATTTCTGTTATCTTTTTTTGAGGGGAACTAAACATTTCTATTATCTTTTTTGAGGGGAACTAAACATTTCTGTTATCTTTTTTGAGGGGAACTAACCATTTATGTTATCTTACTTGTGTCAGTAAGGGAACTAAAGATTTCTGTTATCTTTTTTCAGGGGGGAACTAAAGATTTCTGTTATCTTTTTTGAGGGGGGAACTAAAGTTTTCTGTTATCTTTTTTGAGGGGGGAACTAAAGTTTTCTGTTATCTTTTTTGAGGGGGGAACTAAAGATTTCTGTTATCTTGTTTGAGGGGAACCAAAGATTTCTGTTATCTTTTTTGAGGGAAACTAAACATTTCTGTTATCTTTTTTGAGGGGGGAACTATAATGATTTCTGTTATCTTTTTTGAGGGGAACTAAAGATTTCTGTTCTGTTATCTTTCTTGTGTCAGGGAGGGAACTCAACATTTCTGTTATCTTTTTTGAAGGGAGAACTAAAGATTTCTGTTATCTTACTTGTGTCAGTGAGGGAACTAAACATGCTTTCATCTGTATTGTTCAGCAAATCCTCCTTCTCCAGAGCTCTCATATAGTTCGAGTACGTCCACGTGAGTTTGTCGCCCTCACGGTCCTCCAGCTCAGCCTCACTTTCATCAATGACCTTGAAGGGATCAACATAAAGGTCATCCGCCTCACTACCATCTACTGGCAAACCCATTGCAATACGACGCTCTCGCTCCTGAAAATGACAAAACTATGATTAGTGGTGAAGATATATTAAATGACAATGCTCATAGATTTGAAAAAAATAACTAAGATTAGGCATGAATAAAGAATATAAATGATTCTTTGAAAACATATTATTAAGCCCAAAATACCAAAATTGATATAGACATTATTAAATACACCATTGAAATAAATAAAAATTTTGTAGTCAGTGAAACTAATTTAAGAAATAACACCATGGGTTAAAGAAAGAACCTTTCATGTGATAATTATGGAAAAAACAACAAATTTTCAGCTATTAATTGATATTTTTTTTCTAAATCAAATCATTAGTATCATTTAGAAAAACATGTTATTCAGTACACTCATTCAAACTTTCATGAACACATTAAGGTTAGTAAGATATCATATATTGGTATTATATCACATATTAGATATTAAAGATAAACCATGCAGACTTCAATATAAAAATATTTGGACTACTTCTTGATTTCTTCAAAATAATTTCATCTACATTATATATAATGAAATTTGAATCATAGCTTCAGGTTAAGAAATATAATATAAATAAAGTTGGATATATAACCAATGATTTATCGTTGCTTACATTTAAATTTTCTAGAGGTCTTAATACTGAAAAATATAATGCTCAGGTTACAAATAAAAATGATCAAAAGAAATATTTTCATCAAAAATTCATTATGATGTTGTTTAATTCAGTATTTTGCCAAATAGCCTACAGTATAGAAAGAAGAAAATCTATTGGGATGATTTGTTAGAATTGGACTCTTACTAAAGTTAAAAGATACTACATTGAATTAATCTATCTTAGATATATATATATCTATGATTTGATGTATCATTAAAATTCAGCGTTTAGTCATTGAGAAGATGAAAAGTTTTTTAAGTACATGACCCGTGGTCAATGGACATTTTTCTGATAATATTTTTAAATCAAAAACAGTACATTATTCAGATTTTTTATTTCAGATTTTATCTCAGAATTGTACCTGCGAAATATTAATTAAACATGCCTTTTCTTTATTAAAACTTTTAAAAGAACTTGCAATTTTTGTTGAATTTGATGTTTCAATTTTAACTCTGTAAATTCTATTATATTTTCATTAATCTGATTTACAAGAAAAAAATTCAAGTTCATTTCAAAATGTACGCTATAAACAACTCCATTTGTAGTCTTGTAAGTGAACAAAGGGCTATGAAAAAGCGAAGTAAGATTGGCAATGGCGTCTGAATCACAACATTAAGTGTTAAGTGCGTAGCTGATTGCATAGGCGCGAGAAAAACATGGAAAACCATATGTTACGTCCACAGAACAGCCATATATTTGTGCATTATCTCTCGCTGGTCTGTTGTGGTTGGTTTCAAAGAGAAACACTCTCTTTCAGACAAACTGACAGCACATAAATGGATGCCAAGAGAATTTCACAAAAATTCTGAAAATGTTTTATTAACTTTGAAAAGTGTTTTGACTTTGTTAAGGTTCATTTAAAGATTTGTTGGGTTGTTGTGATAACATGAAATATTTAAACAAAATTTGGGATCTTATAATTTAAAAACTTGTAATCTTATGATTTTTACAAAAATTGCTTGTAGAGTTCTCATACATTTATGGAGATAATAATTTTCTTATGAATTCTTAAAAAGACAACTAATACACAATTGACACTACATTTTCAAAAGTCCTCATGGTATATGGTTCAATTAAAGAAATTTAACTATCCTGCCAATAAAATTGTATCATTTCTTTTTAGGATCTAGAGATTATTAAATCAAGAATATTTTTCTCTTTTCAATTAATCAATTAGTCCTATTTATAGCTCTACAGTGTTATTTCTCCCTAGTCCGTCTTGGCTTGTTTGATAAAACTTGTCAATAATGTCTAAGTGAATTTCTGCAACTTTGGTTAGATAAAGGTTTCTTTAACAACTTCTTTGTGAAAACACAATTTTTACAATGAAAAACCCACTGAAAACTCAGAATCATGCACAAACAAATTATAAGAAGATATATGCAGAACACGCTCAACAAATACCCAGTTATTATTTTTGATGGAGGGGCCCTAACTGATTGCGAAACGTATCTTTGATTTCTATTGTAGTGTTACATTTATGTTTGAAAACACTCCTCCCCCTACCTTACATAGAGTTATTGATGATTATGAGTAACATCATCACTAATTAATAATTAGACTGGTACATTCATTAGTGTTATTATCTGAACACTTCAGAGCAGTCCACACTAGAGGTTTCTAACATCTCTCTACCTCCAGTCTTACATTTCTTCTCTGTCGGCCATCTTGTCCCTGTTCATTCTAAAATCAAAAATATTCTTAATCTTTGAACTCTAAGACTATAGTAATATATCATCATAATATTTTGACATTATTAAAATGGTATAAGCTTTTGCAACTCTTTTTGTTTGTTTCAGAGCCACTCTGTGAGGTATTTGAGTCACACAATCCAACGCTGTCAACGGTGTCATTTAATCAAGAAGTACCAAATTTGGCAGAAAAGAATGATTTTAGAGCTTATAGGTTTTGAAAAAGGAAATTAGTCTAACACCAGAAGTAAAGGAAAGACGATAGTATATTTTTGCCCTTATCATAACCTTTCAAAACCCAAGTCTATAGATATGAATTTAGTTCAATAGAGTTTATTCTCTGAGGCTTTTTTTCACAAGGATGATAAAAAATATTTTAAGAACCTTAGTATTTTTTATTTGCACAATTTTAAATGTTTGCTTATTCAAACCTGATACAAGGCTATTCAAAGATTTTTATGAAAAAGTCATAAATTTTGTAATTATGGATTTTTTCAACACAACTATAAAGGAATTCACAACCAGAGATATCAATTTCAAATCACATGAAGCATGTACATGGCTTTCATTTTTTTAACACTTATTTTTTTGTCACATCAAAGGTTAATACAGAAACTGCATCGCTTTCAGTATTTGATTTTATTGTGTCAGTAAGATAGTGTTTGTGTTATAAAATACATAACTATAAACATGCGCTAATATTCCTTTGATTCTTATAATATATCTTGTATTTGAGGTTTTTATTCAGAGACTATGAGCTTTTTGAGTGACATATGCTAAATGTTATATATGGTGACATTTGCTGGAGACATTTAATAGATTCCTACCTTTTGCTGTAAAGTATCGTCTTAATACTGATATTTAATACTTATTCAGTTCAGTAGTGTGCCAAAGACATGATTTTGTGGGTAGCATGTTAATCAGTCGAATGTAATTTTAGAAACCTTCAGTCTAAGTAAACCTAGACACAATATTATCCGTTGCACTCCTATACTGAATCTAAAAAGGTCTGGTAGAGGGTCGCGTCAGCCCATGTATCGAATTGACCAATCAAAAATCAGCTTACCAAGCCGCAATAGTCTGCCGTCGCACGTTTAATGTTGGAGGGTCATAGGTCGCAGAAAGGTCGGCTGACGCGACCCTCTACTAGACCTTTTTAGACTCAGTATAGGAGTGAAACGGATAATATTGAGTCAAGGTTTACTTAGACTGAGAAACCTTATGCATTAAAACATTATGAAATTATTTTTTTTGCCGGTATATTTCTGCAATGACTAAATCTACTTCTATAATTACTACTGCATGCCTTAGAATAAAATTGAAAATGTAAAGTAACTGAAAACAAAATAAAAGAAGATTCATGAACTTAATGCTCTATTCATTGTGAAAAAATAGTATATAAGCATGCTTCTAAACTCAAAAAAGTAATTGTAAAATGAAACATCATAATTGGTTTCTGACAAAGCAAGGCTCATGACTATACTTATGTTACTAAATGTTTTTCTTACCATTTGCCAGTTGATTGGTAGGTGACATTAAGAAATATAAAAAACACACATTCATAACAGTATGAAACTTGAATTTGATTAATAATGGTGTTATGCACTTTAGAAAGATAAAATTACAAGATGACATGCTCATCAACATCCCCCGCCAAATTTGTTTTCATTAAAGCTCATAACATTTTCCTACAAGGGTCATAACTCTGTAATTTGTAATTTCATAAATCTCAACAGAGTTTAAAAACATGCAGAAAAGGCAATAATTCCGTAAAAAAAAATGTGCAGTTCTGATTTTCGAACACCATCAAGGTATTGGTACCCTGAAGACACACAGCAAATTTGGTGATGCTATCTTAAATAGTTTTTGAGAGAATCTGTCCCTTTTAACTCAGAGGATGGACGGACACACGGCAGATACAGGGACGGACAGAGCTCAAACCTATATCCCCCTCCCACTTAATTCGTGGCGGGAGGATAGAGCCCGAACCTATATCCCCCTCCCACTTTGTGGCGGGGGATAATGAAGTTATTACAATTACTATCCATTATTCTTTCTGGACACTAATTTATTAAATAGTATAAGATAATTGTTCATATAATCATCTTTTAGTCTAGTCCTGTTACACAAAGCAAAGACTGTTTCAAGTATTGTATGATACTTTTTAATGTCATGGAAAATGTTTGAAATAATTTGATGGTGATGATGATTGCAATGGTAAAGAAAATACTTTCAAAATGTTAATCAAAATGACAATTTATAATTTTCTTTGAAATTTGACATTTAAAGTTACAAAATAACATATCTTAACAACCATTTTTCAAGATTTATTCAAACACTGACATAATGTTAAATATTCCCTTAGGCCCTATACAGCACGTTCTCAAGTTATCAAAACGTAAAAATCATAAGAATGCTTCCAAAGTACGAAGCATTACATTCCTTAAGTATTCCAATGGATCTGGCAATCTGTAAACTGTCAGAAAGTATACTACTCAAAAGAATTTAAGGAACACTCAAGGAGTATTTATCATTTGCACCAACTCTTAAAGGGACAGTAGCTAGTTTTTTAATAATTTTATATTTTGAAATTTTCACTGATAATTGTACGTTAATGCTAAATGTATTACATTGATAGTGTCAAAAATCTCATAACACAAACCAATTATCCATAGTCAGAGGACAAAGTATGAAGATTCACCTAAAATCCATGGTCGGCCATTTTGTGTGACCACCTTTAATTAATTTTTGTATAAGAAAAAGGAATCGCATGGCTAAACTTTACATTCTACATTTGAATTATCACTGCTTCATTTAGTTTAAATACATTGTCTTTCAAATGGAACCATTAATTTTCATTTTCCTGACATCATCTTAATAATATATTCCCCCTAAAAACGTGCTACTGCCCCTTTAATGTCTGCAGCTCAAATAGGACGGAAGATTTTTGTTTGAAGTTTTGTTCATACCCATATGCATACCTAACATTGGTCTACTGATTCTTATTCTTTAAAATTTTTTTTAAACATTTATCAATTTTTGAATGTCAGAAATTTAAATGATATATTTTCAGGAAAATGTCATCATCAGGCAATTCACTACCAAGCATATCACTTCCAAAGCAATAGAGTGACTGAGGACAAAAATACAAAAACTGCATCACTCATATCAGTAGTATACGGTAATTTGATTCGAAATTGTAGAAAGCAATTTATTAAGCAGAAATAAAATATGAAATTTTAAACATGTGCTTAAATATAGACTCAGGTCACTCTTCATTTCGTAAATGATGGCCTGTGAGGCCTATAGTACATTTTCATAAATACAGATACAATGCTTAAAGGGGCAGTAGCACGTTTTTTTGATAATTTTATATTTCAATTATTTCACTGATTATTGTAAGTTAATTATAAATGTATTATTTTGAAAGTGTCAGAAATCTCATTACACAAGCCAATCACCCATAGTCAGAAGACAAAGTATGAAGATTCACATAAAATCCATTGGCGGCCATTTTTTTGTGAACACCTTTAATTCATTTTCTGTAGAAAAAGGACTCGCATGGTTAAACTTTACATTAAATATTTGAATTATTACTGCTCCATTTAGTTTTAATACATTGTCTTTCAATTGGAACCATTAATTTTCATTTTCCTGACATCACCTTATATTCCCCTAAAAATGTGCTACTGCCCCTTTAAATATATAAAATATATAAGGGACAATATTTAATATTTAAATATTTTTTAGATTCTTATGAATAGTAAAGTTGATGTACATCGGTAGTATATTCTTCTAGATTGCTATAGAATAACTCATAATGACAAAGACAGTTGATGAAATTCAACCGTTCAAAGCAGATACCAATGGATCTGCCTAAAAGGCAATAACAATTAAACAATTAGCAAGAAATTGGTTAAGAATTTCCTTGAAAAGAAGAAAATACAATCACAGACGAAAAAATTGAAATAGATCCATAAATGTTTAAAACATTTGATAAGTCAAAGTCAAAGTTGCAATATCTGCTCAAATTCTGAACATCAGAAAGAGAAGACCGCTACACAAAACATGTACTTAAATGCCGTTTAAAAAGAGTCTTTGGTTGGTTGGTTGAAAACTCATTTATTTTAACATATTTCTAGCAGAAATGTAAGAGCCAATAAGTCAGCCAGTACACCGCTATCTGACAAATGAGTTTGTATGTAGCGCCACAAAATGTTGTTTCGTCTCTATACAAGAAGTCACAAAACACAAGTTTACTATTGGTTCATATTACAGTTCTTGGTGTTTATTTACATTCTTCTTTTATTTGCAGGTAAAAATATCATTTTGTGGAACATTTCAATATAACCACTCATTACATTCTTATTGCCAAGACTTGCTAAACTAAGTTACTTTGAGGGTAATTGAATCAACTCTATTGTAACTAATAGGTAGATTATTTGGATGCATAATTTCGAATATTAAACTTATTGAGATGTTTTCTTGATTTTTCCATAAAATCAAACATTTTAGAGATATTATGCATAAATGGATATATTTGAAAGTCAAGTGATGAGATATGAACTTCAATCAGCATATCAGATATATTGTAGCTTATCAAAACCAAATAAAATTTTAAGAAAGATACTCTGTGTCACTTTAAATGTGTAAGCAGACTCAAATCAAGTCTATCTGAAAGGTCAGGAAGGCTTGTTGATTGATGTGCTTGCTTGAACTGCTTGCTTCATTTAGTTGATGATGATGGCGGGTGGAGCGAGCGAGATGAAAACATTCGTATTTGCATGTCTCGAAGGTGATAAACGATGAACAACGCTGCTGGCAGCGCGAGCAAAGAGAAACACATCGTTACATCTGTACACGGGATGTAAAGTCGGCAAGTTTTTACTTTATGGTACGCTATGCCTGTCTCTGCTCCTCAATGTTTTTTATGTTTTTTTTTATCGTGATTGATATAACATTAAACATATGGAGAAAAAATCTTGGTGAACCTGATTGTCCTAATCTCACCACAACTGACAGTCATTTTTTATTCCTTGATGGACATGGTTTCTTCATTTAGGTCCAATGATTCCAGAATCTGTCAGAATGGTAATTAATGTAGGAGTGCATGTGTCAGAGAGTATGATTGAATGATGGGGGGATGGGAGATGTATGTCAATGTCAATATATGTCTATACTGTACAGTATAAGCGATATCTTGTCTTTAACTTAACCTCTTGAAATGCAAGTCTAGATCTGTAGTGATAAAACATTTGTTTGTGGCTTCTTTCTTATCATAAATAAAAATTATCATTTTTTATAAATATTTGGACTGGATATTTGTCTACTACAGTATGTTTGAGGATGTCTGTATGTATGTCAAGACCTGGACTCTACAGTAAATCCAGGCAAAAGGTACAAATATTATTATTTATTTTTTTTACGAAATTTTTTATCAGCAATTAAGGGTCTATTGTAGTGGGATTTGATTGTGTGAAAAAAACATGCTTAGAATCATCCAGGCACAAATGGTGTGTCTCGATTATGATAGCCAATGACAGCCATACCAGGTATTGATGTTTACCCATAATTCAGTAGACTTCGTCATGGTCATGTTGTGTTGTGTAGAAGAAGAAAGATGTTTGGAGTCGAGAGAACCAACTATTTGTTATGGCCTATCAATTTCTTCAAATACTTGTCATTTTAAAATGCAACATGTTTCATATATACCTTCTTGATTCATGTTTCTTTTTGTGTTCAGAATATAGCTATTTTACAAAATTATAACCTTCTTCAGAATTCCTGGCATTCAAAGTTTTAAAGAGAAACAGCTAGTAGTCAAAATCATCAAAACCCCATATTTATATACCTCATCTTCAGTTCCTGCGAGTATAAACCTTAAACAGAGGCCACCATTGCTTGAAATCTCTGGAATCTTGACTGCTTATAGAGCCATTTGAGTTGCTTTCTATCATAATAACTTGATATAAACAGTTTTCCTTGATCTTTAAAGGGAAAATAACTTCAGGCTAGATGTTTCATCAACAGCATTCTGTCTCTAAAACAGGTTCCTGGGAAAGTTGTACTACAATGTTCTTAAAAAATTTACTATCACAAATTCTTAATAAAATAATATAAAGAGAGTGATTTTGATTATTAATTATGAAAAATGCCTCATATTTATCACAGGTACAAATATTTCAGGAGGAAAGCCTGCAAGACTATATCTGCTGTGTACTTTGCACTGAAGCCTGCAGTTATGAACACAAAATACCAAGTAATGGGTTTTGAGATAATTATTTCAATGAAGAATTGCATACCCAGGTATTAACCTTACTGCATGTAGAAAAGTTCTTGAAGCAAATACTTGTAAAATGGTGTGGTTCCAATTAAGTTTAGATCCTCAGCTTTGTTTAATCCTGTCTATCCATGTCAACACATAAATGAGATGAATACTCACAATAGAAGTATCACATCTACTTGTAATAAATGTGATAAATGTAACATTTGTTATGTTTGTTACATATTTGAATTTATTAAATTTGTAATATTTGTAATGTAGGTGTATATGTAGTATTTGTAACTTTTGTAACATTCATAACTTTTGTAACATTCATAACTTTTGTAACATTTGTAACTTTTGTAACATTTGTTATGTATAATATCTGTATTATTTGTATGTGTTTTAAACAGTTTGATATTTCTATCATTTGTAACATAATTCATGTATTTCATTAGCATCTTCTTTATTTGGACTACCTGTATTCATATTCTGAAGATTTTATCTAATCTTTAGGCACATTCACAGGTTAAATGATGAGTGTCTTTCTTAGAGGAAAAAAGATACTCCCATTTCTCTTCAATTTGACCCTCAATTTTTCAAAAGTGTTTAGGAAATGTTTTCTTGCAAACAAATTTAATTTTGGGAACTCATTTGGCACTATGGTCAAAATATTAGATCAATGCATAATCTATATATATATGACCACATAATGATGACAATGTCATCAAAATGAAGATGCCGTAATTTGACTACTGCAGTAAAGAAAAAAAATACCCATTTCCATCAAAATTATTCTTTTTACAATTTTAAATGATACAATGATTTTAAGCAAGACTTAAATCCCAGAAGCATAAAAACTTCTGTGCTTGGTTGAAACTTTTGAATTTGTGACCTCAGAAAAATATTATGGGGTCGAATTATTGGAGATGTAAAATTAATGGAGAAATTACGGTAATCCTGATAGTGTAATTATATAAAAAACATATCATTGACAATGTCAGCTGCTACAATTTCCCTTAGTGTGACAACATATGCTATGAACTGTTTGAATGGCATTCTAGTAATTAATTAAGTGCCATTCATTAAATGATACAAATGTTATTTCAACTTATTTGACTGGCTATCTTTCAGAATTTTCTACAATAAGCATTCCAAAGAATCACTTTGTCTAAATAGAAAAATTCTTCAAAAATTTGATAAATGTTATTTTGCAATATATTAAAATAATAAATCGCACAAATATCATGAACATCTAAACTACAATAGAAAAAATTATTAGTGATAAAAGAAAAATATGTAAACAAAATAGGCCAAAATGTATCACTTGATTTAAATCCATCAATTGAGAAAGGGAGATAACTTGATAGTCTAACAGAATTCCAGTGAAACAAATTGACAGACGTTGTCTTAACTCATTGGTTTGATTTCTTTAAACATTGAAAACTTTAGAACAATTTGTGTAAAATGAGATATGTTATCTTGAATCTTAATATATTGAAAACTGATATTGGGATTAAGTATCAATTCTATCAATGAAATGTCAATTTTGACAATTGTAATGAAATCAACGTGAGAAAATCTCTAATATTACAAGTTTCGTATTCTAATGAAATAAAATGTATGTGGAGACATTCAAATTTTCAATTATCGAAACATTTAATATATCTGAATATTAAATTCGTGCATCACCTTTAAATTTTTAATGTCAAATTTCATTTCTGTCAAGCGTTATTGTTTGTGATGTCATTCAATTGTCATTTATTTAATGTAAAATTTCAATTATTGAAATATCTAATGTTCTTGGTTATTACTTCAAATAAAAATACTAATCAAAATCCTTTAAACAAATGTATTTTGGAAATCAACATCATGTTAATTTCATTTCAGTTATAGTCATTGGCTTACAAGATGTGACACAATCAAATTCATAAACTTTTAGGTTATGAAAACCTTTAACTCGCAAGTGAAAGAAACTGCAGTGTAATATTTATGTTGCAGTCTAGTACGTAGTATCGCTAAAGGTATGAAGCCATATCAGTTTGAAGTAATAATTTCACAACGTTAGCACCGCCGCCTGCTTGCCACCAAGTCACTGAAATTTTAGTTTCACGCACTGTCTGAAGTATTTTATATGTGCTTTATTAATTTGGGAAAGTAATAACCATGCAGAAAACTAAACTGATCATTTACAACTATTTTCATCAAACTGATGAAATGATTTGGTATAAAATTGTTTTCCCTCATTGTATTCTAAATCCTAAACTTATTTAACAAAAATGGTATTAAATGGAAGGACGTTTAGTACCCTCTATATCACAAACCTCAGTTTGATCATGCATTACCTTCTAATCCTCTAAGACTGAAAATTTTCAGGTAAACTGTATAAAAAATTATGTATCCTGTGATGAATTTCAATGGGTCGTACTCTATCTCCACGCTGTAAAAAAATCTGATTAAGAATATTCAATAAAAAATCACTTTTATCACCTTAGCATTTTTGTCATCTATATCTTGTTGGTTTCTTCTCTGCCGTGCCTTAGCATGGCGTCGTCGTCTCTCTATTGTTGTCATTATCTTCTCCTCCGTAATATTGGCTCTGAACTCGCAGAAGTCATTCCATTGGCTGAACAGGATGCGGAACACCGTCAACTGAAAAAAAAAATTTAAAAAATTTTGAAATGCAATTTAACAAGGACATATGACTGTATTTGACTGTTGACAAACTGTTTACTGTTACTTTGACATTTTGTTTATTTTTGACACCTAAGAAATAGTCATACGTTTTTTTTAATAAATTGAATATTTTATCTTTTAAAAACATGGTTTGCAAGCGCCTGTGCTATTGAGTTTCAAGACTCAAGCACTGACTTTGGTTGAGTGTCTTAGACAGTTCATAGGTCACAGCGCAGATTAATATTTACGCTGAAACATTGCATATTTTTGCACACAAAAAAAGTTGTAAATCTATTCAATGTGTTCTCTTATCGTACAACTTCTAAAATACCTCTGAAAGAAATCCCTTGACTGATTATCCTACAAACACAGCCATGTTACAGTTTTCACATAAATCACATATATTATTATTATTATTGAGTTGGTGCACTGGTACGTATCCTCCTTTCCCTCTCTCTGAATAGGTCCACAATATTTCTCCATCACATATATCTAGAAAAATATTTCATTTCACATAAATCACATATTTTAGACAAATCAACATTTTAACAAAATTATTTGGAAATAATGTTTATCAGAAAAGGTCTTATATATTTTTGTATTTTCACACGCGGGTGTAACCCAATGCCACGTTCTACTTGATGTGGAGGTCTGTGAAGATGTGTTGACATTCATTACGCCACTCATCAAGGTCTTCGAATCAGGCGGGCTGCACGTTGTTTTTACAGGGTTATTGGGTGCACATTTGCCTGAGAAATTAGTTCTCCTTGGTTGGCTTGACAGGAGATTTATAAACAGCTGTTCAAAACAATAACAAATGGCTGTCTTTAATTTTAAATTTCCACACATGGAAAATAAACAAATTATAAAAACACCTTTTTGCAAGTGAAATTTTGTTAAGTAACTATGCTGCCAATAAAAGCTAATCGAGTGCTTGTGGTGTAATAAAATGAGAGAAAATTCACATTATGATATATCTTTTTATTTTAAATGATAAATTGTTTCCAAATTACAGTTTTAGTTAAATAGAGTGAGTGTTAAAAGTTAAAATTTTAAGAGTTCATTTTGATGGTAAATTATATACCTTCTATTTTTCCTTTACATTTTGTCAATTGCTTTTCAGAATTAAATATATGTCTAAACTCTGTTAAACTTGGTGTGAAAAAATCAAAATCAAAAAGATTACAATTCCAGATAACAATGTATAGTAGTGATGTTGGTCAATAAAGTTTTCAATTCAACTAAGATTCCACTGAATGGAGTATTACTGTTTGTTTATTATCTGAGGGCGGGGCAGGTTTTAGGTAGCACATTGTTTGAAGTTATCTAATGACTGAATACCAAGAAAAAATTTACAAATGTACCTAAAAAAAAGATAAAATCAACAAAGTATTGTTCGATAACGCCTCTGAAGTCGTGTTCAATATCCACCCATATTATTTTCTATACACAAAGACTGCAATTTAATTCATCTCAAGTACACAGCTATGATGAGAAAGCATCAATTACCAATTTGTGCATTGCAAGTCGATAGATTTGTCAAAAGAGAAACTGTCTACGGTAATAATGAGAATAAATTATTGATGCGAGGGTATACCTGTGCCTCCCGGAAGAGATAAGGTCCTTTCTCGTACTTTCTGTCAAGGATTTTCTCACCAAGTTCGCTTGGGATGTCGATTTGTAAACTGGGCGGAATCTGGGAGTCGATGAAGCAGTTAATGATTGCGTTTATTTTCTGCATGATGAGTGCGTCGTCTGTGTTGGCATGATACAGCTCCTGCAAACAACAAGATTTTAATTAGCTTAATTAGGAATAGTCGCCTCATCTTGGCAATTTGGAACATAATCAGAATGAAATGAAACAGAAAATGTGGCACTGATAAAGGTTGATGAGGATTTAGTCACTAGCAGTGCGTTGTAAAAATATTTGCAGTGGTAAAGGCATTCTCCTTACACCAGTGTATGATTTAAGCCTGAAACAAAGCCAACCCGAAAGCTGTAATTCGTACATTTTAATGATAAAATGGAAGAAAAACTTTTTTAAAGTTTCCAGCCCAGACCAAGTACCGGTCTGGCGGACGGGCCTTATTTCATACATTGCTTATATCCTTTAATTATTTTGTGTAAACCTTACGTAATAGCAGTCTTAGTAAACCTAGCCTCAATTATACTCACAAAACTATGATATCGAGTCTAGCAAGATGTAGTAGCGGGTTGCGACAGCCGACCTATCGAATTGACCAATCAGGGATCCTCTTACCAAGTCTGCTTTTGCACATGAAATGTTGGAGGGTCATAGGTCGGTGAAAGGTTGGCTGACGCAACCTGCTACTACATCTTGCTAGACTCAAAATCGTAGTTTAATAGCAGGTATTATTGAAGCTAGGTTTACTTAGACTGCAGAAATAGCTTCTTTGAAAGGCATATCATACATATAGAATGTGTTATCAACTCTTTTTGGTTGTTTAAGAGTCACTTTGTGAGGTGTTGGAGTCAAACATACCAAACACTATCAATGGTGTCAAGAAGTACCATTTTTTGCAGAAAAGTATCATTTAAAAGCAAATAGGCTTTGTAAAATGAAAATTAGTCTAACTCCCATACAGTACTGTTATTTTTTTACATTTCCATAACCTCTTGAAAAGCAAGTGTTTTAGAATGAAATAGCCATTTGTCAGAGGCTCCTTTTCTATTACAAATGAAATAATTGTTTTCTATAATTATTTTCAGAGACTAAATATGAGTCTAAGTTAAAATATGAAGGTAAAGAGTTGTATTTAGGAAAATCTGTTTAAGAAATAACAACATAAAAAATGGGATGATATAATTGGTTACTATAGTCATAAAATGTGACTAACCATATAACAGTTGGCATATACTATATGATAATAGAAATGAAATAAAACATTGTGAACATAAAATTTAGAATCACAAATCTTATGACTGTGAAAATCTAATAAAAAAGCTATTGACATTTACCTTGTACTTTTGTACCTCCAACCAAAAGAGTACATCGTTTTCCAGATTGTCCCCCTTTATGGAAACATATCTCCTAAACTGTACTGATGTCACAGGATTCAACAAGGCTTTCCGGAAAGTGACGATCTCATTTGAAGAAGAAATCCATCGACTTTCAAGTAACTGTGAAGAGAATTGATAAATAAATGATATATATCTATGCTATATCTTAAAATTGTCTTCTAATGGTCTTAATGAAAATTAAGAAAATTTAAATCAAAGTCCCTTCATATTTACTTTAATACTATTGTTCTCTCTTATTTTCATATAAAGTAACATTACAAAAATACTTACACATCAGAACTGTAATAATGACAGGAATTAATCTAGTAAAATGTCCTTTAAACATTGGCGAATCCAGACAGGGCTGCGTTTGGACGCCACCCTCTCTGGAGAGCGTTCAAAATATAATTAACGTTACAAGTCTTATTTCTTATTCATGATAAAAGTAAACAAAATGTGCATACAACAGGGACCTTATAATGAATTCAGTGAACATTTATATAGATGTTCTTTGTTCCAAACAAAAAAATTCAATATGTACATTTTGCAAGACTGATGATGAATATAAAGGCTAGAAGCAACTGTTGATAAATATGTGCTCAAGGGAATTTCATTCACTAAGGAATAAATTCTATTTGACCTCCATGCTCAGAAGATTATTCTCATTACAAAAAATCGGACATATCCAAGCACAAAATACTAAATTTTTGAAAACATTGAAAGATATTGCAAAAACTTCGCAAAGTTATACTTTGAAACTATATACTTTATCTATTTTGTGGTATTGAATTGTCACCACTTTAGTGTACCTTGTCAACATCTTAAGTATGTGTATGTCATTAGATGAAGAAAAAAAAGAGAATTGGACAAAAGAAAATTCAATAGTTTTAATTTCGACATTCATTGGGTGCACACCACCTAATAAACGGAAATCTTGTTTAAAAGCACTGAAACATGTTTAAACTTTTTTGATATCTTTTGTTAAGATTATCCCCACCAAATATATAGTTAATTAATTCAGTTTCTAAGATAAGAAGAATGTTGTTTTATAGATACACTACTAAAAAAAAAATTCAAAAAGTACAGTACATTATTAGCCCATCAAAGCTTTATATCATCATAAATGAAGAAAGTGCAATTAAACTTCAAAAGTATCAAATAACCCTTTTATCGGTTTCTTTTATTAAATCTAACTCTATGATAATGAAGTTTGATATTTCATATCAACATCGTTAAGTGACCATTCAAAACTGAAATGGAATTCATATCACTTTGAAATAGTGTACGATATTGAAAGAAAATGTCAACAAAAATGTTTGAAATGTCAAATATATCACATTTACTAATAAAAATACAAAATCTATTTTATTATATGCAGACCAACACCAATATGTTGAACTGTGTCAACAGAGGTCAAATCATTCACTTGAATAACACCTTGAAAACAATCATATTCTCTGGTGACTAAATAAGTCATGGCAAAAATTATTCATTACATGATTGATGTAATTGTAATCATGTGTCTAGTCCTTTTATTAGTATTATTATTTATTAGTACCCTTAATGTGTCTGACGTTATGACAAGATTACATTTCATTCTGAGGTAACATCATTATCATCGTCATAATCATCGTCATCATCATTGTTGTCATCCTCATTTATCATCATCATCATCATCTTCATCTTCATCATCACCATCACCATCATCATAATCTTCATCATTGTCATCATCCTCATCATCATCATCATTGTCATCATCGTCATTGTCATCTATACATTGTCATCGTCCTCATTGTTGTCATCGTCATTTATCATCATCATCATCATCATCATCATCTTCATCATTGTCATCTTCATCATCATCATCATCGTCGTCATTGTCATCTATACATTGTCATCGTCCTCAATGTTGTCATCCTCATCATCATCATCATTGTCATTGTCGTTATCATAACCATCACTATCATCACTATCATCACTATCATCATCATTATTTAATGACTATTTGGGAAATGTTAAATTCCCTTTCTATTAGGAATGATATTGATTACTATGAATTTAAATATATTTTTTCTTTATAGTGAGACAAAGATGATTTACATTTACAGCAAGTGAATGCACAAATGATATTTAAAAAGATCACAATCATTTATTTAGGTATAAGTGACAAAACAATATCAAATAAGATTTATTACTCATAGGATTTTGCTTAGATAAGATAAAAGGTCATATTTAAAGCATTTTAAGATTTTATTTACCTGTAGTTTATATTCAACATAATAAGTATGTATACCATAGACTGATAGTTATTAACATTTCAGTTAACATGATAAAATCATTTGATGAAGTTTAATTCTTTCTATGATTAAACATATAGAGTACACATTCACTTGCAGTAAAAAGGATATAAATCATAGCAAAGTGATATTCTGTGTATGGAAAATGTCTATTTTATTAATAATTTTACTTACAAATAAATTTGGTATTTCACAAAATTGACTTCCTTTCATTTAAAATCTCAAAATTATTTCTCCAATTATTTCTCCATTATTAATGAAATTGTTAACATTTTCTTTTTCATGTGTCCAAACTAATATAACAGGCCACTTTCAGCCATAACAACAACATTAATATCTTTTCTTGTTCTCATATAAAGTAGCAATTTAAAAAATACTTACACATTATTTCTAAAATAATGTCAGTTTATACAAAAATGTCATAAAATCAAAATGCCATTTGAAGACATTGTAATGAAAATATAAATACGTCAGATATATCATTTTATGATAATGAGAATTTTTCAATGAATGGCATTTGAAAATTGTCATTTCTTTGTTATATTCTCACAAATTCATCATTCAAAGAGAAATGATTTATGGTAGCTCTAGGCGAGTAATTTTCAGAAAGATAAAATCTTTTTGATTTGGTTTCCAGCTAGATTCTAGATAGCTTTTGCTTGTTAGCAATTCCTTGTAAATCATCATATGCTTATTTGTTTGCAAGAAGCTTTAATCATAACAAAGTGATAGCAATTTCTTATCTATTTCTCTTCCAAGATAACAATTGTTTTCCTATCATTTATATTCCTATTTTCAAAACATGGAACAAAAACAAAATCAAGTAATAACAATTTTAAACAAATACCTTTAACAGTACAGTAAATATTACAATAAAAAACACTTTTCATTGTTTTAATTGTAACTACAAGACAAATTTTGACTGATGAACTTTGGACCTTTTATATAGTTTATCTTCTAAGTTTAAATGAAATCATCTAACAGTGTAAAAAAGCCAAAGTTACCATAGATTTTAACACCTGAAGACAAACAAGAAACTGCATTTTCAATGGTTTCATCTAAAAAAAAAGAACTATTTCCCCCTAAAAATTCCATTTCCCATACAAGCAAGACATTGCATTTTTAAGCCATGTTCTCTTCCATCCAAATAAACAAAAGATACCTCAGTTTACTCAAAATGCTAAACGGTTGTCATGGAAACATAAAAATGTCTTATAACATATTTCCAAGGACAGGAATGCACAGTGTGCACCAAAGTGGAATTGCGAGCTGATAAGACTGGGCGCACCAAACTGTTTGTTTCCTCAAGAAGGAAAAGATCATCAAATGGAAACGTGGCCTGTATTCTGACAGAAATATTTATCCCTCAAGTTGTGTGTAACGGGTTAGTGTTTGTGTTATTAGTGATATAGTTACAAATACAGAGAGACGACCGACCCCCAGATGCTTCCCATGTGTCTTGATTGATATCATACCGCTTCCGTGCAAAATCCTAGATCCATCCCTGACATTTTTTCTGTGATTCCCCAAGGAGTTGGTTGGAAAAAATCTAATCACATCCACCAGCCTAAAAGGTCATGCTCCATGACTTCATTAGTCAAACATAAATGGGGTTTACTTAACATTTTACTAACTTAACACTTAACACATGACTCCTGTTTAACATCTGACAAGGGGTAATCAAGTAAACAAAAACTTGGTCGAAAAAAAATATCATATCCACAAGCTCTTATGGTCACAATCCATGACTTCATCAGTTAAACATTAATGGGGTTTACTTAACATTTTACTAACTTAACACTTAACACATGACTCCTGTTTAACATCTGACAAGGGGCAATCACAAAAACTTGGCTGAAGAAAAATATCATCATATCAACAAGCCTTTTAGGCCATAGTCCATGGTTTTGTCATCTAATAAAAAGGAATTTATATAACATTTTACTAACTTCATTAACACTTAACATATGACTCCTGTTTAACATCTGACAAGGGGCAATCAAGAAAACTTGGTTGAAAAAAATATCATAGCAACAAGCCTTTTAGGTCATATATAGTCCATGGTGTTGTCATCTAATAAAAAAGGAATTTATTTCACAGTTTACTAACTTAACACTTAACACATGACTCCTGTTTAACATCTGACAAGGGGTAATCAAGAAAACTTGGTTGAAGAAAAATATCATCATATCCACAAGCCTTTTAGATAGTCCATGGTTTTGTCATCTTATAAAAAGGAATTTATATAACATTTTACTAACTTAAGACTTCACATTACACATGACTCCTGTTTAACATCTGACAAGGGGCAATCATGAAAACTTTGTCAAAAAAAATATCATATCCAAAAGCCGTTTAGGTCATAGTCCATGTTTTCTAATAAAAATAGAGCCATTGGCTCTGTAGCTCATCAGGCATCATATCAAGTTTGCTTTATACAGGCCAGATGAGCTAAAAATGAAACTGATGTTACCTATTGCAAGAAAACCTATAAAAAAATTACAAAACAAATGTATTATTATTCAACACTTTCTAGATCGCCAATATCAGACAGTGAAAGAAGTCCACACTAAAGTATCCAAGGAGAAATAAATTTGCCATAGACTGTCATCTAATGAAGAAAAATAGGTTTTTAAGATTGTGACCCCTGTGACCCTATTTGGGGTCATGGGATCACAAAACCTACAGTTTAGAATCCCAATTGGCCAAGGAGTCTACATGCAATCTTTCAGCTCAATAGACCTTTAGGAGCTAAAGATGATGATGAAAATAAGTTTTTAAGGTTGTGACCCCTGTGCCCCTATTTGGGGTCATGGGGTCACGAAATCTACAATTTAGAATCCCCATTGGCCAAGGAGTCTGCACATATAATTTCAGCTCTCTAGACCTTTTGGAACTGGAGAAGAAGATGAAAATAGGTTTTTAAGGTTGTGACCCCTGTGACCCTATTTGGGGTCACAGGTTCACCAAAGTTACAAATTAGAATCCCCATTGTCCAAGGAGTCTGCACATATCACTTTCAACTCTCTAGTCCTTTTAGAACTGGAGAAGAAGATGAAAATAGGTTTTTAAGGTTGTGACCCCTGTGACCCTATTTGGGGTCACAGGTTCACCAAAGTTACAAATTAGAATCCCCATTGTCCAAGGAGTCTGCACATATCACTTTCAACTCTCTAGTCCTTTTAGAACTGGAGAAGAAGATGAAAATAGGTTTTTAAGGTTGTGACCCCTGTGACCCTATTTGGGGTCACAGGTTCACCAAAGTTACAAATTAGAATCCCCATTGTCCAAGGAGTCTGCACATATCACTTTCAACTCTCTAGTCCTTTTAGAACTGGAGAAGAAGATGAAAATAGGTTTTTAAGGTTGTGACCCCTGTGACCCTATTTGGGGTCACAGGTTCACCAAAGTTACAAATTAGAATCCCCATTGTCCAAGGAGTCTGCACATATCACTTTCAACTCTCTAGTCCTTTTAGAACTGGAGAAGAAGATGAAAATAGGTTTTTAAGGTTGTGACCCCTGTGACCCTATTTGGGGTCACAGGTTCACCAAAGTTACAAATGAGAATCCCAAATGGCCAAGGAGTCTGCACATATCATTTCAACTCTCTAGTCCTTCTGGAACTGGAGAAGAAGATTAAAATATGTTTTTAAAGTTGTGACCCCTGTGACCCTTTTCGGGGTCACAGGGTCACCAAAGTTACAAATTAGAATCTCCATATGCTAAGGTACTTGTACACAAAATTTCAGCTCTCTAATGTGTATGGTTCATGAGGAGAAGTCGAAAGTGTCAAAAGTTTACGGACGGACGACGGACGGACGGACGCCGGACGACGGGCCATGCCATAAGCCCAAAAGGAATCGCATAGCCAAACTTTACATTATATATTTGAATTATTACTGCTCCATTTAGTTTAAATTTTAATTTTCCTGACATCACCTTATATTCCCCTTAAAAATGTGCTACTGATTTTCATGAGTTTCATAAAAAGAGTTACTAAACTGGATGTTGCTTAGTATTTTATCTATGACTTTTAATTCTTCAAAAGAGTAAAGAAATTTGCCTATATGACGATTGTGGACGTTCGCTAACATTGTTTCCTGGTAAATAAAAAATAATGATGTTATCATTATTCTTTATATTACGTCAAGTCATTCAGTTAGTGTGCAATTCTAATAAACAATGTGCCATAACTCTGTTAAACCGTTTAACAACGGTAAGCAATAATTGTTAGTAATAATACACATCATCTAACACTTTACACTTATTGCAGTACAATCTATATAGGTTTTATCACTGGATTAAAGGTTTGATTGTTTGATTAAACATAAAAATTGTATTTCATTTAAACTATAATAGTAATTCTTCAGTCTTTGTGCACCTGAGACCAGTACTTTATATAGTGAATGTATTTTATCAACTTTTTGTAAAATGATATTTACACTTCAAATTTCATTTTCATTGATCTACACTTGGTAAGCTTATGTTGCAAATGTCATGTTTCTGTTAGCTGATGTAATGCAAACATTTATTGTCAAGTGGTTCAAGGTTTTGCTCTTGAAGGGACACAACCTCTGAAGATGTCCAAGTGCTTGTAGGGTGTGTGTGGGTACAAGAAGCTCCATCCTCTACAGTCAAGGGTCTTTACATCCAAACAATGTTTAGGGTGCCTCCCTTCTATAGAGAAAGTGTAACATTGAGTTGTATTGACCACCACCCTCAAATACCAAAACTGTCATATTGAGTTGTCGTGGAAACTATCCTTAAATGCAGAAACAGCTATATTGAGTTTTATTATATGATTGAGGGTGAGATACTCTGTTCTATCAGTGAAATAAACCCTCTATCTAGCTACAGTGGCGATAAACTTTATCACCACTCAAGTGACGTCAAGTTGAAGAGTTTGATGTCATGTAACAATGGTCTGACGTCATGAATTCTCATATGACGTAACACTGTTACCGCGGTGACGGGCTCTTCCAAGCTGCCGCTCAACATAAAATTGGCCTTTTTTGACGTAAGTAGAAGGATTTCATCATTTAATAAATAGAATATCTGTCAATTCTATCCTCAAATGCAGAAACAGCAATGTTGAGTTGTATTGGACACCATCCTAAAATACAGAAATTGTATTACTAATCTAATTTTTATTGGACTCCTCCCTAAAGTACAGACACTGCAATACTGAGTTGCATTGGACACCTTCCTTCCTGACACAATCAGGTCTGAAAAACTGAAACATTGAATAGCAGTCTCTTCCATGTTCATCTAACAAATCCAGATGTTTGGTATTCTAAATACTTTGTAAGATCAACTCAATTCCCAAGCTGGTGATTTAAACCTACCACTCAACTAAATAAGGCCTATGATATATTTCGAAAAGTTCATGTCTGAGGAAGTAGAACTGGTTCAGTATTACCAATGAAGAGGAAATACAGACAGTTTCAGAGTCATCCCTTTATTCCCATGTTACCACTAGTCATCTTGTAATCCATGCTTTATGAACAAAAAGGTCTATCAAAAATGGTATAGATCGATCCTTGGAATTTCTGTTTTGGAAAACTAACTTGAGATCTTTGGAATTTCAGTTTAACTAGTGATCTTCAAAATCTGGATACACCAATATGTAGATCAAATGAATTGAGACAAGTTTGTTAACATTTTTGAAGCCACAAACCCTATAGTTCGTAATTATCAAAAGTACAGATTCAACAACTTCAAAGCATGAAATATATATTTAGACAAATCCTCAAAAGTAGGTGTGTGATGTGAAGATATTTGTTGATCAAATTAATTAAATGAATGTTTATTATTTAATCACAGGAACTTAAGTTTTATGAAAAATGATCTATCGGGAGAAGGTGGAGACGCTTGACCATGATAGGAATGAAGTTAGGGTACTCCATTAAAGGATATTGTGCGCTAAGCTAATATAAAGATTGGAAAGTTACAAAGAGAACAGTGGATGTACCGTCCATTGGTATTGGTTTTGAATGGTTCACCCCCCCTTTTCTGTTAGATCCAGTGGGGGTACAGGGTATATGACATTAGAGAGATTCAACAAGAGTAACCAGAATCAAAATGATTCCCATGTTTCCAATGTGCACTCAAAAATCATCCCATGTAATGCATGGAACATTCTACCAGATATCTGCAAAGCCTGTCTCACTTTCCAAGGAATAGTATCAGGAAATACCAAAGGACTACATGAATATCCTTCAGGAAATACATTATTCCTACGTTGCCAAATGCACCGATCATTTGTCACAGTGCAAAGAATGGTATTCTACCAAATATCTATATTTACGGTTACATACAGGTCAAGGAACACCATGAGGACAACATCAAAAGTCCTCAGGATACAAGCTATTCCTTAGTTGGCATATGCACTTATGCTTTACCAAACTAAAACACATTCTAGCAAATATCTCTATTTGCTGGTCAAATATGTCAGACTGTAGGAATTTCAGTAAATTCCCAGGTTACCAAACGAACTCTCAACAAAACCTAAGCAACACCCTGTGGTGGGATAAAATACAGATATGTCAAACCAAGGGGCGGCAACAATATGCTTCATAATAGCCCCTGGGGAGACAGAAGGACGTCCCGCCCTTGAGAAGAAGTGTTAGCACTAAACACCCTCAGAGCTATTGTGGGACTGAAGACGTTTGATTTGACAACAAGAGGAATTGAATAATCTTTGAAAGTAAGAAATCAAATTATATCAAACAAGAGCATGACATAGAGTTATATTCAAGTTCCGTTAATAATGGAATTAGATATAGAACCAATTACAAAAGAGTTGATGCCAACTATTGATAAAAATATAGCCACCAAAGCTACAATTTATAATCCTCACTAGTCAAGAAGTCTGTACAAAAGGTTTCAGGTTTCTAGGCCTTTTGCTTCTGGAGAAGAAGATGAAAAAAAGTTTTAAGGACATGGCTCCTTATTAGGGGCCACAGGGCCACCAAAGCTACAATTTATAATCCTCACTAGTCAAGGAGCCTGTACACAAATTTTCAGCTTTCTAGTCTGAAAATGCACAAAGTTTACGGATGGATGGACAAACATATGGATGCCGGACACCATGCCATGCCATAAGCCCATCTGGACTCTCAGGCCAGATGAGCTAAAAATATAGAACCAGTTGCAAAACAGTCAATGCCAACTATCGATCAAAATATAGAACCAGTTGCAAAACAGTCAATGCCAACTATCGATCAAAATATAGAACCAGTTGCAAAACAGTCAATGCCAACTATCGATCAAAATATAGAACCAGTTGCAAATCAGTCAATGCCAACTATCGATCAAAATATAGAACCAGTTGCAAAACAGTCAATGCCAACTATCGATCAAAATATAGAACCAGTTGCAAATCAGCCCATGTCATTGGAAGTAATATACATACGTTTTTTTTATATCCAAACAGAAATTCCTCTTGAAAGGCAGTCACTTCATAAAGTTGTGGTCTATGCACTGCACTGATGATAATCAAAGACGATGAGGAGAAGGAAAAAGCTGATCAACAATGATTAATGCATTGCTTATATTCTTATATATATACATAAACTTTGTGCATTATTATTGATTTTTGTTATTGATCTATGAATTATAATCTCATCAGCTTTCTTGGTCTATTTCTTCTGGAGAAGAAGATGAAATAAGTTTTTAAGATGTGACCCCTGGGGTCCTTATTAGGACTCCTTATTCGATGTCAAATGATCATCAAATCTATTAATGATAATCCTCATCAGTAAAGGAATTTGTACACAAAATTTCAGCCTTCGGGGCCTGATATCATATATGTGCTGAAAAATGGAAATTTTGTGGCCTCACTTCTGAAGTACTTGAGTTAAAAAAAGTTGACTTTACAAAATCACATAGATTTGTTGGAATACAATAAATCATTTCTGTCATGATGGTGATGAAACTTTTCTACTAATCAACATCATGTATATATAATTTGACAATAGATATTTTACTAAAAACAGTAAAACCTTCACTCTTTTTAGAAAAAAACTACTTCCAGACTGCAAATGAACTCATAGCCTTGTAAAACTGACTCCAACAATCTGGTAGAAGAAACTTCAAGTTGATTATATCAAACCAAGGCATGGCATTAAAAAAAGCCCTGGGGAAAAAGAAAAGGCCCCGCCCTTACAGAAAGAAAATGGCATCAAATAATTGAGATCAAAATCAACATTGTAAGACAATATCATTCGGTTGAAGTTCAAGAAAAATTACAAGTTTGATATGTCAAACAATGGGGTGACATTAAGACCAATTGCTAATAGCCCTGGGGGAAAGGAAGAAAGCCCCACCCTCACAAATAGACTGCTAGCGTGATTCTCTCCGTCTCTAGATATTTGTGTAATGTAGGCTGAATATAACAGGAATTTTGGTGCAGTGAGAAAATGTTAGCTCAAAGAAAATTCTGAAATTATGTTCAACAAATAAACGATATTTTCTAAAATGATGTGGGTGGTAATTTTGAATATATGGGTTGCCAACTTTTATTGTTTACTATACAAACAAGGGACTTTTGAATTTTCTAAAAATAGGCAATTTTATAATTATAATGCAAACTCTACTAATAATAAGCTATTTCTAAGAAATCTGGTGAATTGAATTATTTTTTTACAACAATTAATTTATTGAAATGTAATTTACCTTTACCGCAAATTTGATTTTTTTATTCCATGTTTTATCCAAGTAAAAAGTATCAATCAATAAATTATTATTATTTCAACTGCATATCAAACTAGCAAGGGGAAGGTTGGTAAAGACAAAAAATGTCATAGAATGGAGTTTTTAGTTCATTCATTATCTCAGAAATCTCTAGGAGAACCAAGGATGAATTTTTTTACAAACTTTCTTTTCTTTACAATAGATTTGTTTGAATATATAATTCCAAACAATCATAATCAAAAGTGAATAATAATGTGCCTACATTATAAGTTATTTTAGGTAATCGTAAAGCTATAGGATTTTATAATATTCGCAAAACAGAATACCAATACTTTGTCCTTACTGTTCACTAACAAGACTTTCATCATATCCAAATAAAATTCCTTATATAGCTTGGAAATTAACTTCAGTTAACCAGTTATGAAGAAATAAGCGACCAGATTGCAAAATAATTATAAAAACAAATCAGCACATTAACATTTGCCATTCCAAAGTTTACGTGGGAAACACGTTTAGCACATTAGCATGTCAAGGAACTATAAGCAACACCCATATTTAAATATTTCCTGTTTTTCTTAGCAACAACCAAAGCCTCACAAAATAAAATTCTCTGCCGCTTCAAAAGGATGTATTTTATCAACGGACATATCTTTATACAAGAAGGAAATAAAAATATTCATTTTGGAAATTATTTCCTTAAGTAAATAAACTCATATTTTCAATACATATTCAAAACAGCAGGCAATAATTATAAAAAAATATTGTTCATTGTGGTCATCATAAAATTCTATGCTGGAAACAATAAACACATTCTTCTGCATTTTCATGCACAAACCAGACAATTTGTCCCTTTTCTATTTTGCATCAAATATTATAAATTTTTTAACACAAAAAGCTTTTGAATTATTACCTGCAAGTATCCAATGATACCATAAAGATTCGTAATCAGTATTCAACTGAAGTTCAATGCTGACTTGCATTCAATCCTCTTTGTAAGAAACTTACCATGTACATGTAGGATTTGAACCCAGACCACTTGAAATAGAGTTTGTACACCATCCTATGCCATCAATCATATTTACCATAAAATTGTGCATCAATAGAATTGGTTGGCTACCAACAATATGTACCCTAACCCTAACACTAACCCTTAGTACCGGTAAGTCCCTTACCCTAACAATTACCCTTAGTAAGTCCCTTACCCTAACAATTACCCTTAGTAAGTCCCTTACCCTAACAATTACCCTTAGTAAGTCCCTTACCCTAACAATTACCCTTAGTAAGTCCCTTACCCTAACAATTACCCTTAGTAAGTCCCTTAACAATTTAACCCTAACAATTACCCTTAGTAAGTCCCTTAACAATTTAACCCTAACAATTACCCTTAGTAAGTCCCTTAACAATTTAACCCTAACAATTACCCTTAGTAAGTCCCTTAACAATTTAACCCTAACAATTACCCTAATCTAGACAAACATGTAGTCTCAGAAGATTTTTTTTCAATATTGACAATGTCTTATAAACAATAACAAAAAGGAGCCCAGAGATGCCTTAAGTGAAGTAATAAGTAAAATGTTGAATAACTATTTAAAATGTCAGTGTCCTGTACAATGTTGAATACGGAGCTGAGTTATCTATACTTGCTATACTTTTCTAGACTCGTCAATTGAATATTTTTGCTCTAGGGTTTAATTGACAGACTAACTTTTACCCTAAACCTAAAACAAAACCTAACCCTAACCTGAAGTACAGTTTAGTAAGACAATATAATTTGAAAAAGGGTGGCAAACCAATTCTTTAGTTATACCAATAGATGCAATAATGATATGCAAAACTTGTATTTTCTCAAATCAATCCTCGTTTACAATGCGATTCAGTAAACAGTTGTTTGTTGCCGTGTTCCTTTAAGTTAATAGCATCTTAACGAAGAGTCTCTAACGAGCTTGCTGCTTAATTAGTGTAACATACGCTGTTTGCAGAGATAAGTGCAGCTAGGTAACGTTTACGTCTTGTTCATTATCTTTATTTGAGTCTGAGTGTTTATCACTCCATCTTTATTTAACGAGCTTCGTGAAGAAAAATAAAACTACAACTAGAGGGAGACACTAGAAGGTTTGTGTTGTGTTTATTGGCACTACTTTGCCATGGTTTTATGATTTTGGAGTAGATTTTCACATAAGTAACATATGTTTTCTCAATTTTGTTCGTATACTGTCACACTTCAAAAAGATAAATGTTCCATTTTTATGTGGAAATTCTACAACAAATATGATATAGTATTTGATTGGAACAAAACTTACAAGTATGATTTGAGCTTAATTTTAACTGCAAGGAGTTTCTTCATAATAATGGTTTTGAATAAACAAACAGAGAATGAAAGCTTACATCATAACTAAGATCGGTTGATGCATTTCAAATGGGCACTATTTTCAACATACAACGTAATTGGAAAAAAGAGCCCCGGGCTCTTTAGCTCCTCAGGTTTGGAAATTTATCATCATTAGGCTTTGGCATCAGAATAACTAAAGACAGGATTTTGGATTCAAGTTTTTTGCGAGAGAAAATTCATTTTAAGGCCACACTGTCACCAAATCTCGTTTGATGCCCATTTGCCAAGTTAACCTAGCTGTACACGAGATATCAGACATTTTGGGTTTTTTATTCTTGAGATGATGATAATAGGTGTTTAGGGCATTGCCCTCACAGGCCATCATTTTTGGCCACAGAGTCACAAAATTTACAATTTATATCCCAAGTGGCTAAACTGTACACTGACCTACACACAGCCTTCTTGGGCTTTTTGTTCTTGAGAAAAATATGTCAATATACCTAGTAACAATTATATATTTGGGATCACCTATGTCAATATAGGTTATCAAAGCAATGCGCTCACCCTAACTCCACTAATCTGTACCCTGGGATCAGAACCTGGATTTGCTTGCGTGGCCAGACTTGGGATATAGCCAATCAAATCGTTTTCTCGTTGAGATTTTATCGAAAAGGGTCGCACGAGCAAATTTTGCTTCTGAGCCCAGGGTACAGATTGGTGGAGTTAGCATAACGTTGGTACTTTGAGACAGAATGGTAAGCATATTGCTTTGAAAACTTATATTGACATAACTGATCCCAAATTAAGTCTTTCAGGCCAGATGAGTTATCAGAAAGGATTTATTTAGAGGGACCTTGAGCCAAGAGTGGAATCCAAAGGATGAATGGCAACTATAAATATATGCTCAAAACAGTCCTAACAAGCAACTGTCACCAAGGTGAGGTTAAAACTTCCCTGTAACTACCGTTATTCAACCCTCATATTTTCAAAAGATTTTCAGAAAATGTCTATGGTTGAACTATTTGTACTTTTGATTGCTCATTTGGCACTATGGTTGAAATATTAGATTAATAACAAGAACATGTGTATAATTCTAATGTATAGTTTTCATAGATGACAACATACAAACGACAATGGTATGTATCATTTTTACGATTACCAATGATTTTCGTCAGAAAATTAAACAATGATTTTAAGAAATAGGAGCATCAACTTCAAACTATTAGTACTTGGTTGTAATTTTAGAAGTGATTTGAATTTGTGACCTCAGCACAATATTATGTGGTCGAATTAATGGAGAAATCACGGTATCTATTCAAACCAAAACCAGAAGCAGAAAGAGCTAATCAACCCTATGGCTACTGATGTTCAATCTTCATCTAGGATACTACATTTTATGAGAGATAATCAATTTTAGGACGATAGATAATTAAATGTACTATTAAATCAAACCCATTCCAACAATCTTTAGAAATTAATCATAAATCAACAAGACTAATAATTAATTCTCTTTGAAATTAAACTGATAAGTTCAACATTTTCAGAAAGATAATCTAGCTTTCATTCATAGACTTGATCAGTCATTGCATTGTTAAAGAGACACAGAGTATGTTGATAGGATCACATATGTCAAATTTTGAAATCGATGTTATTACATCGAAAACCACTAACTGTTACTTAAAATAACAAGTTGAAGGTCAATCAGTACATTAGAACGAAAATACGGCTATTCAAAGTCGGGATTTTGATCGAAAACCGGACAATGTGGCTCGAATGGCGCGCGCAAATTCGCCAAACGTAATTTTGAAACCCTGTCATAAGATGACAGGAAGATATATTTGATTCGATAGTGTTTATTAGGTATTGTAACTGATAGGTAGATTAATTGGATGCATAATTTCGAATATTAAACGTATTTGAGATGTTTTCTTGATTTTTCAATAAAATCAAGCATTTTAGAGATATTATGCATAAATGGATATAATTGCATGTCCAGTGACGAGATATGAACTTCAACCAGCAAATTAGATATTTTGTAGCTTATCAAAACCAAATAAAATGTTTAGAAAGATACTCTGTGTCACTTTAATACAATTGTAAATCGAGAGATATATCTTGGATTTATCTCCTCCATTAAACCTGACCTTTGACTGAAAATATTTCCATTATTACATTGCTAAGCAACATCATGAATGTTTTAATGTTTTGTTGGCCTATTTAATGGCTCACTGGCAATGGCTTTTAAAAGTTGTTTACCGGTAATTAAAGAGGAATAATTGAGAAGGATTCATAATGATTTTCAATGTTGCACACTTGATCTCAAAGAATTTCAATTCATGTAGCTTTCTCTTTTGACCTTTTTTCCCCCATGTCTTCGGTTGTTTACTCAAAGCCTTTCAATAATTAGATAACTTCAATTGTGTTTACAAATTTGCATGAAACTCATTTCATATTTGTTCTATACATTGCTGTAGCAGGAATAGAAATCCAATATTTTCATGTCCAGCAGGATTCGAACCCAGGACCTCTTGGTTGAGAGAGAGATATCCCTCAAGTGGAACACAGTAGGAATGCTTTTGACCTCACCCTGTCACATTTCTTTTAGCATTTTCATGTATCAATGTATAGTAGCACTTTCATCACTAAGAAACCAGGAACAAAAACATTTTTGAGCCTGATTTCAGTCTTTATGTAAATTATGAAGAGAATTGAGTGAATGGTTCTTGAGATATCCTGCTGACAAGCTTAAAAGAGATCTCCCTCAGGCCGAAGACAGTAGGAATGCTTTGACTTCACCCTGTCACATTTCTTTCAAGCATTAATGTATATCGATTAGCCCTTTCACTACTAAACCAGGAACAAATACGTTTTTGAGCCTGATTTCAGTTTTTATGTAAATTATGAAGAGAATCGAGTGAATGGTTCTTGAGACATCCCGCTGACAAGCTTAAAATGCAGGTTGCAGGTTCAGCCTTTAGGACTAAGGGTTAATTGTCAAAGAACTTCACTCCAAACATACCTTAGAGAGGGCCTGCGAGCGGCGCCGCCTCTGCACCATGACGTCATCAACCACATCATCCATGGAGGTGCGGGGTCGTTGACGCTCCTCGAAGTCCGGGGTGGCGAGGAATAGAGGGAGCCACTTCTTCTCCAGCCTCTCTCTGACATACTTCTGGGCCTCCAGGAGCACTGAGTTCGGAGGTCGGTCCTCAAGAAGTTTACCCCAACCTCCTCCCGCATTCATCACCTGTAAACATAGGTATGATTGTGAAAGTTTTGATCTTGGACATTTATATTTAGTGAGGTGCACTGTTATTTACAAACAGAAATATATTATTAAAGTGTCACATCTCAGTTACAAAAGGATATATACATAATAAATATAAATAATAATGTTACATGTTTTTGTTTCATGTAATTTTGAACAAGAATGTTTTCTGGACAACAACTTTTATATTTTTAAAATCCTTGAAGTTTCATAGTTTATGGTTACTTCTTCTACAGATATTGTTACATTTGGACCTTTGTCCTAACGGAAGATATAAGTTACACTTCGGAAAAGTATCACTATTTCAGTTTTTCACCATTATTCTCTGTGACAAAAGCACAACTCATTAGCATATGTTCCCCTAGACTACCATATCATCACTATATAAAAACTATTTATGACAATAATAACTGCTTGTAGATTATTTGACATCTCACATCAAAACATTTAGATCTAAATTTTAAATCAATAGAATAAAAGTCAGATGATTATTCTATATACATTTAAACTTTTTTTATTGATTTCTTTTGTATGACCTTATATTCATATACCGGGTATCATATATTCAATTCTAAAGACACATGCATGCAGTGATCACTAAACTAACACAGGCAGAAACATAAATCACAGATAAGTTGGTTTATACAACCATGATAAAAATCCGAAAATAAGGAACATTTTCACATACACTGGGTGAACTAAAAACTCCCTACACTAGTTAAAACTGTGAGAAGGACATGATACTACTTAATCTCAGAAGCTTTTCAATTCATTTCTAATTTCATTTGAATATTACTCGTAAAACTTAACAACCTTTGCTTACAATCTTTTAAATATGCTCTAAAATACCTTTCCTGAAGTAGACATTATTTTCATTCATTTTCAATTAAGACAATTTGTAAAATTTTAAAATGTCCATGGCAGGGCTTAGATTTTTTAAGCTCTTTTAGTCCTAAGATAGTCATAAGTACCATACCTTAACAAAGGCCTAAGACTATCTTAGCACAAAGACAGATTACAAAATCTAGGCCAAAGTGATTAATTGTGCTAACAAAACTCAAATCTTGTGTTTTTAAGATAGTATCTGGGTAAATAGGGACAGTCCTAACATTTTTATTTTGTGGAAACAAAAGTCAAGAGTACTTCCCTGTTTATACTCTATGATTATTACATGATTATTTCAAACTCATTTTCATATATGTTAGTGAGGGTAACATTTTAATTGTACAAGATTAAACAATTTGACAAAGAATTGATAATAAACGTGTCCGCTTGAATTTCGTTTCCACAAAACAAAAAACTGATGAACTGTCCCTTTAAGTTATTTCTCTATAATCAAATCCCATGGTAAGTGCAAACAGCTGTTGCCAGAACCAACTTTACATCCAGCTGATTTCTTAACAATTTTTACCCGATTTGCATGCTTGGAAGGTGAATGTGAATGTGAATTTATATCCTTTATAACCACCATGTCAAATAAAAAACTGGCGCACATAACGAGAGCATGACATTAATAGATAAGACTTTCATCTTTAATAGGCTCTGGAACTCTGAGGTACTTACAGCAAGTGCAAGACTTGTGATCAAAGTGAACAAAAATATAACTCTCCAAACTCTTATAAACTGTTTATATATAGACAGATTGGATGGTACATCGTGATGTTTGAAATTCATCATTGGTTTATGTATATGATGATTTATCTTTTTTTTTCTTTTTTTTTAATCACCTTTTTTTTTTGGTATACATAATGTGACAAACAAGCACATATGCAATTATATATATTCATACAGTCAAACTTGTACAATGCTTATCAAAAATTTCTAATCATTGATAAATAAAATGTGTAAAATAGACCACATTTTCAAGAAATATGCTTCCTTGTCTTGGTTGATGTAGATATATTTTGTAATATTATAATACCGTATAATTTGTCTTTTGATAAAATTGAAATTGTGGATACACCTGATTTATCTATTAGTCAAACATAATGTATATTATTATATGATGAACAAGTGATCTGTCTTCTGATTGGTCGAGGAAGGTGGTCACCGACAATGATCAAACCTTATGTTGACCGCGGGAAACGTCACGCGAGGTCAACATAACAATCCAATGACCTGGAGCTAAAAATAGATTGCCACTACGAGGAGCGCCATAAAGAGTTGCTTCCAAAAACAATTAAAATAATTAAATAGTTTTCAAAATAACTGAAACTTTCATAAATCATATAATAAAACAGTTGTTGACTTCAGTTATCGGTGAATCCAATGGTTTATTGACCTCGGAAACTTATGTTCACCTCGGCTGTCGCCTCGGTGAACATAACTATTCCGAGGTCAATAAACCATTGGATTCACCTCAACTGAAGTCAATAATTGTATATTAATACATGTATCTGGTAAATAATGTTTTCCGAATTTCATAGACAAAATTCGGAAAATTTAAAATGATGTTCTTAGAGATGGATGGAATGGAAAGTGCTTGCACATCTTGATAATTTTAAGTCACGATTGCGTCTATTGAAATGGATTTTTTTTCTTGTAATTTGTTGTAAACAGATCATTTTATCTTCTACTTAGCGTAGGCTTACTACAGCAAGATAATGTGATAACCAAAAAAAACGGAGATTAAAATGACATGAAAATGAATTGCCTTCTACAAACATATGCTTCCAACATTACATTAGATAAATACATACATGAAAAAAAAACATATATGTAATGTCACAAAATATTCATGCAATTAAGAATTTCAAATTTTTAATACTTACCTTATTACTGATAGTTTTCAACTAATGAGAAATACATAATTGATCACAAAGATTGTGAATGGTGATAAACTGTAACAATTCTAAATGTTATAATAACAACAAAATCGTTGATTCTGTAGCTCATCAGTCTTCAAATAAGATATCATTTACCGTATATGACCGGGTATAAGCCGACCCCGCATATAAACCGACCCCCTTTCTCAACCCCCCAAATTCCAGTCAAAACCTAGTATCTCATGTATAGACCGACCCCCCTCTTCGCAGCTCTATTTTGCTGACAGTAAGTCGATATGATGCCCGTTGCATTGAAACTAAAAGCTCATGAATCATCAAATGACACGTTAATTTTAAGACGTATATTATTTTTAAAGTGGATTTCAGCCAGATGGACGGATGAATGGACTATTGGCTCAATCAATCAACATAAATAAACTACACTTTTTCTTGTTGATTTTAGATAAAAACTAAGAAGGGTGTTGAACCCCATTCCCCAATGATCAAGTAAAAACATTGTTGAAATTACAAATAAAAACGAGGTTAAAGGGGCAGTAGCACGTTTTTTGACAATTTTATATTTAAAATTTTTCACTGATAATTGTACCTTAATGCTAAATGTATTATTTTGAGAGCGTCAAAAATTTCATTACACAAACTAATCATCCATAATCAGAGATCAAATTATAAAGAATCACATAAAGTCCATTGGCAGCCATTTTTGTGTGACCACCTTAAATTCCCTTTGTGTTAGAAAAAGAATCGCATGGCTAAACTTTACATTATATTTTTGATTTATTACTGCTTCTTTTAGTTTAAATACATTGTCTTTCAATTGGAATCATTCATTTTGATCTTCCTGACATAACCTTATATTCCCTCAAAAAACGTGCTACTGCCCCTTTAAGGTATTGTAACCTGATTTACATTAAAACATGTTCCCTGAAATACTACTGTATATGACCAGATATAAGCTGACCCTGCCCATAAGCCTAACCCCTTTCTCAACCATCCTAATTTCTGCATCATAGACCCTGGGTATAAGCAAACCCCTTCTTTGCATGACCCCTAATTTCTGGATTTCAGATTCTCGGCTTATACCTGGTCATATACAGTAATGCTCAAGATGTCAGAATGGATATTAAACCCTTTTTAATTATAATAACTTAACACCTCTTGTATGGAAGTATCCTAAATAGTGTCTCCCTTGAACCTAATTAAGTTCATTGTTGGTTATAGTAATAGGTAAACAAACAATAAGCAAACAACCATCATAAATTGTAGATGGAAACAAGCTTCTTTAGTCAAATTAGGTTTTTCTACAAATCTGATAGAATGTCAAAATCAGAAACTAAGCCGAGTTCCTAGACTATAATGAAATGAAATAATATAACATATAACAAGACACTGGAATGCAGTTTTTAATTTCAATTTCTTGGTCTCCTGGTTTCATCTTCGTAAATTCTAGACTTGCTGAATGTGGACCTAGACTTTATCCAGGCTTCTTTTTAAACAGTCAAAGAGAGGGATTCATAATAGGAGTTGCTTGACATAGTGAATAACTTCAACTTAAAATCTAGATTTCATAGAATAGAATAGAATAGAATTTTTATTGTACGAACACCCTCATGGGGCCGAGTACAACTATATCTAATAATACACAATAACAAGTTTTATATAAGTATACATATACACATTCATCAGAAAGAAAACATTCGGTAGTTAGAGAACATACAAATCACTAGTAGACATGTAGAATTTTTACATTGATGATCTAAGATCAAACATCTTCCAAATACAACAGGCAATTACTTTTGATAAATGGGGGCAAGGGTTCAACACAGAGCGCAAATCAATATTATTTTCTGGATTGTTACATTGTAAATGAGAAAACATAACATTTCTTACATCTTTATAAAGAGGGCATGACAACAAAAAGTGAGATTCATCCTCAATTTGCCCAGAATTGCAATATCTACAAAGTCTATGTTCAGCTGGTAGATTTTGACAGTGGAAATATCTGAGTAAGAAACGTCTTTATGTGGCTTAAGAAGTTTGTTAGATGATGAAGAAGAAGAAGTTCATATGGATAATCAACTTCTTTATTGCACGAAATGTGACGTTCCATGCAATAACGAAGTTGATTAACTTTATAACTTGTCCTTCTTCATGTGAATAAGTATTGTCAAGAAAAAAAAGGATTTGAATTCAATTTTATTCTTTACTGCAGAACCTATATATTAATACACACAAAAAGGAATGTCCTGTTTACGAATATACCATTACTCAACATATAAACAACCTTTATCAATCACTTTATGACATTTTGATAGACCCTGAGCAATAGCAAAAAATAACCAAATCACTGCAGCAAACCCACCTAAGTAGGTGCTTTCCCAGGCTGGGTTTGTTTACAGTGATGGAGATTAACTGATAAGAAAATCCTAAGAAAATCTGGCTTTCTGTTAATGTCTCTGATCAGAGAGGCGGTTGCGCCATGTTGATTTAGGCCCAAAAACTGATGCATCTTGGGAAACCACCATGTGTCCTAAACCGAACTGTTGCTCTTGTTAACGCAAACCATCTCTGCCTAGGAAATCTCCTGTTTGGACAGAAATTCTACAGCTGTGAAAAGTACAACTAAAAAAGAGTTTTTCTTGACTCTCAACAGCTGTTAATCGCCGAAACAAATTTGTGAACTGCGAAGAATTTGTAAGAAAATTTTAAAATTATTTTCTGGGTTTTTGAAGTTTTAAAATCGTGATGAAATTTGAAACAAATTTTGAATAATTCCTGCGGGCATTTTGAAAAATGTGATGTTATAATGAAATAGGATACAAATTATAAAAGTGAAATCTGACTTAAGACTTAATAAGTTTTAAAATTGTTAATATCATAACCTTTTTTAGATAATAAAATTTTTAGAACTTAAATTAAGGTAATAAAACAGACTAAGTCACTGTTATAGGCAAAATATCATATTATAAAGGTACTTATAAGAAATTATCTTTACTTTAATTGTTATTCATTAATTTTCTTTGATGCTCAGAGCAAGTAACATTTTCATTTTTTGGCCATTTTGATGAATTTGTTAAAATATTTAAGAAATGCATGTAAGAAAAGATAAACATTCATCAGATTTCATCATGAAAAAAAAAAAAAACTGTAATTCCTTGATAAATTTTCATTTCACTATATTAAAAAGGAAAACAATGTCTGTTAAAAGAAGGAACAAATGACACAAATATATATAGCTTAAGGCATAAAATTGTAATTATTCAAAGGGTAGGACAAAATAATTAATGTCACTATTGAAAATTTTAAAAGAATTATAGGTTTGGCATATAGTTTTATTTATCCTAGAACAGAAACTTTTATCAACATTATTATTTATATTTGCCTAATTAACCCTTCTCCCCTTCCAAGCCAAAAATCAAGTTCAAATTTTTTTTCTCTCTTAAGGATGAGGAGTTAATATGTCCTTTCAGATGAAATCATAAATAGAGATTATTATCCGAGGAAGTGTGTCATATGACTTTTACGAAACTTGTGTGAATTTTTGTATCACCCGAGCGCTAGCGATGATTTCTTTATTTTTTTATTTTTTTTATCACTTTATTTCTTTTTGAATTGGGTACAGCATTTTCATAACATCAATGTAAATAATAAGAACATGTCAGGTAAACAAGTTGAGACATATATATTAATTTCAAATGAACAAGTTGTGGCAAGACGACCAAAATGAGACAAATTTATCGTATTTACATTGTGTGTAGACATTTGATTTGTGTAGTTGATAGTTATATGGTTTAATTTTGGTTTTAAGCCCGCTAGAGTCGGTAAAATGTTTGCTAGTTTTCTAGCATAGATGTATTCTTTAGTTAGGATAAAAAGGAAATTTAAAACATCGTTTCTTTTTTCACTGAATCCAAGAATGATTGTCTCTGCCTTTAGGTTCAAATGAATGTCTGTTTTATTTTCGATTCATTTTAGTAGATCTTGCCACAGCGTTTTTACAAATTTACATTCATAAAAAAGATGGATAATCGATTCTGCTTCAACATTGCAGAATGTACATTGTGGTGATTCTATGAGGCTATATCTATGTAAATCTTTATTTGTGGTGAGGATTCTATGGAGAATTCGATACTGGAACCATCTATGTTTTGCACTATAACATGCTCGAGTAGGTATAAAATTGAATGTTTTCCATAGATTCAAACTGAAATCTGTATTCAATTCCCGTTCCCACTTATGCCCCTGTCACACTTACGTTTATGAACGTAGTGATGCAGAACGTACTTTAACGCAGTAAACTGTACTTAAGCCTATAGTTATCCGTAGTTATACTTAGTTATCCGTGCTCAAAACGTAGACATAGACGTGAGGCAAACGTAGTTTGTGATTTAACTTTTGGACATGTTCAAAGTTTAGCATTTCCGAACTACGTTTCCAGAAACGTAGTTCAATGTAGTTGGACGTAGTTAATTGAAAATGTGAACTTAGTTCATCGTAGTTGAACCTAGTTAAGAACGTTCTTTAACGTAGTACAACTTTTCTACGATTTACTACACTTTACTAAGTATCGAGTACGTTTTCGTACGTTTAAGTACATTCTAGAACGTTGTACTACGTCTGACTACGTTAAACTACGATAAACTACACTAGTTTCACCTGAGTTGAAGAACGTTTAAGTACACAAAACTAGGTATTAGTACGGTTAACTACGGTATCAATTACGTGTAACTACATTTTGGTACGTTTCGTATTTAGACTTTGACGTTTAAGTACGTTTCCCTACATCTAACTATACACGTAAGTAAGCAGAACTACGTTGATCTACGATAAACTACGCCTAACTAAGTAGATTTATTTATTTGTACCTTTGGTCACAATTGACTGAGACACCTAGTATGCGTTTTAACACTATTCATTTCACAACTGAGAGAGGATGAGTGAAAGGAAGGTGAAAATGATACAGCATTAGCTTCTATCAACAAAGAAATGATATGTTTTGCTCTCTATATTAACAAAATCGAAATGGACGACGAAACGCAGAGAACAAGTAGTTGTCACTAACGTGACCATGTCCCCCGCCGCAAGAGAGAAATTGACTAAAAGGGATTGCCGGTTGGTGTCTCAAAGTTACTCTTAAAACGATGTCAAGGTTATTGCGCTACCTAGGCTTTACGCACTGGTCAAAGTCCTGTCGTGACCTTGAAAATTAGGTCAATGTCACCAAACTGACTGTTTTCTGCGTATTCACCCAATGAAGACAGATACTAAGTTTGAAGGCTCTATAGGTAGAAGGGTTTGTAAGATTTCGCGCATACAAGGCTTAACACACTGGTCAAAGTCCCGTCCTGACCTTGAGAATTAGGTCAAGGTCACCAAAACCGAGATAACGCGCTAACAAGAAGCGAGACGGACGGATGGACGTACGGACGGACGTATGGAGCTGAATACTATATTCCCCGCTTCGCACTTCGTGCGGCGGGGGACAAAAACAATGAAGATGGTGGGTCCGTGACTTGCTCCTCCGTAGGCCATTACACGGTCAATATCATACACGTATGTACGAATTGGAGGTAGAATAAAATACATAAACGTGTGTCTTTATATACCCTACCACTGTAGTGCCGTGATTTACACTACTTTAACGTACTTTGACGTACCTAAACGTGTTTCAACGTAGTTCAACCTACTTAGTTGTACTAATAAACGTTCTTAAATGTAGATCAACGTGGTTAAACGTAGACAGACGTAGCTAGTCAGTTGTTCAATGAACATAGTTATCCGTTGTTAAACCTAGTAAAACGTTCTTATATGTGCTTAATCGTACTTACACGTAGTGAACGAACCTATAATGAAACGTTGTTTTACGTAGTTACTCAAATGCACTCAATTTCGGCACGTTAGCGGTTTTGTGGCTACGTTCAATGAACTACGTTTAACTAAGTAAATGAACGTAAGTGTGACTCCCCCATAACTTTGATAAGCTAGTTTTTCATTTGAAATATCGTTGTGTAAAAGGTTGTAGAATATGCTACATCCTTTCTCAACGTTAAATAGTATTTCTAAGTTTGGCGGCATAAAAGGCAAATCTATCTGTTTACTGATATTGGTCGAATTCTGTTTGATACATGCTTTCAAAGAGGATATTAGACCAGCATATTCAAGAAAATTTGTTTTAACCCCATATCGTTCTACAAAGTCGTTATGGGACAGAAATGTGTCATTTTCTGCTAGGAAATCATTTACAAATTTGATGTTTGATTGAATATAATGATCATATATTACAGGGTTTTTTCCTATTCTGATGTTGTCATTTGCCCATATGTACTGTCTACTGAGATTGTTCTTATCATATTTACAGTTTTCTTGTAATTCAGACCAAGCGTGATGTAATTCAGACCAAGCGTGAACTTAATAATTTCTTTATTACCGATTCTATTGAATTTCCCATCTTATAAATATCCAAGAAACGGGCCGCTTTCCGGCTGGCTACAGTGACGTCACGAACAATAGTGTTATGAATAATGGGAAATTATAACAACTATAGAGAAAATTCAACTGTTAGTATTATCTAATATATTGGAGCATTATACTTGTTCTTAAATTACTATAGAAGGTAAGCATCTTAGATTTGTTATGAACTTATTATTATAAATTTGGACATGGGAAATATTAGAGATTTTCTTGAAAAGAACTGCTTGATTGTAAGAAGTTAAATTTGTCTATCATTCAGAAATTGTGGTATAGCAATTCAGTGTCAAAATGAGTTATTCCATCCATAAGAATATATAACTCATATATCTGTAGCTAGGACTTGAAACCCTAGTAATGAGAAATCAATATTGTGGTGAAACCTGCAAGCACAGGCTGAATATATTTCTCTTTCTGTAAGTGCTAATTAATCCCTGAGAGTCAAGTGAAGCTGATACATCTATCACCTCCAAATTGATAAGATGATCAATAAATAAGATTACTTTATGGATATTAAACTTCTTTATTCTGTGAAAGTGATGTTTCGACATAGATCCTAATACCAAAACATCTTTTTCACAAAATAAAGAAGTTAAATATCCATAGAGAAAAATCTTCCTTATTGATCATCACACCAATTCTAGAATGCCAATCAAAGAAGTATAATGAAATATAAGCACAAATATCCTTGACTTTGCCTTCATCCCATAGTATATTGCTTAAATCTATTGGAACGTAACTTATACTCTTCAAATAGTTTTACAAATAATCACTGATATTACAAAAGCCCTGACAAATAAAATGATTATGTTTCTTGGCAGGGGGGGTTGTTGTAGGGGGGTTTATTTTGGACTGACTAACGAAAATAATTATTTAAATATTCACATCAAGGTTTCTGTAAATTCAATTTGTTTCTTAAAAATATAACTACAATTGAACCTACATCACATGATAACAAAGGAAATCCAACTGAACCTTTGACCTTTAGCACTAATAAATTATTAACTGCCGAAGCAATAAATCATGTATTTTTCACTTTTAGTTCAGAATGGAACTAAAACATGATATGTCAAAGACACGACACTGGCTACCAACTGTTATATATCCTTATATTGAATCACATAATTTCTCTTGATATTATTGTGACATTTTGGAATCTAAATTTTCATTTCATTCTGTTAAGATCATCTCTTATATGAGTTTCACAAAATTAGTTTCTGTTAACCCTAAATCAATTTTGATGAAGAAAATAAAATAACTGTACAAAGGTTTCAAACATGTATTGCAATAAATCTCTAATGCAGAATTCATTGAAATATGAATGCGCAAAAAGCCCAAAAAATTTGATTTATGCTAACCTTTCAAACCTTTAAGTCTTAAAGACTATTAATTAATTTTAAATCATTTTATCTTTCTTTAACTTGTCAAAGTATGCTTTTAAGAAAGAAGAGCATGGTAAGTTTTTATCACATTAAGCAAACATGCTTCTTAAATCTTAAAAATTTCAATAAGGCAGTGTTATTTAAGTTATTTATTTCTTTGACATAAAGTTTTAACAAATGTTTTGATATAAATCATTGATATTTCTAAGTTGCATATGCTGCATTTACAATGTATGATAAACATTCAAGAAAGTATTACAGCAAAACAATTAATCACAAAGTAATTCCACTTTTTTTCTAAAGTTTACAAGAATTGAAAGAATAAGTCATGTAAGTGATGTAGAGTTATCTCCCTTGAACATTTCATTGCAAAGGATCAAGGAAGCTCTATGATTGATTGAAGGCTTCATGTTGAATGTTGTGTATGATGATGATGATGATGATGATGATGATGATGATGATGATGATGATGATGATGATGATGATTGATGATAAACTAAGTTTTTGGATAACTTTTTTTCACAAATTATTTCTTTTTGGGTTACCGTTCATAGCATTTTGGGTAACCATATATAACATTCCTGGAAAGCTTAATCTAAAGATTCAAAGGGTCAGTAGCACGGTTTTTGAATATTTTATATATTCAAATTTTCACTAACAATGGTACATTGATGCTAAATGTATTAGTTTGAAGTCTCAAAAATCTCATAAGACAAACCAATCATCCATAGTCAGAGAACAAATCATAAAGATTCACATTTTTGTGTGAACACCTTTAATTCCTTTTTTGTAAAAAAAGGGATCGCATGGCTTAACTTTACAATATAAATTGATTTATTACTGCTTCGCTTATCTTGAATATATTGTCTTTCAACAGGAACCATTTATCTCCTGACATCTTCTTGTATTCCCCCTTAAAACGTGCTACTGCCCCTTATAAGGCCAGAGTAATCATCTCATAATTTTCCCTATATGAAGATCAAATCATTTCTCTTAGGTTATCATATAAGTATTTTATAAAATTATCATATTTCCAATGTAAAGTCCTACTTATGCATAAATTTAGTTAATTTCTCTGGGATTATCATCTAAGTATTTGGTAATATTTCAAATGTAAGTCCATATAACTCATACTTCAGCGATTGCATTGGGAACCCGGAATTATGATAAATGGCTGCTCGGAAACAAATAAATACTGCATTCAAGGTGGCCATTAAAACCCTCTAACGCTTCCCAGAGTTCAAAGTTGACTGTAAATCTCTGGTAGAAATATCATGAATAAGAGTTTTTCTCCTTTCAAAATGTCATTTCATTTTAACAGGAAATGTCAAAACCCTTGCGGTGACAATCTAAAAGCTTTGGACAAGACCATTTTACAAAATATCTCACACACCATGTCAACTTTTCATCAGTGTTCAAAATTGCATGCATTCTGGTATATAAGACCTATTTCCTTAACTTTGAGTCCCTTATGTGAGTAAACATTTCTACCAGTTGCCAATGTTTTGAAAGAAAACACATCCTTCACAAGCTGGTGGTTTCCACATGTGGAAGCTATTTCCCAGCAAACTGGATACGGTAATTACCAGGCAAAAACTCAGCTTGAGAATGGTCCAGGGGAGGTAACTCTTGTTGCCTGGAAACTGGAGTTATGTTTTGTCTTGGAGACAGGTGCAAATGACAGGAGACATACCTGTCTGTTCAGATCGTTAGGTAAAATCATCAGCAGGTGTGAAACATGCGTACCTGTACAACTGAACAACAACCATAAAGTCTTGCTTCCTTTTTTTATGAGGCTTTTAGAAAGCTGTAAAGACAATATGAAAATCCAGTTTACACTGATTTTTTTTCTGAAAATGATTGAGTCTGTGAGTTGAGGCAATATTTCACCAATAAGTGGAACTTGCGGTACATAAACAGATGTAGTGAGGACATAAGAACATGATATGTATACTAAAACATTAGATTCATTGTTATGTTTTGAAAGCTATTTAACAGACGTTAAAATACACAATTTCAAAAGCCAGTTGGATTCGAACCCAGAACCACAAGGTGAGAATCGTACATTTTTATAATCCAATCAAAGCAATATCCCTCTTTATGCTTTAACATCTATAGAATTAAATGGTTCCTTGCATGTGTTCAATCGATCTCGCACTGTAAACAAACTGGTACTTAACAGATCAAGTTGCAAATTTAGAAGAATATTGTTCCTCAATTAATCCCCAACATAATGATATTTTAATCATACAACAATATGGCAAATGTTCATTCATTATGAACATTTTTACACATTAAGATGGGATCAATAATAACTTCAAATTTTTTACCCAAAAGAATTTAATATACATGTATATATACAATCAACCTATCTTGATACTTAACACATACCGGTACCTATAAATTCTAAAAAAATATAGGCTACCAACTTATGCATCCACGTACATAATTGCCTTTTTTTAATTCACGCTCACATTAACAATAATAAGTCACATCAAAATTTGCAATCATCAAACTATAAGTATACAAAGTATTGATGTAGATATTTCTAGTAGAGATTACAAATCTGGTCCAAGTTATGTGAAGTAGTTTTTAAGAGCATTCTAAATGCACATGTTCATGTTCAAATTACTTGCTAAACATTGGTCAGATTTCTGAGTAAATAAGGTAAAATTTCTCCAAATATTCATTTGCTTATTTGTTTTAATCAATGAGTTTGGAAAATACATACGCCTCTTGTTAAGTATAGGAAAATGAACTTCCCATATTTCTGAGGTAAACAATTGAGCCGCCAAATGAAACTTTTTGTAGAATTTTCATAACAAAAAACAACATGTATTGAAAAATAATAACATGACCATGTCAGTGGTGGAACATTTTTGAAATTTTAACATGAGAAAATAATTAAATATTTTTTTCAAAGTGACAGGACTTTCAAACAAGGTTATGGCATGTCTGCGATCGAAATAACAGAAATGCTAAGGAAAATAGTATTTCAAAGCAGAATACCATTTCAGTATTCTGAGTTTGGCGAAATTAAGGTTTCAATATGCCAGGGCATGTATTCTTAAGACATCAAGTTGGAAAGAAAATATTTATCAAAAGTTATCTAATAAATGATCTTTTTACGTAACGTGTTCATGCTTTAATTAGGGACAGTATATGAAATTTTGGATACTAACAGTAGTGATTTGGAATTTGGAAAGGAAAGCGAAGGAGTTCTTTAATAAAACAGAATGGGTCGCACATGTTGAAAAATTAATATTTTGTATGTATTTAAACTGACCAAGCAACATCCTAATTTATCTCATTTTATGAGTTAATGTTTGGAATGAAATAAATAAAAGTAATACTAAATAATGCACTTCTTAAACTAAATGATATTTCATGAAATATTATATTCTCTTTTCTTCTGGCCTAATAAGCAAAAAGTGTAATGAACGATTTTAATTTGTAACTCCTTTACAATTGTGACAGCAGTATTAACATATGTGATTGGCAATTATTGTTTTGTCTTATGTACAATAGACTAGCTGTGCATGGTACTAAAGGATGTTTTAGAATTGAGTCAAGATCAGTTTTAGCCAGTTTGAAGGGCTGCTCATTAATATAATTGAAAGTGGATTTGATATCCATACTGACAGAGCATGTAAATATACGTGAAATTCATCATTTGCAATTTGCAATGATTTTTCATAAATAATTGAAATATTCAAACTAAATAAAGTAACCTTGTCTCATAAGTAACAAAAAGAGGAATTAAGTCCAGCATTTCATCATCCAAATTCTAAGGTTTGACTTATCATTATTATCACCATATAAACAAAGCGTATATATCTTCAAAGAACAACAGTGCAATATATATATACTAAATAATTCATTAAATGAAGAACAGGATGTCATGACATATCAAAACTACTGGAGAAATTATTAATTAATCTAAAAAAATAAATGTTTAAATATCTGCTCACCTTGTCTTGTCCATCACGGCCAGCTGGACTGTTAGGACCGAAGAAATATTTTTTGTTCAAGTATTTAGTTTTTATCTCCTTTGCCTTCTGGTCTCGTTTTTTCTCATCCGTGTGAGTTATCCGCCGCCAAGCTTCGATGTCCATCCAACACATGAGATCCATGCTTGCGTAGTTTTCAGCCAGAAACTGGCGGAAATGTTCAAGTTCGATGCGATTGTGAACCAGTTTCTCCAGTGTATAATCTCGGAAATCCTCTGGAATATTTTCCAGGAGACTTTCGTCGTAAATTGGATCTTCGTATCCTTCCATGGGATCATCTGGGGTCAGTACCCTCTGGAAATAATTTTAAAATAAATATAGATTTATCTCTTCCCTTGTAAGTTAATTTCGTAACTTATATCGATATGTATTTATATTTTGATATAAGTCTTTATTCAAGAATCAACCTCTTAGTTTTAAAGTGTATGCTCTTAAAAGATTTTCGTTTTGTATCATTTTAGTTACGGCAATAAAGATACATTTTCAATAATGAAAGAAGCATTCATAAAATATTAACATACTCTTGAATTTCTTAACAGACATTAGTTTGCTATTCAAAATTCTAGAAACGTGACTGGTGTTTTTCTAATTAGATAGGGTTATCCTTTTTACTAAGGTTGGTTTTTGACCTCCAGTTGTGTGGTGATACAAATCTTTAGAGATTAATGAAGCATTAATCTGAGTTTGACACCATACCGGGTATTTATAAATGAATATCAATTTGCAGTATTTTGAAATCTAACAATTTACTGAAAAAAAAAATCCCATAAAATAGTTACAAAAAGAAAGGATTCTTTACCTCTTTGATAAGCCCCCTTTTCTGTAGATGCAGGACGTACTTAGACTTGGTCTCCAGGTGGCGCTTCACATCTATCAACTCCACCTGGCGGCAGGTACAGTGGTAAGTTAAATTTTTGTAATATAGAATAGTCGCAAATATGATCGGTATCTTTAGAGGTGATAGTAACATCTAGGAGTTACATCTAGAAGTAGTCTTAACTATCATGTGTTTCCAAGGAATTATAATATTTATGATAACAATTATTCTGTAGTTATGACGAAATTTCAATCGAATGTAGCATATTCCTGATAGTGTTTTGTATTCAAATTGTTCAAACTAATAAACAGTAGAAAACGGATATAACAAACTTCAAGGGACCATCAAATTTAGTTCGCTATATCCGGTGTTCGCTCCTCACGTTTGGCCGCCCTTGCATAGCGGTTTTGACGGGACTTAGAACATGGTTCACTTTATCTGATTGTTCGCTATATATCTGAGTTCGCTATATCCGTGTTCTACTGTATGTTTTATACATAAAAACACTTCTAGCAGAAAATAGTTTTGACCCGTTACTTCTTTATGAATACCTTGCTGTAAGTTTTAACATCATCATCAAGATTATTGAGCCAGGATGCGTAGAGTATTGACAATGAGTGTTCCTCCGCTGCATCAAATAGTTCCTCGAACGGGGGGTCGATACACCGGTATAACTCATCTCTGATTGGTCCAGCACAGTCGATATCCCGCGGAGCACTTCTCACTATGTACGTGGAATAGATGGCCTGCAATAGGAATATCATGGATAGAATATCATATCATTCATGAAAGTTCAAAACAAAAAAATCAATTATCTTTGATTTCAATAAAAATACAAAAAAGAACAAACTTTTAAAGTTAAAGGAAAAACTAAATAAGGAACATGAATATGCTTGTAAAAATAATTTAAAAAAAATATTAATAACAATTATTTTTTTTCATCTATAAGTGTGAGATCAGTTTAAATTTCAGCAACTTGGCCTGCCAAAAGACTGCAGCAATTCGGGGTTAAGAGAGACAAGAAACGTTTATCAAAATACCTTGAATAATATTTCAAAATGGTGTAGAAAACCTACCTTTGCCTTCTTCTTGAGAGTGTAGGGGTCCATGATGTCTGCGTAGAACAGTAGATGGTAGTCCTGTACTTCTGTCCAAAAATCAAGGGCTGACATCCACAACTGAAAACAGAGCAATATGCTGCAAGATTAAAATATCCTTCAAGATTCCTTAAACATTAAGATTCCAAGAACCTATAAGATTCCATTAACATTCAGATTCCAATCACCTCAAAGATTCCAGTTACATTCAGATTTCTAAAACCTTTAGGATTCCATGCAGTAATATTCATGATTCTACTTAAGAACTGATATGCGACAAATAGCCAAAAAAATCCAAGAGTCAGTAACCTTCAAGATTCCAAGAACATTAAAGATTCTAAGAACCTAAGAATATGCACAATTTAAAAAAAATAAAAAATTCGAAGAAACCTGGAGATTGAAGTAAATTTAAAGTTCCAAGGACCTTCAAAATTCCAATAACCTTTATTGTTCCCTGTATTTCCAATACAATATCAAACCAAACCACTCCACTCCTGTCCACAAACTTCCTGTAAAATCTGTCTCGATTATTTCTCATGATGACATTGAAAAATCAACATTTAAAATTTCAGTGATATTGGAGAGTACATCAACAATAAAATTCCATGACCTTCAAGAATCTAGTAAGATCCAAGAACCTTCAAGATTCCAATACCTTTCAAGATTCTAGTAACCTACAAGATTCATAGAACCTTCAAGATCCAAGAACCCTCAAGGTGTCACCAACAATACCCACCATGTTGCCACTCCTGTCCACAAACTTCCGGAAGAATCCCCCAGACGTCTTCTCGTGATGAAGAGCCTGTAGCAGAGCCTCCATCCTGCGACCTCCCTTGAACTCTGACACGGTTGACATGCTCAGGTCAGAGGTCGCAGACGATGGCCTCAATCTATTTCCTGTTGATGTCTTCGCTCTAGGCTTATGGTTCTGAATGAGTCTGCTGGATAACCGGCCAGAGACTGGTCGTCCAGACACAGGTCTGCTGGATTGCCGTGGTGACAGACAGTCAGACAGAACAGAGGCAGACTCCCAGGAATCTGAGGATTCAGACATGGCGGATATGGGTCTGCTTGAGGTGGGTCGGGCTGACTTCTGTCTGGAGGTTGCTGTCTGAGCTCTGGAATGAGAAAATCATTCAAAATGCTATATTTGTTTTCTATGGTTTTGGTTATGCTGGAGGATACACTAGTTACTTTGTAAGCAAATTTACTTGGTAGAAGAACAATATCATCACAATAAGATACCATGTTAGACTTGTTTTGCTGAAAGACTGTCTGGCTGGGTGTTGTCATATGAACTGTTACCTTCAAAAACATTCAACTATTACAAGGACAGTAAGGGTTGTATGTCACCTTGTATGGTTTCATCATTGTAAAAAGATGCTTGATTATTAGAATCGTACCTGGAGGTAGCTGACTTGGTCCTAGATGAGGAGACTCTGTCCACCTTGAGTCTGGGAGAGAGGAGTTCCCTTGGTTTCCTCTTCTCACCTCCGTGCCTATGGGAGGGTGAGGGGCGGGGGCTAGCGGTGCTGAACACTCGTCTCAGACCCACCGGTGGGGAGGTGGGGGAGTTGAAGATATCCAAGTCCATTGGAGGCAGGGCCTGGCGTTGAATAATATAATGATATATGAGAATATAGAAAATGCCAAACCATGCCTACAATATCAAGGTACTACTGCAGTTTTAGAAATAGAAGATCTTAAGGGTAATAAATTTGTCACATAATGTTTTGAAACAGTGTAGAGGACTGTATAGATATCAAGTTCAATTATTGTTTTGTAACTTTGAATAAGAATGCAAAACTAGTCAAAATCATATTTCACAAAATTAAAGATCAGTGATGTTATCCTAAAGTTCTAGATTGATACAATGTCAATTGTGAAAACACAAATAGTGCTTCGATTAAAGCCCAAAGATTATTAATTAAAGACGAAAGTATCTGTGAATGCTAGACCCACCTCAGTGATGACAGCGCTGTGTTGAGTGCGAGGCATACACGAGCGGGGCCGGAGGGGGAGGAGGGAGGCGGTGGGAGGGTTGGGGTACACGTCCTGTCTTCTCTTGAGAAGCTGTTGATGGTGGTACAGGAAGTACTTGTCCGGGTTGGACGGCGCAAGCTGCTTCAGCAGGAACCTTGGTGCCCTGGTGGTGAAGATGGCAGCGTTACTCAGGTGTAGGAATCTTTAGATGTTTCAATTAACAAAGTTGTTAAAGTACAAGTATCATTTCAAACATGGTCATGCAGCTGCTTCAGCAAGAACTGTGGTGCCCTGGCGGTAAACAAGGGACCATTTGTCAGTTATAGGTATCTTTTGTACTGTGAAAGTTTCAATATACAAGGTTGTGATATTAATGGGTAGGTGGAATGGTTGGAAATAAAAGTAATCTTGTTTAGTAGTAGCAATCTTTAGTACATAGGTTGAGAAATTACAAATATGAATTCGAACATTGCAAGAACACCAAAAAATCCCTTTGTTGCTAAGCTACTCTAGGAGGGACCATATGGTACCCTGGTAATATTGTCCCCTGGTACTGAATATGCATTGTTGCTCTGTACCAGTAGAGCAGCTTGTAATTATTACTGACATTGTCTATCAATGATATACACATCAGATCATAATGGAATTAATTGGAACCTTCCTGTTTTGTAACATGCAATAATTTGAGAGAAGATGAGATTTGGGCAAGCTACCAGTAGAGTACGATGGGTTCTGCGATCCTGTTCTGGACAGACAGGAGTTTCTCCACGGTCCAGCTGGCCGGTTCCACCAGACCCAACATTCTCTTCCACTCTGTAGACAGTTCATACACAGACCCAGGGTGATGGTACCGCTCTCGCATGTTGGACAGATATCTGAAACACATGTATTCCATATGGAATAGCTAATAAAATAGTCCTATAATAGAATATTTGCATTAGCAAGATTGTTTTTATGAGTAGGAGAGTTATCTGCAACATTCTGCAGACTCATTCAATTCTAATTGTAAAATATTTAAAATTTCAGTTATTCATAAGTTCAAAGGAATTAAGATATTCTTACGATGGATCAGATTTTTGAAACATTTCAGATTATATCAAACTGAAATATGATTTTCAAAAACAAGCAGTATCGCCTGATAATAGCAAATGCAATATGGGCAAACATTGTTATTTATTTTGCTCGTGCATGTAAAAAAAGGTAAAAAGAACTATATGATGAAACAGACATCAAAGATCATTCATGCATGGCAATCGACTCACAGTAGCTGTTCCTCCTCAGACTTGATCATGCGACTGCGGTCAATGTCCACCCACAGGTTCCAGTGCCTCTCCCCGAGAGTCCCCTGCAGAAACTTCTTGAACTGTTGGACTCCCTTCCATTTGCTGAGGTCGTAGGAGCGGTGTTTGTGTTTTCTGAAGAAGAGATCTTGCTCCTCATAATCCTCTTCACTGTCAAGAAGCGAGTCCACATCACTCTCCTCCTTCTTCTCCTCCAGTCTGGAGAGTTCCACTTCCTCTTCCTTCTCCTCTTCCTCCAGAGTTACCTCATCTTGACCTGTTCCAAAGGAGACATGCTCAAGCATATCCATGGTGATGTAGGAATACTTCTTTTGAGGAAAGATGTCTTGTATCAGTGGATCATGTGCAATAGTTTTCTCATCCACATCAATTATTTTAGCAATGCATCTTTTCAAGACTGTCCCAACTATCACAGCTCCGAGATCATCCATACTGTCCACAACTACACTCTCCTCTGTGTCCTGACGTGGGAGTCCAGACTCAGACTGACTGTCTCCAGTAGGATCATTGGACATCTCTTCCTCCCTGTCCTCTTCTGTATCTCCCATCCCAGATTCAGTGTCAGTCTGCTCTGATTTGGGATAAGCATAAACCGTAGCCCTACTTGTCTTCTGTCCTTCTTCTCCTGACACTACACACACAGCATCAGAAGGCCGAGGGGTGTTGGGCTTGAAGCTGCCCACAGGATACCCACCATCATCTTCAGCTGTGTCTCCAGGGAAAGCTCCAAGTCTGGAAGGAGTTCCAAAGTAGCTGCTGCTGAAGACAGAACTCTTGCAAGGACTGCCATAGCCACTGTCACACCTCTTGCTAAGGTCTGTGAGTCCCATGACACTAACTGGTCTCGCACTGGCCAGTCTGTCTGCACTCCTTGGTCTAGTCAGGGTGGAGAATGTGGTCTCTGTGGTCTGTGCCATCTGTGCATCTGAGAACCAGGACTCTGTGTCTGTAGTTGTTGCATTGCCCATACAGACATACATGTTCTTTATCATCTCCACCTTGGGATCCACTTTGGGTTCATCGTCATTTTTCTTTCGAGACTTCTTTGGTCGTGGTTTGTAGTCGATCTTCATGATGGCAAACTGTTTGTTGTCTTGCGAGAGCTTCACCTGAGAGACAATATTTGCGAGCCTGTACTCCAGGTAACAGTCACTCTCCAGGAAGGCTGGAAGTCTTTCTGCCTTGACCCAGTGGATCCCCTGCTCCTTGTTCAGGGTCTGTGGAGAACATGGCATTACATTACACGGTTGAACAAAACTACTAATAAGAGTCATTAAAGTCAACAAATATATTTTGTATTCCAATCTTGAATATATATTTGGTGTTGTATTTATATGCATTTTGTAGTTGGTAGTTTATCGGCTAAAGTTTAGAGTGTGGATAATTTCATCAGCTATGTATATATCATGTGTAAATATTGTATGTTTTGATAACTCACAGTACAGTGAGTTCTGATAGTTTTATTGCTTCAGGTCATAACTCTCAGTATAGTGAGTTATGTAGGTTAATTCATTATTCCATTAAATGTAATATTTATCACATTAATTCAGGCTATAATATTACTTTTACTCCTGTTTTACAGTTCACATATATTGTTATTTTAATGTGTTTCAGGCTGTCTCACTATACTTATGCGTACATCGGAATAAAAACCATGTACGACTCACACCCCAGCGGCTTTGTGGTTCCTTCACTACGCTACCCAATCTAACGCTGCTACATAAATAACACAGACTTGTCACTTAAAGCATTCCATTCCTATTCAAGGCTAGCTTTTACACGTTTCCCCTATATTTGTTAATTAAAGAGTGTCCTATCGCAAATGATCAGTTAACCAGTGATAAAATATAGCCCATCCTGCAGTTTGATACCTGGTAATTTGGTCCTGGCTGGCAAGCTGAGGTGGTTTTATATTTATATTTTACCAATAGAATTTATAATATAACACCCTGAGCTTGCTGTTTTTAGAACAAACTTCAAACTCAGAGTAAACAAAGGCAGCTTCTACAAGTCACTTGTTCTAATAAACTGCATCCAAATGCCTCTGGGTATGTCTACAAATCTTTGACAAGGGTACAAACTTTGACTCACAGTGACAGTAAATGATGTATCGATCTCCATCTTCTCCGGACCCAGTGGTTCCTCGATTGGGATCAGGGGCAGATCCATGAAACTGTGTTGTTTGGCAACCCTGTACATGGGGAGAGTGCGGCGCTGAGACCGTATTGCCGCCTTGATCTGTTGTGCCAGATCCTTCTTGGCATTGTTGACCACCTCGAACCCTCCGGTGTCCTTGTTGAAACATAGCGGCTCCGGGAAACTCTGGGGAAGAGATGACAATTGATTTTAGATTATAAATGATACGATTAAAGTATTCAGCCTTTTATCGATATAAACAGAAGGTGTCATTGTGATCAAATGGCATCCTTGTTGCGACAGATTAGTTCTTTGACCGGTCAAAAATATTGGACTTGAGTACTCAAGAGGTCAGACTTGACTCGGACACGAGTAACCAAAATACTTATATTTACCAAAGAGATTATGTAATTATTGTTCAGCTCAGATATCATCCACACATATTTTGATTAATACATAGTCATATACAGAAAATATTGTCACCAATGTCTTGAAATGGTCATGTTGATCATCTAACGTCTCACATTTCCGACTAACTGTCTAAAATAACTTAAATGAGTAACAGTGACCCTTTTCGAGTCAAGTCCAAGAACATAGACTCAAGTGCAGCTGGCCCCGAAGCGGGCTTTAATAACCTCTACTACAGATGGAAGGCACTTCAAGGGAACATAACATATCAGAACATACTTAAATACAGTTAATGTGGAAGAAGGAACAATAAGTTTACAAATGAAAATAGGAAAACTACCTCTGCATCTGTCTGCTTTTATTGACATAATAATAATAAATGATAATAATAATGGATACTTTTAATAAAGTGACAAAGGTGTGGACTCAAAGTGCACTATGCTTTATATCTTGGTCTTACAACTTGTCCATTCTGTACAACAACACTTTTCAGATTCTAGAGTTGTTGCTCAACAATAGTGATTTCTTGTTTTTTACATTTTCCTATAGAGAATAAGTGAAGTGTAGTTGTTTTATAAATGGTGACATGAATCAAATATAATGAAATTTAGTTTCACATTGTAACTAAATCAAAATAATAATGATTCACTTAATCTCCTAACATGATTTTGATTAATTATATATAGTTGTTTTGCAAAAAAGAGCTTATAATTTTTAAAAAATGGGTTAAAGTTTTAATATCTTTAATCATTTCTATACTTTTTTCCCATACCTGAAATATTTCAGACATATTTTCCACCTACACTGGAGCAAATTTACTTCTTTTTAGTCATGCCCTTTAGACAATTTGTCAAAAGAAATTTGGTTTATAAACTTCATAATTTTGTCTGGCCCTAGCTAACTTTTGACATCATAAAACATTCTTTTATTGACGAGTGCTGTTACCATAAACAAACTCTTCGACCTTTTCAAGCATAGTCTTATTATACAGACCTGGTCTGGTGATCAAAACATCTATCAGCTCCCAAAGCAAATCTTTTATCTATATTGGCATACCTCGATTACCTATAGTTGAAATTAGATATACGCCTTATCCACGATAAACTTTCTATTTGACTAAAGGGTTTACTTATGTCAACAAATCTATTTGAGCCACGATTTATCATCCTCATTGATCTTGAGCGACTACCGGAATACAAATAGGTCTATTCATCATTGAAATCTAATATCTAAACGAATCAAAAGTGAATTGTATAAACCAGTGACCCTCCATTCAAATCTAGGGGACCCCAAAACATATGCTAAGGGCTTTAGACTTGGGTTCTTATCTGTGAATATTTATTTTGATAGGATATAATTATATGCCATGAATTTAAGCTTTTCAGAACAGGTTGTATTCAAAGATTGCCTTGATTGAGCTAGTGACTTGTGATTCCTTAAAAGCTTTAAAGGGGCAGTAGCACGTTTTTAGGGGAATATAAGGTGATGCCAGGAAAATGAAAATTAATTGTTCCAATTGATAGACGATGTATTTAAACTAAATGGAGCAGTAATAATTCAAATATATAACCTAAAGTTTAGCCATGCGATTCCTTTTTCTTACACAAAATGAATTAAAGGTGTTCACAAAAAATGGCCGCCAATGGATTTTATGTGAATCTTCATACTTTGTCCTCTGACTATGGATGATTGACTTGTGTAATGAGATTTTTGACACTGTCAAAATAATACATTTAACATTAACTTACAATTATCAGTGAAAAATTTAAAATATAAAATTATAAAAAAACGTGCTACTGCCCCTTTAATAGATACAAAATGGATGAATTATCTCTTATGATATCATTTCACGTATTGAAGATATGGAATTATTTTAGAACAGAGAGTCTTACAAAACTTTTTATCATACACATTTCATGCTTTCAAAATTGAGAGACCCAAAGACAAATTTATTCCCATGGTAAAATATCAAAGGGGAAATCACAATTAAATGACACAATTGTTATCACTGATGCATATATATTTCTCATATTTTCTTATTAGGAGTGGCTCATCTCAATGTCAATTTAACCTTTTACAATCTCTATGGAATTTTAACTTCTTTGAGAGGCATTTTCTATAGAACTTTGTTTATATCAATTTTACTTATAAGCTGTCACAAGCAAATGACCTCCAATACTATCTTTATTACTGACAGCATACAATAGGTAGACTATAGGTAGTGAATAACAAAGCTTCCAATATACAATACATCAAAGGTCAACCTTATTGATATTGCCAATAACAAAACAATTTCCAGACACATTTGTTAGACGAAATAGGTTTACGTTAGGCAAGTTCTGTCAATTTACATGACAAAAACATGTCCAATCAACTGATTATCAATGTTATATCGCAAATTGAAATGACACATAAGAAATATTATTTTACAATTTCATATAGCAAACAAATAAACATTAAAATTAATCACTGGGGAGGCGCTTATCCACGGTTGGCTTGAGGAAGTAACAAGCTACATGGATCCAATAAAGGTTACTAGTAGCCGTGCTAATGTGGTTAAACATATAGTAAAGTAAAAATAGGGGGGGTGGGAGGGGGGCGGCTACCAAACACATAGAAAACCAGGCAGGTGACAACTTCAAGGTTTTAATTGAGGGCGCCTTCATCAGGTAAATTTTAAATAATTAAAGTGGATAGATTGCCCATGATTGCTTAAGACAATAATTCAAAATATTCTTTAAGTTGACGAAGTGTTATACCTGTATATAATTATCAGCAATAAAGACACCTTAAAGCCATATTTCTCCCTTGACCTCCTTCACAGAGTTAATATAGCCGGTATAGCCAATACATCTGTTCAATCCCCTCCTATATCTTTCATGGTGTTAGTGATTTGGGGTATATGTTGGTCATGGGTTAGACCATGTAATGAATCAATGACTTTTCAGTTCTGATCAGTCACATTAAGATATTTACTCAAAAAAAATTCAAATTAAGAATATCTGAATTCATTATTGCAATCTTAAACAAGATGTGTTTGTTAAACACTGATGCCCCTGGAAATCAGAAAATTGTTACTGTATATTTTTGTGTCAATATGTACATGACACATTTCTGAAATATAAAATGTCTTATCTTTATCCAATCACAAGTTATGGACAAGGTTAAATAATAGGTCTTTCAACTACATGAAGGTATATGAGGAATCGCTTTTATGTCATAATAAGTCATATGAATATGTGTTAGAGACACCTATTACAAAACGGGGCTAGTGAATTGTGTCGTTAAATTTGTATCAATTTGTATAACGGCTCCTAAAGTTGTTGACACTATAATAATAATAATAATAATGGGCATTTATAAAGCGCTATATCCATACACAAGGTGCATGCTTTTAAATTGTTAAAGAATATTCAAACCAATGTTAATAGATTTCTCATGACATTCCTAAGTTACTTCCTACCTCTTTTTTAGATGAGACTCTTCAAGAAAAGATAATGATAATGGATATTAAAGGGGCAGTAGCATGTTTTTAGGGGGAATATAGGGTCATGTCAGGAAAATGAACATAAATTGTTCCAATTGAAAGCCAATGTATTTAAACTATATGAAGCAGTAATAAATCAAATATATAATGTTAAGTTCAGTGATGTGGTTCCGTTTTCTTACACAAAATGAATTAAAGGTGCTCACACAAAAATGGCCGTCTATGGATGGTATGTGCATCGGTATAATTTGTTCTCAAACTATGGATGATTGCTTTGGGTAATGAGATTTTTGACACTGTTAAAATGATATATTTAGCATCAACGAACAATTTTCAGTGAAAAATTGAAAGTATAAAATTTTCAAAATATGTGCTACTGCCCAAGATATATGCAGCTAAAAACAGTGTGTAACTCGATCAATTCAGAAACCAAAAAATAGAGCCATGGGCTCTGTAGCTCATCAGACTTTTGATGGAAAAAGGTTTTGACCCCTGTGACCCCATTTAGGTTCATTGGGTCACAAAATCTACAAGTTTGAATCCCCAGTGGCCAAGAAGTCTACACACAACTTTTTAGCTCTCTAGACGACCATTTGGAACTGGAGGAGAAGATGAAAATAGGTTTTGAAGGTTGTGACCCCTGTGACCCCATTTGGGGTCATGGGGTCACCAAACCTAAAATTTAGAATTCCCATTGGCCAAGGAGTCTACACACAACTTTTCAGCTCTCTAGACCTTTTGGAACTGGAGAAGATGAAAATAGGTTTTTAAGGTTTTGACCCCTGTGACCCCAATTGGGGTCATGAGGTCATGAAATCTACAATTTAGAATCGCCATTGGCCAAGGAGTCTACACACAACCTTTTAGCTCTCTAGACCTTTTGGAACTGAAGAAAAAGATGAAAATAGTTTTTTAAGGTTTTGACCCCTGTGACCCCAATTGGGGTCATGAGGTCATGAAATCTACAATTTAGAATCCTCATTGGCCAAGGAGTCTACACACAACTTTTCAGCTCTCTAGACCTTTTGGAACTGGAGAAGAAGATGAAAATAGGTTTTTAAGGTTTTGACCCCTGTGACCCCAATTGGGGTCATGAGGTCATGAAATCTACAATTTAGAATCCCCATTGGCCAAGGAGTCTACACACAACTTTTCAGCTCTCTAGACCTTTTGGAACTGGAGAAGAAGATGAAAATAGGTTTTTAAGGTTTTGACCCCTGTGACCCCATTTGGGGTCATGAGGTCATGAAATCTACAATTTAGAATCCCGATTGGCCAAGGAGTCTCCACATCAAATTTGAGCTCTTTAGAGTCATTGGTTCTGGAGAAGAAGTCGAAAAAATGTGAAAAGTTTACGGATGGACGGATGGACGGATGGACGGACGCCATGCCATAAGCCCATCGGGTCTTTCAGACCTGATGAGCTAAAAAGCACTAGGTACAATTATTATGATATCATTTAATATTCTAAATCAGCTCTGTTTTAGTTTGAACTAAAGAAGCAATTAATTTTACTTTATGTTGTCAGAGAAGGTCACTGAAACAATGAAGAATGGATTTCACATACCGGGTAGTTGACTTATCTTCACTTTTAACCATAACCAATATCTCTAAGTGACACAATGTACTACAGGGTTATCAGATGTTTACTGATTGGTGTCAACAATGTCATTATGTACTTGAAATATTCCAAATACTTCCTGATATATTCCAATGTTGACAAGGAGCTTGTTATTGATATTAATAGGAGTTTGAGATCATCTTCAATCAATTTCATTTTAAAAGGAAGGCTTCTGAATTAAAACTTCTTAATGGTCAACATACACAACTTTTAAAGTATATGCTTTGTTATAATGTATGTAATACTACACAATGTCATGTACCCAATTTTGGTATCCTCTACAAACTATTAGAGCATATAAGTAAGTAAGTAAGCATATACAGTCAGACCCCGATAATCCGTCCACCGATAATCCGAATCCCGTGGTATCCGAACGGTAGCAAGCTGTAACCAAACTAATCTCTATATAAACTAATTAATTGTTGATTCATTAATCCGTTGCTTCAGTCTCCGTATCCGGACGGCAATCAGCTGTAACGGATTAGTTAATTATCACTATTTCTGCTTCATTAATCCGGCCGTTCATCAAAAGCGTTCGGATAAGTGATAAAGAGTTCACACTGATTGGATCGGTAAACTTCAATGACAGTGGATTGACACGTGAGTTGAGCGTGTCAGTAGTTTGTGATTGTAATAAATTGAGATGTCTCAATTTGTGTTTCTGGAGTTGGTGACTGTTGTAAATTATGTGATAGTGATAAATTGAACGATTGAATTTCTGCTCCTCAAAATAGAGAAATTTATAGATATGTATGGCACATGGACTCCATGATCACGTACTTTAAATGTGTTGGTGATGAACAAAACTTAGAAACTGTTATCGCTATGCGTGGGTCTTTCAAGCCACCTAGTACCCAAACTGTGATCGGCAAGTTCTTCAAACCTGAATGAGTATGTGCAATTACTGTTTTATTGATATATGTATCCCAGTTGTCATGTGTATATGAAATAAACTCATTTGATATTCAAAATATGTTTACGTCTGTCTGTAGATTTTAAGGGGAGTAACTCCAACTAGTTTGGTATGTTTCAGTAATCCGAACGTTTCACTATCCGAACGATTTTGATGAAAAACGGAGGCGTTCGGATTATCGAGGTCTGACTGTATACTCCAAAGGGTGCATGTTAAAAACTTAAAGTTTGTCCTAAAAATTTGATATAAAAACATTCTTTAAAAAACTGTATCTTTTGGCAAGGAAATTCAAAATAACTATCACACGGTTCTAAGACAACAATAGTATGATAAGATGAATGTTCTTGGAGAGAGAACTATCTTTTTTGCAATAATGAATTGTTATTCAACAAAATAAGATCATAAGCAATATCTTAAAAGGCTTGTGTTAATCATATATCAAAAGCATAATGCAGCAAGGAGACAATCTCTCAAATTTCATCCAAAAAATAATATTCTAGTTGTACTTACTGGCAAGGCCAAGTAACTGTTGAAGTATTCCACAAACAAGTCATCAGTGGCTAGGAAATCCTCCTGGAATAGAAATATGCTTCATAAGTCACACATTAGGTGTAGTGAATAGGATTATAGAGATTATTACCCAAGGAGTGTGTCATATGAATTTTACGAAAACAGTGTAAATTTTTGTATAACCCTTGCAAGCACTAGTTTCGTGAAAGTAATATGACACACTTCCTTGGGTGTGTATTTCTTTATTACCGATATATAAGTTCTCATAGAATATTGTGACAACAGCCTACTCCCCTTGCGACGGTCGGTGACAGTGAAGTCATGAACAATTGTTTTATGACGTCAAAGACGTAGCTTAACAGGATGTCACAAATTGTGCAAGGCAAAAGTGATATGTGCACATGTGCTCATATTGCAAATATGACACTACTTATTTTCAACCCTATGGGTAATAAATACACTGCATCATTCAAGAGGAATAGTGAATTACAATCAGGGGCAAAAGAAAGGATACAAACTTTTAAAGAGGATAAAACAGAAAAAAGTGAAATGTAACCACGAATCCCTGTGATAGGTACATGAGTTTTAAAAAGTTTTCACAATCTCATTCATCAGGGTATTATTCTTTTATTCTTATGACTGTTCAAATACACTTGAGGTCCTAAAACAATTTCAATTTGTAATTAACACAAAATATAAAATGTCGAAATTTCACATTTGATGAATATTATATTGTTCATGCATATTTACAGATGCTACAAAACCCAAAATAGTTTTCACTGTCCAAACTCATGAACTTATTAGAGATATTAGAGCAACATTTTCCTAAATTCATTACTTGGTCCAGTATAACCGTTTCTGTCATACCGGTAATTATCATTCTTGGCTTAAACAATCCTGCATCTATACTGTATTGTTTCTTTTTCCTATGAGTGTAGATATATATACATATAGTCAGTTTAAAAAATTTGTCAGATGTGATTTTCACATATAAAACAGCTTAAGTGATAACAAATGAACTTGTGTCATACAGGTCCTTAACTTAATTGATGGGAACGGCCACATGGAAACACATTCGAACCATTTTTGTGACAATGCCTACACAATGTAATGCTTACACTAGTATGTAATCTGTTTGATAGTTCATGACCTCTACTACCACTCAATGTCATGTTCTTGACCTTTATAACTTGAGTAGGACCTTTAATGACAAAATAAATATTTATAAGTGCTTGTATTCTATTTGTATTCTCTTTGGGTTTGGGCCTTACTTTGTACTTGCTATATACACTTACATAACTACTAGGGTAACCTTTATTGTAAAGAAAGCAAGTTTTATTATTGGATAAAATAATATTTGCTTAATTCAAGACATATGCATCTGTCAACTTCTGCATGTATTGAATGTTTATTGGTTGAAATAGGACAATTTAAAGGTCTACCATAGTAAATAAGCAAAACGATCACAAACGTCCTTTTTTTTTCAACCTTACCAACAATCAATATTCTGTTGGAGTGTACTCCAGGTATGAAAGCTAAGCGTGTATGTAGGTATAGAAATCCTAAATGCACAAAGCCAAAATATTCACCTAAGTTGTAACAGAATATGTCAAAAAGGACCTTTCCCAGCCCGTGGAACCTATAAGTTATTCTGCATTACCTTGACAAACACAACCATTCATAAGTATACAGGGAGTTTGAAAACCAATAAGTTTGCATTCAGAGAACACAATGCAATCACACAAAAGTGCCAGCACATGTTCAAAGCATAATCAAACCCCATGACTCTCGTTGAAAATATCGCTCGAGATTTATTACTGCCGTTTGAGGGGTATAACTGGAGCGATTTGACTCATAAAAGCTAGTTGGGCAAACAATCTGTATCGATATTGAACATATTGTCAAGCTTGATTGAGGAGAATTAGTGAAGTGTGACAGGTAACGAGATATTCCCTCAGGTAAAGGTACGCAAGGTGAATGAAGGTGATCTCGTTACAGGTGAGGGTCCTGTTAAATTGAGCTTGAAAAATACATCGATGGAATATTACTATCAATGATGGCCTGTCATTCAACGTAAAAAATAAAACGAGGGATTAATGTGTTAGCTTTACAAAATACAGGTATTAACTGACTGCAGTGTTCAATACTCACTCTCAATCTCTCTATAGACTGTGTAAATGCTACATAAGGAAGGGCCACAAACCACAATTTCCTTTGGTCAAGATTAAATTTTTACATCAGTTGAAACATCATTCTTTCTAATGAAGGGGGTGGCGCTAACCTAGCCAACAGAGATGGGACAGAATTTAATGTCATAGCTGCAGATCAAATGAATGATACACTTCAAGTTACATGAAGTTCGGGGGAGGGGGGGGTTCTGTCAAAACACAGATAAAACAGATAAAACACCCGTGTTAGTTTCAGCATTTAATTGAGACATTTCATGGTTCGTTTGAACCCCTTCATCAGATATTTGTGTTTTCACACTTGCTTTTCATATGCTTGATTCAAATCATCAATAAATTGATGAAAATGAAAACAACCTGTCATTAAGTATTCCTAAATTGCATTGTCTGTACATAATTGTCCTACCATGAACATATGACCATCTTAAAAAAGGCAACCTTTCACAAAGTGTGAAACATTCATAATTCCTGAAATAAAATGAAAGGAAATATACTCTGTGTCCGTCATTCTCTCCCCACAGAGGCAGCTCAGTCATACCTGAGTTAGCCTCTGTTATATTACGCCAAGATCCTGGGGTTCCTGCAGATTGCCCTAGCGGCAAAGAGTTGTAACTTGAGATATCTCCCTTATTTGCAGCCAATGAAAACTCCTTTTGGATATCCACGACTTTAGGAATTCTTAACGGTTGTATAGTGACATTGAAGGTATCATGCCTTTATGTTTATTTTTCATTAATAGTGTGAGAGGAAAAATATTTGAAACTCAGATATGGATAGGATTTTTCATTAGAAAGATACTGTTTTATAATTGTGTAAATTATAATTTGTCTTATGATAAATTTTATTTTACTAATTTACCAAATAAAAACTAATGAGAACGTAAAAAGCAATGTTTTGTAGAAGGAAGAATTATCTCCCCTGGATTTTAAATTTCAACGAAAGCTTTGCCGAACGACACAGAAATAGCCGAGGTTTTGTGAATGACCACTTTTGAAACGGCGTTGCTGATTGCACAACTAACTTTGATTACCTCCAATCAGATTTCTACCTTTCTATCCCATGTATTAGCCATAATAGAACAGAGGCTAACTCGGGTATGACTGAGCTGCCTCTGTGGGGAGAGAATGCTAACTCGGGTATGACTGAGCTGCCTCTGTGGGGAGAGAATGTGTGTCCATAGGACTCTCAGTTTTGATTGACTATGTAAAACCCTGAATATAGTAAGGAGATGTTGGGAGCAGTCAGCTGTGTCAATGTGACCCAGCCAGTCCCTCAATCAACATAATGGGAAAGTGTTGTCCCTCATTGATCTGAACAGATCGATCACCATTCTCCTACACTCGGGTGATCACCTCGAATATTCAATGAGAGAAACTTGAATCAAAGTTAGATATTGATCTTCTTGAATATTTTTGTGTGATTTGGACTGTCTAGCTGTCTAGAATAAGAAATGATATTTCACTATCCATTTGATTTGGTTGTGCAAACTCTGTGAATGTATATTATTTTTGCACATGTGTAATATTCAGTACAAGAAAAGTGTGAGTGAGATTCAAATACCAATTCTGATACATTCAATTTAGTTCTTCCTTGAGAATTCAACAAGAGAAACTTGAATCAAAGTTAGATATTGATCTTGAATAATGCTTTTTGCATGATTAGGACTTAAAGATGCGCTGTTTCATACTTGCATGTGGTTCAGGCTGAAATTTAGCTATTGAGAAAAGAAATACATCACTTTGTAGAAAAATCTTTCGTCGAAATTTTGATATCATATTTAGATTGTTTAATCAACAATAACATACTTATTTCGACGCCCAAAGCACAGTACCCCTTGTAGAAAGGGCATAGCATTTAACGAACCCGCTTTCGGTGATGTAATCATTACGAGTGTAGGATTTACACCATGTCACAACTAGCGTATTTGCTTTCGATGGGTATCAACTTTGGCAGCAACGAATACCTTATTCGGAGAAAAAGAAAAGAAAATCTAGTTGAGCTCGACAAAGACGGTTTTCAAGCGTATATTTAGAGACCGGAAGTTGTGAGATGGCCACACTTGATTCGCCTTTATGTGGGCTGCAGTTTCCGTAATTTTGGTAAGTTATCTCATATTCAATGAATTTTGGCTCGATTTTCCCTAGGTTGGTCGCTAAATTTTTCTAAAAATAAAACTAATACATTAAAAATACTTTTTAAAATATTGCAAGTATGATACAGCATCTTTAATAATGCTGAATAGAGTTACTCAATTATTTGTTAAAAGTTTCTTTGAATGGAAAAATTAAATAAAGACCTTCAAAGTTACCACCCCTGACAAAAGTAACCAGATTGAAGGCTGCCAGACAGGACTAATTTCATTCACTGATGTAAAATTCAAGGAGTTCGGCTTGAAGTAAAAACATAATTTGTCTATAGATATCTATGATGATGACATAATTGTGTTGATAAGTTTTCCTCTTACACAAAAGCACTGCCCATAGATTCTTCAATTCAAGGTTGTAATTGAATTTGAATAGTATTGTACTTGTAAAGTTGTGAGGATAAATATATATTATTTGAATTTTTAACTTAAGCATTAAAGAAAGTGATTCATGTTTGTAAATTCACTTTGAAGTGAAGTGTTGTCAATAATCAACAAGGGTTAATTAAATGAAAGAGCAACTTGAATCAAAGTTTGATAAAGATCTCCTAGAATATTATAAATTTCCAACTTTGTAAAATACTCTCTAGGACATGTAGATTGTATTTTTTCATCCATACTTTATACATACGATTGACTTATGTACACAATAAACAAGAGTCACAGATCTAATAGACAGGCTTATCAGTATTTGTTTTTACATGCAAGCAAACAAAAGAATTGTTTGTTCATTTCATAATATTTAATAAATATTGATTTATTACATGACAAAAAAACAGGGTATTTATCTAAAATATATTTACACATACTTTTCAATAATGATTATTACTTATGAAAATCAATTTTAAAAATCATACATTTTTTATATATTGAATCTCAGATTTTCTTCAAAGAAACCATTAAGAAATCTTAAACATTTTGAGGAAACTGTAACACAGAATGGCAAAAAATCTTCACTTGTGTCCTAAAGCTTTACTTGTGCATGCAAAAAGAATATACATGTACTGGTTTTACAATATGACAAGATCGACTTTCATTAATCATCTTAACCCCCCAAAATACTTAATTTTGCAAAAGCATGTGGCCAATTCTTTAATTCAATCAGCCAGAAAATTATAAAGCAATAAATTTCATATCGAAATTTCACCTCTAAGGAACGGTGACTCTTGAACTTGTACATTTACCACGTTCGTTAAAGGCTAATTACATCATGTCTGTTGATCTATGCACTAAACCCATTAGTGGAGGTGCTATTGTAATTAGCAAACAGGGTAGGTAAGTAATGTTACATAACTGTTGATAATCTCTCCTGTGGTTTCAAGAACTGCTTATAATAATAGGTCAAAATAAATGGACAATATTGGTTTTTGATTATCTTTAAAGGGGCAGTAGCACGTTTTTAGGGGGAATATAGGGTGATGTAAGGAAAATGAAAATTAATTATTTCAATTGAAAGACAATGTATTTAAACTAAATGGAGCAGTAATAATTCCAATATATAACGTTAAGTTTAGCCATGCGATTCCTTTTCTTACAAAAAATGAATTAAAGGTGTTCACAAAAAAATGGCCGCCAATGGATTTTATGTGAATCTTCATTCTTTGTCCTCTGACAATGGATGATTGGCTTGTGTAATGAAATTTTTGACACTGTCAAAATAATAAATTTAACATTCACTTACAATTATCAGTGAGAAATTCAAAATATAAAATTCTCAAAAAACGTGCTACTGCCCCTTTAAGAGAACAACAATGATTTCCTCAGAAGCACTTAATTGGATAAAAAAATAAAAATTTCATGGGAAATTTGTGCACAATTTTTTTCGTATAAAATGTATTGTGTCAACACTATTCAAAGACAATAAAGAGCAAAGCATAATATCCTTATCACATCTTTCCATTTAGATAAACATGTTAAATGGTTAAAATACAGTTGTCAAAAAAGGTATTTCATGATTTTCTGAGACTATTTCGTGGTCAAGCAGGGTAAAAAAGGATATGAACCAAATCATAAAGCTATAGAGATCTAAACTTATGCCAAAACCTAATGGTGATAACGAAACAAATAAGACATTTTTAGTCAATATCGAATTCTCAGGTAAAGGGTCAGAATTTACAATTCTTTTGACACTAAAAGCATAGAACTAATTGTATCGAAGAAACAAATGAGACATTTTGCCAATATTTTGGTATCAGATAAAGAGCTATTCTGTGAGTGCCTGTTGTTAATCCCTTATGATACATATTGCCAATCAGGATTATTGGATTAGTCCATAATGATATGGGTGGCTGACCTAAAGAATAGGTTAAAAGATTATATCCTATATATAGTGCACCCAGAGAGGTTTCAAGTCTTTTCTGTTTTTTGTTATAATTTATTTTGATCATCACTGTATGTCCTAAACCATTCAATATCAAAAAGAGCCAATTTAATTTGTCAATGATTTCTCATTATATCATATTAAGTTTTCATAAATCTGCACCATAATTGATCTGCATAAACTTTCAAAATCATGTCATCAATATTTGTGGATAATCAATTTCCTTATTTCATGAGAATGACATTTTTGTTTAAACTCGAATGACATTTTCAATAATTATTCTTTATATGATATATAACTTTTATATATGAAGGTATGTATCTTTTACTAGAATATTTTGATAACCTTTTGTTGCTATAGTCTCTTCCACAAGAAGTATATAACTTAATATTTACAACCTTACAATATTCAAAGATATTATACGAAAATTATATCTTTTTTTTCAGATAATAGTGCAATTGATTCCTTGTAAATTTCTTCAAACACACTTTCTAACAAAAATTAGATTAATACAAGGTGAAATTGACATCATTTTTCAATTGCATATCAAAATAAAACAGTCTCTTGGCATCCAAATAAATCACTTTCTAAACAAAACTTATTCTACATGAAACAAAATGTAAATATAAGGTTTACACAATTGATTTCTAACTCCATGTGTTGTGGACAGTTTTATCCCTTCTCTTACAATTGATTTCTGATATATTTCCAACATGTGTCAAAAAAGGAGAACAATTGACACACACCTAAATATCCTTGTAATTAAAAAAACAAGTTACAAAGGTAAAAACTCTTTCTTTTTGCATCAAAATGTATATATCAGGCCAGTATCAGCTGTTGGCGCAATCGATTCCTCGTACATTTCGGAAGTGTGTCAAATCAAACAGGAGCTAGTGGTCTGTGAAGTTCTATCAGTGTATCTTGGAATGTAAATGGTTAAACAAACCCCACTCTTACAATAACCTTACAAGATAGTAGCCCTGATAAATGAATCTTGACATATCTCATTGCATGGGAAGCTCTCGTGTTCTTAAACCAGATCCTGTTCAGTTAGTTACAGGGAAATGTAATAATATCTATCTATACTCATTATAATCTGTTATTAGGTAATTAATCATTATCACCAATCAATTAAAAAACATTCCTATAATTTGTAACCATATTGATGTAATAATCTGACAAAAAAATTAAAATCATAAACATAATATACCTTAATATGAATAAATATTAAAAAATTACAAATACCACAAAAACTTTCTTAGTTTTACCATTTACAAGTATACTTATATTGACAAATATATTCCCTTTTGTCAAATTAAGAGCTCTGAAAATGCTTATTTAAGGATAAAAAGTTGTTTAAGACAGGTATATCCATACAACACTGATTACCAAAACAACCCATAATATCCCGATATTAAATGGCCCCATCATAAATGCTATCAATCAGTAGCAGAGATCAGAACTAGGTAGCTAATGGCAGTCATAATAAACAAATACAAACAACAATCAAAAACATGTAATAACTTACCAATGTTTTACCATGGACATTGAAGGTAGCCATATCTGCCTGATCGTATTCCGTAAATATCACTCTCCCATTTATTAATTTTGATTCCGCAGAAATCACAGTTGAGACACTAACCAACAACTCTCACTTTCTCCCATAATGCACTGCAAAGCATTCACTAAACACAGAGCAGGCAGCGATTAGGAGTCGCTGGGGTGCGTAACTCTTCAGAAGAGAGGTGGGTATAGCCTACAGTTGAAGTGAATATCACAGTTCGTAGTAGAGGGGTAAGGTAAAGCATAGAGAACAGGTAAATCTGTGTATACAGAGGCAATGGGGTGACTCTCATAGGTTGCATAGGTATAGGACAGGTGGATTTCATTAAGGTAAAACAATGGTGTCACAGGTATATCAAAGGTGTAAATATCCTTAATCACTGAGACTCTGAGTAATAAGTAAACCCTTGCACAGGTGGATCATAGCTCGTAAACAAATGAAGTAATTAAGGTAAAAGAACAGGGATTATTGAAGGGTATAATAGTAATAAAGGCTTTATAGAGATAAACAAGCTAATCTTGAACATGGGAAAAGTAGGATTCCATTAAGTAAAACAAGCAGCTGACATGGTCGAGCTATATCCCCCTCAAATTGCACAACATATATAGGTTTTCCTTATCAAATTGCTGACTAATTTTTGTCGCACAAAATAAAAAGAAAAATTCAAAGATATGAAGGAAACTGTTCTAATCAAAAAACTTAATGATACCAACTTTATGTTCACTGTTGGACATAATTTGAGTAACATGACAAAATTAAAATCAAACAAAAAAAATTATGTATTTGGATCTCCAAGATCAATTCGATCATATTGAAGCAAACATATTTTCAAAATTGTTCTTCATGACACACCTTCAGATGATTATGTATCTTCATTTCAAATTTAATCAATATCTAATTATTAGTTTTGAAGTTGTGGGCCTTGTAACAGTTTTTCAACAGAGTCCTCACTTTTTGGCCAAAAAAGGCAAAATTTTATAAAAATATTTTCAAAATTGTTCATCATGTATCTTCACATCAAATTTGATCAAAATGTGATGACTAGTTCAGAAGTTGTGAGCCGGACAGGACTTGTAACAGATTTCTTACAAATTTATCACTTTTTCTCCAAAATCCTAATATTTTATGTAGATTTTCAGAAAATATTTACTCATGACACATTATTACATGTTTCTTCATTTCCATGACAAATTTGAATTGAAATGGTTGATTAGTTACAAAGTTATGAGCCGACACAAAGTGTAACGGACGGACAGAGGGACGGACGGATGGTACCCATTTTAATACCCCCGCAACTTCGTTGTTGCGGGGGATAACAATGAACAGGTGAGCTTGAGGTGTAGAATAAGGTAAGACAGATATACATGTAATGTCATGGGGTTCAGAGGGAAAACTGAAGATGAACCAGAGTCAATGTTTTACCTGGGGTCTCAATGGCAGATCCATCATTTTGAAAGAGGATGTAACACAAGGGTAATTACCTATTGACTTTGGGGATTTATCCTTGTAAATGTATCTTTTTTACATCAAATTAAACAAAATCCCAAAAGAATGGTTAGAACCCCTTAGATAACCCCTTTAACTGCAAATGTAAATTATTTCAAAATGATTGATAAAAAATCTTCTGTACTTGAACTTCTCAACATATTACTAGGACATTAAAATACATGTGCTTCTCAGTAATACTCCTATCACCAAGTAGCAATATAGATACAACAGTATATTTGCATTTTTTTAAAATACTGGTTGATCTGTATTAATAATTTAGGGTAGCTATGATCAAAATTAAGCTAATAAACAAGGAATTGTTTATGAGGGCAATTAATCCTCATAAAGTTAGTATTTGAATTAAATATACAGCTCTTATCAGAAAGAAAGATAAAGAGGACATTCTTTACTCAAGTGTCATGTGGAGAATGTGTGCTCTATAAATGAGGCGAGTCTTATGTGAACGTGTTCTATCTTATTAAAGGTTTTCATTAACATCTGTCAACTTTAAAGGGGCAGTAGCACGTTTTAAGGGGGAATATAAGGTGATGTCAGGAAAATGATAATTAATGGTTCCAATCGAAAGACAATGTCTTTAAACTAAATGGAGCAGTAATAATTCAAATATATAACGTAAAGTTTAGCCAGGCAATTCCTTTTTCTCACACAAAATGAATTAAAGGTGTTCACACAAAATGTCCGCAAATGGATTTTATGTGAATCTTCATATTTTGTCCTCTGACTATGGATGATTGGCTTGTGTAATGAGAATTTTGACACTGTCAAAATAGTACATTCAATATTGACTTACAATTATTAGTGAAAATTTTAAAATAGAAAATTATCAAAAAACGTGCTACTGCCCCTTTAATGACTGAAGGAGATTAGATACAATTTAGCAATCTTTTGTCACCAACATAAATTATAACCCTTCACCTTTAAGACCAGGATATGTTATGGATAAGACATGATCCAAAGGCATTATCAAGAATAAAGAATGTTTGCCAACGGGATTTTGCCCGAAGGCCAAAGGCCCAATGGGAAATCGCAAGGGCAAACATCCTTTATTCTTATTAATGGCCACAGATCATGTCTTATCTAATCCATTAAACACTAGTTACAATATTAAATTGATTTGACTACATCGTTATTAAAGAACAGAAGCAACGATAAAATATCAAGCACAAAACTTTGTTATAAGAGGGCTCTATCAGCACTGTCTCAATGGTTCAGTGCATGGTCAGAAAGAAGGGTCTAGCATCTTGACGTGTGAACTTAACGAGTTTAGCGGCATATTTTCAAAACATTTGAAGGTTTAAAAATAAGATCTTATTTTTTTAAATTGATAGTCAGAAACCACTTTGACTTCAACAGAATGTCATCAACTCTATCGTTGAAAATTAATTATTTCAGTGTCACAAAAGCTTTATTATTCTGTTATGCCTCTCTTTAACTAGGTTGCCTGGCTAATCTTGGAATATATCTTTAATCATAATTGTTATGATACCTGTAAATTAATCATCCAGAATCATATTGAAATTAATCATTAACAAGAGTCATCAGAAGATGACATATCCCACCGGTTCCACATGATCGTAAGATGTAAACCTTTGAAAGATAATTGTACATTTTTCAAGCAAGGTTCATAATAGTATAAGCTAATATATATGAAACGAAACCTTTCATGAACAGAGTCCAAATAAGAGCTGTTTCCATGGAAATAATAAAAAATAAAATTTTCAGAAATGTGAAAATATCAAAAGGCACCACTTCAGTAGGTTGGCAATACACATGTAAAGTTTAAGAAAGATATGTGGACCGTTTTTTTTAGTTCTGCTCGGGAAACGAAACCTTTCATGAACAGAGTCCATATAAGAGCCGTTTCCATGGAAATAATAAAAAATAAAATTTTCAGAAATTTGAAAATATCAAAAGGCACCACTTCAGTAGGTGGGCAATACACATGTAAAGTTTCAGAAAGATATGTGGACCGTTTTTTTAGTTCTGTTCAGGAAACGAAACCTTTCATGAACAGAGTCCATATAAGAGCCGTTTCCATGGAAATAATAAAAAATAAAATTTTCAGAAATGTGAAAATATCAAAAGACACCACTTCAGTAGGTGGGCAATACACATGTAAAGTTTCAGAAAGATATGTGGACCGGTTTTTGAGTTCTGCTCCGGAAACGAAATGATTAAGGACGGACGGACATAAGGACGGACATACAGACGGACAGGGCGATGACTATATCCCACGGTATCCCACGGTATTACATACCAGTTGTATAAAAAACTGTCAAAGTGCTAAATTGCCAAAATAGGAGGTTCAAAATAAAGAATTACAGTATCTTTTAATCAAGCTTTTCTAAATTTTGCAGCAGAATAAAAAGGATTATCCTACCTCATGTAACAATCTTGATCTCTGATTGGTCAACGTGACCCTGAATAAATACTGATATCACCCTCTTGAGCTGGGTAATAAATCATTTACACCCCGGCACATAAAAAGCATGAAAAAAGCATGCAGGTTGAGCGTCTTGAAATGTACAATGTATGTTACCTCGAACACATGATCAAACTGGTTACTTTTGATCAACCGATATGTAGCTTTGAACAAACTATAGTAAAACAGAGACCCTATATATAGGGTCTCTGAGTAAAATGACTTACGCAGTTCTTACTCTTTATCTTCATATTATATGTGTTTTGTTTAAACATTCGGTAAGATAAATTCGTTATACCATTCAATGGCGGGGTACACGGGGAGATATCCGCCTCGAGCATGGTGTTATGCGACGAGCCGAAAGCCCGTGAACCCCACCTCTGAATGGTATAACTTATAATAACATTTAACACTCATCTAATATGATCAATAAAAATAGAACCATGGGCTCTGTAGCTCATCAGACTTTAGATGGAAATAGTTCTTTAAGGTTTTGACCCCTGTGACCCCAATTGGGGTCAAGGGGTAACCAAATCTACAATTTAGAATCCCCATTGGCCAAGGACTCTACTCACAACTTTTCAGCTCTCTAGACCTTTTGGAACTGGAGAAGAAGATGAAAATAGGATTTTAAGGTTTTGACCCCTGTGACCCCATTTGGGGTCGTGGGGTCACAAAATCTACAATTTAGAATCCCCATTGGCCAAGGAGTCTACTGACAACTTTTCAGCTCTTTAGACCTTTTGGAACTGGAGAAGAAGATGAAAATAGGTTTTTGGGGTCATGGGGTCACAAAATCTACAATTTAGAATCCCTATTTGCCAAGGAGTCGGCACATAAAATTGTAGCTCTCTAGAGTCATTGGTTCTGGAGAAGAAAATGTGAAAAGTTTACGGATGGACGGATGAACAGACGGCCGGACGCCGGACGCCATGCCATGCCATAAGACCTTTCAGACCTGATGAGCTAAAAAGTATTCTACAAATATTCAAGAAACTTTAATGTTCTGATGGTCAATTGGAAATTTCTCAAAAGATTGAAATGATTATCATTATTGTTCTTGTACCTTTAGGTAATAGAGGATATCATATGAGTGTCCATGTCATACTATGTTTTTAAGGCACGAGTGGCTTAATATTTGTATTTCCCCGAGCGAGAAATTCTGTTTACTAACTAAGTCCCAAAATTAAAGAAAATACCAATACTTCTCTGCATAGGCGGATTAGCTGCCCACGTCCTATATAGATGTGAATCCTGACGTCAAAGCATTGTTTATAACGTGACGTCACAATGAAAAAGTGATACATTGCTCTAGGGTACATATGAAAAATATGAACCTCGTTATGACTCATGCCTCATAGGTAATAAATTTTACAACTTCTTATCACACACCAAAAATCAATACACTAAGATAACTTTTAAAAGTAATTAATTATTCATTGTTTCACACTACTTATCAAATTGTTACTTTCCTGTTACATACCTACAGCAAAGTGGAATTTTATGTCATATTCATCAAAGAAACAAAATAAAAAATGATAAAGAAACAAATAAAAAAAAATATGCACCCAACCATACAAAATTGTAAAAGAGGGAAAACATATTATGTACCCTTACATTATAGTCAGCATGTTCTGAATTACAAAGGAACACGTGCAGCAAACAGCCTTTGTATGCAAACAGTTATGTACACCTACAGGATAATGTAACAAAGTTATTATAGAACTCAAAACATAATGCACAAACATATACATTTGTCATGCAGTTAACACTTTGAAGATAGATGTTATTGCTTGATAACAATAGAACCATTTAACACCTGTGAAAGATTGTTGAGATGAAAGAAATATTTGGAGATAATACCCGACTAGATGAACAATCATAACATCTTTGACTTTTACTGGGCTATTAGGGATTTAATGGTTGTTTGAGAGACAAACTTGTATGAATATGGCTGTTGTTAGAAACTTTTTTATACTTACGTAGACATTTTCAGAATTTGTGATTTGAGAAAAGGGAATATTTGTTTATATAATTTGACGTGTAAATGTTAAAACTTAAAAGCAAAAAAATTGTTTATCTTTTATAGTTATGGCATGCAATAATTTTTATTTATGAATATTAAAAAATAGTTCATGATTATTACTGTTTATAAAGATTATTATATATATATATTAGAATAAAATGATACAGGAATTTATGTAATTGATAATTGATAACAAATAATTATCAAAATACAATTTACATTTTGAAAAAGTAATTAACTTTTACAAATTACTAAATAGATTATATCTTTTTTAAAACAATTTTGATATTCTAATCTACTATAAAGAAGGACATATCTCTTGAATTTGCTTGTTTAGTTTGAAAAATTATTTTCTCTGAATGTAATATTGATATAATTAAAAGCTTGAAAGAACAATCTATATATCTTGTACTGACAAAATTTAGAGATGCAGCAATTAACCACTACCTCAATACAAATTACAAATTCCTACAACACAATCGAATACTGTTAATTCATTCATAGATCTATGAAATCAAATTCTCATCGTTTAAAAATGATGACATAGCTCAATTAAGACAATTTATGAACAATTACAGTCAGTTATAGATTTTAAAGTAAACAAACCTACATAACAGTCTTATGTTACATGTACTACTTTACACCTCTTCTTGTGACAGTTAGAGATTTTATGGAGCTTCGATAAGTACTCACATCTGAATGATATAAATTAATACTTAGGCTTGTCATTAAATCTATAATTTTCAAATCAATCATTTCAGTGTCATAAAATAAACAGGTCAAATGATACAGGATTATCAGACTTTAATTCGTTTTTATTCTTTTACTCCAATATTGATTTTTAAATTGACACTGTAGGTGTTGAATAAATATTTACAGAACCATTCTGAGTGGCAAAACAACAGGAAAGATATGGCTAATGAGTCTATCCAGAAATATTCCTTAGACATTAAAATGGACTTCTTTAAGAGACCTTTCAGAAGAAGAACAAGAAAGAGTTCAATAGATTTGTTGTCTTCATGATTTCAGGAGTGAAACATTTCTTTGCCAAGACTAACACAATTATCAAGAAAAATATAAAGTTGAAAAATTAAAATTCTATTGAAAGAAAATAGAATAAAATATGATAATAAAATGTTAGAATTTTTACCAAAACATGACATTCCTGCAATAAAGAAGTTGACAAATCCATAGAACTCTTCACATTGAAATTAAGTTAAATTATCTAAATGGAATGCCTCAACATCCTATACCTGTACAACTAAGCCAAAACAACTTCAAATCATCTATGTATTATCCAATCTATTTTGAGGCCTAATTCTCCTCATCACATCAAGGTGGTTGTCAATAAAATCAGCCATTTCTTGTTCATGCATGTGTAACGGATATTGTCTCATATTGATTTATCAAGGCTAAATCTGTACATTTCCGGACATTATGAGGAACCAACCATTCCAGAAGACTGGATCCAGCCAATCAGAAATCAATAAATCAATATCTTCTATCACTTGTAAGGGACTGTCATAAAACCTAGTTTTTGTTAGAAATTGAAGACATTTTCAGGAGGAATCACTTTATTGACAAGATCAGATTAATAGAAATTCAAGGTTGATAAATTTGTCATACATGGAGTTAATTGCAGGAGTAATCAAAAATTACTTATGGTAGACCTCCTTTGTCAATCTGTTGTGATGAAGGGGTACTAGTCAAAATGTAAACAACCATGAGAAAAATTGCACAATTACAATCATTTCTTCAAATCTTTTTAATTAATATAAAAATATCATAATTGTTTGTCTTTCAACATCAAATTACTGATCAAAATGATTAGACATAAATAAACCACTTTAACATCACAAGAAATAATCTTATTCAACAGACCATATAATCATAATCCTGAATTCAATCAAGTTCACCTCTCCTCCAAAATATATACCAATAAACGTTTAGAAATTTGATTTATTCAATTATACTTTTATCGAAACTAATAAATATCCATTAGCCTCCATGGACTAAGATAAAAAAAACTCTTCAGAAAAGTTATGTATCTTATCTTTATACACATTCACAATTGAAATCTAATTTAACAACAATCAATGTTATCACTGTTTTGTAATGAACACTTCAATAATTCGATAGCATTTTTAAAGGATAGAAAATCCAACTATTGGAGTGGTTCTAAATATTTTATGAATGCTTCAAATGATATTCCTACACGAAAACTCATACTTTTTAAAGGGGGACTGAAATGGTCTATAGCCACTTTCGGGATTAATAAAAAGCGGCATGCAATTTGAATCAGAGTCAACTTTGAATTTTCGAAATCGGACGGCATGTTTGTATATTCCGAAAGGTTAGATATCCAACGACTCAATAACGATTTATTCAAGCCAATTATTATTGTATAAACATGTAGTATCGTATGTTTCAAAACCCTATCAAAGGACGCAAAACGGCGAGTGATAATCTGATGGTCTGTTGTTTGCTGAATCTTACATACCATACACTCACTACTATTTCTGACGGTGACAGATAAAAAAATTGTTTATATTTTCGGTGAACAAACCGAATATTTTCCACAATCGAATACCAAAATTGTTAATTTTTTGTGAGTTTATTGCAATATAAAGATATGATATACGGTGGATAATTTTACCATAGTGGTTTGAAAGGAATGCAAAAGTGTGAACGGTTATATGTTATTTATTATATATTTTCTCTTATGAAAAGATAGGCACCACAGTGGACAATCTATAGTACGTTATGATCAATCTCCGTAGTTTTCACAACACATATCAATAATAAAATAGTTAAACATTATTTACCAATAGTTGATCTATTCAATTTGTATAAGATTTCGTTTCGTATTGAAAATGAAACAATGTTATTTTTGAGATCACACTGTTTTGCATATAACATTCCGCATAATGTACAGTCACATCCATCAAAGTGATTCCAACAACAAAAGTAGTACAGAGCATTTCTTAGATATAATCGTACTTGCTTCTGGCCTTCATTTATCAATCAGAATTTAACACATAAATAGTTTGGTTTGAAGGAGGTTTGTCTCCAGACATTATGGTAGATACGCAAATGGAGACAGGCCCGGTGGGCGGGGCGTCACGCTCTAATGAATTTTCAAAGCGTTCGCCTGTTAATTTCGGCGGCGTTCTAAAAACCGGGTATAAAATGCTGATTAAAAGCCTAATTTATGTGTGTATTGTCTCAATTATATGCTCATTGCATTCTCAAAGATAATGGTACTGGAGATATTGATCTATTATTCTTAAGTACATTGCATAACCTCTTTAAGTTTTGATTTCCTCATGAGAATCCAAAGATCATTTACAAATAGTACACCAAATAAAGACAGTTGTTAATCCTTGCAGCATGACCAGATGAAATGAAGTCGGGTGCAGTTAATAATTAATTTAAACTTTTCTCCAATCCTTCTCAAATCAAACTCACCTTTTACGAGGACACACACCTTCAGTGCACATCACACCTGCTGAGACAGGTAATCTTCCGGTGCATGCAAGTGTCTCGACTTGCTTCGAATCTCCTTATTGGTGTCAATTTTTTACAGTAGCAAACCCTTAATGCTGAATTATTTTGCTCAGATTATATAAAGTTCATTGTTTTTAATATCACTAAGTAATCTCCCTTTTTGCTTATAGAGGAAGTCTATGTAATCATATTTTCCTTAGAGGATAATTGAGGAATGATGGTCATGTGGTAGTCTGTTGGTATGGTTAGTGTTGCCAGTCTTGTCTGACTCTGAGGGTGTCAACCCTAACAATGAAATTTCACAAATTTGCTCGAGAATGTCACCCAAAATTCAGTAAATCAACACAATTGATCAAATTACCCATATCCAATTCTTGCCGATAACATTTTTATATTTATCATAATGTTTATGACATCAAAGGATTGACATGTCATTATTTGGCGTGATGTCATGGAAGGCCATTATGCAAAATCTTCTATCAAAACAATTTCTCCTTGGAGATATCACTTGACCTTTCACAAGCAATATCTCCTGCTGCACACAGTTTCTGGTGATGAATAACATTACAGCTAGTCTTTAGAATACTTCCTCCGCAGACAAGGTGTTAAGTAATGCAAGGTTGCATGCAGTCCAAGTGTAAATATGATTGAAGGACCAGGAAACAAGATACGCAATATCACTTTACATCACCATAGTGGGAGAAATCTTGATTAAATTTCACAACAAGTAATCCCTTTTGTCAAACAGTAAGCTAAATTGGTGATCGCAACGGGCAGACTTTCAGACAATAAAATTCTAAATAGGCTTAGGTAAGAGTTTGTTGAATAATGAATTAGTTCAGTCTGGTCTGTCATGCTTCACACAACATCTACCTTTAAGTTTTTTATTCCTTGGCCATAGTTTTGCAAAAATTAAACAATGAAACACCCTCTTTTAAATTATATTAATCATTCAAAGCTGAAAGTGCAGTAAATATTTTGCTGTAATTTAATATTTAGTTTACAGTAAAATCTTTAAAAAAAATCTTATTTGAGAATTGCATGTTGTCTCTTACGTAAATAATGATTTATTTAAGCAGTCTTACGATCAGCTAAAAAAACTTTGGAGAATCCATTAAAAGTCAAATAAAATCTATTCTAAGCATACACCAGGTCTAAAGCTCTTATCTATTACCTGAGTCCCTGTCTTTGTTTTGAATGAATGTCATAAAGGTCAAACCAATTTATTATATAATATAATGTTGATAATGCACATTTTTTATGAACTTTTATCATATCAGTGTACTTTGACACACCAGCAAAGATATGGTGACAATCCCAAATCTGCCCATGTTTTGCCTCCATTTCTAATAAGTGAATAAACTTTTCAAAACTGAGGTTCTTTTGCACTTTGGGCCAGTTGACTGTTACAAGCGAGTTCAGCAACAAATAGCACAGCTGACTGAATGAATTGGTAACCCTCTTATTGCTGTATGATACATGTATGTATGAGTATTCAAGGATTTATTCCCTGTGCCATACTGAGACTTGTGGTGTCATCCTGGGAAGGTGACTAAACCCAAAGAGTGCCTCTGTTCCCAGCAGAAAATATGGGTACCTGGTAAAAGGGGTGTATGAGTGGAGACATGCTAGCGAAGAAAATGTTGACTAGGGTTAGTAGTGGGTAATGATATACTGATGGCACTTTGAACAACCACTTATTTGATGGATGCACTCTATAAATTAACATATCATTATTGATATGTGAATCATTCTTTTCAAAATAGTTGTTATTGCACCTTAGTTGTAGAATTAGTAGTGAAGGAGAAGAAGTTTGTATAAGCTTTGAAAAAAAAATAAAAAAAATAAAAATTATTTGTCAAATTCTGTAGCCTTTTTGAAAGATAAATTAAAAAAAATTCTATTCACAGTATTTTATATGTTCATTGTCATTTCAGCAGTGCTCTCTGAGCTGGATAAAATGTATAAAACGCCCACAAACTTACTTAAGAACTGACAACATTAGCACTTTGATTTTTACACAAATATTAGAGAAACGGAACAATAAAATTTTGAGTCCCACCAAATCTAGTGGCCATGATGTTTCAAATTGCAGCACTTCCCTTTAGCCTATACATAGGAAATCTTTTATTTCAGCCACAGAATCAAGTATTTACGTAAGTCATTATACAATTCAATATCCACCTGAAATATACTCATATCAGCAAGACTTAAAAACTCCAGCCAATACTGATCCCACAATTTTGTGTATCTAGCAATACACGTATGTGTAGTCATATTGGAGCCCACTCGAGCTGCTGTAATCCACTGTGTATTGACTACTGCATGAAATGTCTCTGATGTCGGCCATGTTAATCCACTGGCAGTCTACAGGGACACATGTTTGGAAAAAGTCAATAGGTTTACAACCTTATCATATGGGTGACGTGTGACACGGTGCACTTTTAAAGATATATACTGTTGCTTCTAGTTGCAGCAAGAGTTATATGTCAGTGAGTTTTAAATACAGAATGAATGTCTCTGATGTCGGCCATGTTAATTCACTAGCAGTCTACAGGGAGTCAGGGACACATGTTTGGAAAAAGTCAATAGGTTTACAACCTTATCATATGGGTGACGTGTGACACGGTACACTTATAAAGATATTATACTGTTGCTTCTAGTTGCAGCAAGAGTTATATGTCAGTGTGTAGTGACAACTGCATGAATGTTTTTAAACATGACCATGTAAATCTACAGTGTTGGCAATGGTCAATAGGTTTACAACCTTATCATATGGGTGACGTGTGACACGGTTCACTTTTAAAGATATTATACTGTTGCTTCTAGTTGCAGCAAGAGTTGTATGTCAGAGTGTACAAACTACTCTATGAAGTGTATCTGATGATGGCCATGTTAATCTACTCGCAGTCTACAGGGACACGTGTAATTGATTTACAACCCTATTATATGGGTGACGTGTGATGCGGTGCACTTTTAAGATATTATACTGTTGCTTCTAGTTGCAGCAAGAGTTATGTGTGTAAGGAATACTGCCAAATATGGCCGAGACAGGTCTGAGTTTCCTACCTTGGTAGACCCCCTATCACACAACCCTACCTGGGTACATGTCATAATACTTAAGTAAAAAATATCATTTTGGGCAAACTCTGAAATGGAATTACTTATTTTCAACCCTACCCTCAATAATGATTATCATGGAGCGAGTGAGCTACACAGCTTTAAGACACAGGTGTAAATTCCGCACAAAAGTTTTGGATAATTTTGATTTTCTCATTAAATCTTCAACAATAAAGAAAGTTTGAAAAACAAGTTTATTGACAATTGTTTAGTCATGTTAAAATACTAAAACTCAAAAACAAAAAATGGTTGTAAGACAAAACCGAAATTTTGCACATGTGCACATGTTATATACATGACCCGGCATATGTTTACTCTTTTACCCTAAGGAACAAGTAACAAATATGTTTAAGCATGATTTCTAAACTGAAAGGGTTAGAGTTTTTTTGAACAATTTGAACATGATTACTTACCAGATCTACACTGTGTTGACAACAGATAGATGTAGATATGTTGCTTGACTACGTTTTACACTGATTAAAACATGGGGATTACAAGATCATTGTTTCAATCTTTTCATTGACTGATCTGTCAATTATGACTTTCTAGATATTGATTTCAAGATAATGATAAGAAACTCTGGCATTTTGGATTACATTAAGGGAAGTTATCAATACACTTCATAACAAAAATGACACGTTAAGATCTTATTTTATTGCTTTTTTTTATTTACAGGCAATAAAAGTAAAAGACAACTGGTGAGATAATAAGCAGATTGGTGTTATTACTCATAGTTTAAACATGGATTATTACCAAAACTAGCGTCATAATAAAATAATTATTTCGATGAAGTACTTGTTAATTTTTTGGTTAAAATAGACTGTAATGTTTCTTTTAATAACATACAATAATGAAGACAAAAGCCTACTTTTCTTGTCATTTCTTAAAAGACATATCATAAACAATTGCTTACAACACAAACATCAAAATAAAAAACTTGCTATTGCACTAACTAAAAGCATAATCAATTCAAAATTAAGTAATACACAAATCAAAACGTAAGAACATATGTTAACAATTTCAATATTTTGTACATCTTATGACATGTGCACTATGTGATTAGGTTTTTCAATTTTCATTACATCCCTCTAAATCCTAAGTCTAAATTGTGTTTTTCTTTCCCTCTACTTGGCATGCAATTAATAGAAATATCATAGAAACACAGAAAAAAAATCTATATTAACCCTCGTGTACTATGGGAAATGGGAACAAGTTAAATCACTACAGGAATGTTCTCTCTTATAGAGTGCAAAACACTTCGAAAAGAACAGGATATTTCTTTCATTCTTTTCCTGATGATGAAAAATATTTTTATTGATTTCATGTCAACCAAATAATTTGGACATTAGTTTATCTGAAAAGACTATGGTATACTCTCACAAAGGACTATAAGGTCATTAACTCATTAAAACTTCCTAGATGTAATGTTCAAGTATAAAAATAACATTTTCAAGTAGCAAAGGAGACTACCCTCTATAGAATTTAACCAAATTATTTTCATTAATTGGTTAACCTTTTATTGTCTACATTCAACAACAATGGTCTACTTATCGTAAATGTACCAATTTGTTTGTGGGCAGATTCGTACTTATCAACTTGGGCTAATAGTTTAGTTAATTATGTTTATAGATTGTTCATCTATTATACACATTTAGTGCTCAACAAACACCAAAATGTTGTTTTCCCATGCCTGACCAATAAATCAATAATGTTCTGTTTTGAACACCAATCAACACTTGGTAACTTTACTATTATAGGAATAATTATAAAATGTCCTTTACTTACTATCATAAATTAAATGAGTGCATAATTGAAATATGTTTGAAAAACAAAAAACATTAACTAACTGACATATTGTGATCAAAAACAGAAAGTTATGAAGTGTCCTTGTAAGTCTTGATAACAAAAACATAGTAAGGGTACAAAACAAATCCAGAAACTAGTTCTTTTCTGATATTTGAAATGAAATTGATATTTCAAATAGTTCAAAATATAGTTTAAATGGACATCATCATCATTTGCTGAATGATGATAAAATTCCCTTTTCTATTACTGTTTATTTATTTAACCCCTGCAAAAATTTCAAGAATTGTTTATGAATAATTCATGATCAGTTCTAGAATGATATATATATATAATATATATAATATATATAATATAATATTCTTGAACTATGCATGAAAATTCTTGAATAGTATATGATAAATGTTCTTGAAGTTATAGTTCAAGAACAACCTTGTTCTTGAACGACACCTGCAAAAATTTGAAGAATTGTTCATGAATATTTCATGATCAGTTCTAGAATTATATTCATGAATTGTTCATGAAATATTCTTGAACTATGCATGAAAAATTCTTGAATAGTATATGATAAATGTTCTTGTTATATTTTAAGAACAACCTTGTTCTTGAAAGTCATAATGACTGCATGACCTAAAGTATGAGAACAAAACCTGATAAAGGGACAAACAGGAGTCATTCGGACAATTTCCAGTCGAATGTCCCAGCGCCTTGAAGACCAAGTTCAGAAAGCATGAAACATGCCTCAAAAGAGTTTAATATCTTGTCGATGTGTAGGCATTGAATTAGAGTGATATCCTCCATCATAAGCAAAATAAGAACCATTCTTTGTAAAATATCCAATGATATGATGGTACCTGTACTGTTGACAAAAGGATGGAAACATCTTCATGAATACTGTTTTTCACATGGATTAGACATGTCCGGGGTAGTTTTGTTCGAACTTCTGGTTAAACCAAATTTCCATTTTTAAGCTTAGTACCCTTTTTAAAGATAAAAAATGACAACCAGACAGGAGAAGAAGAAAAGGATTAATATCAGTTTATAACATATCATTCACCTTAATCATGGTTTTAAATTGGGACATCCTGTGTTGTGTCCCTGGGCAAGACCCTTCATCCACATTGCACTCAGTCCACCAAGCTGTTGAAATGGGTACCTGTTGTACTAGCCTATGGGTTGTGATTAGCGCTAAAGTACACTAATTCAGGGTAATAATGTAGCGCTTTGAGCATGTCTAAGGACGTTGAAAAGGCGCCATATAAGTATGCACATTATTTCAACTTTATTCTCTATTTTTAAAAAGAACCAATTTTTATAATCTTATAATAACTTTCAAAACCTACTTTTCTTTATTGATACTGATTTACTGATTAAATATTGTTTACATTTACCTATAAAGCCGCCCCCCAAGGTGAAGAATTTAATTTAACTGATGGTATCATTGCATGACTTCTCTTAGGAATAACATTGGTCTACTTTGCAGGTGTTGTATTTCTTAATTATTAAAACACAATTACGAGATAGTGATGTAATCTTGATCTAAGAGGTCTACTGACAGGGTGTTAGACAAACTGTAACAAAGAGCTGTGACGACATGACACGGTGTCAAGAGATGCCAAATTGAACTGTGACTACATAAAATTGTGTCAAGAGATGTCACATGGAACTGTGACAACATAAAATTGTGTCAAGAGATGTCACATGGAACTGTGACAACATAAAATGGTGTCAAGACATGTCATGTGGAACTGTGTCAACATAAAATGGTGTCAAGAGTTGTCACTAGGAACTGATGACATGGCATGGTGTCAAGAGATGTCACATTGAACTGTGATGACATGACATTGTGTCAAGAGATGTCACATGGAACTGTGACGAAGTGACATTGTGTCAAGAGATGTCACATGGAACTGTGACAACATAAAATGGAGTCAAGAGATGTCACATGGAATTGACAACATGGCATGGTTTCAAGAGATGTCACAATGAACTGTGACGACATGACATTGTGTCAAGAGATGTCACATGTCACATGTCAAACACTTAGGAAAACATACCATTTAGTTAAGCATTTTTGGTCACCTTAGCTAAAGTATCACATTTTAGTAACAGTCAAAATCTTTCTTTGATTCATATTAATGTAACATTCAAGATTCTTATAATAATATCAGTAGAACATGTTGAACTTTATTGTAAAATCATCGCACAAAACAACATTCAAGATTTAAACCAGACCTCTTTGTTCAATTTTAACGCCCCCTTCCTTACTTCTTCCTTTAGAATGTCACCAACAATCATTAAAACAATTAAAATAAAATCGGAATGAAAGTTTTCTCAGCAATTTAAAATTAAAGACAGTTATTTGCCATTATGAAATTCAAGTAAATTTTTGACATAAAGTCTGCTCTTTGCCACTATGAAATTTAAGTAATTTTTTTACATGTACTGTATTTTTACCCTTATAACAAACATAAATTACATATCAGAAAAGTACCTTGTGGTACATTTAGGAATCATATGGAATCTTAATGGGTGGTGTTCCCCTATTGCAAAGGAGAAGGGGGTTTACACTTTTTATCTTGATTTTTAACCGAAACCAATTAAAAAAGGGGGGTTCAAAACGTCTCCCTGTACAACCCCTGAATCATACTGGTACCCTTATGTGTTTCCATTGTAACAATGACCTATCACACAACCCAGAGGACAAGAAACAATCAAGTCAAGCTTGTGTACCCCACACAAGCGCGCTGTCAACAATATCAAGTGTACATGGTGTCGAGGCTCTCATGAAACATCACTACAACGGGAAATATAGGATTAGCACCACAATGGCTAATCTGTCAATCACCGATACATTCAATACACATGAACCTTGTCCTCCACTTTACTATACACGATCAAATCTTCTGATTTCTTTTATATAGACCATATCCATTCTTCATTTGAACATCCAAGACTATGTCGAATTCATTTATTGTATTGGTGAAGTCCTGTCCTGATCTTGTAATTAATTTGATTTTGATTGATATACATCGGCTAAACTATGTTTGTATGTTGAATCAATAAAGAATAATATATAGACTGTTACAATTGATCTCAGTGGAATATAGACTATGTTCTTTCTTTGTCTGACACGGGTTATCATATTGCAGGTCACCATGGCAGATAAATAAGTGCTTATGGTTAGTCTTGACATTCGGAATCAAACCTGACACCGCTGGGACCAAGCTAACGTCAACACCACGGTGCCAATATGAATTAACTTGTGGTCTTATCAGCAATAATTTGATCTCTGAGTTTGACTTTGCATAGACATTTTTTTATGTAATTTATCCATATTCACAGATATGGCATGTTTGATATGAATGTAAGAATAATAATTATTTTATGCTCTATCAATTAATTAATCTATCAAGTAAATTATTTTAATAGATACTGATAACAGTATGTGTTCATATAAATACCTAACATGTTAGTAAAAGTGCAACTATTTAATCATTAAAATTACCATTTGAATTCCTGACACTTGGCAGTGATAGATTTCATTAATAAACATCAAGCAAACTATTCAATTGACAATCAACATGATTCTGGTTTACTATATGTTTTTTGATTACCTGTAGGTTCGGTACCATATTACATTTTTCCCCTTTACTTACATTGACAAACCTACAAACTGATCAATAAATTTAACAAAATGGCGTCACTTGATATTTTATGATACGGCAAAATCATATTCTTAAATCTGTTTCTTACGAATCGTTAATATGTAAAATTTAGTATCGTATATGAGCTACAACATAAATTAACATAAAACATAATTCAAAATAAAATGATTATCTAAATACAATAATCATATTTACCCTCATAAAGTTAAATATCTAAGTAGAAGTTACACAATTATTTATTTCATTATATCAGCCATAACAGTTATATTCTGTTATTCCGTTATTTCATTTATATGGTCTATAAAATTCTCACTTTATTAAATACACAAATAAATCATAGATCATAATACATAAACAAGCTGGATCTTGTTAATGCAAATTGAAATTCTATAAATCTATGTATACAATACAATGGTTTATAAAGTTTAAGTACCTAAGTGATTTACATAATGGGTTCGTCAACTTTTCACTTGGTTGACTCCATGACAAAATCAGAGATCAAAACACAAAGAAAATAATTTTCATGAAACTTGAAAAATTCTTAACCAATGTTCTGATAAGATTATGGCTTAACAATTTTAGTGTTAAACAAATGGTTCTCCCTTTTTTTAATTGGTAATGAAATCACAGATCATAACAGAAACTAGGAATTTTAATGAAAATTTAAATTCCTAATTGTTATTATAACAAGATTATGATATATATATGAAGATCAAGTATTACCATTGTTCACTTGATGAACTCTTTGATACAATTGTTGTTCATAATACAAAATAAATAGTTTAATGCAAATTGAAATTCTAAATTTGTATTCTAACAAGATAATTAAACATGAAGTTTAATATCTAAAGAATATAGAATACACCAATACTTTATTGATGTCACACATTAAATCACAAAATCATCATACAAACTAAATGATTTAATGCAATTTGAAATTCTAAATCTGTATTCTAACAAGATAATGATATATGAAATTTAAGTACTTGAGGGATTTGCATAAAGGGTTCCACCGCTGTTCACTTGATTGGCTCCGAGAGAGGCGTTAGACTTCGATAAAAACTCCAGGTATTTCAGGTAACGAGATCTGTCAAATTATGTGTTTACCTATACAGGTGCACCAGGTGTGGCAAATTGATGGCACTTGTGTCTACCTTTTAGTCTACATGCGTACACACTGAATATATTGGTATCATCTAACACGCTTATTGTTAATCTTCACTGTAATAGGCCTTGGTAGCTGTTGAGTTTTCATTGTCAAATTTAGGCATAAGTATAGAATTAAGTTATTCATATTACTTAATATTTCTATACTTATGCATACATATTATGGTACCTTGTTTACCTTTTAGCCTGCCTAGTTGCAGTTGACAATTTGTTGGTATCATCTAACAATTTTTCATATTATTTTTCTTCATGAATAAAAAATACTTCCATTTTGGGTCAAAGTTTAAATGTCTGATTGGCAAAATTTGAATCTGCATCCCTGTCTAAAGTACTTATTGTTATTAATCTTTATTGTAATAGACTTAGATAGTTAATGAGTTTGAATTGACAAAATTAGACAGATATTTTCAATGTGTTTTCAAGTATAGAAATTATTTATGATATTTCATATTTCCAATGTTAACAAACATATTATGGTACCTTGTTTACTTTTAGCCCACATAACTCCTTTTATTGGAGTTATTTTGTTGAAATTCATATTGTCCTAACAAGTCAAGTATATTAATAAATATTGGTATATATATAGTCAATATGTTTATTATCAAGATACAAAATGGATATAAACCAAGTATAAGTAAGAGAAATAATTATCATTGAGTTATTTTCCAAAGCATTTTAAAATATGCAGCATAAAAGTATAAATACCAGTATGCTGCTAAGAATAGATGGAGTAAGAGCGCACCATGTATACAATAAACAAAAACAAATTTAAGAAAACTTATATTCACTGAATTTCACAAAAGAAACCATGTCAAAGTGTTTCTTAGATTTTCATTATGAACATCATCGAAAATTGTAAACTCATGAATGTCATAGAAATTTGTAAACCAATGAACGTCATAGAAAATTGTAACTTGATAGATTTTTATTTTATTTATCAAAAGTGAATCTTCTAAGGAGGGTTTATTGGAAAACATATTTTACTTACCACATCTTCCAACTCAATCTCAGGTGGTTCTGTAACAATAATCATTACATAAGTATAATCATTACATAAGTATAAGTATACTACATAGTGCTACTCAAAGTGGAAAGTGTTTCTAATTGCAAAAATGGGGCATGTTTGCTAAATACATGTAATTTCTTATCATTTCAAGGAAACCCAACAATCTTAGAAGTTGTATTCATGATTTCTGTCAATATGTTTCTATTTTGAAAAGACAGGTTTCAAACCAAAAAAGTTTAATGTTAAGACACTTTGAATGTATGTTCTGTGAATATCACAACTTGATGGTTTGATAACATTCTAAATCATTACCTACAAAGGCAGACAAGGTTCATATTTATCATATGATGCCCTAGGGCAACAAAATACGCATTCATTATCATATCAACTTAAAATCAATTCTTTGGCATCAATTTGCTTATGATGTTGCAATTAATCTATATAGGCTGGGCGCACCTAGTCCCCCTATGCTGAGAAGTAGGTTTTGCATATTCACATTAATTCTGCAACTAATGATAATAATAATAAACAGAATAATATATTTGTGCCCATGACATACTTTGTTTGCGACATACATGCCTAAATATCCGTATATTCCTCGCTTTTGGTCAGAAAATACTAATATTTTGTCAACATGTGGTAAACTTAGTAAGTCATGGACACTCATATAATTTCCTATGTATTTGAGGACAATAAATTTTGGTGTAGAGACCAGACTTCTATTTGCAACTATATTCTATAACTACACAAACGTTTCTGTAAAAAGAATTGTAGAATTCAGGCTTAGTCTTAACACACAAAAATTGCAACAATTTAAATTTTAAGTTACAAGAAAATTTTGAAGTAGATTCTTTATGAAACAGACCCCTTGCCCTGGTTGAAGCACAGTTCTAATCTCCTCTGACAACACTCCACATAATCCTGATCTCAAGTACAGGTGGATTATCTCACCTGGTGAATTTAACACCACCCTACTTTGGCAACATTATTCAGGTACACTCTGTCTTGACTTCTGTATAATATTGTAGGGAATTTATCATTTATGTGAGGCTTCGTTATATGAGTTGATCATATCATTATACAAGTTAAAAAGATCTCATCTGTATGCACAGAATATAGCACATATCATAATTTTTTAAATAATAATAGACATTCTCATTATGAATCTGGATTATCAAATAGTTCATTGATTTTAGAAAAGCCATGAAAACCTTTTGCTGTGTCTATATTTCAAATCATCTTTTGCATAAGCTAATATCATAGAAATGCAAGATGAATTTGTGAAATTAAAAAACCCAATAAGACCTAAAATTTTGATATATTAGATTTTTACTAGATTAGCGTTTGCGGGATACCGCAAAAGCAGAGCAGCCCCGGAACTTGGGGTTTCGCCTTACCCTGTTCCGCCTTTTACAGGCCTCACCAAATTGGGAATTTTCTCGTGACCTTGACTTTTTTACACTCAAGGTCACACATTCAATGAACAGATTTCATTGAGTATAACATTATTGTAATGAAATAAAGTGTTAAAAATTAAATTAATCCATTTTCTCCATATATGTTGACCTTGCTGTGACCTTGACCTTCGACAGTTCGTACCCAAAACTTTTTGAAAATGTTGTACTTCTCAAGAGATAATATATACAAAATCTAAACTTCATAGCACAAAAAATTTTCAAGTTATTGTGTTTACAAGGTATTGCAATAACTCATATCTCATGACCTTGACCTTTGACCTTCAAGGTCACACAATCATTGAACACTTTTATTGAGTATAACAATCATGTATTGATTAAAAGTGTTCATAGTTAAAATAAAGCATTTTCGCTAAAACCTGCTTACGTCATGACCTTGCTGTGACCTTGACCTTTGACGGATTGTAGCCGAAACCTTTTCAAAAATTTATACTTTTCCAAGGATGATATATACCAAGTTAGAGCTTCATAGCACAAAAACTTTTCAAGTTATCGCGTTTACAAAGAATTTTGCGGTGATTTTATAACTCGTGACCTTGACCTTTGAACTTGAAAGTGAACATGTCATAATGATTCCCTGGAAGTATTAACATTTAGACATGTTCATGAGTTCTGAAAAGCTAAATGGGATAAAGTTATACCCAAATTTAGTGCATTTTGTAATAACTCATATCTCATGACCTTGACCTTTGACCTTCAAGGTCACACAATCATTGAACACTTTTTATTGAGTATAACAATCATGTATTGATTAAAAGTGTTCATAGTTAAAATAAAGCATTTTCGCTAAAACATGCTTACGTCATGACCTTGCTGTGACCTTGACCTTTGATGGATTGTAGCCAAAACCTTTTCAAAATTTTTTACTTTTCCAAGGATGATATATACCAAGTTAGAGCTTCATAGCACAAAAACTTTTCAAGTTATCGCGTTTACAAGGAATTCTTAGAGTGAATACATATCTCGTGACCTTGACCTTTGACCTTGAAAGTGAACGTGTCAAAATCGTTCCCCCGAGGTATGAGTAATAAGGTATGAATAAGAGTTCTGGAAAGCTTATTGGAAAAAAGTTATAGCTAGTAGTACGAGTGCGGCGGCGGCGGCGGCGGCGGCGATGGAAACTTCACAAAAACTGATAGCAGCCCCGTCCTTAGACGGGGCTGCTAATTATCCTATTTGTGTATGTCAAGACATGCCTCTCATTATCATATCTTTCAAGTTATTGACATTCCAAAAGAATCATGATACACATATTCACAGGACAAATACATTCTTTAATATCAGAAATAAAAATTTCAGCATAAACAAATTAAAAAAATAAAAATTTCAGCACAAAAACCGCTCATCTTTCAATATTTCTTTTAATGAACTTAAAGAGAAAAAAACAACTAGCAGTACACAATAGCTATTTGTAGCTAGTAAATCTGTCAGATCTTAGCGAGGTAATCCTGTGTAGTCAAGAGCAAGTCAATAGTGTAAAACCTTATAGTTGCATGTGTCAACACTCTCAACTGTCTTGAAGTTTGTGATTCATCATTGTTGTGTGTCTTGACTAATATCTATAATATTTTTTTATTTTCTTGTTCAAAATTCATGTGGGGGAATTTTTTTTCTTTAAATTTAACATTTTCAAAATTTAAAGGTGAAAATCGGAGGGCCTTATAGTTGCATAAGTGTCAACACTCTGAATTGTCCCAAATCACAATTCATGTGGGAATTTTTATTTAATTCAATTTTACATTTTCAAGATGTAAAAGTCAACAGTTGAGGGGCCTAATATAGTTGCATATGTGTCAACACTCTCTGAATTTTCCGGTAGTCGGTGATTTTTAAAATTTTCTTGTGTGCTCAAAGGCTCAATTTCTATGAATATTTTTCATATCCACTAGTATTCTAATTTTTGTTCAACATTCATATTGGATTTGTTTTTATTTCATGAAATTGTTTATGATTAAAATAATTGCTGAAGTTTTTTTTTTTTTTATCAGTGATATTTGATATGTTGTGTGTTACATTGACTTGACATAGACTGATAGTTGTTCGTATCGTCAATAATCTTACCCCACATTTATCAGGTAACACGATACATGTAAAGTGTCTTTAAAATGAGTCATAGAAATGCAACTTGCTTTAATGTTTCAAATATTTTCTTATCAAAAATGGACAAACGTCTTATTTTTGGTCACAAATTATTTTCATTTGACTATTTTCTACTATGACACAATAATTATAACAATAAACATAAATCTTAATTTATTTCTCCAAAATTTCTATGTAAAGACAATAAAATGTTCATTCATTTTCGTATATTGGTTAAAATATATCAAAATACCTAACCATGTTTCATAATGAAATATCATAATTAAAAATTACTCACCAATTTTGATAACACAAATATTTGACGTCATATTATCCAATAGTGATATAACTCAGTATCCATTAAGTTGATAGCACACACAGACACACAGCGTATAAATCCTGTATCCCTATACTGTCATCAAGGCCTCTATATCACCCCCATAACTACCCCCTTCCACCCGAGAGCTGGGGGATTCAATCTATTGCCGAGATATGATCTTCCTGTGCGCTCTAGCATTCAGGGTCTTTACTTGAGCTCTGCTTGATAATTACCATATAAATCAGTGCAGTTGTTCAAGCCTGCCGCTCTACCGCTATCCTCACCCACTGAGCTAGCGTCATGGCAACCAGGTATCGATCACTGCCTCTGATTGGCTTATCAGTTATTGAACGTCAGATAAGATTATCATTACTGCGACAATGTTCTCTCCTTACAAATCGCACAGATTGTAACAAATTCATCAGAACTGATCAGAAACCAAAGGGTGCTTATTTCTCTCAGGTAGACTTGTGAAAGGTTAACGATAGCCTTACCTGTGTAGCCAGCGGTGTTTGACTTACCTTATCATAGTTGTACCTCTTAAAGTATTAGAGAAACAATAGCAGTTTACACTGTTCCTTGATACCTGCTGTGTGCCTGACAGGTTAGATACAGAAACACCTGTTCAGGTGAACGCAGGTGAATGTTTCAATTAGCACAGGTAACATAAGGTAAAGTTAAAATACTTACAGGTGAAAGTGTTCATCACAACTTTCAATGTTAATGTTAATGCTTCAAATATTTTGTAATACAATCACTTCAAGCTTAATTCTAGTGAATGTTTCACTTAGCACAGGTAACATAAAATACCTTTTGCTAAAAGTGTTCTTCACATCTTTCAATAATGTTTTTTTAAATAAAATTAATATAAGTAATTTTCAAATAAATCTTTTTTCCCTTCATGTTTGAATAAGCTCCTGCAATTAAAAGATTTTGGACAAATCACTCAAAGTTAAGTTACGGTGACTATTTTTAATCAGGACATAAAACATAAGGTAAAGGTGTAAAATTTAGGCGTGAGAGCTTTATCACATCTTTCAGTTTTGTCCTTTAGAACACCTTATCACAAAAATAATTCTAAAACTTTTTCTTTATTTACTTAATGTTGATGATTCAAATCACTTAAATTCACTTTGTTCTTCGAATATATAAACTAGAACATTCAAGGTAAAGGGTATTGGTAAAATTTTTCACAAATCTTAATACTTTCAAATTCTGTAATCTAATCATAGATAGTATTTACTGCTATTTTAATATATTTAAACATAAAGCCTTCATTTTATAAGTAAATACAATTTCAAGTAAACATAAATCTTTTAAACTTTTAATTTTGGATCATGTTTGGGATCAATCACAGAGTAAACACAACATATGACACACAACATTATCACTATTAGTAGAAGTCTCCTATACAAACATTCACTTAACATTCATTATCAACACCCATTTTGATCTAGTTCAAACACTTGTCATTCCAGACATCAAAGAGATGCAGCTTAATTAATAGGTGATTTCACACTTCAGGTAGTTGAAATTTATTTGCTGACAAATGTTTGGATTAAATTACTCTTATCATCTCAACACAAATATTCAACATGTCAGGAATAAAACTTTGAAGGGCGGCCAACAATACAAACTATTACAGAAATAGATATAGGAGTCACGAAACAGTCTGATACAGTCACGGAATAAAAGTTTTTAAAATTCAACGCTTTCGATAATGGCATTTTTTAAAGTTTCCTAGTGTATAGGATTTCAGATCTCCCTGGAGTTGATATTTTGATTTTTTTTTTCCTCGGAACTAGGCCGATTTAAATCAAACTGCACAAAAATATTACTAACTAACTAACTTCACTTAAATATCAAGTTATATCATAATAGTGATAATACAGGTATCAAATGCTATGAAACTCAAGTTCATTAATAAAAATGTAATCTCACAAAATAATGCTACTAGAAAACATATGTTTGAATTATTTTCCTCAATATCTACACTATAAAAAAATAACTCATGCATCAAGATGCATAAACCAAAAATCAAATGTGGTAATTAAAACACTACTATAATACTATGAGAAGCATAGGAATGATAATAAAAAGAAATTTGTAAGATTAGTAAGATTTTCTTGAAAAATATCTTTATTATGAAATTCATGTCATTCCTATAGATGAAAGATTAAATTTTACTCAAAAAAAATTGAATTTGATATTTTTTTATCCAGAAAATCTTACTGTTCTTATTATTACTTCTAAAATCCCTTCAAAGACTTAACAAGAATTTGAGTCAAATGCTTCATATCTTAAATAAAGTTTTTGTCCATTTTTCAGAACTCATGGACTTAAATATATGTATTTCAATGATAAGTAACATAAAGTGAACTGAAAATGAACACAAATTCACATTGTCAAGACTACTACATATACAAGTTTAATTTGTACAAAAATCTTATTAGAGGAACTCTATACCAAAACAGTACGGTAATTATTTGAAATATCTTTCTACAATACATCAACAAATGAATTTGCCATTTATCCAGTACACCATACCTGAAGTACACAATCTTTTATATCTAGTCATATTGCAATACACTAACCAAATATCATAAATATTACTGATTTATTGAACTACGACAAAGAGATGATCTATAGCATATAGCACCAGTTTATGTCTATTGACATGATGTTGGGTGATAAATCACTGCTTGACAGCTAGATTCATCGTTTTCACATGTGAGAGACTCTATTCAATGGGAGTGATTATGAGTTTGAAATCATGTCATAAGTAGATGACTTTCTTTTGATGTTGCCATTGAGATTTAGTGGAAGTGGATGATGATCGCTTTGAATGTTAGTGTATATTTGGAAAGCAGATATTTGTAAAGAGATAATGTTGTGTGACATTGCTGATATTCTGTATGAAAGTTGGAACGTGATCTAAGTGCATACATGTACCTGTGACTCATCTTCCGACCTTTTAAAAAAAGACCTTTCCTTCTCACTTTGAATGTTACAATTCTATTTGGCATATCAGGAATTCAAAATAGAAAACAAATTTTATTCATCTTCATATACGGGATATAGTGATTTCGTGTCTCACCTTTAATTAGTTCAGGTAATCTAAACTTCTGTTCATGTATGATGACTGCACATGATAAACAAGCAGCTGACATGGTCGAGCTATATCCCCCGCAAATTGCACAATATGTATAGGTTTTCCTTATCATATTGCCGATTAATTTTTGTCACATTTACAAAATTTTCCAGGATATGAAAGAAACTGTTCTAATAAAAAAAAAAATCATACCAACTTTATGTTCACTGTTGGGCATAATTAGACTTAACTGACAAAATTAAAATCAAACGAATGAATTTATGTATTATGTAATTGGATCTCCAAGATCAATTTGATCATATTTAAACAAACATATTTTCAAAATTGTTCTTCATGACACACCAACATATGATTTTGTATCTCCATAACAAATTTGATCAAAATGTGATGATTAGTTTAGTTGTGAGATAGACAGGACTTTCAATTTCCAATAGAGTCCTCATTTTTTGCCAAAAAAGGCAAAAATTAATAAAAATATTTTCAAAATTGTTCTCAATGACACACCTTCATATAATTATGTATCTCCATATCAAATTTGATCAATATGTGATGATTAGTTTAGAAGTTATGAGCCGGACAGGACTTGTAACAGTTTTCTAACAGAGTCCTCATTTTTGCCAAAAAAGGCAAAATTTTATAAAAATATTTTCAAAATTGTTCTCAATGACACACCTTCATATGATTTTGTATCTCCATATCAAATTTGATCAATATGTGATGATTAGTTTAGAAGTTATGAGCCGGACAGGACTTGTAACAGTTTTCCAACAGAGTCCTCATTTTTTGCCAATAAAGGCAAAATATTATAAAAATATTTGTAAAATTGTTCTTCATGACACACCTTCATATGATTGTGTATCTCCATATCAAATTTGATCAAAATGTGATGATTAGTTTAGAAGTTGTGAGCCGGACGGGACTTGTAACAGATTTCTTACAAAATTTACCTCTTTTTCTCCAAAATCCTAATATTTTATGTAGATTTTCAGAAAATTGTTTCTCGTGACACATTATAACATGTTTCTTCATGTCCATAACAAATTTGAATTGAAACGGTTGATTAGTTAGAACGTTATGAGCCGGACACAAAGTGTAACGGACGGACGGACAGACGGACGGACGGACGGTACCCAACAAAAACAAAGTAAGATGTCTGTCTACATTTCGGACTAACCTAAGAAACACTCTCAAAACAAGACATCCGGTTATATAGATACACGTCAGAAGAATATACCGTTGGTGAAAATTGTGGACATGTCATGGACACGTTTATCAATTTGCAGGTCGTGGACTTCAGAATACCATTCACTCGAGTTCCTAAATGGTCACGTGACAGTGGAACCAGCTTAGCTCGACTGAAATGGTGCTCTGTCAATACCACTGTGATTTGTCTACATTATCCAAATTCAACTCAATTTAAAGTTCAAGATTTACATATTTACTTAGTTTTAAATAAATATTCTCATGTCGGTAGTATCTGTTTTTCTTGCAGTCACGTGACTTCAGAACTGTTTGCGGGAACAGGGTCAATTCAAATTGGTGAAGTGTCGTTCCATACATTCATTTCTGGTACCAACTTTACGTGCCTATAAACATATAGATTACCTCACGCTAATACAATGGTACATTTAGTGCTGTTTGCGGGAATAGTGTCCTTAAAATTGGTGAAGTGTCGTTCCATACATTAATTTCTGGCACCAACATGCATACAAACATATGTGGCAATTTGATAAAGACCTCACGCTAATACAATGGTACATTTAGTACTATGTATAATACTCTCATGTTGTATGGGTTCCAAACGCTTAAAGTAAGAATTCGTTTGGAGACCAAAACAAGTTAAATGGTTTTAAGGTTTAAGAGATGACAGAATCGAGGGAAATATAGGACTATAGATTAGAATTCTTCATTCATGAATATGCAACGTTTCTTACATGAGTTCAATGGTATCAGGTATAACTGTCACATCAGTAGTAGTCGATAGTACATTATAAACGCAATTTGGACATTTTTCCCGTTTTGCGTCTATAATGTACTACGGGGGTTTCTGGCTAATTGGCCACCACACCTGTCTCCACTCAAGTCACGGTCGAACGCATCGAGTTTACACACCACGACAAATGCAAACAAACCGCGACGGGAAAGTAATTACCACTGTCATATTTCACCCGACTGAGTGTTCACTCATCCGTTCTGTTGTTTTACTCTCCAAATTACAAGGTGTAATCGTTTAATCACGATATTCCAAAATTTTGAAGAGTTAGGAGAATTGAGTAAGTCATATTATTTAAAATAATTCAACCTATGCAAACTAAGAGATCATCTTTATCATCTACAACATGAGGTGTCAACGAATACAGTTGTGAGGATTAATTCCTATATTATGACGCCTATTCTGAGCTTACTGATTAAATACCTGAATGCCTTAAAGAGCCAGTCAACAGTGAGTTTCATGTAATATGTTTTGTTTTGTTTTGTTGCTTTGAGATTAACCCAAGAGATTACCCCCAACCGAACTCTAATTGATCTGAATGAACTGGAGATATTAAATTGTACATAATCGTAATGTTTTAGATGTTTGCTTATACATGCGGTAATATTGGATGTGAGAGATGTTCAATGACAATTTGATCAATCAATGGTTTATTTACGTCTCACTTGTGTACATAAATATTAAAAGTACATTCATAAAAGTGAATAATAAAGATAAGAGTACACAACCAATCGCCCAGCGATTTACGGGAGATTTTGATAGGACCATCAAATCTTCCTAGTTAAACTCGGGAGATTTCATGTCGGGCTATCAGCGGGAACTCCATACACATGCAGGGGGGTGACAGGCTGTAATTCTCGGCTCCGTTCAAGCCTAATAGAGGGTCCCGACGATGGTATATATATATATATATATATGTTTAAGCATGCTGGTTATTGTGTACAGCTATGCGAGTCTTGACTAGAGAGCCCTTGACTGAAGGGGTGTGAGAGTATTCATTCAAACTGCCTCCGAGTAGATCGTAAAGATAATCTCTTTCTCTGTATAGCTCAAGGAGGGAGAAGTAATAGTGAAACATCCAATACGTGGTTCAAGGTTAAGAAAAACCAAAAAACAAAAGAAGGTGAGTTTCCAAATCAAAACATAATATGTCGAAATGGAAAAAAACAAACTAAAACGAGTATCAACTGAATAAATCATTGATTTTATTAGAATATTGAGTATTTTCCAAATAAAAATATAATTCAAGGTAACTATCAAAATAAAATCATGAAGAACATCACACATCATATGAAGTTGCTCTAAACATGCTACATAACGAATCATTAAATTTCACATTTTGTTGAAAATACACGACACATATATAGTTTATATGCATTTCACTGCAAGTTGATATGTTTCATTAACAAAATATATAAAGTTTTAAGGAAATCAATTGCATTTATAAGATATTATCTTATTTATACATTTAGTGAATGTTTTTTATCAAATTATCATTAAGGTAATAAGTTTCTGCAAGGAAGCCATAGACAGTTTTAAAACATTATATCAAATTATTTATTGGAAAAGAGTAATAAGCCAGGCGTAAATAAGCCTCCGGTAGTCGGAAATCTCACTTCCCACCGATGATTTATTTGCCGAGACTAAGTTCTAGTTACCAACTATCTATATAACGTATGGATGTATGTATGTATATTCTGTACGCTTCTGCTATGTATGTATGTATGTATGTATGTATGTATGTATGTATGTATGTATGTATGTATGTATGTATGTATGTATGTATGTATGTATGTATGTATGTATGTATGTATGTATGTATGTATGTATGTATGTATGTATGTATGTATGTATGTATGTATGTATGTATGTATGTATGTATGTATGTATGTATGTATGTATCTATGTATCTATGTATGTATGTGGGTAGGTGCTAATGTGTGTATGCGTACATATGTGTATGTGTGTAGTGTATGCATGTATGTACATACTAATCCACTAATGTACTAACATATGTGTACGTGTATGTATGCCATATGGGCTTATACTAATGCACTAATGTACTAATGTATGGGTATGTCCGTATATGTATGTAATGTATACATATATGTATGTATGTAATGTATGTAATGTATGTATGTATGTATGTATGTATGTATGTATGTATGTATGTATGTATGTATGTATGTATGTATGTATGTATGTATGTATGTATGTATGTATGTATGTATGTATGTATGTATGTATGTATGTATGTATGTATGTATGTATGTAAATTAGTTCTGTTTGGTTGGGGTTTGACAGTGAATGTATGGGTTTTGTGTGTATGCCCTTCTTTTATGTATTATGTTTTATTGGAATATATTTTAATGTCTAATGTGATTTTAATGAATTGTCTCTTGTAGCCTTTTTGGCGGCTTATACATCTTTTATGCATGTATTATGAATATTTTTTATGAATGTATAAGATGAGACACAAATAAACAAATTCTCTCTCTCTCTCTCTCTCTATATTCATATGTATAGTCCTAATTTTGTGTAGCGACCTGTGGTAATTTCATCAATTTCAGTGATACTCAGAAAGTGTGTTTTATTCTATCCAGCCCATCTGTGATATTTGAAAGTGCCAAAAACCTGCAATGTTATACTACGAAACGTAGAAGTGTTTTATATAGGTCATATATGACTTTTTCCCCTTAGTATGTTTGTTTATACTTTTATATTTACTTTCATTTGTTATGTCCATTTGTATATGTTGATTCTATCTTTGTTTTATAGTCTCTCTCACTATTTTAATGTACTGTATGTTTGATGAATTTTATTGTGTATATATTGTGAGGTGAGACTCAAATAAACATCTATCTATCTCTATATCTATCTCTATATCTATCTCTATATCTATCTCTATCTCTATATATATCCATCCATCCATCCATCTATCTAACCTAAAAACAAACGCAATGGTCCCATCAACGAAGCCCCATAATTTATGTCCCTTGATTTACACTATTATTTAGACGCACCTGTTAAGATTAAGGAATCTGTTTTATGTACAACTGTTGAGGATAGGGTTATGAATGAATTTGTTATTTTATGGCATTCATTGTTAAATAGAGAAGATGGGAGAACTGGTTCGAATAAACTTCGACTTTATAAACATTTTAAGTATAATTTTAACTCTGAAAATTATATTGTCCATCACATGCCAAGACATTACAGGTCGGCTATGTCTAAATTTCGATGTGGCGTTGCTCCCATAAGAGTGTAAACCGGCCGTTATGAAATTTTTCTTTTTAGAAAATAGAAAATGTTTTAATTGTATTAATGACGTTGAAGATGAATTACATGTTTTGTTTCACTGTGTATTATATGATGATCTAAGAGATTCTCTGTTTAATCAATGTGTTATTTTATCTCCAGACTTTTTAGATAAATCGGATCTTGAAAAAATGTATTTTATTTTCACAAATCATGGTATCTGATTTTATACAGCCAAAATCTGCTTTTTAATACTACAACGTAGGAAAGAATTGTTTAATGGTTAAATATTGTTTTATGTCTCTCATAATTCTGCTTTGAATGGTTCTGTACATGTTTTATAAAGGAATTGTGTGTATAAATGTAAATGTATTCTAGCTTTGTACAGAAATGAGACGTTAATAAACTATTGTCTGTCTGTCTGTCTGTCTGTTTTACAGGAGACATATTAGTCTCCCCCTTTAATATCATATACAGATTAGTTCCTCATCACATCAAAGCTTTTCAACATCTATTCCCCCGTCAGATCAGTTTTCATAAATAAATATAAAATAAACAAATTGTTGATTGCAGAATCGCTGTTGATACACATATACCAGAGTGCTTTGATAATAGTTTAGACGCGTTACATGACAGTCAATACTCTTTTGAAATGGTATGAAGATTTCTTTGGTTATTTTTCTGAATCAAGTATTGTATAACAAAGGCATGATTAGGTTATATGTGATGTGATTGTTTGCAAGGGTAATATGAAATTTGTAAGGTGCAAATTGCAAAACAATATGATCGGTACTTTTATTTTTCAACTTTTATTTTATATTGCTAATTGTGTAATTAAGAAAACAGAAATTTATTGTAGTTATGGTGATAATCGAAACTGGGAAAATATGAAAATGATTATTCTAATTTACATTTGAATCGCTGTCAGTGCCGGAGCGTGATCGAGGGTCTGTACTAGAATCGCACGTAGTCGAAACAATTTCAGCTTTGTTAATTCAGACAGATAGACAGACTGTTTATTAACGTCTCACCTCAAAATGTTACATACAAAATATACAACATTAAAAGAGCCACTCCTTTTGGAGTTACGAGAGAGGAACAATATTTAAAAAATGTACAGTAAATATAACTTATATATATATATATATACATAACAGTACAGTAACTATTAGAAATATGTATTAAAAAGTACAGTAAATATTAGAAATATGTATTAAAAGGTACAATAACTATTACAAATATATATTAAAAAGTACTCAGCATTACAAATATTTGATAAAAAGTATGCTGGTAAATAAGTCTAATGCGTAAATAAAATATCCTTACGTAAATTTAGAATTGCCTTGCAGGTTTTGGCACTTGCATGTACAATACTTGGGCTGGCAAGGATAAAACATAATTTAACATCATCTCTATGTTAGTAAAATTCAGACCACACATCATTACATTTACCTAAAAGATCTTCACGCACATTATAAATTGGACATTGAAGTAAAACATGCATCTTATCTTCCACACAGTATAACGTCAAACACCGCAATACCACACACACACTCTCTCTCTCTCTCTCTCTCTCTCTTACTCTCTCCTAAAAAGGAGAGGGTCCTAAAAGTTAGTACAGCTATCACCACTTTCAGTACACCTGTTATATCGCAGAGAGCGGGGTAAAAATCGTAGTTTCACTAATAAAACGTTCAATCACCACCCAACAGACGGTTTGGTAAGGAGACCACAGACGCTTATGTATATGTATAGATTAGAATGTAGGAACTACGGTAACACACACTACATAGGGCTAGACGAGATATCTCCCTTCGCATTGCATGGATGTGTTCATTTGTTTCGCTTACCATTATAAATATATTACAACTAATAAGTAGATTAAGTCGATTATCGCTCGTTTGTTAAACAAATGTATAGATATGTAAGTTCAGAGAGAAAAAAAAAACAACACGGTTTTAAAAGAAATTAACATTCATCCGTATATTCATATCATACGATCGGAGAAATAGTTAAATTTATTTGTTTTATTAATAATTTAATTTTAATGGAATGTAAAATTAGATACGATTTTACAATACCATAGATATATAAGTTTTAGATGAAACACAGTTTAACGCTTCATGTATCCTATTATTCATATCACACGATCGGAGCCCGGCTCAACAATAGATATTTAGGTTTAAGGCGAGGTTTTCTTAACCACATATTCACACGCTATGGAGAAAGAGAATTGGTCTCAAAGCTGTTCAACACCTGTATTTACCCAATTATCGGTGTAGTGAAAAGACTTGATGAAACTATTCAACGCCTATATTTAACAATATTCAGTCCACACTAGTTTTTAATATACTGATTAAAGCCTCGCATAGACATAATTAGGAGCGGGACAAACAAACGAATAGTGTATATATATAAGACTCTGTAAAAGATAATTTCCATCTCTCCGAATATCATACAGCATGGAAGACGATAAAGAAATCGACGCTGAACACCCGAACATTGCAAACAGTGAGACACGTGGTAAACGAAAAAAGCGTTCTGATTGTGACGACTCTGATACTGTATCGACAAAGAAAGTTAGGAATGGAACGAGTAAGAAAAAGGTGACATTTAACCAAGATCGTTATGATGACGTAGCTATCGAATCTGACGACACGCTATCCTTGAGTGATAGCGGGAAAAGTGAAAGTTCTAGCGATTCGTCGGAAGACAATTCTTCTTCTTCTTCTTCTTCATCCGAGTCAGAGGATTCGAACTCGACCTCGAGCAGTGATAGCGACGACGAAAACAGAGACGCTCGGCACGATAAAGGATTGGGTTGGATCAGTGTGAAGAATTCTGTTTCTAATGCCATTAAAACAAAGGTGGCGTCGAATACTCTCTACATCAGGAAAAAGAACGCTCAAGGTTTGGAAACTCGGCTGAGATTTCCGATCATTCTCTTGTCAAAGGTAAGTCATATTAAATCTCTCGTGATAAAATAACTTGCACATCCCATATGTTTGTCGTAATCTGAAAGGAACGTGTTAACTATTAAGGTTAATTTATAAACAATTTACACGTCGTTATATCGTCAGTCACGTGATCTCTCTCTCAATAAACAAATCAAGTATGATCATTATGTCGTTAGTCACGTGTTCTGTTGTCGCGATCTATCATCTTAATCGATAGCGGACTGCGAATAGCTGTAATCAGTGTGATAAAGAGTAACATCTCTTATCTAACTAATTAGCAAACAAAAAAGAAGAAAAGAAAAAGTATGCGAATAGCTGTGTTTGAATTGATTTGATCATACATTATATTTTAATTATTTAATGAACATTATTCACGAGATATTTGATTGGGTTTACAGTTCATTGCTGGGATAGGAAAATTGAAGAGGGAGCATCAGAAACTTAAGAAAAGATATAAGAAGAAGCATGACGTAAAGAAACTCAAAGCCATCGTTATCAACAAAAGACCTTGGTACAAGGCTAGATTTGTCAAACTCTCAAACTACTGGTACATGGACGTGAGGGGTTACGGAAGAAAGAAGAAGGAGGGGTCTTACGATAAAGAAAACGGAGTCTTTTTTCCCGTTAAGGACTACTTCACAACGTTACAAGCCGCTGATACCTACTTGAAGAACAAAAACAAGAACAAGAACCAGAACAAGATCAAGAACAAGAAGCATGGAGGCTACTAATGCATACAAATGTGATATTTGTAAGAACATTGTCAAGGGACGTAGGAGATCGGAAAAACATTTCTTAAATTGTTTTTGTGTAGAAAGACGTTTTTTCCAATGTGTAGCATGTAACAGAAAGTTTAGCGGTAAACATCTATTTACACGTCATATTAACAGATGTATGGAACATGTATATCCGAGTAGGAGAAGGAAACAAAGAGGTGATGGGAAATTCTCTAAAGCGGCTGCTGAGAAGTTAATTAAATGTAGGATATGTAGTAAAAGAGTAAAGAAGAGGGGTAGTAAGGGATATAATCACTTCCTAGATTGTAGTTGTGTAATAAACCGTTATTATCAATGTATTTTATGTAATCGGAAATTCTTGAAAAAAAGCTTTTTTATACTTCATAAAAACTGTTGTATGAAACCTAGTCTCGGGAGAAAGGCTGTACAGAATTACAAACAAATGAAACCTATTTCCTACACATGTATTAGGTGTAGCGAATGTTTTCCAAATCGAACTCGATTTAACAGACATCTGAGAAACTGTTCAAGAGATGATTGGCTATGTGAACTGTGCGGAGAGTTGGTAAATACAACCAGAAATGCTCACCGCTGTCGCGGTAAAAGTCATCTCCCTCTTGACTCTCCGACATACAAATGTCGAACCTGTTATGAAGTATTCAAAAATCGTCGGTTATTATGGCGTCACAAACGACGTAATCATGTGGGTAGGGGAGAAGGGGTTAACCTTCAACCCGAACCTTGGTCCGTTGGAGACGATAAAAGACCCTGGACCGACGAGGATGGTGCTTTAACAGACGAAGCCTTACTCGATGTTTATGAAACCCACAGGGGTATTATATTACGCGCTAGCGATACCACACGTGGCGCAGTGGTTCATACTTACAATTTCCCTCTGTCGGGGATAGAGGAAGACCCTCAATCTATAGACTTCCGTAGCCAGTTGTCAAATATATTTCAAAACGAGAGTAACGCCTTTAAGGTTAACCTTGCTTTCGGACTTATCCTGAGGCATCTTGAAACGGGCGAATACCGTTATTTCATTCCTCATCGGAATGTGAATGTATTTGATTCACCACCTAGAATTTCCGATGTCGAATCCATGCGTAGAGTAATCAAAAAAATCCGTAAGAAAAGTATCAGCGATCACGTGCTTCAACAACGTCCAAACACTAAATGGCAACCGGTGTTTGTAACCAACGTGACTTACTGGGTGTATCGAACTAACTACGTGTTAGGTACTCCCCCCTCCTCACTCCCTCAGTGGTTTAAAGATAAGAAAAGTCTACTTTTTACCACGCAGTTAGATTCGATGTGTGCCTTCCGATGTTTGGCTCACCACCAGCAAAAATTGGGAGCTGATTCCGTCAAATCGAACTCGCGCCCGCCGAGTAAATCGAAGATTCGTTACTTGTTCAATGTCTGGGAGAGAGTTAAGGGTAGCGAAGACATGACATTTGATAACTTTAAAGGACTTAATGTACCAGACGATGTTCCACTGTTTGAAAAAACGTTCAACGTGCGTGTGAACATATTTCGTTTGTGTGAAGAGGGACGGAGCTGCGTTCCGGTTTATCTATCTACAAGGAAAATCAAAAATCGTATTTCGACTTTAAACATGGATTGTTTTGAGAACCACCTGTCTTACATCGCTAACTTAAACGCGTATACGAGAAGGTACAAATGCGAACTTTGTGAGATGATGTTCAGCACAGCACGAGGTTGAAGACAGCATTTAAAAAGCGTTTGTTTAGAAAAGACTAAAACTATATACCGAGGCGGATATTTCACACCAATCAAAAACATTTTCGATGAAATAGAAGAATGTTTTGATATTTGTGTACCGACAGAAAATAGAATATACGAATATCATGCAATGTTTGATGGAGAATCTTTATTGTTGAGACAAACGGAAGGAGAAACAGTCTCAACTTCCTCGACGAGTTGGACCGCCCGTCATCACCCTATATCCATCTCTGTTTGTTCTAATGTACCCAAGTTTGAGGACGCTAAATGTTTCATTTCATGCGACTCAAAAAGTCTATTGAACCAAACAATTGCTTATCTCAATGACATTTCCAGTGAGGCCAAAAGATTGATCGAGGCTAAACTTGAGTCCGTGCTTAAAGAAGTTGATAAACATATCAACGCGTTATATCATAGAAAGACACAGTCATCGCCACAGCGAGAGAGCGCTGATGAATCAGTCTCACCAGCGATGCGTGATCGATTGTCTAGACCTAACGTCTATCGCGACTTCCTGAGGCGTGTAGAGACAGGTGAAGAGATAAACCCCGTGTATAATGATTGGGAGGACATATCTGAGAACGATGTGATGTGTTCAGAGCAGGCGGACGGGGAGCTAGATATGACCTGGACAGATAGCGATGAATTATACTACAAGAAATGTGTTTACCTGCAAACGAAATTGAATCAGTATTGTGCGCAGTTACCAGTCCTAGGTTTCAACAGTTCTAGGTACGATCTGAATCTGTGGAAATCGGGTCTGGCTAGAGCCTTAAACATCGTTGACACTGCCGACTCAAACTATTTTGTGGTTAAACGAAACAATCAGTACATTTGTATCTCTACTCCAAATTTAAGAATTTTAGACATTTTCCAATACCTTCCTCCAACAGCAAGTTATGAGCAATTTTTGAAAACTTTTAAAATTGAACAATCAAAGGGATTCTTATGTTACGAATACTTAGATGACGAGTCTAAGTTAGAGGAAGCTGAACTCCCTCCTGCGAACGCATTTTGGTCTAGTCTTAAGAACATCAACACTCTCGAAGATCCGAACAGACAGAGATATTTAGCTTATGTCCGAGACCACCCCGATTTGAGCCAAAACGAGATATTGAATAAACTCTCTCTGACTCGCGTACCCTCTAGTGTTGAAGAAAACTATAATTACTTACAGACGGTATGGAAAGAAAATAATATGAACACGGTTAAAGATTTATTAATTTGGTACAACAATCTAGATGTCCAACCCGGAGTCGAGGCAATTAACAGGTTAAAACAATTTTACTGGTCTGAAACGAACATCGATATTCTAAAAGAAGCTGTGTCCGTTCCCGGGATAGCGAGAAAATTATTATTCCGTACAGCAATCGAGAATCAATGCAACTTTGCTCTGTTCGGGGAAAAGGATAGCGATCTTTATGAAACGGTGAAGGAAGGAATATGCGGGGGTCCTTCGATAGTATTCAATAGGCATCATTGCAGGGACCAGACATTCATTAGGGGTAACCAGCAAAAACCGTGTAAGAAATGCTTTGGTTTCGACTGCAACGGTTTATATCTGTATTGCTTATCTATGGACATGCCTGTAGGACATTTCGTGCGTTGGTTACCTGTGAAAGACGATGACTTTAACGAATTTCATCGTAAGAAATCCGAAACGTATACCCGTGCTTATGACTGGCTAGATTGGATGTCGTTTAAAACCGGGAGAAAGATAATTCATAAAGCTTCATCAGGGTATGAAAAACAAATCGGTCCGTACTTCGTAGACGGTTACGATCCTGTTACACGCACCTGTCTAGAGTACCTGGGGTGTTATTGGCATAGTCACAGAGACTGTGTAAACGGAGACAGCGAGGACAGCCGGGGTCGCTACGCAAGAACTATGGAAAGAGCTGCATACATTAGGAATCAGGGTTACGAACTAGTGTCTATATGGGAGTGTCAGTTTAATGATTTGTGTAAATCAGACCCCGAACTGCGGGAGTTTGTGAAGCATCGCCAGCTTCCTTTTGATTCCGTTCATCGCGCTGGACGCGTGAATGCCGAGACTCTGCTTCGAGCTGTGCAGGAAGGGGAGTTTTTCGGGATGGTTGAAGTAGACATCGAGGTGCCCGAAGATAGATACGAGTATTTTGCAGAAATGTCTCCTATATTCGTTACTTGCAAGGTTCCTTTTGAACGTTTCGGGAAGCGCATGCAAAAACACGTTCGAAAAAATAAATTGAGTAGGAAACCGAGAACCCTTCTAGTCGGTGGGATGAGAGCGCGACAAGTGTTATTAGCGACTCCTTTACTGCAATGGTATCTGAAAAACGGATTGGTTGTCAGCAAAATATATCAGGCTGTTGAATATCGCGGAGAAAACTGTTTTAAACAGTTTACTGAAAAGGTGACCGAATGTAGGAGATTGGGGGACTCAGACCCTGATTTTGCTATTATGGGTGAGGTCTTTAAACTGATTGGGAATAGCGCGTACGGTTCGGTTCTGATGGATAAAACTCGACACACAAACTGTAATTACATCAATGGCGAGAATAAGGCTCTCTGTGCAGTGAATCAACCAAGGTTTCAATCTCTCTGCGAACTCGACGACGGAGATTATGAACTCATAAGTAGCAAACAAACCATGGTTTTAGATCTTCCTATAGTCTTGGCATATTTTGTGCTGCAGTACGCGAAGTTGCAGATGATTTCCTTCTATTTCGGGTTTCTTGACCGTTTCATATCAAGACGTGATTTCGAGCTTCTGCAAACGGATACAGATTCCTTGTATTTTGCCTTGTCTGAAGACAGTTTACGCGAGGTGATAAAACCTGATATGATCGAAGAGTACGATACCATGTTGAATGGTTTTTGTCATTCGGACAACATTGAACCGACGGGCAATCACTTCCTACCTAGAACTTGCTGCTCTGAACACATCAAACACGATAAAAGAACTCTTGGCTTGTTCAAATTAGAAGCGGAAGGCATTGAAATGATTTCTCTTGCTTCGAAAACCTACATTCTGCGCAAAGATACTGTCGGTAACGAGGTTAAAATAAGCTCAAAGGGATTAAGCTCGAAAAACATTTCAAATCCTGTTAGGGCTTATCGCAACGTTCTTAGGAAACAAAGAGCTGGGTCGAGTGTTAATGTGGGTTTCAGAGCAAGAAACAATACCATCTTCACATATCGGCAGAGGAGGGCTTGTTTATCATATTTTTACATCAAACGAAGGGTTAGGTCTGACGGAATTACCACTCGTCCCCTGCGCATGACATTGAAACCTGCTTCTCACCGATGATATACCAACATCGCCCTAGCCTCTCTCTCTCTCTGTGTGTTTGTGTTATATGATTTATACTAATCAGAATGTCATTAGCATTAATAAACCAAATAAAACACAACAACGATGTCTTTTTTAATTATTTATTCTAAACCAATATTATCACCCATCACCAGCCTACATATATTCATTGTCATTTCCCTGCTAAAGCATCGTTCCATAACCGTCAGTAACGCAACCACCGTTCACGTCTGGCGTCGATATAATTCCTTTTCCTTTTTCTAGTACACTTTACTCCCTCTCCAGAACTTCCCTCGATGGAGACACGATTGTTCTTTTCATCGCTATCATGATGATGAGATTCGCGGTTATATTCACTGCTATTACCATTATCATTATTATTTATTTCACGAGCACAATCAGCGGTCTTCATATCGTCCTTATTTCCTGTTATGAGTCTCTCATACTTTGAGCGAGGAATCAAAACCAATTCTTTAGCTTGTTGCGAACCCGAGACTGCTCTATATGTCATAATGATTTCTGTCTTCTCCTTCTTCTTCTCCCTCTTCTTCTTCTTCTTCTTCTTGTTCTTGTTCTTGTTCTTCACGGGGTGACAGCACTAGTCCGATAATCAGTGGCAGTAAATGTCTGATTTGCACAATCAAACGTTTAGTGTCCGTTCTATTGACTGATCTATCCGCGATCTTCCTCAACACACCCTTCTTAGTCGCTAGCTGCGTCTTCTGTCTCGAGGATATAGGTATGTTGCCTTTTAAGATATTCAGACAAATTTCCGCCAAAAGATCTGTTTGCTGATTGGTTAACGAATATAGAACGGCTTTTGTCTGTCTCTCAGTCGGGTTATCCTTAAGAAACCTCAGTAAAGCTACTTGTTCTCCTAACATATCTGAACTGTTCACGATGAGCTTCATTCTGTCGAATACACGATAAGCGTTTCACAGGGAAATATATCCGTTCTGAACTGGTATCGCTGATCACTTTTAGGAGATAGATCGATAAGTAGATATCCAAAACGACTTTTGTTAACAGCTTTGGTGTATGCATCCATAAAAAATTTGGACTTCCCGGGAACCACCTGTCTCCCGAAGTTTGCTATCTGAGACACGTCTCTCTTATTCTTCATCAATATAATATAATGAGAGTTCAAGGAAATAGTCCTCGCGTACCGTCCGAACGCTGCAGAAGGGAACAATGATTGACTCAGTAGGCAGACAGATATATTTAAATGATGACTCGTCATAGTGAATAGTTTACACATCGTAGGGTCTCGCGAGACTTCGTCTATCAAATCATCGATCACCATTAGCTTGTGGTCGCGAGGTTGATGCTTAGTATCATCCGCTTCTTCCCCCCACTCAGAAATGAATTCATCACTGGGTACTCCTTTATGGAATTCTAAGGGACATGCTGTGTTTTGCATTATCTCATCGTAGATCCCCTGCCACATTGAATAACATATCAAAATCTTTGACACTTTTTGATCGAATATCGTCTGAGAGTAGTCAATCAACTTTCGGGCGAAGCAAGATTTCCCCGACTGCGTTGCGCCGGATATATAAACGGTCGCTGGGCACAAGATCTTAAGAACAGGTTCTTGATCATCTTGTTGTTCAGTTCCAATTGCATCTTGATCTTCCCCATCCATCCTGACGCAACGTAGGTTCGGCTACATAGTGAGACGACAGCGGATATGTTTTTCATTATATGCAACCACGTGGTCGCACACACTCACCAACGCCACCCCTCCACCCAATACATAAGACTCCACGAGTTTTCTCCCTTGAATAGTTGAATTTCATCGGTTTTCCCTTAACCATTACATCGATAATATGTTTATAAACATTGATAACAATCTTAGGCCTTTTAAAACTAATAAGTTGTATTATTTTATTGTAGTAATGAACATTGCATGAGACGTAACTCATGATATAAATTCAAACTATCTCAATGTTTCATCGCCAAATGATAAGATAAAGACAGCTTCATGTATGCAGGGAGTCGGCTATCTGCCCCGTTAGAACGTTACTTTAAGGCTTCATTTTAAGAAATCACAAGTACGCTGCTCTACCTCTAGGTTTTCAAAGTAAATACATGATTTCTAATCATGATTATTATGGAGCTATATCTATACACCAGAAGGATATTCGTAATTGATGGATATCTAAAACTTAAGAATTTCAGTGTAAATCATGTCATTATGTCATGAAATGTGCTTTCCGTGATAATAGTTATCAGTCTGTTTTTTCCGTCAACCCTGTAATTTCTAAGCGAGTCTAATGGTTGTCCGGATCAACTGTGGTAAAGGATAGTAGTAGATGAAATTTCATATACCGCACCTGTAAGGCGGGTGATACAGTCACGTGATAGATCGTGTGTGAACAACATTTAAAATATACCCTGAAATAGAATATGAGAATGGAGAGTCAATTTCCTGTTTTACCACATGAATAACTCTGATAGAATTAAAAGAACTATTTTTATCAACAAATTCCTCTTCAAACTCAATATTGATAAATATTAACATTTGTCTATGTTGTTGAATCAAAATGTACATTGTTTCTACTGTGACGTCATAATATAAACGATGACGTCATAGACTTTGTAATGTATCATTCTCCCTGAAGATGAAAAAAGAAGAAACGAGTCAGCACTTACAAGACAGTTTTTAATTAAAAATACAGTTCTCTATAAAAAACAAAACATACTAAGTTCATTTAAGATGACACAAATCGTCAAACCTCGAACGAGAGTATGCGTTCTGTTACATTGCGAGACAGAACGGATATCTTTTCGTTATATATCTCCACACATAAGCATCGTTCTGTTCGTTAGCACTGTGTACAAACGGTTTTAGTATATCTTCCATCGAAATATCCCTCAGTCTATGTAATAGGTAATACATAACATAACATCCACAGGAATCGTTGTTAGACATTTGCAATCTGATTTTATTTGCTATTAATGATCTTGTTCTACTCGCAAGAATACAACCAATTAGACTTTTGATTTCCGTAAGTTTATAGCTGATCGAATCGCCGTCTAGACTGTCAAATAGTTCTATCGCAATATCAGAAATGAATAGAGCAAACCAATGTTTACCGGGTCCAGATCTGTTGTCGGTATTTACAATAATAGCGCAAGGCGATTTGCTACTTGCTCTACCTATCTCCAGAGCTAGTTGTGTTGTAAGCTCGTCCTTAGAAAACATTCCAAGCACACCATTTCTTAAGACGGGGTCACAGCCTATTATGCATTCCATCTGTATTGTGTTCATCCTACACGATAATGTTCCTGGATTTCTCGATTTGAAATCCGTCTCCAAATTCTGCGTAAACAATACAGGTAACAGTTTCAGTCAAAGCTTTTCCAAACTGAGCCTCTAGTCTTATAGAACCCTTCTTCTTTAAGGTCAGGTAGGATCGATCGTTCGCAGGTCCGAAAGTTGGTTCTATCGGGAATACGTATAGAGCATATCCGGATGCGAACTCTTTACGATTTAGATATACACTGCTCGTGGCTTGCGGGTCACTGTCATTAGCAAACCAGGTGTCGTTGTATCTAAATAGGTTGACGTATGGAGGGATGATGCACTCTCCATGCGATTCATCGAAACTGATCTTCATAGGACTCGTTTCGCTGACGCTTTCGCCATCGCAGTACAGACCAATCGAGGTGACGTCATAGTTGGCGAAATTATACGGGTTTTTGTTAAGATCACCTGCCACTGCTTTTGATGATACAAATCCAACCACCACTTTGTTTGGGCGAGCTCCTTGAAATATATTATCGTAGGTGAGAGACGCTTGACCAGTCGGTATTGACATCATTTTAACCTCTGTTCGTTTGAAAGGATATTTCGCAGTCGTGGTGGATAGAGCCGTGTTGTGACCCCATATGACCCCAGGATTCACTTTAACCTTCATAACCTTCAGAACGATATCCTCGATATTTATAGCATAACTTTCGTTCGAGTTGGTAGCCATTAAAGCAAATTTCGGGTTTGTTCGGTAGAGCTTAACCTGTACGTCCACCTGATTCAAAATGTATCTATCTATGTTAAACAGATCGTGCATTAGAACTCCCGCCATGTCAAACACTTTACTGTTACCCGCTATCTTCCACCTTTCAAGGAGTCCTTGGTTGTCTCCATTTGGATCTGTATCTTCCATCTTCGATTCTGTGTCCTTATAGAACAGCTGTGAGGTCATCTTGGACTTAGCGTTTACCTCGTTAGTGTTGAGTATAGTTTGTATGATAGCCTTGTACGGGTAATGGTTGTTGGTCGAGGTTATAAGTCTTCCTTGTAGTCTCACGTCTACTTGACTAAACATCGAATGCATAAACAAATTTACAGGACCACACTCGTCTGCAACAGTTAAATGTGTCCCGTCTTCTTTTGTAATCCTGCAGCGCATGTATACCATAGATCTACGTAGATCAATATACTCTAATCCCTCCTGTGTGCTCACGTTGAACTCAATCGGATTGTCTCCGGATATAGCCGATATGGGTCGGCAGTCTTGTAAATATGTTCTTTCTACAGCTGTTTGCGTTCCTGGGAGACTAAATAGATCAAGCTCCTGTGGTTGAATTTCCGTAAAATATTTGGAGTCTGGTATTATTGCGGCCATTTTCGTTGATAGTTGAGTATTCCTAGTTAAATATGTCTCTGAACAAAGATTTGCTTGATTTGATTGAGCTCCTCCTTCTCTTACCTATATTATTATTATTATTATTCTGTCGTCTACGAGGCGTCGTCTTCCTCTTGTTGTTGTTCTTCTTCTTCTTCTTCACTGCGAAGGCGGTCTTCTTCTTCCTCCTAATCGTCTTCTTATTACCTCTCTTGCGCGAGGTTGATCTTCCACTGCCTCCTTTCTGGATGTGTTTCAGCTTTTTAACACGCATTCCCTTTTCTATAGCTAGCCTCGATACGTTGTCGGGATTCCTCTCTATTTCAGATTTAGCTTGATCTAACGCCTGTTCACTGGGTGCTACTAAATTTATAGCGTTTTCCTTATACCCTGTCGTCGGTGATTTCAGTGATGCGGATGATAACGGAATGTCAATTTTCTTGTTAGACCCTTCAGATATATTACGCATTGAGAACGTATTTCCTCTTCTTCCCAGAGAGCTTATGACTTTGTCTTTCCCTCGTGCTAAGTTTGCATAATATTTCCGCCACGTGTCTGGGTTTGGTATATATAGTGTGTTGCTGCCTCCGTCGTCTCTTTGTCGGTATTCCTCTTCAAACATGTTGCAGAGTCTTACACTATAAAAGGATATCGTCTTAATTGAAGTGTAACCGAGGACTCGTTCGTTAAAAATGTGGCGGGTTTTCCGTCACTGTCAGTTATATACACATCGAACTGTTGAACAGTGTCGTTGATTACTCTGACACCTATTTCATACGGATCCGATATTAACACTTTCCATGTTGAATCCTCTGTAGAGGATAGTCGTCTAAGCAAAGGTTTCCGCTTACCTGCAACTGTTATAGGTTCGCACAAGGAACAATATACGTACAACAGGTCGTCAGTGACTTTCTGTTTCTTTTTCTTCGCTCTAGTCAGAGCTCGATTCCGAATAGAACCTTTTGCGTAGAATTCTCTCAATGATATCATCCATCTTCCGTTCAACTGAAGAGGTTGATCTAAATAAATTGAAAATCTATGAGCCGCATTTTCTGGAAAGAAGTCCGTATTGTCCGTACTTGTGGCTACAACCCATTCCATGTTCGTTTATAAATTGCTGACCTGATTCGCGTCTATCCAAGAATTAAATTTGCGAGGATAATTCAACCATTTAATGCATATTTGCTTGATGTTTTTCTCGTTACCACGTTTCTTGAGAGTTCTCTTTTTAATCACTTTTTCGATACGCCATTCGACCTCGTCGGGGTTCTTGTGGTATTTATGTAATTCTTGTTGGTAAAACCTACCTTCTATCGGATCTGATTGTAAATCTTCAATCCAATAGATAGGTATACCATCTCTGAGCTTGCGTTTGATAATTCTGAAAATTTCTTCCGACCACTTCTGTTCGTATTCCTCCTCGAATGTTCTTTTGATCAATGATATGCGTACGTAATCTCCAATCTTAAATTTGTATTTCGTTTTCTTCTCATAACGTAGTTTGCTTGATGATGATGATTTATTCCTGTCCGACTTGCCGTTTGTATTATTCAACTTGAGGGGGTGAGTTTCCAACCACACCTGAGCTTCGTTTTTGAGGTTGATATCCGCAGGAGTCCTCCCGTTCAACCCTCTATGAGGACGATGGTTGTAGTTATAAACCAGGTCTTGCAACACGTCTACGTATCTATAAGTATTTTTATGCGTGAAGTATCTGTGCATCATTGTTCTTAAGGTACGAATAAACCGTTCTGCATATCCTGCTTTGATATCAGAGTTTTGCGTTGAAAAGTGTTTGACATGAAATTTCCTATAAACCTTCTGAATTACCTTATTTCTAAATTCACTACCTTTATCAGTTCTGATGAGAAACGGGGTCTTATCCATACCGGTAAATACCGTATTCATGGCAGATGCTACTGATGCAGCGGTCTTGTCCTGGATAGTTTTACACCAAACGTATCTCGAAAAACAATCTATGAGAATGAGAATATATCTTGCATTGTCGTTATATTCCGAAATGTTGCTCGTGTCGCATAGATCCGCGTCGATTTGAATCCTGTTTCCACCAACTATAACTATAATTCTTTTGAACGTTTTATTCGGATTCTTATGTAGAGAATATGCATCCTGTTTCTGAAGCCAGTTCAAAACTCTGTGTGGTTTTAAATCAGGTTGCGTCGCTTGTAGGGTTTTAATAAACTTTTGAGCTCCTCCAAATCCGCCCGGGTTACGAGGGTTGTAATAGTTCTTTCTCAATATATCTTCGCTCACCATTTTCCTTGATATGGTTAACACAAGACTTCACAATTCTTCTCATCCAATTATCGTTTTTCAATTGTGTGTTCCGATAATCAAGACATTCGTATTTCAACAGGTACAGCGGTGATATTGATGACAAGCCCGGTGTCAGTTCTATGCTCTCTTTCCAACGTCTAGTAACTTCGTGTTCGTCTACCCATTTCAACAATATTCTCTGTATGTATACAGATGTTTCTACCGTGCTGGGAATAGGTCGTGTGTCCACAATATGTAAAATAGTTTTCTTATATGCTTGGAATAAAAGTTCTTCCAAATCGCCACTAATATCCTGATGTTCTACTTCGTCGATTATTATCATATCATCCATGTATAACATGAAAATTTAAAACTTGTTCCATTTATCGTTCCTATTCAACACGAGTTCTGGAATACATGAAATATTGAACACTTCCCCACGAGTCCGGAATATCGTAATTGTTTATATCTCTTCTCTTAGTTTGCAGCTCGTTCAAACACGTCGACTTCGAGGAATTCCATTCTTTCGATGTTGAAACAATCACTTCTAATCCGAAATGTTTCCTCGCATTTCGCGAGGGAAATGCTAAGGCCACCCATTTATATTCCTTGTCTTTAGTGGAGAGAACTGGTGATGAACGACGTGTTGTTCTGCTGGACATCTTTTTATGATAATATATAATCTTATAATCTATATAATCTTTCACAACTGTTTTCTCACTTCCATGCAATCTTTCATTTCATAATGATTATTTTTAACATTGTTCATATCTCAATATATAGCGTCGCGGTTTGTTTGCATTTGTCGTGGTGTGTAAACTCGATGCGTTCGACCGTGACTTGAGTGGAAACAGGTGTGGTGGCCAATTAGCCAGAAACCCCCGTAGTACATTATAGACGCAAAACGGGAAAAATGTCCAAATTGCGTTTATAATGTACTATCGACTACTACTCACATCATACATAAGAAGTTGTTTCCTCTACAGTTATCTCGATTCTTTATATTCGGAGTGTTTCCTTTAGTATTATAAAACTAAACCTTCCTTTGTTTCCATAATCATATATTTTATTTTGAAAAAAATGTATTGTTTCTAAAGTTCTATATACTTTTGTCAACGCTCAAGAAACACTTATTACTATAAATAATATTGTATACAGCAAATAAGGGATAATCAATGAGTTTGGTTGCACTGTAGACTGGGTTTTTTTTTCAACAATACACATCCGTATATATAATGATTTATCAATGAATACTCCTGTTTGACATGTTCACGTTGTTTTTGGAAAACATCTGTTATTTCTGCATAAAGGTTTATTATAATCCATATCTGAATATCGTTGAAGAACTGATTTTAGCTGCACAACAAGGAATGGAGACCACTGAATTAATCTATATCTTTTCAATTATTGAAGTTTTAATACATGAATTTAAAAAAAATATTACTGGCATTGTAAAAAACGCAAAACAGCAAGACAATTTTAAAATATTAAAAGGATTAAATTAAACGTATAAGTTTAGTTGTCTGAAAATTTTCTTGGAAAATGGTTTCATCAGATGATTAGTCAGTTGTGGCAAAACTACGACGACGAAGTTTATAAAATAGTTTCTAGGTTATCGGCCAATTTACAAAAGAGTAATGATGATTAAATTTACATGACAATATATTCAATTTATAGAAGATGAACATTTAAAAGCGTTAATGAATTAATTTAATTACTCATTGAAGGAACTTAACCATAAAACATCAAAAGCTTGATCAATTATCTGCTGCTTTAAGGACATTCGATAAAGATATGTAATTCTTTCTTACATATACATGATACCAAAAAATGGATTTCCGAGATATACACGTAAAGCTACTTTAAATTTGAAAAAAATATCACAGCGCATTGAATTTTTTCAAGTTAAACCTCGTTTAGGCGTCTTTTTGTCATGACTTAATGCATGTTGTCAATATTTTCACATTCAGCTGACTCTAAGCTCGGAACGTTATACTAGTAACATGGCTTTGATTTATTGATAACATTGTTACAACGCATTCGATTTAATTCCTTCATCAAATTGGCTCTTCTTATTCAAGTGTAACCTTGAAGCAAAAGGCTTAACTTACGAGTAAGAACTTATGTTACTCAGAAGAATATACTTTTAAAGCGTTTTAGATAAAGAACCATTGCTTGGCTGCAGAATAGTTCAACACAGAAGAATGTTGCAGAAGAAGATTTGGTTGCAGCCAAAGATTCAAAATCTTCTTTGTCGAACCACTCTGCAGCTACATTATGCTTTCTTCCTTTTCAAGATCGTTATGAATACTTCTGACCATGACGAAATTTAATGAAAAGCTGTAGCACCACTGTAATGATTTGGTGTTCAATTTGTTGCACGTATAGGACATAACCAACTCGTAAAAGTCCCACTCGCCACTTTGCGTTTTGGCGATGCAAACAGTTTCAGGAATGGACCCTTCTTTGGAGCATGAATTGGCGATTTTCAGGAGACTCTTGTGTTCATTCAATCGAAATAAATTTAGATCAACATGTTTTATATAAGGCATTACTGTTATGTACAGTATGACCAAATTTAAAAGTTGTTGATCTAAATTTATCTAGATTGAAGCTCATTGAATATGACATATGCTTTGTACACTGTTCTTTTTACGTCAGGATATAATGAACCAATTTCAATAAGATACCTGCTTCGATACTTTAACTGATATCTTTTCTATGGTTAGAAACTTGCCAGGAAGAAAATAGGTTGTATTCTAACCCTTTTTTAGATGTATATTATGATGATGTATATTATGTATATTTAACAACTTTCAGATTTTCATCTTCATTTGCATACAGTGTGTTGTCACTGTTTGTATCTATTTATTCTTTAAATAACTCTGAATCAATCATTTCCCAAGCTTTATCGATTTCAAGATGACAAGTACATCTTTAGACTTGTAACTAAAAAATTCAATATTAACAAAACAAAAAGAAAAGACAGATGAATAATAATAAACCTTTTTCAGTAAGCTCCTCGTTGACTTCATGCGTTTTGGAAAAGTATTAAACACGATGAAACAAGCAATTACATGGAAATGAAACAACGTAAATCGAACGTTAAGATAATGGAATTATGTTCAGTTTCGAGATGTGAAACAAAAAATTGCACGTGCATCTCGTGCAATCAAAGCTTACGGATAGTAAGGAGAAAATATCGCACGTGCTGTTCGTGCGGTCTGAGGATTTGATTAGTCGTCTTGCAATGTACCGATTTGTACTCTTGCTAAGATATATCCACTTTTATAATGTATTTAGGAGATAAACATACTGTGTTCAGCGGCATATAACGGAATTATTATAGCTCTAAAGTTAATTTAAAGTCGAACGCGTAGCGTGAGGGTTTAAATGGATAATTTAGAGCTTGGGAAATGATTGATTCAGAGTTGTTTAAAGCATAAATAGATACAACTTCAGGGGAAGGTCCATTTTGGTTCTTTCAATATTAAAAAGAAAACCTGTGTGGCTATAGATATTGAACAATGGATTCTGAAAAGGAGACTACTTCCATTAATATGGGGATGTTTTGTACTGAAAACAAAAGATGGAATTGTCGAACGTTTAAGTTAATAAGAAAATAAAATGGTCTAGATTTTCCTTAAATATATAAATAATCTATTCAAACAATTCCAAATCTGCGTATATTGTTTGCCTTCATACACACTCCTTTTCCCTAGCTCTTCTATATGATGTTAATTATCTAAACTATATTTTACAAGTAGTTTTTAAAATTGTTACATTCAATGTATGTTAAGTACAGATTTGGTATATTTTATTTAGATCAATTAAAAAAATGTGACTAAACAACGTTGCGTTTTTATGCGCACAATACGCACGTTTAACTTGTACGTTTAACTTAAGGTTCGTTATTTCTATTTGACATGGATTAGAGTGGTATGCTGTTATTATATAGTATAATACCAAAAAGTTGTTCGATGTTATTTAAATGAAATAGTATAGAGGGTCTTGAATTACGGTATGTATGATGGATATCTCATGTGAAAGGAAAACCCCATTGCAAAGTTTAAAGTATGAAGGGAACCTCCCATGAAATTTTTTCAGGGATAAAAATAGTTGCATCGTTTATTTTGTCGCATCAGATTGTATCGCATTAAAGGTCGTAGTCATAGTGTGCGCAATCCATGAAAAATAAACTGTGTTTTTAATGCATCGCATAACGCATTGCAAGGAAAATCGGACGTAGTGTGATCCCAGCCTAACCGAAAAATCTTAATCTTTTATGAACGCTTCGAATACTATGCAGCGGAAAGGAAGTCACGTGACATGGCATTGCAGCAAATGCGGAAGTGAAGATAAACACAAGCATGTCAAACATTTCGTTTAGGAATTTAAAGAAGTATGCAGGGATACAACTCTTTGTCTTTGCATTTGTTCTGTATCTGTGGTACCAGTTGAATGGGGGTAAGATAATATCCATGCGATGTACGCTTTGTTTACGTCCATTGAAATTATTGCACCTGAGCAGGTGCGCGCTTGTTTGATGCTGCATCCCCTAATTTCGTGGTATTGTAGGCATAAGATGGGTGTAATCGATTTTTTTAATACAAAAAGCAATAAATTAACTCGAATTAATAGCATTAAAAATAGTTACAAAGAAAACAATCGTTCATTCTTGTATAAATATTTATAAATATTCTTACAACATATGATTTAGGATGATGATCGTAATATTTTTGTTGGTTTTAAACTATGGTTTTAAAAGAATATTTTTTTAAATATCATTTCAAATATTTCCTAAATACTGCAATCTAATTCATTAATATCAACCATTAACAATATTGGTGCAATAAAGGGACGGTCCTATCGGGTTATTTTTTGTTGCGAGAAATTCAAAAGGACACAGTGATGCATATTATTCTTTGTCAAATTGTTAAATCTAGAACAACTAAAATGTTACCCTCACTAAGATATGATGAAATAAAATAAAATGTGAAATAATCATGTAATAAACATTATTAAGTATAAAAAGGGAAGGACTCTTGAATTTTGTTTCCGCAAAAAATACCCAATAGGAGTGTCCCTTTAATTAGTTTCTGGATATTAATCTGTAGGCTTAGAAGGTTGGGTTTGTGAATTGATTGACATTAGATTTAAATGTTGAACTAAGCTTTGTAAGGACACTGAATATAGACTCTGTTACAACTGTCAATCAAACCTCTTTAAATGTTTTGTTAAAAGGATTCATCCCCGGGTTCCTGCGACCTAAAATACCGTTCCTGCGTATTGGACCGGACATCCATGTGTTGATGTTCTTCGGGGATGTGGAGGACGATGGCAGCAAAGTCAGGTGGAACAGAGAAGTCAACAGCAGGGCCAAGCTTGATAAAGTAGTCAAAGGTAGGTAAACATGTACGCAATGTTACAGAGATGCTATCGTATTATTTGAGTTATGTTGACATGTGGAGGTGATAATACCTATTGTTAACTATTGAAGAGCTGTATCATTTAAATAATTACTGATTTGGGCCACACATGATATAATGGTAATTTTGATGTTAAAATTGATAAAGGTTTATAAAGGTATTTTTTTCAACTTTCTGAAATTGAAAGTCACTATGGCTGGCTTCATATAAGATACTTTGTTTGCAAGCTTCCATATGTGTGATGTCACTATTGCTATGCCATATAATTTATGTATATGTATGTTGAGTATTTAATGATTGTATGGTGCAACTAAAGGAACAAAATTGCTCCTGTAATAGGTGATGCCCACATGGTCGAGGGTGATGTTATTCTGAAAGGTCAAGGTACCTCAGTTCAGAGCCTCATTCCGGTTATGGGCAGACCTCCGCAGACTGACAGCGATGTGACGCTAAAAGAATGGCTTGATGCCCTCAGTTCCGGGCAGAAAGGAATCAAACTGGACTTCTCAGGGATAGACTGTGTGGAGATATCACTAGAAATACTAAAACATATGAATGAAAGGGTGAGTGTAGAGTTATGGTTTAGAGAATTTTTGTAATTATGTCACCTGCAAACTGGCAAATAGACTAAGATGATGAGGTTTGATTAAAATTTGGGACGGGGGACATCACAGTGCATCACATGCACATGTTTTTAGTTTGGAGATTATTTCACACAGTGGTTTAAAGAAAAGGCAATGGGAGAAGACTATTAATTTGCCAGATATTGTCAAACAAATTAAAAAAAAAAATAGAATTCTTGACAGAATTACCCCTTATAAGGTATGTAAGGATTTTATTAGGTGAACTGAAAATGTCTTTTAGAAAGGTTGTAGTTTTTGTTTGAATAAGTCATTATAGATGGTGTCTGTCAGTCTTCATTAATATTTGAAGACAGATGGAATCAATATTTAGTCAACTTTATATATTAAATATTGCTTCTTTGGTTGTCCTCTGAAAGTGAAATCAATGTTCATAGCAAAACTTTCACAAGTGAAAAGGTTAAGAGAATTTCACCAACATGTCCATCTCCATTGTTGTAAAGAATAGCCTGCTACATTTTATATATAGTTACATTCTTCTAACATTTCAACCAAAATGGTATCCATATATTACAATATCGTTAAAGTTATTGTAACAGTCATTTACTCAGTCATCACAAGTAGTATCTTTAATGATGCTGTTCAATAATTAAAGTTGTCCCTTCTCTCTCCAGAAGCCTATCCAGTACCCAGTGTGGCTGCACGCCGATGTGCTGCAGGGTCCACATGGCGGGAAGGCGACCGTCGATGCGACCAGGTTCTTCAAGACGGTGAAGCGAGTGTTCCCCAAGTGTACCCTGTCCCTAGGCTGGACCTCCAACACTCACACGGACCTCAGTCAGAGTGGATACACATGGCAGATGGTGATGACCATGCGTGATCTCGTAAACTCTTGGGACGTGGACGATCAGCCAATCGTCTTCCAGGCTCGTCTTTCCATGATCCGTAACTCTGTCCCGCAGTTGAAGTGGTTGATTGACGTCGTTCCACACTCGGCCCTGATGATCTGGCATTCTCAGGAAGATCAAACACTGTCCGAGGATCTTATGTACATCTCGTATCGATTCCCTCCAGATAGGGTCTTTTTTGACATCAACAATGATTTTCTCCAAAATCACTTGAAACAATACCGTCATTTCTCACGTGAGAAGGTTAATCCTTTGGTAAAGAAAAGAGACGAAGTCATGTTTCATCCTGGTGCGTGGGTGAAGATGGGTTTCTGGCGGGAACAGGAATCTATCTTACCAAGTACAGAGGCCCTGATGCTTACAGCTCCCTTAGTGTATGTAGTTAGCAAATCTAAATACAAACCAACATCGATGATAAAGTTAAGTGGACGGGTACAGTTTATAGACCGATCCGGCAAAGAAGCAGAAAATGGACATACAGGACTCAGTATATTTGTACGTCCAACAGGGTATGCAAGTTTTGAGAATATTATAGGAATAAGGTGCTTCCTTGGTGTGAATGGAGATCTTGAAGTCGTAGGAAGCAATCTGAAGAAGACCTTCAAATCTGCAAATCAGAAGATGACACCAAGCTCGGTAAACTGTTACAGATTTAGTATTGTGGATGCCGGGGATAATATCATATTCCGTGTGAACATTTTACACGACTGTATGACGCTGGAGAGTGTTAAGCAAGATGAGGAAGTACATGTTGATATGCGTGTTCCCATTCCTTCTACATTCGGGCATGACGAACACCCCTTTATCATCAAGTTAGAGGATGGTCGGCGGGTTGCCGTCTTAGATGAACTGAATATCAAACATGTTTGAGATATGTAAATCATGTTGAATGTTTTGGTTAGATGTTTCCTAAACAAAGATAAGAGCTAGCCAAATATCAAAATAAAAAATCAAAGTTTTTTCTTGTTCAAAATAGTTTATATGTTTTTTTGAAATATCATGTTTGCATTTTGCAAAATATGGTGAATTTAGTTTCATGTAATTCCTAAACAAAAATAAGGACTGTTCAAATATTAAATTTTTTTTTTTCAAAATAGTTACTGTGAAGTTAACTTTGAAATTTGGGAGGATTAATAGCATTTTTTTTATCATGTTTCAGAGATGCAAATAATAGTGAATTATTTTTTATGTTTTTAAAAAAAGAAATGTTTTCAATAATTTTTTGTATGTAACCTGGTAACTATTGGTCTTGGTTGGGAAACTTAAGAGGATTTTCTTTGATTTGGCAATTCAAATTGATAATATCGAACTCTCAATCTGGTTAGTTTTCAAGCTTATTTAAAACATTACATTCTTAAGGTTACAGGAGACATGTAAATTGTAAATATTTTCTTTTTTTGATAAATTTATTTGAAAATTCTGTTTGCTTTTAATTAACCAAGAATTAACTATCAAACTGTATTCTAAGGTTACAAGTCATTAGTTAGAATTCTTAATCAATTTTAATAAAGTTGTCATTTGAATGAACCAGTTAAAACATTCACAAGTGCAGCTAGTATGCGAGAGTTCTGGAGTAAGTCACAATGTGTTTGAATTGCATATTGAAATGTTAATAGTTTTACAAATTGAAAGAATGGTGCAAAATCTTTGATCAAATTAAATTTTGCTTGAAGAGAGCTTTCTTATGTTTAGTGATTTGATGAAGTCATTAAGTTCTTGAATTTATTACAAATTTAGGTCATTCCTTTCTTCTGAGGATAACTTGAATGTTTTACAGAGATAGAACTTCTTTGATAAATAATGTTTTTGTTTATGTGATCTCTTAAATCATTGTACATATCCATATCAGTTTTAGTATTAGTATATTATAACTAATAACATGTATAAAGAGGATATCCATGTCATACCAGCTGATTAAAATTGGCCAGGTTTCTAGGTATAAAATCTTCAAAATATTACACAAGAATTGAATTTGTTCTATCAGGATGTTTCCTCTCTACTAGATCCAACCGCAGCCCCAAAAGTTGCATGTTCTGGCATAAGCTCAGCTTTCAGTAGCTCTGGGCAAGTAACGTCTGTGAACCATGCTTTCAACATGATCAGCTGTCTTCCCAACATGATGTGGTTGGTCTGATTGACTAGGCTTTGTCTTCACTAAACTAGTAAAACATCATGCAATCAGGCTGGGGTTAAGAGTATCTCATATCTCTGTATGGCTAATATTTTGAAACTTTTATTACTTGGAACAGGTTTGATTTCAGTGAGACATGTCATACCAGTACATGAAAGAGAGCCTTTGTTTTGCACATGTCAGTTATGAAAGTTCATGTTAACTTCATAATATTCATTAGCACATGAATACATTCCATTTATTAGATTTCTATGTTTATATAGTTTATAGTATACAGAGTGATATATCTGGATAACAACTTCTTTAATATGAAAGTGACTACATCATACAGAAAATACTAGCTCCTATTTGATGAATACCAAAAATAGGATACCAATACCGGTAAGTATATTTTCATATGGAAAAAAGACAGCACCTTGATCTTTTTTCACCAGCAGAAGTTGCCTGTTAGAAAATAGACAATGTGTTGGTTAATTTTACAATAAGAGAGAACTGTTATTTAACAGTTTATGGAAGAAAATATCATTCAGATAACATTTCAATGATTAATTGTGAGATCTTTAGAAAACTATAGACGACCTTTTGAAATGGGAATGAATTTGTAACAAACTCTCCCAGAGAACATTGAAAGTTGGATCAGGGTGGCTTGTTTCAAAAACTAAATAAATTGGTTGTTCTGTCCTCTTAAAGCTGTCCGATAGCAAGATTTCTATTTTGATTTTGATACTTTATGTATAAGTTCATAATCAACATCTCGTATAATGGATGAAATCTGTACTGATTATTGATGTATGTAATATTATTACTGCAGATAATGGAATATGAATAGTATGTCATTGCCAGTGTGTGTGAATCATAAACATTTGATGATCTGTGATTTGTACAGTATTATGTATACATTGATTCAAATAAAACTAATTTTGGTAAAAAAATCTTTGTTGTTCCTTCGAAACCTGTGAGCACAAATTATGAACATGATTCAGTCATGTTTTAGACTTACCTTAGATATTCATGTTTCTATGCTCCAAAGGAAAAATGTCCGAGTATGGATATCACATGATTGTGTAGGACCTTCTCGTGTATGTCTTGACGGATCACTTCCTGTCCTGCCTCTTGGTATCGTCTAGTAGATAGCCCCGTTAACAAGTCTAAATTTTTGGTCGGTAAGCATAGGAACATGAACATCTAAGGTAAGTTGAGTTCAATGGATTAACTTTGTTCTCTGGAACCTTCTTTTCCAGTATAAATCACATAAGCCTCTTTTCATCGGATTGTAAACAATACTGAGTTTCTACTTAAATTTGGTAACATTAAACAAAATTTTGATATTTCAACAGCTTTATATAATATGAAATGTTCATTTGAACAAGCATGTAGAATTATCAATATCCTTAATGTTTTAGTTAATCATGTTTTGCAATTGTTGCAAAATGTTTAATTCTATAACTGGTGCTAAAAAACCTATTTTATTGATAGGTTAACTAACTTATATCAAGCCCATGAAACCACTGAAAGTAAGAGTTTGAAAATTTGTGCTCTAGATACATAACTGTTCGGTGTGTTGTATTTGTGGAATCCAAAGAATATTACCTTTTGAAATCTGAAATCTTTAAAATTTTAAATGAAATGAACATCAGATAATGATTTTTGACACATTTCCTTGAACTCAAAATATGAGTTTTTCTTCCAATTGTGCGCTCTCTCATTGAAATTGCTGGTTCTTGTGTTATCCTTCTTTTGAAAACGAAAACAACTTTCAGATGATTGTAAAATTTATTTAGCTTTGTATCCTATATATCACACATTCAGAGCATTGATTGTTGCACACAATGATGTTACATGATTTTCAGGGATATTAGGAAAACAAAGTATTTAAGAGTCAAACATTTTTATCTGCTTAGATTTTAGAGGCTATCATTACTAAGTTAAAATGAGGTTGCTACAAATACAAAATTCTTGACCTAAGATTTTACAGAGGTTCTGAAATACATGATTAGTGATTTAGACATTCGACAATCAAACTTGCAATCATTCAGGAACACGATCTTTCATATAATACATTATAAAAACAGGTGGAAAAACAATCTCTGTATTTACATTCAACACATCTGTACACATATAGTTTGTTACATGAAATCAAGGTTGGTATATTTTGTAAAATGAAATCAAGGTTTGAATAAATATATGCACACTTTCCCTGAACATAAATATGTTGACATTATCTCTTATTACAACTTGATAAAATGTACAATTATCAATCTGATGGCAAAACAGCAATTTATTCTCTTCTTATTATGCATAGATTCTGATACTAGATTATTAATATTTCATAATATGCTTTAGAAAGTTAGATTTATTCTTGTATTATATTTCTTGTTAAATTCATACACAGGTTCATTGACAAAGACTTGATAAAATATCTTCCCATCTAAACTTGATTTTAATTATGATTGAAGCTCCAATTTAGAAGGCAAATAATTCTGCGTATTAAATTACATAATGATATATATCATAATATATATATAAGAATACTATCCCATGATAGGTATAGCTCTGTGATAGGTGTAATCCTGTGAATGGCACAAGTCTTGTTCTTAAACAAAGGCAAGTTACGCAATGTCAGTTTTCTGAGCGTGAGGTAAGATGTTATACAGTGTGCAGCCATCTTTGTGGTAAACAGGCAGCCATCTTTATGGTCAGTTTGTATGTATGAGCACTTTATAGATTGGCTTTCTTGGGCTGGATCTCCTTCAATTTCATGGCGAGCCCCATGTTCCCTGTGATCTTCAGCTTGCCTTGGAAAAATGCCTGAAAGTTGAGAAAAGGAAGTTGAATAATTATGTTTGTAAGTGTTATAGAGAATCTTGCCCCAATGTATTTATTCCTCTAAATGTGCTTGATCAAATGAGTATACATCTGAAGAGGTTGTTTAAAATGACAATTGCATATATACTGTTTGAGTGGCATTCTAGAAGTTTGTTATATAATTATAATAAGTTGAAAATGACATTTTAGTTCAAAGGCCTTCAAATACTGGAAAGGTTTCCTATATCAAACATCCATTTGAACTAGTTAGCAGCCCCGTCTTATTTTAAGAACAATAAACCTACCTGCTGTGGGTTAAGTTTTCCTGTCATCAGTTTCAGCAGGTCTTCATCATTCATACTTATAGTGACATCAGATTTAGCTGTAACAAGAAATATTTCAGTGTATAGAACACATTTATTACCATAATAAATCATGTCTATATGGAAATGGTCTTGCATATGAGAATATCATTAAAAATAAGTTAAAGGGGGACTGATAATTTTATGAATCAATATTTATCAAATATATCATCATCAGTGTGAACCTGAGGAAACCTAAGAGTGAATAAGATTGAATAAACAGGAGAAGATATCCTACCAGAAACTATCCCTGTATTTGCCCATTTAAGCACCTTTGCTTTTTTATCTAAACTACTAGAGAAAATCACTAGCTAATCATTATTATATTAGTCACTTCATCAAGCTATGATTTCTTGTTTGACATTACCATGACCTTAACCTGTGTATGAAACAAGGTCAATTACAATATATATGCCATCTTCCTACGCAAAGCCTAAAACGCCATTTTTCCGAACTGTAAGTTTCATGCCTTGCTGCATACCCTTGAGTTTTCTGTGCTTGCTCTCCAGCTTACTATGAGAGAAAGCAATAGTCCAATCAGAAAGTAACTCAAGGTTGCTAACAATCATCTGTAGGAGCGCTGATATCAGCACAGAAAACTTAAGGGTCGTCAGCAAGGCATAAAACTGACAGATCGGAAATGTATTTATGCAGGAAGTTAATTTTGCCAAAAAATTCTATTTAAATTGACAAATACTTTGGTGCTGATTTCTTTTCAAGCTTATTTCATACACTGCTGTTAATCAAACAAAAGTTATTTACCATTTTCACCAAATTTAACAGAGCCACTTCCATTCTTGGCGTCTACAATCCAGAGCCCCTCCTTTCCATTGTCCCCCTTCACCTTGAAACAGAACACGCCGTTCATCTTCTTCACGATGTTGCTGCCATCCTGAAGTCAGACATATCAAGATTAGAGTTAGCGAGATACATGTGTTGGACAGTGTAATGCCAGATGTATATAATAGACATCAAGTAAAAAAAAGTTTCAAGAAGGCCATTAAAAAACAAGAATTTAAATTTGTTACATTTCAGAGCTCATAAACAGGGACAAAACGTGTGACTACAAAACCTCATAAAACAGGAGATAAATACTTGAAACTCAACTCCTACTTTTGCTTGAATATCTGTCAAGTGTTATACCATATTGAGGAGAACAAAGATTAACATACTCACAGAGTCAATGTGTTTTTTTATCTCCTTGAACGCCGCTGCTGCCTTGAAGTCACTCTCAGATGAGGCACTGGCTGGAGAGGCTGCGATACTGCTCCTAACGATAACAATTTTCATTGAAAAGTTAATGGCTATTTCTTTGAAATAGTAGTTCTACAAATATCAACCATTTACAATTCAGGCAAAGAATATTCTTAATTTGCCAGAAATAAAACTATGTAAATCCTGAGTACAAATTTGCATATTGATCACTGGTGGTTTGGCATCATTGATTCAAGTAACCATGACGTGTTCTATCTTACACCTTCCACATCTGATTTCATTATATTTTCAATGTAAATAACTCAAAATGAGTTACATAGAGAAGTCAACAAATGATGAAATCTATGACTTACTTGTTGTACTGTGGGAAGCCCATCTTGTATAGACTGACGACCGCGGCTCCCCCGAGACCGATGTTGTGTTGAAGAGCGAGCTGTGCGTTGTCCACCTGTCGTCTTCCTGCCAACCCTCGCAACTGCCAGCACAACTCTGCACACTGTGCTAAACCTGCAACATCAGTTAGTGCAAGTATAACTTATTGCTGTAAGGAGCACAACCAAGTAGCTAATCCTGCAACTAAAGTCAATAAATACAAATGAGGTGAGGAGCAATTGGGTTTCAATCGTTCTGCAGATTTTTTCATTGAAGTCATTGCCTCTAATTAAGGGTGGGTACAGCCAAACCATATACGTACATGCACTTAGTCATGCCACATCAGTGTAATTGTATCTGCCACTTTTGTATCTTTTATACAGGTCAAATGTTCTGCACATTTTTTCACTGAAGACATTGACTCTTATTAAGGGTTGGTACAGCCAAACCATGTAAGTACATGCACTTAGTCATCAGTGTAATTGTATCTGCCACTTTTGTATCTAACAGGTCAAATGTATCATACAATATGTCTATCTATACAAACAGCAATTAGACTTGCATCAATGAATACCGACACTACCCAGATGACAATTCAATTGAATTTGAGATATTTGCCCTAAACTTAACACAAAACAACATTTTATTGTTAAAATGCATGATACACATTGCCATGGATAACAAGGAATATATCCTTGATACTGCTCCACATAGCAGTTGTAGAGTTAGCATCAATAATTGCAGCTCAGATTAAAATTGCTTTTAGCCCAACAATTGATTGTAAGTGTACCGGTATTTAGATATTGAAGGAGCCCTGAAGCCTTGAAGAAAGATGTCGAGAGTCTTGAAGACTCCATTCCATAATATCTGTATATTTTTCACTACTATGCCATCAACATTACAGTGACAAGCAAATTATACAGCTTGTCATACATTGTACTACAACCTAAGAGCATTGGCTGTCACAATTGAACTCCAGAAAACAACAAGATGTGTTTGTGAAACACGAATGCCCCCGGATGCATCCTGTTCGCTGTGTCAAGGTCAAGGTCACAAGGTCAAATGACATGTTCATCTGAAAGGTCTCATCACAAGGGATCCATATGTCAAGTATCAAAGACCTAACTCTGACCAATCAAAAGTTATGACCAAGGTTAAAGTTTTTGTGGACAAACGGACGGAAAAGGTCAAATGTCATGGTGTCATCTGAAAGGTCTCATCACAAGGGATACACATGTCAAGTATCAAAGACCTAGCACTGACAGTATAGAAACTATAGCCAAGGTTAAAGTTTTCGGAAGAGGCTCGCTGTGTCAAGGTCAAGGTCACAAGGTCAAATGTCATGATGTCATCTGAAAGGTCTTATCACAGGGGATCCATATGTCAAGTATCAAAGAGCTAGCTCTGACCAATCAAAAGTTATGACCAAGGTTAAAGTTTAAAATGCTCGCCGTGTCAAGGTCAAGGTCACAAGGTCAAATATCATGGTGTCATCTGAAAGGTCTCATCACAAGGGATCCATATGTCAAGTATCAAAGAGCTAGCTCTGACCAATCAAAAGTTATGACCAAGGTTAAAGTTTTTGTGGACAAACGGACAAACGGACAGACGGACGGGCGGACAGACAGAAAAGGTCAAATATCATGGTGTCATCTGAAAGGTCTCATCACAAGGGATACACATGTCAAGTATCAAAGACCTAGCACTAACAGTATAGAAACTATAGCCAAGGTTAAAGTTTTAGGAAAAGGCTCGCTGTGTCAAGGTCAAGGTTACAAGGTCAAATGTCATGGTGTCATCTGAAAGGTCTCATCACAAGGGATCCATATGTCAAGTATCAAAGAGCTAGCTCTGACCAATCAAAAGTTATGACCAAGGTTAAAGTTTAAAATGCTCGCCGTGTCAAGGTCAAGGTCACAAGGTCAAATATCATGGTGTCATCTGAAAGGTCTCATCACAAGGGATCCATATGTCAAGTATCAAAGAGCTAGCTCTGACCAATCAAAAGTTATGACCAAGGTTAAAGATTTTGTGGACAAACGGACAGACGGACGGACGGAAAAGGTCAAATATCATGGTGTCATCTGAAAGGTCTCATCACAAGGGATACACATGTCAAGTATCAAAGACCTAGCACTGACAGTATAGAAACTATAGCCAAGGTTAAAGTTTTAGGAAAAGGCTCGCTGTGTCAAGGTCAAGGTTACAAGGTCAAATGTCATGGTGTCATCTGAAAGGTCTCATCACAAGGGATCCATATGTCAAGTATCAAAGACCTAGCTCTGACCAATCAAAAGTTATGACCAAGGTTAAAGTTTAAAATGCTCGCCGTGTCAAGGTCAAGGTCACAAGGTCAAATATCATGGTGTCATCTGAAAGGTCTCATCACAAGGGATCCATATGTCAAGTATCAAAGAGCTAGCTCTGACCAATCAAAAGTTATGACCAAGGTTAAAGTTTTTGTGGACAAACGGACAGACGGACGGACGGACGGACGGAAAAGGTCAAATATCATGGTGTCATCTGAAAGGTCTCATCACAAGGGATACACATGTCAAGTATCAAAGACCTAGCACTGACAGTATAGAAACTATAGCCAAGGTTAAAGTTTTAGGAAAAGGCTCGCTGTGTCAAGGTCAAGGTCACAAGGTCAAATGTCATGTATCATCTGAAAGGTCTCATCACAGGGGATCCATATGTCAAGTATCAAAGAGCTAGCTCTGACCAATCAAAAGTTATGACCAAGGTTAAAGTTTTTGTGGACAAACGGACAGACGGACGGACGGACGGACGGACGGAAAAGGTCAAATATCATGGTGTCATCTGAAAGGTCTCATCACAAGGGATACACATGTCAAGTATCAAAGACCTAGCACTGACAGTATAGAAACTATAGCCAAGGTTAAAGTTTTAGGAAAAGGCTCGCTGTGTCAAGGTCAAGGTCACAAGGTCAAATGTCATGTATCATCTGAAAGGTCTCATCACAGGGGATCCATATGTCAAGTATCAAAGAGCTAGCTCTGACCAATCAAAAGTTATGACCAAGGTTAAAGTTTAAAATGCTCGCCGTGTCAAGGTCAAGGTCACAAGGTCAAATATCATGGTGTCATCTGAAAGGTCTCATCACAAGGGATCCATATGTCAAGTATCAAAGAGCTAGCTCTGACCAATCAAAAGTTATGACCAAGGTTAAAGATTTTGTGGACAAACGGACAGACGGACGGACGGAAAAGGTCAAATATCATGGTGTCATCTGAAAGGTCTCATCACAAGGGATACACATGTCAAGTATCAAAGACCTAGCACTGACAGTATAGAAACTATAGCCAAGGTTAAAGTTTTAGGAAAAGGCTCACTGTGTCAAGGTCAAGGTTACAAGGTCAAATGTCATGGTGTCATCTGAAAGGTCTCATCACAAGGGATCCATATGTCAAGTATCAAAGACCTAGCTCTGACCAATCAAAAGTTATGACCAAGGTTAAAGTTTTTGTGGACAAACGGACAGACAGACAGACGGACAGGTGAAAAACAATATACCCCCGGAATCTCCGATTCGGGGGCATAAAAACATTCAACCAAAACCTCACTTGTCAAGGAACAGTTACAAACTTAGTTAAAATTTGCTGATGGTAAAGTGTAATGTCGAGCTAGAGCATTGAAATATTCAAAACAACTCAAAACAATGAGAAGATAATAGAAACCCAAAATACAGTAAATTACTGTGACAAGCCTGAAGGACTAACTCACTATAGCAAAAATACTGAAGCTGTTGACCACTATTAACACGAACCTGACACAAAGAGGTTACAAAATGAATAGACTTTCCATAATGCCACTTTGTTTCCCTGGGTACAATGGCTTTGAATGCAAGCCAATCAAACATGCAAATACAGAACTATTAACCCATTAACTTCTTTAACTATTGTACCACCTGTTGATTTCAATTACAATTGCGATATAGGTTCTTAATGTCAAATTGAATCTCCCACAAAAGTTAAACAAATGACAATTCACAACCTACCGGTAAAAGCTATTAGCAGTAAATGAATGAGTGAACTTTGGACTGATATGAACAACACCTTATGTATGAGGGAGGGAGAGTGTGTTATCAGTTCAGGGAGTGGGAAAGAAACCTTTGACAAAGGGCCATTTTTAGGGATTTTAGTAATATTCTGAATTTGGAATGGGCCATTGCCCATATGTCAATTGTAAACTACATAATTTTAATAGGATATTTTTTCATCAAAGGTGCAGAATGGCCCATGTCCTCTGCCTTTCCCAATCACTGTCAGTTAGGTTACTATACTCATTATCCTTAGAAGTATTTCTCTCAAAGCAGAAAGAAGTGATAAGATTTCGAAAACATCAAACACAAAATCCTTAATCACGAATTCGAAAAAGTAGAAGCAAAACATCTATTCACTTAACATCATGAAAATCATACTTTTAGAAGAGAGAAGACAATGAGATAACCTACCGGTAGCTCCTAGTGGATGTCCTTTGCTTATGAGTCCACCGCTTGGGTTGACAACGTACTTTCCTCCGTATGTGTTATCACCCTGGTCAACCATCTGAGCGGCCTGTCCTGATAACAGATAACCGGTACAGGGCCTACAACTCTCTAGACATGACACAGCTCAATAACCAGTTGACCCACTAACCTAGTTTATTGAATGAACATTGTACGGTACAATACACTCAATGATAATTTGCTTGGTTAGCAACCCGTGAAAGGGAATGTATTACATAATGGCAAGTTGAATGCATCTGAAATCATGCTCATTTGTGATTTTTAACATTACAGGTAACCACAGGACCAGTCCAAATACTTCTGATTTACGGAAGTTTAATAAACACTTATTGATAACATGACACATGAAATAAGTTAGGTGATTGAATGGGCATTTATAAAAATCACTGCTTTAAGCTTGTGTGTGCATTCAGGAGACATTCAAAGGCTGTTTACAGCAGGTGAGGTTGTTGCTAATTTAATGAAAAGAGCTTAAAACTTTGGTAACTTAAGCAATGATTTTCTTATGTTAGGGAACAAATTGTTACATATTAAAAACCTGTCAAATTGTCTAATCATAATGAAGTGCTAGTGTCTATATATTATTCAATTATAGACTGGTGGTTAGGTCAATACCAGTTTTCAATCAATCAATGTTTATTGTACGCAAAACCATAGGCCCATATACAGTCCAGTTACATACTTCTCAAAATGAAACAGTACAAAATATACAAGGCCATTAATTGACAAAAGGATTTGTGTGATATTAAAGCATGGTGTATATAAAGTGCAATTTTAAATTGAAGGGAAGGCTCTTGCAAGATAACAACTTCTTAAAAGAATAAATGGTATTGGAACTTGACGGAGGTAGATTTTTAGCTCTTAGCTGATCATAGATAGGACAGATGTATAGAATGGTCCTCATTTTCAACAACATTGCTACAAAATTCACATCGTCTGGCTAGTTTCTCAATACAGAGGTCTACCTTTATTCACTTGCAGATCATTAAGGCAGAGTCTGAATCTTATAATTGACCTTCTTATGGGCCTTGATTTGATATTTTGTAGGCATGTTTCCGTTTTGAAGTTAGATTTGATGATTTGATATATATCATATCTTGAGATTCCCCTAGAAATGAGTTCCAGCCTTGCTTAAATATGTCTTTGGCGAGCGTATGAATATGGTTAATAAAAGAATGATGTCCATACGAAGCTGAAACCATATTTACAGAGTAAATTCTTTACTGTCGAAACCCATGTGTTTTTACCCATGTCATTCAGGTAGTTAAACATATCAAATGCTTTCTTTGGTATGTGATGGACTGGCATATGAATCAGTTAAATCCAGTAATGTAAGCATCTAGTGAAAGATTCAATGTATATTGGGTAGCGTTCACACTCTCCATTCACCATGCTGCTTGGAGTTGACATTCAAATATTTTAAAATTTCTTGCAAACAAACAAACGCATTTTCTCTATTGAATGAAACCTTTGACATAGAGTAAAATAGGCTGAATTTGAAAACTTGAAAATTATTTGCAGCGTTCTCACATCAATTTTATGTAAGAGTGATTGCAGTTGACAGAATGCCCTTTTTTTATAGACCTGAAGAAAACAATATTGACGGAGGAAAAAGTCAGAGATCGATATTGTTTTCCTCAGATCAATAAAAACAGGTATTGACCGAATTCACCAGTCTATAATTGTTTTATTATGTCCGACTCTCGATTAAAAATGAAAAGGGAATAGAAAACCAGAGTCATGAGCGGCATTTCGGCTCAATTATTGGCAAGGACAGGTCAAGGACATCATAACAATAGCATGACATCACAAACAGTAGTTTGACGTCATCTGCTCTGTTTATAGTTAATCAAGTCAATATCACATTTAGTTGGACTCGGGGTCATGGGGATCACATCAATATCACTTTCTGTTGACTGCCACAAGACCGTTTTTTTACCAATCGGAAAAATATGTTGACATAATTAATACAATTACTACATCAACAAAACAAGCAAATAAAATATTATTTTGGTCACTATATATTGAGCATTCACTGATAAATCAGACCTACTCTATAAGGTGAAGAAAGCAGCATTCATAACTAGCATATCTTTAATTCTATTTCCGCCTTCAAACCCTCAGTTTTACAAGTCAAATCAGTAACTATGAGGATATTTGGCTGTCTTAACTAATACCATGTTTACCTCTTTAGAATGGCAGAGCAACAAAGGCAAAGTTTCTATTTAAAAACAAAAATAATTGTTGGCTCAAAAACAAACATGTCACATCAGCAACAATCTGACGTCATGAAGATATGATGAGACAAGGACATTGTTATTGTTGTTATTGTTGTTATCAGTCAATTATCACAAATCCCATTTTAATTTTCACTTGCGAATTTTTTTCATTTTTTTTCATTAATAGCTCCTGGTAATTCAGCATCAATCATATAACAGGGATTTTTAGTAAACAAAACATCAAACTGACACGACTACAGAAGAACGAATGAGTTCCTACCTTCAGGACAGAGGCCGAGTGCCTCGTACGTGATGAGCTCATTACAGGAGAAGCAATCATGAAGCTCCACAACATTCACGTCATCTCGGCTCACACCTGGTGGGGAGAAGTTGTCATTATGAAATACTTTGGACAGTCCTATCGGGGTAATTTTTGTGGAAACATAATTCAAAAGTACTTCCCAGTTTATACGTATATATGATTATTACATGAATATTTAACACTTATTTTATATATGTTAGTGAAGGTACCATTTTAGTTGTTCTAGATTTAACAATTTGCCAAATAGATTGCATCACTTTTCTCTTGAATCTTGTTTCCACAAAAAGTACTCTGAGAGGATTGTCCCTTTAAAAGATTGTTTGTATAATCTTGAAAAAAAGTGCATTCACTTGATTTGTATACATGTACTTGACAAAATAGGTGAGGGATATTGTAATTTTTTATGTTTTATATTTCAACAGATGGTCAATATAGAAACATATCACAATTTGTAATATTCAAACTTTAGACATCCCTAACTGTTTCTGTCCCAAATATGTTAACCAACATTGACTGTTATCTTCTAACTGATATTCCCAAAATGTGGACTAAATATAATATTATGGGAATGGCATGGAATTATCTGTGATTAATTGCTGCATTCTGGCATTCTCTAGAGATTAGACACTTTCATGAACCATTAAATGATTCTGAAGCATACATAAAATGACTTCTTTCACTGAAACACAATGCCATAACAACATTATGTAACTTATTCCTTGCTTTCTAGTTCTAACAATAGTTTTGTTAAATATGAAAATACACATTCAGAATTCCTTAACAATTCAAACAACAGTCATCAGAACATGACATAATCCACCGGTCCCTATTAAAGTTAACCTGTACGTTTTCATGGAAACAAAAATCTGAAGAAGTTGAAAGGGCACATCTTCACATGCTGAGTAATAGACATACCAAGTTCAATGAGGTAGGTCAAATAGTTTTTAAGTTCTGCTCCGGAATGATTACAGACGGATGGACGCATTGACTATATTCGAACAGGATTACACACCTGTGCGATAAAATGTTAACTTCATTGCCCTAGAGCATCTAAAATTCAACTCAACCAGTTAAACATGTATCTCCACAAAAAATAAACCTAAAGCACCGCCTCACCTGCTTTCTGGAACACACTGTCAGCAGCTTTCTTAGTCATGTCATATCCAACCTGCAGGATAAGGATAGCAGATCTTTTATTTTCTTGATAGAGACAGATGTATTATGTTATGGCCCATAATAAATTGTGCATGCAATTTCGACATTTGCTTAATATATTCCCTTGTGTCTTTTAAATATTGCTACCAGTGATCAAATATCAGGGGTTAAAAATATTTAAGTCCTAGGTCACCACTGACATATCAAATTTTACCTCTGACCAAACTAAAGATTCATAGGCATAGAAATAAGGAAGCAGCTGCCCAGAAATTTGTTGGGGGAGGGGGGAGGATAAGCATTTGGGGCAAAAAATTTGAGTTGACGTCCACCATATAGCAGCTTTTCGGCCTCAAAATAGAGGTAACAGCACACCACAAAGCCCTTTGGAAACCTGCTTATCACCCCCATCTCAATATAAAAGGGATCTTGCCCATCACATTCCCCCCTTCAAATGCAGTGTAAGGACAATAGAGATTATTAGATTGCCCTTGAAGATATGAGTAGGAAATTAGTGTAAAACAAATAAGAGAATGCAGCAAGAGAACTGACCATCTTCATGAGGCTGTCCTGGAAGGTAGTGGGCAGATCGGTTGCCATGTCCATAGCGAGGATCTCCACGGCCTGACTCTGTAGGTTGTTCTTCTCTACAAACTCCTCGCTCACCACCACTGCTGCTGCTGACCCGTCCGACGTCGGGCTGGAGAGGAAAAAATTATTATTTTTTGAGTTACCTGCATCAACATTGCCCGCAGAGTCATCCAAGAAGAGGGGACGAGAATGCATTGATGTAGGGAACTGAATGAAAGAGAATCCATTGACCTAGTGTTTTGAAGGAATGAGGATGCATTGACCTAGTTAACTGAATGAATGGAAATGCATTAATCTAGGGAAGGTAAAGGAATGAGAATGCATTGTACTTGGGATGTGAAGGAATGAAAATGCATTGTCCTAGTGATTTGAATGAATGAAAACTCATTAACCTTGGGAGATGAAGGAATGAAAATGCATTGTCCTAGTGAAATGAATGAAAACAATTAACATAGGGAGATGAAGAAAAAATAATGAATTGGTCTAGAGACTTGATAGGCCAATGAATGAGAATGCATTGATCTAGGGAGAGGAAGACATGAGAATGCTTATTAGGGGCCACAGGGCCACAAAAGCTATCAATCATAATCCTCAAGTCAAAGAATATATTCACATGGTTTCAGCTTTCTAGGCCTTATGGTTCCGGAGAAGAAGATGAAAATAGGTTTTTAGGACGTGGCCCCTGTGACCCTTATTGGGACCACAGGGCCACCAAAGCTACAATTTATAATCCTCATTATTCAAGGATTCCACAAAGTTTACGGACAAATGGACGGACGCCAGACACCATGCCACCTTACAGGCCAGATGAGCTAAAAATGTATGGACCTAGGTTGTTGAAGGAATGATAATGTATTGTGAAGGAATGCGAAGTATTGACCTAGTGAGGTGAAGGAATGGAACTGACTGTGGTATACTGACCAGCACTGCAGCTTGGTGAGAGGGTCGTGGATGACGGGGGCGGCCATTATCTGCTCCATGCTGTACTCGTCCTGGAACTGGGAGTATCTGCAACCAGCAGCACTCACTCACTTCAAACTCTTTCTTTTTAGCAATATTTGGATCATCATCACAAGACATAGAAGTTTGTATATATAATTTTTAAGTTCAATTTTGAAAATTTCAAGTGCTGTTACACTTCATAAGAAGTGTTGAATGTTGAGTTTTGAGGTGTACGAAACTCCAATGAAGAATTTGACACGCAGATATGTAAGCATTAGGGAAATGAAAATGAAATTATTTAAAACATTTTCTGTAAATTATACTTACGGGTTTCTTGTCGAGTGCTTGTGATTCTTGTATGCAATTTTGGCAAAATGTTCAGGTTTTGTTCCTGAAAGAAAATACATCAAACAATATCAAATAATTAGAGATGGGACGACTGGACTTACGGGGCCTTTTGAGATCTATAATCTGCGTAACGTAGTGAAGAAATTATTATATCATTTTAATGAGATTGATTTTGGCCAAATGTTGTGTTGTGTCCAAGGGCAAGGCACTCCATCCACATTGCACTCAGTTCAGCCAGCTGTACAAATGGGTACCTGAACAAGGGGGAGGTATAGACCAATACTGAGCGCTTGTTTATCGGCGGTACCGAACATACTATAACTCCAGGATAATAATACTAATGGCGCTTTAAGCATGCTTTGTCAAGGATATATGCGTGGTACAAGAAAGCTATTATATTATTTAGCACTAGAACTGTACCAACAACATCCTGTCTCAGAGTACGAACATTACGCTAACTCCACTAATCTGTACCCTGGATTCAGAAGCTAGAATGCTCGCGCGGCCCGACTTGGGATGTAGCCAATCAAATCATTTTCTCGTCACCTTCTCGATAAAATTTAAACGATAAAATGATTTGATTGGCTATATCCCAAGTCGGGTCGTTCGAGCGAATCTAGCTTCTGAGCCCAGGGTACAGATAAGTGGAGTTAGCGTAACGTTGGTTCCCTGAGACAGGATGTACCAACAAATACATCTTTGAAACATCAAATATATTTTTTTCAGCTATTTAGTTAAATGATCATGCCTACCATATTTCTTCATGTGTTCACGACCAGCATTCCCGAACATCTGAGCAGCAAACGGACTAGACTCGAGACCATATGTATTCATCATGACTTCAACATGCTTGTCCATTGGGTTTGTACGGTCATTGAACTGTCAACAGAGAAGTACAAATTGTGAATAAATATTATAAACACGTGCTTCCCGATAAAATGGCTCATCACATTAACGCAATAAATAATTAATTTGCACCAAAAATACCAAATAAATGTTTAGTTATCATGTTTACACCTTCAAGAGCAAAACTTGTGGATTATATTTTCTAAATGATCCTTCAGAGCAGAATGTCCTTTTTCAACGTTTCTATTACGTGTCTTCTATGATGGTGCTTTCAAATTAGTTGACTGAGGGTAGCCAGCCTGTTTACAAGAAGATATTTGGGTAATCTTCAATTTGTGTCAACGTTATACTACACTTATGATACTTGTGTCTCCAAATCCATACCCCTTGCTAGTTGCTATTAATCAGGAAATTACACAATTTTGTCTTATTATGAAAATTACATAACATATGTGCATAAATATATCCCCTTCATACAAGTAAGCAATTAAAGTTCTGCTGCCAATATGATAACCTTTAACCCCAGGTTCTCACTCAAATTAGTGACGTGCTAATGTATTCTGCATAATGCAATTCTCACAGCAAAACTTCTATACTGATTTATTTGGAAACAAAGAATTGTGATTTCGTGAAAAAGATTTACAGAAATGCTGCCAAATTTTTCTGCACCCTGTTACATCAGCATATAATATCTGCCTAGCTCAAACATAACCCTTTAGGCTATCGACTTGACAAGGTAAATGTATCACTGTTCCTCAATTATTCATGACAAATGAAATGTTATTGGAGCAGCCGGAAGCAAATATCTTCAACCAATGCATCCTTTCATCCAGTTGCTGCAGCTATAGCCGGATGGGAGTAATTCTTGGCTTGTAATATATAGAGCAATATAAGGCCATGGTTGTAATCAGGCTAAGAGCTTAATAAATACAAATAAGCTGATATAGAAGGATGCTTTGTGTAAAATATTTACACCATCTATCCCAAATTGCATCATCACTAACAAAAACTGGGTCACAAGTCAAATCAGACCACTCACTGCATTCTTCAAAGAGCCTCTCTGCATCTTCTCGAAGCCTAACGCCATCACACAGTCAGCCAGACCTGAAAAACAATACTTAGTCTATAACTTTAAGGTTGACAGTAAAAAGTTTTAAAACCTATTCAATTATTAACATATTAAAGGAGCAGTAGCACGTTATTAACAAAAGATTATTTTTCATTGATAATTGTAAGTTTATGCTAAATGTAGTATTTTGACCAAAGTACAGTGGAACCTCGATATACCGCGGGACATGGGAGACATGTTTTCATTCAGCGCTGTGACTGAAGCGCGATCGTCAAGATAAAATCAAAACAGGCACTTTCATCGACAACCCCTTTAAGAAATCTCGCGAGATAATTCGAGATCAGAGTTTTTAACAGTTACCCGTAACATTAATATAATCAACATATGAAATATAACATAAATATCATAAGTATTTTAAGAGAGAAATAAATACTTTATACGAAGGCTGTTATCAATACCATAACATTGGTGCGATATCTATGACACCAAAGATAAGCATTTGTCACAGGACGTATGCCAGGGAAGGTTCACTCCAATGCGCCGCGATGTTCAAGATAAATATTTCATTTTTACAGATACAATATACCAAAAGAAATAAAACATCTGGATCTTTTTACGACAATTCTATCTAAAAGTTTGTGTTTACCATTTATTTAGGTTAGTTTCACACTTTTTGGGACCTAATAAATGAAATTAATCTGCATCACGGATTTTGGATGTGTCCATCATGATAAGGGCAAGGGGTGATGGATATTATGATAGGACGATAGGATTTTCACTTTTTAACCTAAAAACATTTTTTTATTTTGTTTGTGCCGATACAGAATTTTTCACATATTTGATTATGTTTCTCTCATTGAATCTTTTAATGGGTTAAAATTATCTGGTTTAGTTCTTAAAGTTCAACCCCTGTAAAATAATGGTATGGTCTTCAGTAAACAAATATTGAAGGAAGTTTAGCAACCACGTGTGTGCTTTTTCACAGATGTTCCAATGATTTGGGAAGCATTTCTTCTTTATGGTGCTGATGGGAATTAAGATTTGCTATGGAAACCAAGTCACCCATGAAATAAAGTAAATATTTACTCTTGATTAGGGAAAATTTTACTGAATATGAACAACAAATTAGATCGATTCGTTTTGTGATTATTATTTTTTATTGACAATTTTTCTTTCTGATATTTGTAAGGTGTATGGCTGAAATGGAAAATAAAAAAAATTCCAAAACATATATAGTAACTCATTTACCGCTCTACTGTGATAAAAATAATTGGGGGACACATCCTTGCCGTGTTGTATCGCAAATCGCGTAGCAGTGGTTCGCCTTATAACGAGGTTCCACTGTATAAAGATTCACATAAAGTCCATTGGCAGCTATTTTTGTGTGAACAACTTTAATTCATTTGTGCAAGGAATCGCATGGCTGAACTTTTCATTATATATTTGATTTATTATTGCTTTATATAGTTTAATAACATTGTCTTTCAATTGGGACCATTTATTTTCATTTTCCTGACATCACCTAATATTCCCCCTAAAAACGTGCTACTGCCCCTTTAAACAAAAAAATGTTTCTGATGCTAGAGAATCCTCACCTCCCTCAACCAGCTGTTTGGCCATAAAGAGAGCAGTTGAGCCAGTAGAGCAGTTGTTGTTTACCTGGAAAATAGAAACGTTTAGAAAAGGGTAAAAAATAATAGGAAATTTATTTAAGGTTAACATTGTTTCATCAACAGGATGAGATCATCACCCACAACGTAGATTTATTCTAAGATGATGGTTTATAGCAAGTGACATACCAATATTTCAAACAGACTTTAAAAATATTCCCCGGTCTCTAGTTAAGAAACCTTTCATCTTGAATATCTCATTGACCATCAGGGGTCGAAATTAGACCTATTTGGGTACTAGCCATTTGGACTAGTGAATTATGGAGAGCATTAGCCCAACGACATTCAGACTAGCCAAATACAGCGATAAAATTGTATTTTCTGTAAATTCAACTGGTCCTTCGGACTACCAGTGATTGAACTTTATTAGCCCAGCATCTTTTTGCACTAGCCATGGGCTACCGGGCTAGTGCTAATTTCGAACCCTGACCATGCTGAAGTTAGTTAACAAGTTCCTGATCGTGAAATTCGCAACATACTAGTCTCCAGGAATAGGCATCTTAACCCAAACTCCCTTGTCAATTTTGTTAAAAAATAGCTGACAATTGCCACCAAACTTCCGGGTAGCTGTACCATCCCCTCTCCCTTTAAAAATTTCTAGTTCCGCCAATGCTGCCTAATGAGGTGAGGTGAGGTGATCTGGGGTTTACCGCCGATTTCAATAGTATTTCACTATATCGAGGCTGCTAGTATTATTGCAGGGAGAAAGCCTGCAACACTATTGTGGCTATGCATTGCAGTGAAACCTGCGAGCATTGGCTGGAACTAGCGAACCATGGGTGGTACTGCACTGTAATGCTGCCTAATGAAAGACTAGTTGAATCTTGTCTCTTCACTGAGACTTACATTGTACACTGGTATCCCAGTCATGCCCAGCTGGTACACAGCCCTCTGTCCACAGGTCGAGTCTCCTGCAAATAGTGGTAAAGAGTCACAACCATTCAGAACCCTCACAGTTCAAATAGAAACAATAATGAATGAAACAAATTGGAAAGTATAGATCTTCCAATGCATGAGGTGCAACTGATAAGGATTCTCAGTTGGTAGTACGACTGCTCATAATTTGGGTTCCATTCCCAGTCTTGTCATACCAAGATGATAAAAGATTGGAGAAGTCGCTTCCTAGCTTGACGCTCAGCATATAAAGGAACATCTTCCTACGCAAAGCCTAAAAACCCAGTTTCCAAACGGTCAGTTTTATGCCTTGCTGCCGACCCAGAAGTTTTCTATTCTTGCTCTCTAGCCTACTATGAAAGAAAGCAATAGTCCAATCAGAAAGTAACTGGAGGTTGCTAACAATGCCTGTAATGGCGCTGATATCAGCACAGAAAACTCAAGGATCAACAGCAAGGCATAAAACTGACAGTTTGGACACTGGCGTTTTAGGCTTTGCGTAGGAAGATGAGTAAGGACAGTATATCTCTTGAACTGGTACTGCATCATAGCTGCCGGGTGCCATGGGAACACAAATACCAAAATTACCAAATTACTGTGTTATGAGGACAATTAACAATTAATATTATTATGATACTTCTTTAAAAAATGAACAAAACCTTGTGCTTTTGATCTTCAGTATATCATGTGACATCAGATTATTCTATCTACTTTCTATAGCATGTGTTTTTAATCCATTAACAGTGATTGGGAAAGGCAGGGGCCATGCACCATTTTGCGTATTGAATAAAATGTTGAAGTTTACTATTGATATAATGCGCAATGGTCCATTTGAAATTCAGAAAATTACCAAAATCAAAAGATGTCTTTCCCAATCCCTGCATTAAAATTCTTTAAATGACATTATGCGTCTTAACTCTGCACATATTAATTATAAACATAATTATATAAATTTGTATTTAATCAATGAATATTTCATTTCATCTTTCCTTGGCAAAAAATCTTTAATTTGATTTAAGACGAAAATACCTACCATACACATAGCCTACACAAGCTTGTTGGATCTGATCGTATCTCACGCCTGCATCCTGTAGAGCTTTCGTACCTGTAAAATATATACAGAGGTTGTATGTAGTATGTCATTGCATTTGTGCTCTCTCATGTCTTCTCAAATGAAAATGTTATAAATTGTCGTTATTCATCAAACTTTGTGTGAAATGTAAAAATGAACTTTTAAGAAATGAAATTTTGCACTAAGAGCTAGAATAAGATCTTCCTATTGCCATTGTATTACGAAATATTTGAGCTGCGTATTATTATCTATATGTACGGTATATTCGATAATTAAACAAGCCTTTTTAAAGGTGAAGTTTGATTGTAGTTCTAGATACAGAGGTTGTATGTAGTATGTCATTGCACTTGTGCTCTCATGTCTTTTCGAATGAAAATGTTATTCTTAAATTGTTGTTATTCATCAAACATAGTGTGATATTAGAAGGGAACTTTTAAGAAATGAAAATTTGCCCTAAAAGTGATAATAAGATCTTCCTATTGCCATTGTATTACGAAATATTTGAGCTGTGTATTATTATCTATATGAAAGGTATATGTATTATTTGCATTACGTTCGCTTTTTGTATACATTTGGCATTTGTATATGGGCCAGAGGCCTTTAAAACAATGAAGTTTTTGACTTGACTATGACTGGCTAGCTCTAAATGAAATATGATTCATAGTTAACACCAATAATTTATCATGAATTAAATAATTTACAACTGACCAAAAAAAGTCAAGAAAATATGTACGGTCAGTGTACTGTTGTAAGATTCTTTTAACATCAAAATGTCTATTTGACTTTTTTATGTGTGTTCCCCTATGTTCATCATAACCTTATCACAGAATTTGTTAGCGATTATGTTAACTGATGACATGAAAAAATATTTTTAAAATAAAAGTACCGAGGGTACAGAAGCTCACCTTAAAATGAATGATGTGGTAATATAGTTTAATTGTGTAACCATATTTTATATGATAATTGATTATGGCTGCCATCATGATTTTTTTATCTTTTAAAATGCTAGTCTTCTGTTGGAAAAAATTAGAGCACGAACAAACATTAATACAAGAATGTTAATAAATCATGATTTGTTAACAAGCAGTAGGTTTTTGTATAACTTTTTTGTATATCTATGGCTGAATTGGTGACCATCTTGTATTTTTTAATCTTCAAAATGTTACTTATATGTGGGCATCCATATTAATTTCATTATCTTGATTGGTTTAGGAGTATTCATTTAAATGTCAATCAATAATAACAGGTTTTGTGACTCTTGAAGTCAAGAAATAGTCCCGAAAATCTCAAGAATTCTTTCTTAAAAGTACTTGTACAGTACCAAAGTTTTCAAACACAATCACAAAAGTCAACAAACTGGTTAATCCAATGTTAAATTAGTCACACTCTCAACTTCCAAAGAACTAAAAAAAGATGCACATAAACATTTGGAATATATCCCTCTGACACAAATCACAAATTCAACTAGTGATAAGTCCAATTGCCAACTGTCCAGGTCAATGTCTCATGTGATTCTAACTGAAGATTTCTGAATATTTTAAATCTTGACATATGTTAGTGCAATCTGATTGGTCAGAAAAGGCTAGCCACATGGGGGTTTATGCTAATTACTAGATATGATGACCTGTGATGACCTCTTGCACCTGCATGTAGCTTATGTAACTTATCCTCTTATGTAAGTTACTGTTATTCCATAATGTGAGTGTCTTCCCCTTAATTCAGTATGCAATACAGATATTAGGAGGGGAGTTGCAGGAGAGGGGCTGGAGGATAGGAGGGGAAAGGAGGGATAGAAGAGAGGTTTGCAATGGAAGGACAGGAGAGGAAAGGGGAGGAGGGGAAGGGGGGATAGAAGAAGGGGGGATAGAAGGGGTGGGGGGTAGAAGAGAGGTTTGCAATGGAAGGACAGGAGAGGAAAGGGGAGGAGGGGAAGGGAGGATAGAAGGGGTGGGGGGTAGAAGAGAGGTTTGCTATAGAAATAATCTGGAGGTCAACTCAGTAATATGTTTATTGAAGTATTTTAATATTAATTGCATGGAAACAACAGTTAGTGTTGAGAGTGAACAAATTTAATCATTTTAAATGCTTTTGAAAAGGATTTGTTTGAATTGAATGATCATTATAATTATCTAGATAATCATCGTTCAGATCGTAATCAGATCCCTCACTGGCTATGTTATTTGGCCTTTTATGAAGTGTCAGGAATTATGTAACCCACTGATATCATTAGATGTTTTATTTAAAAGGATTTATTAAAACACTCATGGTTCAGGCTGTTCGCAGATAAAGATGATTCATAATTATTTTTGTAACTGTATTTATAGTGTTGATAAATATTACAACAAGTGCATCAATACAAATATAAACACATTCATTTGATTGACCAGGAAATGTATTCTTTTCAATGAATTTTATGAAATCTAATTGAAAATTCAATATAAATGACATATTGACCATCTTGGATTCTTGATAATAAAATGAATGTGTCTTTGTCAGGAATCACTATATAAAAAAATACTCACTTTTCAGAATGATATCTTAATTGATTTAGTAGGAGAAGTACTTGGCCTGAAATCTAATTGAAAAATAATGACTTCTATGTTGACATGTTGTTCCCAGAGCCCCTTCAGCATGATACAATTATCATTTAGTTTTACAGGTTTTCATAAAACATATGGTATTGGAACTGGAACCTGATACAAATTACCTCTTTCTACAATAACTTATGTAGATTACTGTACATAAAAGCAGATTCTTGACTTATTAATATTAACTCATCTTGCAGATTGTTGTACACAAAAGCTGATTCTTGACTTGTTTAAATTGTTATTTGTAAAAAGTATTATTATTAATAGAATACAAGTATACTTTTCATAAAGTCAATTTATATACTTTCCATAAAGTCCATTGCTTAGACATGATAATTGCCATACATCATTATGTTGTATTTATCAATTAAGTAAAGATAACTAAGCAACATACAAGCAGGCAGGGCTGCTAGCCCCAGATCCTTAAGGAGAGTGTAGCAATTTGTGGATTTGGCTTTGTGTATTTGGAGAAGAATAGTGTGCTGAGCATGTAAACCTGAACTCTGGCTAAGCCCTTATGTGTGGTATTTAAAAACTTGACGGGAGAGAACATGCATTGTTGTGAAAAATATATATAATTTCACAAAACATAGTTAGCTTATGTCCTAAATTGATTTTGTGTCAAGAAGAACTTCTGTTAGATATAGAAATGGTACAAATATGAGTAAACACAGGAAATGGAACCTGATACAAAATAACTCTTTCCACATCAACTTATCATGAAGATTGCTAAACACAAAACTTATTGATGACAACTTTTGTGTAAGTTGTTATTCTTAGAAAGAACATATCACTGTCATGAGATTACAAGTCTAATTTCCATAACTCTTATTGCATACACATGGCCATATAGCATATTGCTCTGCAATATCAATTGGGTCAGATTATGCAACAGACTAGCAGCTGACACTGTGATGCTTGCAGCCTGTATCAGGATGTGTATTAGAATAAACACTGTGGACTCTAGAGGCATATCTGAACTCTGGTTGACCCCTTATGTGTGGTATTTAAAGGAATATAAGGGAGATACCATTGTTTAAAATTTAACATGATGTTTAATGTGATTGGGTTTTTGCAGCTAGTTGCCATGAAGATTTTAAGCAAATTAATTAATTATGTTTGTCTTATATATCTTAATTTTTTTTTAAACACTTAAAAATATAGAACAACTTGCATGACAATCTTAAATATTCCATATTCAAGATAATATTATGATTAGTAAGTTCAAATTAGAGAATTTATTTGATGCAAGTGATCACTTGATGAAAGCTTAAAATTTAATAATAATGATGTGTCATTGCAGCTGAAAAGTCAATATGGCTGCTTTTGCGACCATCTTGGATTCTCAAAACTGAAACGTCTACCTTTCTGTGCGGAATCACTATAGGTATAACATACTACAATTTAGAAAGTATATCTAGATTGGTTTAGGAGAAGTAGTCTTTTTCATGAAATCTAATTGAAAATTCAATATGGCTCCCATGGCAGCCATCTTGGATTCTCAAAACTGGAACATCTACCTTTCTGTGAGGAATCACCTTGGGTATAACATACTACAATTTCAGAATGGTATCTGGATTTGTATAGGAGGAGTAGTCTTTTTTGTGAAATCTAATTGAAAATTCAATATGGCTGCACTGGCGGCCATCTTGGATTCTCAAAACTGAAACATCTACCTTTCTGTGAGGAATCACCATGGGTATAACATACTACAATTTCAGAATGATATCTGGATTCGTATAGGAGGAGTAGTCTTTTTCATGAAATCTAATTGAAAATTCAATATGGCTGCCATGACGGCCATCTTGGATTCTCAAAACCGAAACGTCTACCTTTCTGTGAGGAATCACCATGGGTATAACATACTACAATTTCAGAATGATATCTGGATTCGTATAGGAGGAGTAGTCTTTTTCATGAAATCTAATTGAAAATTCAATATGGCATGGCAGCCATCTTGGATTCTCAAAACTGAAACATCTACCTTTCTGTGAGGAATCACCTTGGGTATAACATACTACAATTTCAGAATGATATCTGGATTCGTATAGGAGGAGTAGTCTTTTTCATGAAATCTAATTGAAAATTCAATATGGCTCCCATGGCAGCCATCTTGGATTCTCAAAACTGAAACATCTACCTTTCTGTGAGGAATCACCATGGGTATAACATACTACAATTTCAGAATGGTATCTGGATTCGTATAGGAGGAGTAGTCTTTTTCATGAAATCTAATTGAAAATTCAATATGGCTGCCATGACGGCCATCTTGGATTCTCAAAACCGAAACGTCTACCTTTCTGTGAGGAATCACCATGGGTATAACATACTACAATTTCAGAATGGTATCTGGATTGGTAAAGGAGGAGTAGTCTTTTTCATGAAATCTAATTGAAAATTCAATATGGCTGCCATGGCGGCCATCTTGGATTCTCAAAACTGAAACATCTACCTTTCTGTGAGGAATCACCATGGGTATAACATACTACAATTTCAGAATGATATCTAGATTCGTTTAGGAGGAGTAGTCTTTTTCCTGAAAGTTTACGGACGGACAGACGGACGGACGGACAGACAGACGGACGACGGACGAAGCGCCATGACATAAGCTCACATTTACTTTGTAAAGGTGAGCTAAAAATGTTCATTACTTAAATCTCATCTTTACATGATAGTCCAAATGAAATTTTTTTTGTAATCATACCGAATATGTGAAATAGTCATTTCTCGGCAATTACTTTTGAATTTTTAATAAAACTATTATTTTAGCCCTTGATATACTTTTCAAGGGACTAGGCATCACATTTTTGACTGATAAAGGCTGATAATGTTAATGCTGTTGCCTATGAATTCTTAACTTAACATTTGCTGGACATACTAAAATATTGAAGTAAAATTTGTTCACAGTATGTCAAAAGAATATGTGTTAGAATTGGACTACAGGACTTTACCTGCTTCTTTGGCCATATCTGGGTAGTCAAAGTTTTCGCGACGACCAGGCTTCTCAAACTGAAACATAAAATAATAATAATTGTCATTGCTTTATTTCAATTTCATATCTTTTTAATTGAGAAAAATAGAGCCATTGGCAATGCAAAATTTAGAATCCTGATTACTAAGGAGTCTGTACACAAAGTTTCAGCTTTCTAGGCTGTATGGTTCTGGAGAAGAAGATGAAAATTGGTTCTAAGGGTGTGTGGCCCCCGTGACACTTATTAAAGTAAAAGCTCAAACAACATAATGTCTCGCCAACCATGTTTGAAATCAGTAATATTGATGTACATTATTTATACATGAATAGCTAAAAGACAAGAAATGTTAAGGGTAATACATTTTTTCTGCTTTTGTATCTTTTTGTCAATCATTAATTACTAAATCACTGTCAAAAATTTTGATTTCATTTTGAATATTCACAGAACATCCAACAATATATTGTAGAAGTATTTACTTAATGACTTTCAATTTAGAGACATATATATGATTGTTCAATATTTTCAAAGCGGGGACCAACCAAGACAACTTGTGGGAATACGGCTACCCGTAATATTTTCAGAGTCCAGCAACAGAAATTCAAAACAAAATAAATATGCCCTTTAATTCACAAGCAATGTTTCCTAAATCCTAATTATAATTCATAATTAACATAAACTGAATGTTAGATGTGGTGACACATGTTTGTAATGTGTTTATCTCAAATCAAAATAATTGAGGAATTTCAGCTGTTGATTGCAATAATGATTTGGTTTCAATGAAAAACTATTAATACATTACATGCAAATTGCAAATACCAGTATATTAATTATTTGTCAACAATGACCAAATTTGCATATAAATAATATTAAGTTTTGCCTATTTTAAGTTCAAAGTGATAACATGATGAAGTTTTAGACTACATTTCTACAGAACAATGATAATAGTCCAAATATTGAAACAACTTTACTAAAACAGTGTAAAAGCAGTATGTATCTCTAAAACTGTTTTCTTCTCTTAAATGCATTTTTAGCTCATCTGGCCTGTAAGGTCTGATGGGCTTGTGGCATGACATGGTGTCCCTCCATTTGTCTGCCTTAAACATCCACTAACCTCGACTTTATCACTTCTCGATTTTTGTTCGAATATTTTTCAACAAAATTAAAACTGTTTTTTTGTTAATTTGTCTAATAAACGCCTTTAATTAGTCTTTCATTAAGACAGCGTAATTATCTGCTGTGAAAAACCTACCTGGGTTAGGGGCCATAAAACTTGCGAGGTTGTGGTGTACTAGACAGACTATACAGAGTAACACATCATTATTTCTATTGAAATACCTCGTGAATAATCGTTTAATTACCATTTATGTGGATATAATTTTTACACCAAATGCTTAGGAGTATTACATCGTCAAATGATTTATCTAACTGAGTGGGAAAACATTTTCTTAAAATCGTTAATTATTGTTGTTTTTTCTGTGGTATTGTTACGATAGATGTATAGATAACGAGGCTGATTCTGTTTATGACGTCACAAAAAAGGGGCGTGACCAGTCACACATTCACTGGTTTGTGGCCAGATAGGTCTTAGCGGCCCATCAAAAGTGGCTTTCGAAAACGGCTTTCATTACCAAACTGAACATATTTGAGGAGCGATCTTTGACGCACTATACAATTTTGTAATCAGACTTTTGTATATTCCAAAGAAGAAAGTGAAATATGTTTGTGGTTATGTGAACTGAGTGTTTCATGTCACAAAATTCCAGTCGTCTTAAAATGAAAGAATATTGCCATGACCACATACTGTCTGATCAATATACTTCTAAACTGAGTAAACTCTACCCTGTGCCTCATAGACTTACTGGTATAGTGAGTGAGTTATTGTTTTACGCTGCTTGGGCAATATTGCAGCCATTAGCAGTGTACTGATATAGCAATAGAATTGGTTGGCAACCTATTTTGAAGTATTTTCACAATATATTATTGTACTAAACCTTTGGGGTTAGATTTTGTTTTAGGTTTTGGGTTTAGGTATGTGTTAGGGTTAGGCTATGGGCAAGTATTCTTGGTAGCAAACCAATTCTATAACAGCTCAAACTTCCTTACTAGTTAAGCTAAACTTCCTTTTTGGGATAAATTTGTATTTCTTTAAACAAACTTTCTTTCCTCAAAAGGTTTATCTGGGGTTTTAATTGTAAATCTATAGAATGGGTATCTGTCTGTATATCTGTATAGCTTTCTTAGTTATATTTTCATTAAAGTATTACTGGTATGCAAAACAGATCTTCCCTTAATAAATAATGAAATAGTGCCGATTGGTAGGTAGGGCTATAATATTAATCAATGAAATATGTCAGAACAACATTCATATAATATAAAATGGATTTAAAACAATTTATTTTGAAGTAATCAGTTACTTCATAAATGATTTAAAAATAAATAATGATCAAAGATTTGCAGACCTAAAAATATATGAACAAGACTGCAATGACATTATGCATTTCAAAAACTTTTTAGCTGACATTTTAAAGAAATAAATAACAATCAAATTAAGAATTTGGATAATTATCGATTTATTATCAACATTGCTCATCATGATCAGAATGCCCAAAGGGTCAAAGTTTACTTGTTATCTCAGTGACAGTTCTCGTTCAGATATATATCCCAAACGAAATATATCAATAATTATGAAAATAAATTACAAATAAATAAATCATTGCGAAGAAAATGAGATAATTATCTCAAAATGTCACCTTGGTCATACCAACACCGACGACAAACACTCTACGGCCCACCATCTTGCTTATACTTCGTGCAGTGTTTACAGCGAGATGTGCCATGCCCGACCAAAGATCGATGGATACTATATTCCTACAAACTAGTCATTCTACTAATTAGGTTTGTAAGCGTCTGTTGAACTTCCGTGTTTAATTCTAAGAACATGTGACCTTTGATTCAGGATTCACTCTAAGACAAAACAATTATAAAAAAAAAAACTAAATTAAATTCCATTTTTAAAAAAATTTATATCACGTAGATGTTGATGACATTCTGTTGATTTAATATGGTAACAGTTGATTGATATGCCGGTATACAGGAATTCAGATGTAATACTGAAAAATTAATCTTCTTGAAAAAATTTAAAAAAAAAATTATACAAAGGTTTGTTGGAAAATATTTCAGTGATAAAAGGGTCCTTTTTCTGGTCATGTTAAACAAACCTTGAAGAAAACCCCCTCTAATCATTACTTGTTTGTATGTGTAATATAATATACCTCAGAGATTATCTGTAATAACATTCTAATTAATTTTTAAAAATTATAGTAAAATGATTCAAGCATACAACTGAAAGTTTTGCTTAGATAACATTTAGTGGAAACTGTTTATTCATCATTTTCTATGCAATATTCTGTTAGGACGTACAGAGAGAATCTCACTCAAGTGTCTTCTGATATCAAATATATCAACACAAATTGATAAAAGTAACAAATATCAGAGGCTTGCCGAGAATATTATACTTTTACAGGGATTGGGAAAGACATCTTTGACAATGGGCTATTTTCAGGGTTTTTGATAATATTTTGAATTTCAAATGGGCCATTGCCAATTATATCAATAGTATAATTCTAAATTTTAATGAGCCATTTTTTCATCCAATGTGCAAAATGGCCCATGGCCCCTCTCTTTCCCAATCACTGCTTTTATCAACGAGTGTTGATATATTTTATATCAGAAGACACGAGGGTAAGATTCTATCTATCATCCAAATCATTTTTCATCATATTGGCATGAAAAATATACATCTATGAACATTGCATAGCCCTAAAACTCCTAAACCAGTGATGTCATAGCATTGTGACGCCATTGTGGTTAATACATCATGACATTATAAGGTCGTTGTATTTATGACGTCATAGCATTGTGATGTCATTACTGATGATGTAAAACATTTGTGATATCAAGTATTTTCTGATTGCAGAGCATTGTTCACAATCTACTGTCAAAACTATATCTGCTATGGGATATTGCTTGATCTTCCATAATCAATACATGAATCTCCTGTGTAACAGAGTTTTGGATGATAAATGTAATATTGCAAATCATCATATTTCAGGCACCTTTCCTTTGAATATCAATTTGATATAATTATATCATGTGACTAAGGAGTGAGTTATTCTTTTAATTTTTTTTTATTGCATATGAATTTCCATTTTACAAAGTTGCAATTGAGTTTTCATACTGATTCTCAAAAACAAAGATTTTGGTATGCAAATAAGTCATTAGATTTGTGACATAGAAAGATGCAGAATGTTATAGATGATAGATTGAAAAGTTGTGTACAAATATCATTGGAAGGTGTGATTGTTTATCAAAACATAAGAAATATGGTAGAATTTTATTTTTTATACATATTGATATGGTAGAATTTATATGTATACTGTTTGTGATGTGACAAATAAATAAAGTCAGCAACAGACTGTCAGAAGTAACGAAGATGGATTCTTATATTACCTTTATATTGTGTAAGAATGCTGTGAACTAATTCTAATGTGGTATTTTGTAATTGGTTATATTTTAAGTAAAGTTTAAGATTTTTCTTACCAGTGATTTTAAAAAATGCCAATCAAAAAAGGAATTCTAAATAAATGTTTTACTTAAAAAATTTCAGAATTAAAATTTAATTTTAAAAACAAAAGATCAAATTAAAAATTATACTAAAGATTAAAATGAAAAACCACAAGTCATGATAGATTTTTCTTAGGATTTAAAACTTGCCCTTTCTCAACCGTTTAGACTCCCTGAGGCAAACTTAACTTATTTAATTAGTTGGTTGGGATGTACAATGATTCTAAGCCCGTCTGATGGACAGTGCACTACTTCCAAAGACGCACTTAGAGCACCTTGTCAATTACTACGCTTTTATGATTATACGCGCTGAGCAAACATTTCACGCGTAACAAAAACGTTTCATGATTTTTTTTGTTAATGCCATTCGAAAAAGTACAGTTGGTACGAGAACAGATGCAGACTCCTTGCTAAAAAGAGTGGACCTATGTTTTGTGTAATACTTCGGTCAACATGGAGGCTGTTCGGTTACAGTAATTTTTGGCGCGGGTTATTGTTACGATCATGGCACTAAACACGGAAATTCTTGTTATATTTTGTACATGAGTGATAAAATGGGGTCAGGATCAGTAGGATAACCATTCCCGATACTGCTGATCGAGGATTTGTACATCAAACCTGCCGCGATTTATTCTGGTGGAGCGATAAGTCAGGTGAGTGTAATGTCATTTTACAATGGTTTCAGGGTTTTCGATTCCTTATTTTTCGATAATAAATTTACAAAATTAGTCTGTTTTCGTCATTTAGATATTGCAAGTGCTCCATTATCACATCTATGGTGGTATTGTCGACCTTTTTTGTTGAATAGAATGTTATCTTCATGGGGTGATGTATGGTTTCCTTCCGGACAAGAATGTCCCGTTTGTTTACAGTTTGTTCCGGTGGCGAGGCTCGTGTTGCTTTCAGATAACCCATTGTAATCAATACATATTTACTGTAATTTTGGCCTTTATCATCGTTGTGATAATATAATGCTTGTAATATACTTCATATTTTGCATATTGTGTCGTATTTGTGTTGCAAATGATAGCTTTGGACTGTTGTTTCTCTTTCGAAGCCACCCGGGCTGTCAAATGCAATAAACCGGCAAGATTGATTTGTTTGTTCTTTATTTTGACACGGTTTTGCTAAAATTCGTGGTTATCCATCTTTCTTATCTCTACCATACATTTCTATTTCATTCTGTCAATGTGAATATTTAAATTCCTGTCTTAACAGGAAGAGTTCAATGAAGGGAAACAACTCCTTTACTTTATTTGTGTTTGGTCAGATTATGGCAGATATTGTGTTTGGATTTTTAATTCAACAATGGTTATTTTTATTAATAATTTTGAGTGTCCTGATCCATTTCAATGTTAATAGGACATTCTCTTTTACTCATTGTCTGAGCTTTTTGTTAAATCAAAATAAATATGTTGGTTATTTTTAGGTCCTGTTTATACCTGTGACCTGTCATGCTACACATGGTGTTGTGTATTGCAAAACCAATTCGGATATGAAAACTCTGAATTCAATATGTGCAAGTGCTTAAAAGTAAATACAAACTTTTAATCCTGTTTTCTCCAGGCTTTTGATAAAAATCAAACTAGCACGCCTTTCATGCTTTTGTCAACAAACGTGCCCTAGAAAGTTATTTGACATGATTGACCCACTAAAATCAGGTCATCACACGAATTTACAAATTGAATTTAGCTACAAATCCATGTTAACTTTGTGTAAGATAATATTTTCTTGGCTAATTCCAACTAGGGATGGTGCTTCTTTAATTCAAGAATGTGCATGCTATCTTGTCTAAATATGAGCGTTAAAAGCTATCATCATTGCTCATTGAGTCATTTTGGAAAAAATATTTTAAATGTTACATATTTGAGCTATTTTCACAACTCAACTTCACACTTTAAGAACTTTCTATCAATCCTGTTTTATTTGGTTGTGTATTTTACCATTTTTGCAATTATAGTTATTTATAGATAGAATTAGCTCGTTTTAAAACGATATATTGAATATTTACAGAAGTGTGTACCGATTCGTATCAGGTTGTTCCTGTGTTGTAATACACCGATATATCGATAATACCACGCATCCTTACAGAATATATAGGTGCATTAGAAGGTTCAATGCATATTATTATTAATACGATTCATGGAACAGTTAGCACGACACTTACAGAGAGTTACCGTTTCACTTATATTATTTCTGACAAGGAAGTTAATGAGTAACCAACTGCTAAACAGTGAAAGTAAAAAAAAGCCAAGTTATACATCTTACATAAATGTCATATTATTTTTACATATTGAACATTTAAATGAAACTCTTTTTCAAAGATTTTTTGTAACCAAATTTTATAAATTTTTGTGAGTCTACTCAGTCTTATAAATGTTCTATCAGAATTTAGTTAACTGTATCTTGCACTGAACCATTAGCATGGATGTAAATGCAACAATGTATTGTTACATGCTTAGGGAACAGGGAAACATAGTTGGTCATTACCAAAATGAGCAAAGCCAATACAACTAAGTACATCTTCAAGCTCAAATGCAGAGTTTATGGTCATGTTAATAAACTTAATATGGTAATAAGATGACCAGCAGTCTCGATATTGATAGTTTATATTCAATGACAAGATTGATCATGCAGAATATAATGGTATGTTCTTGTCATTGGGTATCCTTTACTAAAATGATATTTTCTCAAATGGACAGACCTGTAAAGGCCAATAATATAGATAACAAGGTTGAAAGAGTAGGTTATAACCCCTGCTGCATTTGTAACTGGATGTTTCAACTGTCAATTAAGGGACTAATTGTATGTTCGTGGTTAGTCAATGGGCATGTTGGCACAGTTAGTGAATTGCCTGTAGTTGTTTTAAACAGGGGTGAAGAAATCTTTTTAGTATTGTCAGCCACTGCAGTCGGGTTCCTGCATTAGTCATAAAGAATCTTGATCGAAAGTCAAACAAATATTGAAAATAGGCTGTTAATTGAAGTTTTGGGCAAGTCACAGGTCAATGACCTCTGACATACTATTTATTTTATCCCTGATAAGGTTTTAAAATTATCAAGTTTAAGTTGGTTCAAATTGTATAATTTTGAGAGAGAAGGCCTATTACTCATGATACTATTGATATTTTGTATTGTGAAATGTTCTTGTCTTTGCAACTCTTCAAAAACAACTTGACAACTTGTTATCACTGTACTATTGGACATTCTACATGACAGAACTGCTGATTCAGTTTAGAAGTTATTTGCTAATAATGTCTTTTGTTATTTGTGTATACCAGTAATGATGTTTATGTGATATACCTATATTATACAGTCAGGATATGTGACATATGGAAATAATCAAATAGTAACTAAAAATTTGGAAAAATTATAATATAATTGAAAATTGCAGCTGCAGTTTAGTTCCAACAAATCAATGATTTTTAAAGTCAATTATATTTTGAGAGTTATTTTAGTCAGTTTAATTTAAGTTTTACTCATTTTGAAAAAAAAATTTCACACAGTGACACTTTATAGTGACTTATAGTCTTTTGAATGTTGACATTAAGTTGACCTGATCTTTTGTTGTACTTTTGTATAACTATGTAACAAAGGTTTCACATTAGTTTATTCATGACTATGCTGTTGTTTTCAGAATGGAATCTAATACATAAAATCGTTCCAAATGAAAATGAACGGAGAGACTCCCAGTGTTCCAATAACCACCTTGGCTGGAATATCTAGTCTCACTGACTGTAAGTATTTGGAATTCTTTTCAAGTCATGTCAATAAATGTAAATTTACCTTATCAGTCAATGAAACGTGTTTATATAACTGTTGTCCCTAGGTGATCATTTTGGCTTATTTTGAGCAGTTGGGACCCTTCACAATGGATAAAGAATCCTACATCTGAAATCTTAAGGACACCAAAGGGTGGAAAAATATGCCCAGGACCCCGCTAGGAACAACATTGTATAATGATTGTTGTCAGTGTCATGTGTCACCTATATTTTAATTGCCTTCATCGAATCGAAAGTATGGATGGCATTTTCATGAACTTTGTTATTGTTTTAACTGTGCTTGTTATTGTTTTAACTTTGCTTTTGGTGTTGACAATTTTCAAAATTGTTTTTACAGTGTTACCACAGCTACCATTGCCAACACCTCTTCCTCAGACGGTACACAACAAGAGCTTGTTGTATAATCCAAGGATTGCTGCTGATGCTAAGAGGACAATAGCTACTAGAAATGAGGGGTTGGCAAAACAGTTGACACAAGCATTACGGCAGACTTCTACTAATCATATGTAAGTTGAAAGAATTTGGATAAGAAAGAATAGTACATTTTTATGCCTCTGAATCAGAGATTCTGGGGGTATATTGTTTTTGCTCCATCTATCTGTCTTTTTGTACCAAATATCTTTAACCTTGCTCATAATTTTTGATTGCTTGGGGGTAGACCTTTAATATTTCACATGTGTATCATGACAAGACTTAAGATAAGGTCATAATTTTTTACCTTTGGCCTTGACCTTTAAACAGCAATTTTTTTTTAAAAACTTGGCCATAACTTGCGAAAAGATGGAGATAGACCTTTGATAAATCACATGTGCATCTATCATGATAAGGCCTTTCAGATGAGGTCATGATTCGTGATCTGCCACTGATCTCGTGACCTTGACCTTGGTGCCGCAAGCAGTTTTCAAAAACTTTAACCTTGGCCATAACTTACCATTGGATAGAGATTGACCTTTGATATTTCACATGTGCATCTATCATGATAAGACCTTCAGATGATGTTACGGATGTAATGACTTTTGACCTAGTGACCTTGACCTTGGCGTGGTGTCATCATAATATAGCTTATTTATATTTAAAGTTAATATACATTAAATTATTTCTTCAATCTTGCAATTTAGGAATGATCTTACAAGCTTATTTTGACCATGTATTTACTAAGGCATTAAATTGCAGAGAATTAAAGGACACCTTGGTTGGGGATTCTATAGAGGGTGACCTTCCACCACTCCTAAAGGCGGTCTTTCATAATGATCCTCAGGTGTTCAGTGGGAGAAATCTCTATGAGGGTAAGTAATTCTGTTGTAGCAGATGTTGCATCTTAAATTCTATCTGCTAAATGACTGCAATTTTTGCCATGCTGTTTCCACATTTCTCAGATCATGCTTCCTGAATTCTCTGATAAATTCTATGTGTAAAGGCATAAGAATTCGGAACTTAACAATTTATGGTTTTTTCATCAAAAGACACATTTGTATTTTGTTACCAAGAATCTTCATATGATTGCTTGTTAAAACAACTGATTAATTATCCATTTCTTCTCCGTTTTACCCATATATCCTTAATATCAAGTCCAATCAGTTATCATTTCATCTATACACATTGATTTCTACTCTTGCAGGGGTGAAGAGTTACCAGTCACAGGATAGTCAGCATGGACACTTTGTACAACAGTCATATCCATACTCCTCATCTTCACCGAGGTCAAACCAACATGATGCGACAAGGTATGTCAACTCATTGTGAGATAATAGCTTATGGGTCAGTCAAGATGTTTTAGTATAGAAATGCATACTAAAACATGTGATTTGTAAGAAAATGGTAATGTTCAACAGTAAAACATCTTTCAAGGGATGTTTATATGTAAATAGTTTTTATTTCACTGTATTTATTTTTTGCTTCCTTGTTCTAATATATCTTGCATTTCTTTCAGGGCTTCAAACTCGCAGTCACCACGTCTATCAAATCAGAATAACTCATTTTCATCAGGTAACTCCAGTCCTTTTCAACAAGAATTCACCTCATTTTCAAGAAACCCATATCAAAATTCAGGTATTTGGAGACAGTGTTGTGTGTAATTGCACTGCATGCTCGATAATGATAAGCTTAATGGTTATGATTTATTTTTTCTTGTGGGATGCTTCAACTAGGCAAATTTATTCTTTATATTGGTATTGTTATGTTGAGTCAAGAAAGGCCTATGAAATAACATTAGCATGAATTAATTTTGCAGCTACAATTAATGGCGACTGTTACCTTTCTGACGGACCTCTTCATCCGTCGGATCCCCATCGGGGAAGGGCAAACCACAAAGAACAAAGTAAAATGACAGGTTAGAAGGGCAAATATTAACATGCTGTTTATATTCCCTTGCTAATCTTTTCCTTTTTGTATAATTTTTATTTTTTTTTATATGCTTTACTCAGTGATTGGGAAGGACACTTTTGACAATGGGCCATTTTCATGGCTTTTAGTAATTTTCTGCATTTTAAAGGGGCCATTGTCATTATATCAATAGTAAACTTTTTAAAGATTTTCATGAGCCATTTTTTCAGAAAATGTGCAAATGGCCCATGGCCCCTGCCCTTCCTAATCCCTGCTTTACTTTTTGAAATAGATTTTGTATGTATGAAAGTCTTTTCAACAATATTGTTTAATGAGCAAATAATTCTGTAACTGTAAATCTATTTTATCTTAAAAGGGAATGCCTTTCCTTACTTTCTTTAAACTAGTTGCATGTATCATGATTAAATAATGGTATGAATAAGACACCTTTTAATTATGAACTTTAGATACAACATAAGATTAAGGTTGATCATTTGTTAAATATGTAATTTCATTTCCAGTATCCTCGCCGGCTCAAGCTACAGCAGCAGAGCGAGTGACACACCATCAAATAACGCAACAACCTTCGTCTTCAGTGCCAATTACAAATGTGGACAGTGATTTATCACGTTCTGGTCGTAGACGCTCTTCGAGCAGACATTCAGAACAACTTAGTGTTCTTGGTGACTTAGGGCCCAGTTTTGTGAATCCAAGGACTCTTGCTAATAAGGAATCTGAGTCAAAGTCGCAGAGGAAGAAAAATGAACCAGTTGTTCTTATTGAAATGTTGGATGTGAAAGTAAGTATATTTCTTACTAGGATGAGTAACTTTTCCTGATTGACTGTGAGAAAGCTGTGGCATTGCCACTATATTTACATTATGATGAGTCGTTTTAACAGATTAACTGGTAAAACATGTTGAATATGGTTACGTATGTCTAATCAGTATTTTGATAACTATGCAATTTGGTTAAAAGCAATTTGCAACTGATTTCGAAAGGCTAAGTCTGTACCTACGACCTCAAGACTGTTGATGTAAAGTTATTTTCAACCATTTTTTTATGAATTCACTTTCATCTCTGTGTAAGTCTTTTGTGAATAAAATTGTCACATTTACGTTAACATGAATTTCAGCGAAACTTGAGAAGTAGAAGAGAAAAACCAAATCAAATTGTTCGTCAAAATCAAACTACAGCAGAACCTAAATGTGCTGTTGAAAATAAGAGACAGAAGCAAACTAACAAAAAAGCAACCAAATCAAAAAAGGAAAACAAAGTGGTAGTGCAAAGTTGACGTTTTAAACTATTGAGATTTTTATTTTTGGTTCCATGTTATTGTTCATCAAACTATTTCTTATCAGTTTTATTTCAAGTTGACCGACCTTTAGTTTTTGCTATTGTTGCTCAAATGATCCAAACCGATACTTCAAGAAAATCATGAAATAAGTTTATTTACTTTTTGAAACGGATTTATTCAACTTTTTTGAAAATGTAAACTTCATTACATCTTAATTCACATAAAAAATTGTTGGAGAAAAATGTAACTAAATGTAAGATTTCTGATAAATCATTCCATTGAGAATCGTGATGCTTAATCTGAACATGTATTTGTGATACACATAGTTGACTTTAAAATGGATTATTTAACCTATATTTTTTCATTTTGAAAATTAGTATATTGTGACGTGTATTCCGAAACGTAGCATTCTATGATACGTATCGTATCCTGGCATATCTGTATCGTCACAACTTTGCTAAAACATAACCTGTTGTTCTGTTTGTTTTTTTATATCAAATTACTAACATCTTTACTAGCAGTTTCGTTGTCAATGTTCAATGAAATGAAATTGATCTTCATTTGACATTATGATCATTGATCTTGCATTGTGTGGCCAAGATTGTAAATAGACTGTGGAATCCAGGGGTCAAAATTAATATATTAGTCATTCTGAGTGGGAGTAGAAGTCGAAACAAATTGCAGCTAGCCAAATGCCTCTCCATAATCATATCATCTCAAAGTTTGCTTTGTTCTCCAGACCACATGTTAGCCCAGATTCTTATTACATTCCACTGGCCCTTTGCTAGTGCTTATTACAAATACTATGACAGGTGTCGACTGGAAGAATTGTTTCATTCATATAATTGTTCTCAATTCTGACCATGTCTCAATAATACTCGCTACTCTTCCATATTAAGTCTAGCAAGACATAGTAACTGGTCGCGTCGGCCTACCTATCAAATTGAACAATAAGGACTCGTTCAAATTTCAAGCAAATAACACTATTAGTAGCTGCTTTTTGACTGGATAAATCCATCCGACCACCTCACTGAAGTGAGGGTTATAGGTCGCTGAAAGGTCAGCTGACCTTTTGCTGTATCTTGCTAGACTCAATATTGGAGTGTGGTTAGTACACTTACATATTTATGGTACTGAAGCCACAGTTTGGTACATTTTGGGTTCAGTACAGTGCCAAAAACAAACTAAACCACAGTAGAACTCTTGAACAAACTTGAATATTGAAATTGAATTTTGAAATCAGTAATGGTGTGACAAAAAATATAGGAAACTCAGCTTTGGTTATGAACGTTTAAATTCTTGTTTTGTATTTTTGTTAAAAAATGTTTTTTTCTCTCTTTCAGACCTTACAGTCCATTGCAAAAGGGGGATCAGGTTAGTATTACATTAACTGAAAGAATACATTTGCATAGTTTTGTCTAGTACTATTGTCTTACAATTTTGAACCACATTTTAAAGATGATTGTGCATGTAACGGAACTCTGTGATTCTTCACTTAACAGATATTTTAGTATTTCATTGTATTTTCTGAAGATATCTTCACCATGTTGTAAACAATTGCAGATGATTCTTCTTGTAATGGAAAGCCTGATGATAATGATCAACAAGGTGACAAGATAAAGCATGTTCACAATCTGTACACTGTTTGGCTCAATTTCATTTTTCAATCTTTTGTGTTTTGTTAGTTTGCTAATCATCACTTTGTTATCATTTTGGGAAATTTGGAGTTTCCTTTTCACAAAAGTTTTCAGTTTGGTTTATATATTACTGAACTGAAAGTGTCTGCTTCATAAATAGAGATGGCTTTTCTTTAGAGAAGTAAATTGTTAATTAAAGAATTAAGAAAAATATATTCCTCAGAATCAAGTTTTCAAATTCATTTGAAACAATGTACCAAATTCTTTCATAATGCAGACACTTTTAGTTATGTTGTTTGTTGTATATGGTTAGGTTGCATGTTTTACGCATCACCTCAAACTATTACTATTAAAGCAAACAAAGACATTCTTATTGAATTATTCTGTAAATATGATTGATAAGTGAACATTATTCATTATAATCAGCATAGAAATTTAAACTCTTTACATTTCGACCTTTTCATTAATCATTGTCTTTTTAAACATCACTCATGTAGCGTTTCATTTTACATTTATGTGATAACAATTTTAATTACCATGAAGAGTTTCATCTTAAATGGATATGATAGCTCGACACCATTGTTATTCCTTATTATATAAATCGTCCCAATTTTCATTCTCCCCAGCATTGATAACTTGTCAAATAAGTCATTTATTTGACATTTCATTATGTACAACACCCTTTATGATTATGGAATGTTTTCAAATGCAAAAGATTGTACAGATTAATTTGAAGTTTACTGGATATAATTTGGCAGTTCTGTGGTGCTTACTTTCTGTTTTGTTTTGTTTTCTAGTTAAAGCAGTCACAGACTCTGACTCTCGCAAGAGACGGAAAAATATGACAAGGGATGAATATGGGGGATTACATTTTAATGTTTCTCGATCGAATGAAGAAAGAGGATTTTCTGCTCGTTTATCGAGACACAGACGGGGGGATGAAGATGAGAGGCAAAGGGGTATGTACACGATTCTTATAATATAAGATACACTCTAAAACCACTACTGTCTAAGGATAAATCTATATTTGATTTAACAATATAAAGATAGTTAACAAATGAATTTGATCTGAAGGGTTTACCTAAATTATTCAAAGGTATGGAAATGCGAAATATGTTTTGTTTAGCCACATTGTTAAAGTTAATCTTTACATGTTATGTCATTAGAAGAAATATTGGAATGTTTTCTTTTTATGTTTTGGTAAAATTCAGTGTAACTTACTGTAACTGTTTTACTTTCCTTTTCTTTAGGTTCTAAGAGGGGAAGAAGAAAACACTCAGAATCTGAAAGTGATGATGAACTCTACATGGAAATACCAGAAGAAGATGAAGAAACATACGGTATGCAGCATCAGTTTTCAGATTTTAGCTATCAATAATTGACCACTTAATTTCCTTGAAAAACTCTTAATCTTATTTGCCAGTACATCATTATCTTTTATGTTAGACAGTAGATCATCTTAAATAATTTAACTTCATTATAAATTGAATTTGAAATGAAAGGGGTCCTTTGGACATTTGCCCACCCTTTTGGCTTGGTGTCCCTTACAATTTTGAGAAGTAGGATACTTCTACCATTACACAGGGTCCAATATGCTCAGAATAGGCCAAAATTACCCCCTTAGCTAATCAGCTAGGAACAACACTGATGCAAGTATATCTGTTTTGATGACTATACATAGATTTCAATGATTTGATTGCATGTTGTAGCTGCCAAGAAGCGTAAGAAGGAGAAGAAGCACAAGAGGAATGTTCACCATCACTTGTCAATAGAAGAGCTACTGGAGAGTCCCACATTCAAGAAATTCACCAGTTGCATGGATTACGTCTTCGACAGTGCTGAAGAAGTCAACTTCGCCAGTATCGATCCGAGTAGGTTTCCTCAATTATCTGATGATATTTATAACTGGTTAGACAAGGACAAAATTATGTTTCCGTAAATCAATTTCAAAATGTTTACCACAAGCTAGACAAAGAAGAAAATCTTTTTCTGTATTCTGAAAATGTTTACTATTGCCAAGAAATAGAAATGGTAGATATTTCTGTTAATCAATGTGATCTCAAAAGTTCAGATGCATTTGTTATCGTGATTGCTAAAGTAATCGGAAGTTGAAGATTATTTATTGATATATTTTATTTAAGGTGACGATGAACAAGAATGTCCAGCAGAATCTCTGATTGCACGAAACATGCTTGGTGACATCTGTGGTGAAGCTGCAAAGTTAAAAACAATGGGTGTTATGAATCAGGTAAATCAATATCTTCATGAATTGTCCTTGAAAAAACTTCTTAAAACTGAAAATTCTTCTGTAGAGATTAAAAAATTCAGAGGCTTTCTTAGATAGTCAATTGTTAATTTAAATGTAATATTGTATTGTGCTATGATATCAAATGAATTGTTTTTCTGTACTTTTTCAGTGAAATACCTAAAAGTTATGCTAGTCTAACATTGTGTTTGATATGTGCTCATCAGTCATCAATTTTCTATTCAGATTCCTCCAGACAGGCTTGTGAAGCTTCTGACAATTTTACAGTGGAACATTCGAGATGGGATCAAAGTTTCACCAAACATTAGTCAGGTTCGTACTTTACAATCTTTATAGGAGAAAATACAGCTGATTTACATTGAATTCAAATAAATTATGTGTTTTATTAACATCAAGCTTAACAACCCCTTCAAGTCATCGACTTTCCCTACGTTATCTCATCCTGCAGCCCAATTATTAGCAATTAGCAATTAAGTGATGAATTATTAACATACACATACAGTATTACTTCTGCAATGCTCTGTGTTACCTCTCAGTGACCTAAACCATTACACATGGTTTGCCACTTGCTATCCCCTAATATTCCCAACCTTTCATCTGAAAGCTTTTCGTCAATAGCATAAGGAGCAATTGATAAGTGATGAATTTGTAAACTAAAGCATGCCTTAACATTGTTTGGGATCACATTATCTGCAATAGTTCAAATTCTTGCAATATTGGGTCGAGTCCCTTTCACACCACACCCTCAAAACCCCAGAGTCCGACAATACTGCCAGCAAAACTCACACCAGCAGCTCACCACTTTGCCTTTCCCTCCTTGACAAAATGATGGTGCAACAAGAAGTAGTTTAGCTATTTTTTGCATTGCCCCTATGATAGTTGTACATTGGTTAACAGGGCAGAGTGTATTTGAGATCTCTTCTAGCATGAATGTTTTGTGTGCAGGATGAGGATGGCGAAGATGAGCAGAGACTGTGGAGAGAGTTGACCATGGAGCGGATAATGAGGAGTATGGACGCCTCTCTCTCTGCGGTGTTCGTCATGACCTCCCGGGAGATGCCTAAACAGGTGTATCTCGAAGACGTTATCGAGCGGATTATTCTGTTTGGGAAATACCAGCTTGCCAACACTGTGTATCCTGAGTTTGATCCAGTCTACAGGATAGATCCAAATGCGAAAGGTAAATATTTAGGATTTCTTCATGGTGTCTTGACCTGTGACAATACTTGATGATAAACATGTGATGCAATTAAGACAAGATAAAAAATCATAGAGCTAAGTTTGGGTGAGATAAGGATAATTGTTAGATGAAAAAGAAGAATTCATAGAAATCATATTCAACAAGTCTAGTTTATATAAACTTATTGCAAACAAATACCAAAATTATATTTGACAAAAATAGTGGTTTATCATTAAATTTCAAATAAATTTCTTTTTATTATAGATTTATAAAATGTTCTAAGTGAAAGCTCAAATTTCAGTGATTAATTTATATCTGTTGCTTTCAGATGGCTATCATGGAAGTTTAAAGGCCAAAAGGGCTCGAGCTGGATCTGTGAAGCACAAGTCAACCATTTCTTTGTACAATAAACTCTGTGATCTTGTTTCAAACCTCGCTGAACTGTTAGAAATACAGGAGCTAACAGACACCGTCATCTTACAGGTATGTCAACTATAGAAGACTAGATTTAGAGAAACTGGTCTGGATTATCCATTGGTATATTGTTCACAAAATGTGCAAAATGTTTGCTGGTTTCACTGCAATGCATGACCACAATAGCGTCAATAGTACTTGCAGTCATGATGAAATTGAAATACTTTTGAAAGAGATGTTAAACACAAAATCTACCCCACCTAAACGCTGTGATTTATGAGTTTAAATATCAAAGGTCAACGCCAAGATATTTTGATCACTTAAACAAAACATTTGTGCAATATCATGCGAAACTATTAACAACTTTTATCAGTACATGAATGTAATACTGATCTTTGTTCCAGGTCTCATCGCTTGGTGTCTCTACCTTCTTTGTTGAAAACATCAGCGAACTTCAACTCAGTGCTATGAAGCTTGTCACAACGGTGAGTGTTGAATTCTCTTGCTTAAAAACAACTTTCATCACTTCTTCTTTCTTTGCGCCTCATCTGCCATCTTTTCAATTCCTTATCTCCCTGAGCTGTCCACTCCCTTTTGGATGGCAACATCACATGTTGAATAACTGAAATAATGAAATAACTCACACTCTAATTGAGGTAATGTTATGTGCATTAGATACATTGACACTGGATATTCCTGTTGCAGATTTTCTCCCGTTATGACAAGCATCGACAACTCATTCTGGAAGATATCTTTGCCAGTTTAGCAAGGCTACCTTCAAGTAAAAGAAATCTCAGAAACTACAGGTAATCATTTGACTGTATTAAAACAAAAATCAATTTATAACCAATTTTAGTCTATTAGTCATGCTCCTATTTCATTATGTAATCTTTTCAACATAAATCATATTGTTGTTACTGTAAATTTGAGATCATGGTTTCATTCATAGGAAAAATATGCTACAAATTTTTGTGTTAACTTCATTTGAAAAAAATATTTTGATATTGATAAACGGTATCATTTTATATGGGATCAAATTAGTATATTAGAATGATGTCAATGTAACAAAAATTCAGAATTTTAATTAAAAATGAATATGCTGAAAATTGATGTTTTCTTTGCAGACTAAACTCTGACGAGTCCATACAGATGGTGACAGCTCTGGCTCTCCAGTTGATTCAGTGCGTAGTCAGATTGCCCACCAAAGACGAGCTATCAGAAGAGCAGCCTCAACAGGAGGAGTCAACACCTCCCAAAAAGAAGAAAGGAGATAAGGTATGCAACTGTTGTTAGTGTGGGAAATAAGGCTACTTATCACTTTGCAGTATGTGTTCTAAATCATACAGTTTAAATGTTTTGAACTCTAAACAAGGGAAATAGCAACTTTATATAGTTGCTTTTGTGTATATTTTATGCTGTGATATGAATTACATTTGTTAACAATTTTAACCTTCGTTTCAATTGATAGATTCATTTATTTAATTATAAACACTTGATATTTGATTCAAATATATATATCAGAAAAGTACCTTAAAGTCACAGTCTTATGATCTTATTTATAAACTTTTGTTTTAGACTGATGAAGAGATTGTGATAGTGACGTCCTATGAAACAGCCATGAGAACTGGTTACAACTTTCTCTCTGTATTCTTGAAGAAGTAAGTGTTTTAATCAATTTGAAATAATTTGTGAAACAGGATAGGAGTAATCACATCCTGGTTCTAAACTTATTGTTTCAAGTATTTGTTTAGTGATTCAGTTTCCTATATATTGATGTAGATGATAATAATTTTAGATGTTGTTTTGATGCTTTTAGATACCACAGATAGGGACATGAATGAAACATCAAATGCATTTAATTGACAAATAACCTGTATCTGCTTCATAGTATGAGTTATCACGTCAAGGTTGAAGGTGCAACATTTCTTGTTTAAGAGTCTGATTAATACTTCTAGTTCAGCTTCCCACAGTCATATAAATAATACTAATTATAGTTTATGTTTTGATGATGTTAGATATAACAGATATGAACATAAATTAAACATCAAAAGAATTCAAATGACTAATTACCCTTATCTGCTTCATAGCATGTTTTAATCTTGACCTGTTCTTTCAAGGTGTACAACAAAAGGAGAGGAAGACTACCGACCATTGTTTGAAAACTTTGTCCAAGATCTTCTCTCAACAGTCAATAAACCTGAATGGCCAGCTTCTGAGCTTCTGCTCAGTTTGTTGGGTAGAATTCTGGTAAGTTGTATGGGAGTTCAAATTAGTGTGATCAAAGCACTGGCCATTTGGATTAGTGCATTTCTATATCTAGAAGTCCAAATATATTCCAGCTAGCTGAAAAGATTTTTAGAATTACTAATATATCATGTTTTGTAAATTTGTTACTGGTCCTTTGGAATACTAGTCAGTTCATTATACTAACCAATCATATTTTCAACTAAACATGGGCTACTCAACTTGTGCCAATTTCAACCTTGGTCTTTCCCCATTTCAATTGTGGTTAGGAGAAATGTAAATTTTTATAAGTTCAATGTTCAGTATGTTGCTTTAGTGGCTCTGATACAGTGGTTTCAGCCTTTAAGTTATGACTGTTGTCAAAGTACTTATGTTTGGAGTACAGATTTATGGGAAGTTCTTTAAACAGATTAATTCAAATTTTATGCATTTGCACGTACATGGCTTTGCTCCATCACTGTTTTATTGCTTTCTTTCAGGTGCAACAATTCAGCAACAAATCCACTGATATGTCTCTCAGGGTAGCTTCTTTAGAATATCTGGGTATTGTAGCTGCGAGGTTGCGCAAGGATGCTGTGACTAGTCAACTTAACCAGGAGGTGATCGATGACATTGTTGAAAAGGTGAACGAAAGTGATGATGAGGATCACACAACGAGAAGCAAGAAGAAGGTGAGCTTTCTCAGGAAGATTATAGAAATCTAAAACCCTCAACTGCAGATGAAATTATTAACAATATGATTGTATTTACAATAAATCCTGTGAAAAATAGCTTAATCAAGTAATAAAGCTGTTTCTTATCGATTGACTTTTCTGTTCACTCATTGATAGATTTGTCCTATTTTTCTTTGAAAGGTTTGTGTGTCAAATAGTAAGAAAGACCATTAGAAATCTTCATCGCTAGATATTAATTTATGCTTCCATTACCTGTTAACAGAAAGAAGGTGTGGACACAACGCAGAGTTTACAAGAAGCAATGATCAGATATCTGGCATACAATGCAGAGAATGATCCCCAACTTTTGGTAAGAATTACATAAGCTTTCCTTACATATGTTATTTTCACTCACATATTTTTCACTCTTTTTGCAATTACTAATACAGATATATACCTAAATGAAACATTTTAGAATGTTCTTTCTAATTAAATACTTCAAAAGAGTAAAAAAATTTATAACTGCTTTTGGGAAGAAAGTTGTTAAAATCTCAAATAAAATTTGTAAATAATTTCTGTACACTGAATTGACAGCCATGTGAATGAAAATGTTAATTGAACCTGTTGTTGACAGTTTGCTCGGCAGTTCTACATGGCGCAATGGTTCAGAGATTCTACTGTGGAAGCAGAGAAAACCATGGCGACAGTGGCCAAAGCTGAGGAGGACTTTGACGAGACAGAAGCCGAGCGTTCCACTGAAGTGATGCAGAATGTGGAGAAAAGGAAACATTTTCTCTTGAATCAAGTTGCAATAATAGCTAAAACCTCACCCAATACAAAGTAAGTTATTATTTCTACTTGTTCATTTGTGATATCTCATAACGGTTATGAGTCAATGAGCTAATAAGCTGATAAATTTATTAGTGTAAAACATGTCTGAGTGACATATAGGGAATCACATCCAAATAACATAGGGAATAACATCCGTGGATTGGAAAGATTGGATAGAATATTCCTGATTTCAAAGGTTATTTAAAGAGGTTTATCATAGGTAACTAGAATTCATAACTTTACTACACATATTGATATATTTTCAATAGGCCTTTTGTCTGCTCAATCAAATATGGTCTTTTTGGCATCTGTTTGTGGCAAATATTTATTATGACAATTACTCATTTCAATTTTCCAGACCTCCAACAAGCAAACTGGATTATGAAACAGCATGTCTTGTTGCTCGCTACCTGTCGTCAAAGCGCCCATTTGCACAGAGCTTTGATGTCTATTTAACCCAAGTATGTTGAACTCACCAAAGGGTTTTTCTTGTATTTTGTCTGTCAAAGCAAATGTATGATACATATGTGGTTTTATATAAAAACAAAAGGGACATGTTTATCTCAGTTTTCAAATGCATTTGGTCTCCTAAAATCATAAATATCAACTTTTCTTGTCATATTTTATAACTTTGTCAAATTCTATCAATGTTTTGTTTATTTTTATCTTTGTGAAATTTTATATTTCATGCAGGTTTTTAATCCTTTTTGTATCAATATTTCTAGATTCTGAAAGTGTTGAGTGAAACTGCAGTGGCTGTGAGGACCAAAGCAATGAAATGTTTGTCGGCTGTAGTGGAAGCTGATCCAGGCATTCTTGCACGGGTAACTATATTATTTTCTGATATTTCAGTTAAGAGTTTGTAACACAGTTTTATTTCTTGAATTGCAAGTCATATTGGATCTAGATCAACCCAGCTTATATGCTATTAAACTTGCCTTCAATCTTCACAGTATTAATCTTATTATAATGCAATCAATTTGCATTAAACAGATTCCTATATGTTATAATGAAGGGAAATAGATCTCTCTTTGAGAATGATTCAAATACCTGTGTCTAGTTGTCGATTACCATGAATAGACAAGTCATTCCTATGTTTTTCTTTAGCTTTTTTCATTCCAAATTCTAAGATGCCTTTCAAAGATCCTGCCGAAATAACAAAATTGCTCACAGCTGAACTTGCTCCCAAAGCCAAGGAACAATTCCAATACTGAATATTTACTCCAAATTTAACATTCAAAATCTCTTTTGTTACAGTCTGATATGCAGAGAGGGGTCCATGGTCGATTCCTCGATCAGTCAACATCAGTAAGAGAAGCTGCCATTGAACTTGTCGGCAAGTTCATCCTTATCCGTCCTGAACTCATTCCAAAATACTATGATATGCTGTCAGAAAGAATACTGGTAAGTTTAAAAACAATTACTCCAAATACAGTTACATGTTGTTGGTGGATTCTTGTATTGATAGAAATTTGGCATTGCATAAAACATGTCAAAAACATAGAAATTTTGTACTCTTGGCCACAAGTTGTCTGTTTTTAAAAAACATTATGTGTTTTTATCTTTGTTTTTTGTCAAGACGCTTAAATGTGGTGCCTATTGTGGTTGTATATTGAGACAAATCTCAAATATGTACTCTTGTCATGTTTTCACAATCATGAATGTTTGTATTTTGTCTTTTGTAATCGTAGTCTCACCATTTTCTTTCAGGATACTGGTATTAGTGTGAGGAAACGTGTCATCAAAATCTTCAAGGATATTTGTATAGAGCAACCAGAATACAACAAAATACCAGAGATGTGTGTGAAAATGATCCGAAGGGTTAACGACGAAGAAGGAATCAAGGTTTGGCTGCATGAAATATTTCAAGACAATTTTTCAATAAATATACTTTTTCAAAAACTAATTTTCTTTTGTTAATTCAAAAATCATCAAGTATATGTAAATAAGCCAATCACACTACTGAGACTTGATTTCATGATTTCCAACAAATTACAATATTGGGAAATTTTACATCTTAATTACGAATTTTTAAAATCTGATAACCCAGCCTGTTGCACTATGAAAACTTTTAGTGATGGAAAAATGCTACATGATAATTCACATACAAATCTGGTATGTGTTAATAATATTATAGTGTGTTTTTTTACAAAAATGAATATGTTCATGTAATTATTTTCAGAAACTAATAAATGAAGTATTCCAAAGTATGTGGTTCTCTCCTATGCCAGCAAGAGAAAAGGATCAAACGAGATTGGTGCAGAAAGTCATGAACATCACCGATGTGGTATGTTTTAGAAGCTTGTTATAGATATCTAATTAACAGTCCTTCAGTCTGTACTATAATTCTTAAACTGTCAATTTGGACTCCACTTTGTATGTGTTGATATATAAGGTACCTATACCTTTACTTGATTACTGAGACAAATACCTGATACTTTTAGGCTTTGAAATATTAAATAATAAACAAATAATGTGGTGACAAATATACCAATTTCTCAGTTCTTAACTTTGAATCCAATAACCTTGTATAATATATTTTGTCATTTGTCTTTTAGGTTGCTGCCAGTAAGGATACTGGTTTTGACTTCTTTGAACAAATGTTAGAAAATGTAAGTAGTCAGTTCTTTTGTTTGTTATAGACCATATTACAATTTATTATCATTTGAAAATTGATCACTTTAAATTACTAGTCCATAAATGCTTACACATAAGAAATAAATGAGACTCCACAATTAATTTCATATGCTATCATTTAAGTTTGTCAATATTTTTTCAATTTCATGTATTTATGTTGACAGTTGTTGAAGAAAGATGAAAATGGTCAAATCAACAAAAGTGCTCTTCTTGCCTGTAGACAGATTGTAGACTGTTTAGTGGAAAATGTGTTGAGGATCGAAGAAAAAACTGTTGGTAAGTTAGCAGCAGTAAACGAGGCTTTATCTCCATAAAATTTGCAAGCAAAAAAATTACTAGAGAAAGACACCATTAATTTTGTCCTTAGTATAGTAGTTCAGGGTTTGAAATTAGCACTAGCCCGGTAGCCCATGGCTAGTGTAAAAGATACTGGCCTAGTAAAGTGCAATCATTGGTAGTCCGAAGGACTAGTTGAATTTAAAGAAAATATGATTGTTTTGGTGTATTTGTGTAGTCAGAATGTCTTTGGGCTAGTGCTCTCAGGAATGTACTACTCCGAATGGCTAGGACTCCCAAGAGGACTAATTTTAACCCCTGTAGTTCATATTTATTTTACTGCTTAAACTGAGTTTTCAGGTATAAGGCATTCAGTCAACCAATCTCTTAAAAACATTATTTCAAACAGAACAATTACTAAAATTGTAGTCTATGATTTTTTAGTCAATAAACAATGTCTTTTCAATTCTTTGCAGAAGAAAGAGCGGCCAGTCATCGGCTAGGTGCCTGTCTTTCAACCCTCTATTTATTCAGCAAAATCAAACCAGATCTCATGGTCTGTCACGCTACAACGTTACAGCCATATCTGGACATCAAGTGCAGTGTGAGTACTTGTTATCTCTTCTTTTTCTACACTCTAGCATTATACCAAGCTCGGGCTGTCACAGATCACTAAATACAAATGAGAATGGTTATTTCAATGGTCTTTGTCAAATTAAACAAATATGCAATAAGAATATTCAATCTTATCTTCTTTACAATTTGTTAGTTATACATTAATGCACCCTAAAGTGACGCTTATCATGAACTCTTTCTCCCTAACCTAACTCATGTAATCATTATAAACAAGGAATTTCTCAATGGCATATTGAATCAGAAAAAGATTCCTGTTCCTCAGATTAATGTGTTACGATGTTGTTTCTAACTGACTTGTTTGTGTTACAGACTCAGGGAGACTATCTAGTTCTACACTTCGTAGCTCGCATTCTAGAACTGGTTGTGCCGCTAATGGACCACCCCAGTGAAACCTTCCTCGCTCAGCTAGAGGAGGACATGATGAAACTTGTATTAAAACATGGCATGATGGTCAGTGCTCTACAGCTACCAAATTATTACCTCATTTTAAAAGCTCATCCAAATATCCATATAATAATATCTGAAATTCAAAAATCTCTGGGGAGTCAATTGTGTGTTTTGAAACTATTATGTATGGAACCCATGTTACCAGCTTTGGTATAAAGATTGCAATGTAAAAAAAAACCCCACATATCCTTTGTTCTTTGATTTTGCATAATTTACACCCTATGGTATGAAAGCATCAAATTTATTTGTTTTGATAAAGTTCTTGGTCACTTTATTATGTATTTCATGTTTTCAGGTGCTTCAAAGCTGTGTCAGTTGTCTCGGTGCAGTTGTAAACAATGTAAGCCACAACTATCAGCTGGTCAAAGACTGTTTTCAAAAATTCTTTGGTAAGTAACCATCACGTTTTGAAAAATTACTTCATTTATGTAAAGTGTATACCAAATTATTTTGTTGGCAATTATTGTCTGTTCAATGATTTGACTGTGAGTCAGGGGTGTGGAAAGTGTATGTGGATGTTGATATTGACTGAAAAGAGCAATAAATTCAGACTTTGAAATGTAAACGATATGCTCGATTCTGATTGGATCTTACAAGGTCATGTGATCGGTATACATTTCAATGAACCCTAAATCGCAGGTTATACAAAATAACTTTCAGTAAATGAAGTTTATACGATATCGGGCCGGAACTACATTTCTCGGGGATTCCCCTGATCTTACAGCCACATTCCAGCCTGACCCCAGTCTTGATGGTCATCACTGAGACTCACTTTTTGCAAATATTATTTTTCTGTTTATTAGCAACACTCGCCCTAATAATCTGTTTTTGATGTTTGAAGAATAAACATTAAGTTGTAAATAAATAAAGTTGTACATGTTCATCTCCAGTCACAGAAATGAGGATAGTGGGTAAAGTTAAACAATGTAATGTACATGAGTTGAGCTCCATTCTGAATGACCTGACTTGCGACAACACAGTTTCAAGGCACCCCATTCCATACACAACAAATTAGATCTAATAGTGTCGTGGCGCGCTCTCTACAGGCAGTTTCAAAAAGATCAAAACGATATGTTGCCGTGTTTGAAAACATGTACTCGTCATTGTCAATAACAGTGTCTAACATAGGCGGGCCTGCAATTGGCATTATTTCTCGAGGGACTTTAAATAACTTTATGTTTATACATTCATTGTCAAACAAACAACCCAACTTTCCCAAGCACGTCGAGCTTTTAGAGCTGATACTCTACACTCGATACAGGACAGTATCAATACGCGAGTGCAAATTGTTAATTTTGGAATAATGAAATCAAATTTTACATATTTTTTAGTTTTTTTCCCAAAACATTTTATTGTTATTAACATGATACCCATAAAGGATTATTTGTGGAATAAAGAAGTGCATCTTTTCCTTTTTTGTTATGAACTATTTGTGCATGCGCTTGAACCCGGTAGTGACCCTCCTGGGTCTAACTGATATCTAGGTCAGTGCTACAAGCAGCTTAGAAGTTACTACAGAATCGCATTTCGAATGATATAAAAACAACTTCTGGCTTTAAATACAAAGTGTGAATTTATAAGAAATGAATTTCATAATATAGTTGTCCACACGGTAATAACCTGTTTGAAACTCGTAATATAAACTTTTGCATAATTGGCTCGGCAAGCTCGCCAATTATACAAGTTTCAAACAGGTTATAACCGTGTGGACAACTATATTGTGAAATTCATTTCTTAAATATACCTCTCATTGAGAAAATCAGTTTCCTGACAAGTTCCATCGTCAGTCCCTTTGAGCTTTCACAATTTATCATCTCATGTTGAAATTTGATATACAGTAGAACACGGATGTAACAAACCTCTGATAAAGCGAACAATTGGATATAGTGAACACATTTTCAAGTCCTGTCCCTGTATAATATCATTAAAATTATATGCGTATAGCGAACACCAGATATAGCGAACTAAATTCTTTGGTCCCTTGGAGTTAGTTATATCTGTGTTTTACTGTAGGTGAACAATTTCCTTGTCCTTTCACTACAAGCCATCATAATCATTTAATGATAGACTGCAATCAGTAATATATTGTTTGATTTTCCTCCAGGTGTGTTGACGAAGCTAATGGCTGATCACAAAGAAGATCCTCACAATCCAACGTTAAAAAGTAGACGGCCTACATTGCTCAGATCCCTCTACACCGTCGGCTTGCTCTGCAAACATTTTGACTTTGACCATCCTGACATGGGAGAAACAAAGGTAGCTTAATCTTGTCACACTTGGACTAAAACATTTTTATCTTATCAAATGTAACTCAATGTGATTCAACTGATGAATTCTATTGGTACTGAACACCACAGATTTGATTATGCTTCACCTGACATAGTTGTTCAGAAGTTTGATAATGTTAATATTAGAAACCGAGCCCATTTCTCAAGGTCAGAAAGAACAGTCATAACCATGAATTTGAGGTGTGAAAGATTTTTGAGACATTTCATGCTTAAGCTTACCCTGACTTACAATTTTTTTGTAAATTTTATGTATTGTGTAAATGTTTTCCAGGTGAATGTGAAGGAGCGAGTCTTCAATGTGCTTCTCTACTTTATGTACCATGAAGACGAGGATGTCACACACAAAAGTCTAACTGCTTTAGGTAAACATTTTGTTAATAATTTACAAACAATGTTTTATGAAAATAATTTTTCAGATTGAATGCATATTCTAGATCTTCTAGGATCTAAAACTGTACTGCCTTTTCTATTTTAAAAGATAATATATATAGCGTTCAAAATAGTTTTTAATTCTTTATGGCAATGTGTAGATACTTAGTACATCTGTAATCACCAGCCAGGCAGACTTGCTAAATTTTTCTTCAACACTCGCATGATGAAAATAACCAGCAATTGACTGGAATGCTATTCAAACACAAACACAATAGATTTCCATGGCTTATTGAACACAAATAGTGATATTCTATTGAAATTCATTTTCAGGGTTTATGGTGTCTCGTCATTACGAGTTCATGCTCGGCAAAACCATGAGGGACCTGTACTATCGCCTGTTGACTGGCGAGGAAGAATCTGTCAAACTGAGGGCCCAGGTATGTCAAGACCAATTTGCCAAATTTCATTTGATATATTACATTCAATTCAGAAGATGCTGACTTTTCATTGTGCAGCTCCGTCAACACTGGGAGTTAATCCCATAATTAATTCTTTTGTAACACAAGTCATTGTCCTCGTTGTGAGGCATCTATTTCTGATGAGGTTAATTCTTCATGTAACTTCAAGCTGAGTCATAAACATGTTTGAGAAGTACATGTGTATTAAACAGGAAACAAAGAAAACTGATAACCACCATAAGTTACTTTACAAAAAAATAGAGACTGTGTCCCTCAATGGGCTAGATTCCATTTTTTTTATCAAAGGATATGTGATAACCATTATTGCTTGTTTTGCAGGTTTTGAAGAATCTGCAGAACTATTTGGTGGAAGAAGAGCTCAGAATGGAAAAAGCAGATGCAGAATGTAAGTACCCAGTACCTAGGACATTACTGTACAACAGACAGATCCAAATAGAATTTATTATTTTGTCAACAATGCAACTGTTTCAAGGTAAAAAATCTCGCATAATATATCACTTCTAATTCAAACTGCTTTCTTTGCAATAAAACAATTATGTTGACCAAGAAATCTTCGATGTTTTGACTTGTTTCTATTGGTTTAAAATGTCAGATAAAAAGCCATGTTAGAAAGAAAATTTATATACACAATGCATAATTTCTGTCTTTTGTTTTCAGGGAAAAAACATTCAAAAGAAGAAGATCTGAAAGAGATGGGTGATATCCAATCAGGGTAATTGTTTATACTTATTTGAAATACTGCACTAAACAGTACGTTTACTCATCCTGTAAAAAATTATAATGACTTAGTCACTAATGGAACGCTTAACATTTGATACAATAATTTTTTTGATAGAGGTGCTTAGCAATAACTCGCTCACTCATGTAACAATTCAAAAGGACAAAATCACTCACAGAACGCATATCCTTTTTAAAATAAAAATACTGAAATAATATATAATACACAACTTCAAATAATTTGAATTTCAAGCTGCCTTCATTACGCAAGACTTAATGATGTTTCTTATTTTGCAGCATGGCAAGTACGATTATGCAGGTGTACTTGAAGCAGGTGCTTGAATCCTTCTTCCATGAACAGGCTCAGACTCGCCTGGCAGCTCTCGGTGTCATAATCCTCGTCCTCAAACAGGGACTCGTGCATCCTGTACAGGTAGGCAACCTCTGCTTTGATTATCATATTAATGGCTTGTTAGAATGCTTACCAGATTATACTTTCAAATGTTATTAATTCCATGTTATTTCAATGAAATATTTTGAATTAATAGTGTTTACATCTAAACCAAAAAATTGATTGTTTTCATATTTTGACCATTATTATTGTTATTATAATTTCATCTGCAATTTCTATGCTGTCATATATCTTTCATTTGACTAGATTAACAAACGAAATATGCTCTCATTGATAAGTTTCTTGTGTTTCAATAAGGATCTACAGAACATTTATTGCTAGCAAGAATCTACAACAATCTCTATCCAACACAGACTCTTGCGTCCTCATCACAAACTTCTATAAGTACTATACAAATAATCATTATCTCATCACCAATATATTTTCATAACCCTATGTCTTGTTTGCAGTGTGTGCCATACCTTATTAGCATGAGTTCTGATCCTGAGGCAGCAATAAGAATTAAATCAGATCAGCAACTTCAAGAAATAGAGAAGAAATACCCTGGCTTTGTTCATGTAAGTTTAACTAGTTCTCTGGTTTCTGTGATAAGCCTTAAAGGAATAATTTAATGAGTAAATAATGCCGCATTTCTTTCTCATATCATATCTTTTGCAATCTCCTTCATGTGAAAGTTTTCCAGTAATAAGATATTAAGATAATTCTTGTTAATTTGTTCTGCAGAAATGGTTCAATCACTAACATTTTATAAAACTTTCAAGATCAAACTTGTTCAATATGATTTCAAGTGGTAACCTTATATAGAAGTGTAAATATTTAGCAAACAATGCTTACAAGAATTTATTATCATTACCTGAATATTTCTGTCCACAGATGAAAGCTCTTCAAGGTCTGAAGAACTCGTTCAGACTACAACAGGTGCTAAACCAACATACAAGTTGTTCCATCCGCGGGATGCGAAATATAGATGAAAACAATCCTCAGAGCCTTAATGCATTCCTTTACAACGTCCTCCGTACCAACAGGTCACATCGGAGGGGTCTGTTGACGTCTTTATTGAACCTCTTCGATGACTCTGCAGTAAGTGGTGCCATATCTTTTGTCCTTTTTGGGGTGTTGAACCTTGATGCACAGCTTCATGCTTCTTATGGTATTATGCACCTTTTGCTATTAATGGAAAGGAAGAAGTATTGTTGTATTCGCTTCATCATCACTGTTCCTACACATCTTTAGTCAATATGTGATCACCATACTAAGTGTCAGGTCAGACCAATCTGGTAAAGGGCATTAGGCGTGCAGCAATAGGTCTATATTAGTTCTAATAGGAAATGAAAGTTGGTAATTCATTCATCTGGAGGTTGTTGCACAAACAAACTTAACACTCAGGTTTACCTTCATGTCAACTTTTTAGCTCATCAGGTCTGAAAGACCCGATGGGCTTATGGCATGGCATGGCGTCCGTCCATCCGTCCATCCGTAAACTTTTCACATTTTCGACTTCTTCTCCAGAACCAATGACTCTAAAGAGATCAAATTTGATGTGGAGACTCCTTGGCAATTGGGTATTCTAAATTGTAGATTTCATGACCTCATGACCCCAAATGGGGTCACAGGGGTCAAAACCTTAAAAACCTATTTTCATCTTCTTCTCCAGTTCCAAAAGGTCTAGAGAGCTGAAAAGTTATGTGCAGACTCCTTGGCAATTGGGGATTCTAAATTGAAGATTTCATGACCTCATGACCCCAAATGGGGTCACAGGGGTCAAAACCTTAAAAACCTATTTTCATCTTCTTCTCCAGTTCCAAAAGGTCTAGAGAGCTGAAAAGTTGTGTGTAGACTCCTTGGCCAATGAGGATTCTAAATTGTAGATTTCATGACCTCATGACCCCAATTGGGGTCACAGGGGTCAAAACCTTAAAAACATATTTTCATCTTCTTCTCCAGTTCCAAAAGGTCTAGAGAGCTAAAAGTTGTATGTAGACTCCTTGGCCAATGAGGATTCAAAATTTTAGGTTTGGTTACCCCTTGACCCCAATTGGGGTCACAGGGGTCAAAACCTTAAAAACCTATTTTCATCTTCTTCTCCAGATCCAAAAGGTCTAGAGAGCTAAAATGTTTTGTGTATACTCCTTGGCCAATGAGGTTTCTAAAGTTAAGGTTTGGTTACCGCTTGACCCCAAATGGGGTCAAAGGGGTTAAAACCTTCAAAACCTATTTTCATCTTCTTCTCCAGTTCAAAAAGGTCTAGAGAGCTGAAAAGTTGTGTGTAGACTCATTGGCAAATGAGGATTCTAAATTTTAGGTTTGGTTACCCCTTGACCCCAATTGGGGTCACAAGGGTCAAAACCTTAAAAACCTATTTTCATCTTCTTCTCCAGTTCCAAAAGGTCTAGAGAGCTAAAATGTTTTGTGTATACTCCTTGGCCAATGAGAATTCTAAAGTTAAGGTTTGGTTACCGCTTGACCCCAAATGGGGTCAAAGGGGTTAAAACCTTCAAAACCTATTTTCATCTTCTTCTCCAGTTCAAAAAGGTCTAGAGAGCTGAAAAGTTGTGTGTAGACTCCTTTGCAAATGAGGATTCTAAATTTTAGGTTTGGTTACCCCTTGACCCCAATTGGGGTCACAGGGGTCAAAACCTTAAAAACCTATTTTACTCCATCTTCTCCAGTTCTAAAAGTTCTAGAGAGCTAAAAAGTTGTGTGTAGACTCCTTGGCCAATGGGGATTCAAACTTGTAGATTTTGTGACCCAATGACCCTAAATGGGGTCACAGGGGTCAAAACCTTTTTCCATCAAAAGTCTGATGAGCTACAGAGCCCATGGCTCTATTTTTACATTGCACTAATGCTACCTAAGTAAAATAAGATCACTGTGGTGTTATTAATGCATCCCTGAGACAAACTTGTTTATCCCAAATGGCAACACTTTTATCAAGATAAGACAACTCGACTGAACTTATTTTTCATACAATAAACCTTTCAAACTTAATTTTGGAACCGACAAATTCCCAAGTCGCATAATAAGACAAATTTTTCAAACATTTTAACCCTTAGAACTCATTCTTTTTTTTAAATGAGAATTGATCATTTTAGTTTGTGTACTGTAGTGAAAGCAATGGTTTGGTTTGAGAATTGTTGAATCATCATTTTCGGTGTGAAAAAAGTTTCTTTATGATGTTCTCAAGGTGTAATCATGACCTGGTTTTCTTGTTGTTTACAGAGAGTATCATTAAGGGAACAAGTGTACATAGCTGACAACCTCGCATACTTCAACTATCAGACACAAGATGAACCTCTCTTCATCATTCATCACATTGATGTCATTGTCTCCGTCACAGGATCCAATCTGCTCCAGTCATTTAGAGAGGTCAGTATCTTAAACATTTTTTAGAAAAACGTCATTCCGACTCCTTGTATGCAGGTCTTTGTTATCAAATCGTCTAAGTGTGCTAATCTTGTCTGTATTTAAAACTTAGTCAACCCACATTCTAAGCTCATATTTAATGTGAAAATTAAGTAATAAAATAAAGTACTAATGTGTCACTTAATTGTTGCCATTTGGTCATCATTCTGCATGAAGAAAAGAAAAGAAAGAAAGAAAATTAAACAGATTGTACTTTCAAATTGCATTTCTTCACAAACTTGGTGATGTTTTATGTTTAGAACATGACACCGAAAAGTTCAACCACCACTGTAGAGGGAGCAGAAACTGAAAATGGAAAACCACCTATGGATGACGATGACGACGATGATCCAGAGTCATTAATAAGTAAGTTATTAAGAGTTTTTAAGGCAAATTTTTAATCCCCCTCTGTCTGTTCATCAGTCTGACAGCTTTTCTCAGATACGCTTAAAATAGGATAACCAAATTTGCTGTGTTACTTTAAGGTATTGAGGTATCAATACCTTGATTGAGTTCGAAAACGAGATTTTTGTAGTTGAGTGTTATGGAGTTAAGGCCCATGTAGGAAAATGTTGAAAGGCCTACTGAAATCTAATTTGCCGGTAGATGTTGATGACCATGTTTTTTGCTGTTATTGAAAGTAAAAGTGAAATAGTCCTGTTGATATTAATGTAACATACATTTTTCTTACAGAGAAGCTTCCAGTTGACATCAAACCTCTGCAGGACATTATTGATCTGTCTCAAGGCTGTGTATTACTGCTTGTCATCAAGCAACATCTCAAGGATATGTTTGGTTTCACAGACAGGTATTTATGAAAAACATTATTTTAAGAAAGGACTCTCAGAATATTTTATGTCATCTCATGGCTTAAATATTGGCAAATCGGCACTAAACAACTTACTCTTAACATCCAATACTTTTACCTTGATAGAAAAAAAAAGGACATAAAAGAAATGACTCTTTAAACATTCAACGCCAACTTCAGTCTAATTGTTTTGCCCAAGTGGCTTTAGACAACTCACTCATACTTAACATTCTCATACTTTTACTTTAATAGAAAAGAAGATATGCAAGATATGATTTGAATTTAGAACTAATGCATACCTGTTCCTATTTTCAGCAAAGTCTATAAGTATTCACCAAATGAATCGGCAAAGGTCTATGACAAACCAGTTTCTCGGAAGAATGTTGTGAAGTTCAACCCAAGTCACACATTAGATGTGTTGAAGAAACGAGAGAATGACAAACTAGATGAGGAGGCTCTGAAGCAAAAACTGGTTGATGACTATCTTGAGGTAAGATAAAAACCATCTGAAGCAATCTTTACTTTTTATCTGGTCATAGATCCATAAAAAGAGATTGTGAACTTGTCTTCTTGTTTTTCCCTTTGCAAAATAAATCTTTTATCATATTTTTCAAGTGTAATACGTTTGGTATTTGATTTATTTGGATATCTTATTGCAGTAATTGACAAGACGGTTTCATTTCTATGATTGTTACTTTAGAGTTTTTAATTGGCTTGCCTGATGTAAAACCCTGAACTTGTACATACCATGCTTATTTATATATATTAGCTTATCCTTTATGAGTTTCTTAACATACTTTGATGAATCCTGATAATATGGAAACTTTGTGGTAACAATTTTGATATTATGTACAAGTGTCTACAAAAGTTAGTAACTTCCATTTCTAGATCTGATGATTGTAATCACATCCTTCAATAATTGAAATATTGATATGCAAGCTATGCAGTTAAGACTTTCATATTATATATGTACAGTTCCGAGATCTGATGATGAGTATCGACCCTGCTGACGAAGACGACAGTGGAGATGAGAAGAGTTCAGGTCGAGGCACACCAGTCCCTGGGGGCGTCAGGGGGGATGGAACAGAGATAGTCGCCATGGAGGGGGAGGGAGGGGTTCCACTCGGCCCGGGAGGGGACGGAACAGTACCACAGACACCAACGGTGAGTAGTGCTTGTCTGAACAGGTGCTCTTTGTCTGGAACAATTTTCTCATTACTTATTGCTTGATACTAGACTAGTTCATGGTCAACAATGCTTGATCCACAGAGTAAATAAATATTTTTTTCTTGTTAATATTTGGTATGTAGTTGCTTTAGTCAAGTGTTAAGTGTATTTATGTACCTTAGTCTCAAGACCATGGCAGAGCAATATTTAAGTGTCTTTTGCTGAAGTTTCCCCTTGTCACTATAACTTAAAATATTAACAGCTGTGTGCTAATTATACCTATTTCATAATGTATTTGGTTTGCCATTACAAAAACAGAATGAACTAGATCCAAAGTAGTACAATCATTTATTGATTAAATATATATTGGACGCTTCCTGATATTTGTTGACTTCATTGTGAATCTAACTTGCTGTTTCAGGAGGGATCAGTGCCATCATCTGCATATTCATATGCATACATTCAACGCCCAAGCAAAATACCTGAGAAGAAAAAACGTGTTCACACTCCAAGAGCACCACGCACACCAAAAACACCAACAGTCAAAAAGGAGAAGAAGAAAAAGAAAAAACGGAAACGTTATAGTGACGGTGAAGATGATGAAAGTGACAATGATCCAGACTTTGTGTTGTAGATACTGTTTCTGACACCAACCAACACTAGGGATTTTAGTACCGTGTCTGCGTGTTTAACTGTTTTACTGTGTACATACTTTGGTAGTATATAATGTTATTCATTTGTTCAGCTGCTGCTGCTTCTATTTGTTATCAAAATGAATTACATAAGATCATTACCATGAAGCTCACTTTTAGATCATCCTTGAGGGTTTTAATGAGGATGACATTTTATGAAGCGTGTAAATTGCCTCCATCATTGACAGTCTCATCTCATCATTATTTTTCACCTGTCATCCTTTTTAGTGTATATTCAGGTTTTCATGTATATTTATTGATAAGGTTTTATATTTCAAAGAATTCATGTTAAGTACATTGTCCATGCTGTTTTAATCCTGTCAAATATTCATCCCTACCATCATATCCCCACATGACAAACAAACTGATAAACACTTATAGAGAAGTCTGCCATGAAATAAAGATGAATGTTATTTAAATAAGAAAAAATATGGTTTCTGTTGTTTTTACTTGGACATCATAAAATCTTGGTATGCAATCGTTGCAACTTCCTACAACACATGTTGAAGCGTATTATTAGACATTGCAATATTTATTTGTGCAACAACAAAAGGGGGAAAAAAGGTTATATTTTATTGTTTCCAACAAAGAATGGCTGTCTTGGGCAAGCATCAACTGTACCTTCTCAAGATAAAACCAAGGAATTGTTGCATACACTAGTCTCCTAGTGTCTTCAATAACGGAAATAACCCTGTCTTTTTAACTTCTTAAAGACTTACTTTTCAATAAATAATAATTTCTTGACACATTTTTTTCACATCAATCTCTTTGAGATGATGTACCAGTTTCCTTGTTCTGTTTTTGGTAAGAGCACATTTTGAACAAATATGAAACAAATACACTAGAATTGCCTTGTTTCACCTGGGTATATGATGTCCACATGACCTGGTTCCTACAATACATTTCCCTGATACCAATCTTGATAGTTGCTTATAGTACAGACAGCTATGTGGAGCACACTACCGGGTATTCAAAGTCAATGAGTTGTTCAGCATAGCATCTCTTAACTCAATCAACATATCAAGATACTGCAAAGATAATGTTTGAGTTGCTGATATTTCATTTTCTGGTAACCACACCATTAATGGCTGAAATATTGCCCAAGTGACTTTTCCGTTAATATATAGCACTATAGTGTATTTTCAATGAAATTTACCAGGATGGCAGGCTCCTTGCCTAATGGAGCAGGATGCATTCAAAACAAAGAAGAAAAACATTTTATTTTAACAAGACCAATTATCATTACCAACAAAATTATTATACAGTAGTAGAAAAGAAGATTTGTCAATCAAAATTTTGATAAAAAAATCTTTCCAAACTAAAAGATACTTTGTTTTTATCAATTAAATGTGATAGAGATTACGAATTTAACAAACTACAGTATAAATGCAATTGGATGTTAATGAACAGGAGCTAAGAGGATTTGAAAACATTGTCTCGCATGTAAACAGTTCTCGTAAAGCTGCCTTCACACAGTTAATCATAGATAGATCAGACTTCAGCTGCCAACTTGATGGCATTTCTGATGTTGTAGAAGATATCATGTGTCGTTTTTATCTTTCACGACCTCTAGCATGTCATATGGTGCCAGTAAGTCTGGAAACGATTCCAAGTCCTGTTGATGACACTGAGCTTTTCATTAACTTGCAACATTCCAATTCTTAATTTCTTCAAATCTATGAACACTTGGCATCAAACGTCTTCCTGTGCAAAGCCGAACACGTCAGTTTCCGAACTGTCAGTTTTATGCCTTGCTGCAGACCCTTGAGCTTTCTGTGCTTGCTCTCTTGCTTGTAGGGGCACTATAGCAACACAGAATAGTATTGCAGCAAGGCATTAAATGACACTGTTTGAAAACTGGCATTTTAGGCTATGCGTAGGAAGATGGGCATTACATCAAACAGCATGTGAAAGACATTGCTTTGTTAGGACACAGATGCAAATAGTACAATACACCATATCAAAGGTTGTTTAATGAATGACATCGTTATCCATTAAATATAATACAAAAAATAGATCGATTTGCACCAAATTTAGTTGATTTATAGAATAATTTTATTTATTGGTTATTTCAGGGTCAGAAACTAGTGCTTATAAACTCACTCAGTATCAAATATCTTAGCTAAGCTAGAATTTTTTTCCACAAATGTTGTAATAGTCAAATTTTGGAATACATCTGAGAAGTTGAAAAAATGCATCAAATGTGTTATTATATGGCCCCCGAGTTGATGCCATCAAGCTATGCTTGATTGGTAACCGGATGCACGATCCGGCGTACGCTCAAAGCGGTTTGAAAAGCAGGGTTTTTTTTTGTCTTCTGTGTTGCATTGAACAACTTTTTTTCCTGACATAATACTTTTGATGATAACATTATGAATTATATAAATTTGAAATCAACCATCAAGTTTAAATAACTATGCTCTAACAAAAACAAAATTTTCAATATTTCAGAATTTAAAAAAAAAAAGAAGATTCGTCTTACATGAATAAGTTGTTTATCAAAGCTTCTTTGAGTAATGCTAACTACTCCAAAAGAGTCCCTGTACGAACGCCGAAACGACTTCAACCTGTTGCAGACCAGGCGTACGCCGGACGTGACAAGCGTATACGCCTTTTAAACAAATCAAGCAGAGCCATTATTTTCTCCCGCATAATCTCGAACCGTAATAATGGCGACCGGTTCCTTATATTGAAAAATAACCATCTCCGAATGAACAGAAACATGTTTGGTTCAGGTTTTAATTTCTTAACGTGATATATCTTCCTGTGTAAACATAGAGTACATGTTTTAGTGATCATATTTACAGTTCAGGGGTTGGATTGACAGTGAAGCGAGTGGTTCGAGACTAAGCATCATGTTGCCATGTGACGGTGCTTGGCCTAGCAGACAACCCTTCGCGATAAATGTAGATTAGATCGGTGAATGTAATAGTCATGTACCGTAAACAAGACATGCGATAGTGTAGGTAACAGAAGCTAAGTCCCGGTTTTGTCTGCCTTTTCCTTGCTGTGACAAAACACCGTGTCGCAATGGCAGAAAAGAAATATTCTGGAGCACCATTTGGGACTCAAACAGCAAGGTTAGCTAAATCATTGTTGTTATTTTCTGACAGGAAATATAAATAACAGAATGCTTAGTTAAAAAGAGAAAATAATTTAACTATTTTCTTTTTGCACAGTAATGTGATGTCATTTTTAAAAAATCCACCGTCATGATAATTATTTATTTTATGTTAATCAATGAGTTTAGAGAACTGGTTTGACAAGCTAATTCCATCTTCAGATTATTAGAGACGGCAGCTAAACCGATATGTAACACTTGACCACACACATTCCAAATATCAGTAGTAAGCTACAGAAATAATGCAACATTATGTTCTGCTTATCATTAAAAAGTCTTTCGATTTTGGCCTATCATATAGCATTGTTTGGCTATTAAAATTTTAAGCCCACAGCTTGTCATTCTTACACAAAATAAAATTTTGTTAAATAGAATTAAAGTTGCTTTAATTTCAATTTAGAAATATGATAATGATGATTATACAATTTATCTCTTCATGCAGGTTCATATCAATTGAACATTTCTAACTAGAATACTGTTAGCAAATTAAATTCAGATAGCTACGTTGGCATCAACAAGTTTGCATTACATGATAGTACTTCAATCTGAATTCGTTAGATTTTTGTTTATCAAAGATAAGTGTCAAAGTAAGCAAGAGAATCAAAAAACAAAATAAACTGATAGATTATACATATCCAACACAGCTTTCACAAATATATATATATATACCGGTACTTAAAAAATTCAAAACAAAACACAAATTAACAATGGTTTTATTAAATTAACACCGTTTATTTTTTATCATTGCAAGGTGTGTGCCAAGTTCTGCCCAGTGTTATCTTATTGACAATCCACTTACACTATTCTCATTACTGACAGATTCATGGTCTTACGTCAATAGCCAACTCTCTTCCTAAGAGGTCATAAACTTTGTAGAAAGATAAGCAGCAATAACACTGAGATCATTAACATCTACATGGCCAGACTCAATCGATTGTCATGATTCCACAAATAGGTAAATGCACAGAACACAGTGATAGGTTGCCAACTTGCCAGTATTGATTTACGATGTCAAAACAATCAATACAATTAACCTAGCCGATAGTCTGTCTTTCATAATTATGAATGCGAATACCCTTTAGGCTGTTGGGTTTTTTTTTCAAACATAATTAAAATAATGTTAATCAATACATTTGAAATTAAAATGAAATTTAAATGAGTCGAAGTTTATAAAAAGGAAATAATTTTGTGTGTCCTTTGAGGAATTTTGTAAAAATATAATTTCCATGATTGCTAACGATCACCAGAACTCTGTATCCAAGCATTAAATTAAAGGTGTAGTTACACAAAAATATTTTTTCATAGACTTGATCAACCAAAAAGTTATTTACATATTACCTTGTTAAACCAGTGTCAAGAAATTGTAGAGGAATAAAGAAATATCACAGACACCATTAACAGGTAAAATATGACATATAGACACTGTTGATAAATAAACATATAGACATACAGACACTGTTCAGTTAATAAGTAAAAATATATGACATACATGCACTGTTGACAAGTGAAAATATGACAGACACTGTTGACAAGTAAATTTTTATGTGAAGTTTGCTTAAAACCATATTGATTTAAATCAATGATGTGATTATAAGAATCTAGTTGGTAGTAAATTTTAAACTGATCTGGCTGTTGGTATGAAGAAAAGTGCCATATTGAGAAGTAAAAATGATTTTGGAATTAGAATTTTGATGACATGGAGCTTAGAAACACGTAGATAATGGACAGTCTAAAATATACAAATTTGAGAGCTAACATACGTTGTCTGGGTCACTAATTTGGTATTACATTACACCTACGATATCTTGTGTTGCATTATAGATATTTTAATTTAAAACGAGAAAATATGTATGAGTCAACCTGTAAACTTAAGCTGACAGTGAGGTTAAGTAGTGAAATATGTTTTTTAATTTTATATTTTTGAAAAGCAATCAACAAAAATTTGGAACTGAGAATACCAGTCTAAGTAAATCCAGCCTCAATAATACAATAATACTTTCACTCCGATATTGAGTCTAGCAGCATGTATTATGTAATAGCGGATTGCGTCAGCTGTTCTATCGAATTGACCAATCAGGGTTCGTCTTACCAAGCCGCAATAGTCTGCATTCGCACAGATAACATTGGAGGGTCATAGGTCGGTGAAAGGTCGGCTGAAGCAACTGGCAACTACAACTCGCTAGACTCAATATAGGAGTGAAACAAGTATTATTGAGGCTAGGTTTACTTAGACTGTGAGATTACTGAAAATCTATCTAACCATATGAATAACAAGTTTGGATGATAATATGCAATTCACTGTGCAAAATTGCATGTCAGAAGCAATAACATCTTGGAGTATTTGAAAATCAGTCTGACTTGATTAAGTGATTACAAAGAAGTGGTGAAACATTTCTCTTACAGATTTGACGTGTCTGGCGTCCATCCTAAGAGCAAGACTCCAGGCACCTTCACAGAGATCGCCTATGACAAGAAGTTTACCCATGAACTGGTAAGGTCTGATCGATTTTGTGTGAAATTTTAATTTATTTAGAAGAGAGAAAAATCTGTTTGGAATTTAAGTGTTATTTTAAGTGTCAATAAATATACGTAAGCACAAAATTCACAGAATTCAGTATAAAAGGATAATTTTTCACTTTTACAAAAAATTTGGTAGAACTAAGTTTGAGCTTTAATGAATATCTTCTTTTGCAAATTGAGATTCAGATTAATATATATTATAAGCCCTTTCACCCCTAAGAAACCAATTACAAAAACGTTTTGCTATCAGAGCGGAAAGAGTTTAAACCGGTATAGGATTTTGTTTGCACTTGTCGGGGATGTAGCTCAATGGTAGAGTGTCGGCTCATCACCCAGAAGACTTGGCTTTAATTCCCGGTTGCGTCATACCAAAAGATGATAAAGATAGGAGTTGTTGCTGTCTTGCTTGACATTGAGCATTGTAAAGGCAGAACAACACAATAACTGGCGCTGTACTGGCTGTCGGGTGCTTCGGCACAAAACAAATTTCCAATATGTAGTATAATGTACATGTTCTTAGGAAAATATATTGTTATTTATATTATCAAGTATCCTGTAGAAATGACTGTTTGTACCACTAGACACGTCGACTTGGCCCGGGCAGCTACCTGGTGGATACAGGAGGGTTCAGCAACAAGTCTGTGGAGGAGAAGTCACGTGGGCCGGGATGGGCACGTGCACACGAGGTGGAGAGGATGGCAGCTCTACCTCACCTCCTGCACAAGGACCAGTGGGAACAGAAGAGGATGCTGGTAGGTCTCTCTCATTGATAACTAGGTAGTGTCTTTGTATTTGTTACCTCATATGACCTAAGAGAATGCCAGCCTTGTTGTATACCGGAATGCAGATTAATTTGGAGAGTGTGCACTCATCAGGGTTTGATTCCTGGCCAAAAGATGTTAAATGATTGGAGATGTTGCTTGCTTGTTTGGGGCTCCTATTAAAAGGATAGATCATCGCTTGAACTTACCCTGTAGGGGTGACTATTGACCCCCACGGGACTATTGTGATAGCAATAGTCTATTGTGAGTTACTATTGCAATAGCTTATGAATAAGGGAATGGCCGAGTTTGCTCCTTTGTTTTTGATGATTTCAAACTCGGCTGCACTTATGGAAGTCGATATTTTAAATTGATAACAAGAAGGTTATCTGTTGTTACTTATAGTTGCTTCTTTTAGCTCTCTCTTAATGTGATCCAGTATTTTCCAAATGTTAAAGGCGTTGGTTTTTTTTGGCGAAGTTTTCTTATGCAATTGAATTTAAAAACTAAATTGACTTGAATGGCAATACTATCGATACTACTGATCGTTTATAAAATGACTATAGATAAAGTACTATTGGCACAGCAACTATCGAGATTGGTTAATAGTTTGATCTATAGTAACACTCCTATTGCCCTGCACTGAGGCTGCCATGGAAACACCAAGAAATTCTGAATTTACTATGTAATGAAGACAATGGAGAATTATTAAATAATATTGAAACAGAAGAGTCATTGATTTAGATAAATGCATTTAAAAGTCAAATATTATCAAATTTTTCTAACAATTTATTTCAGCAAAGAAAGCTTGGACCTGGATCTTACGAGATAAAGGACTTTCTCCAGAACTCCGACGAGAAACCAAGAAGTTGTAGAGGAATATGTGAAACAAAAGCTACAAGGTTCAAGGATGGACATGTTGTAAGTGCAAGATTCTTTTCAACAATCAAATTTCTACTTAAAATCATACTGTCCCAATTTTGACCCGATTTCATATCAAAGTAAACATGAATCCTAAACAGTACCAAGCAATAATTTTCACCTGTGCAAAACAATTAATGAATTATTGTTAATTTATTCCGTTAACCGACGCGCTATTTTTAGACATATTGTGCCGTTTCCATATAAGGAAAGTTCTAAACGGCCTTGACCTTAATATCAGTGAAGACGGAACCAAGTCTAGACTATCTGTCAATCGCCGTGAGGTAGTGTTTTGAGTCAAGCAGAACAACGCACGTCGACAAAGAGAATCTAATGCAGATAGTTGTTTTAGCTTCAGTGTTTTAAAAACGAATTAATAAAGTCAATTTATCTAGTCACGAGTTCTTGGCTCGTAGTGCGACTCTGATATCCATATTCCATGATAATCGAAACACATTCGATCGGCTTCAGTCAATTTTTGTCACGGTGTCTGATTCACTGGAGAAACTGTTTATTCCTGTTGTTCGTATGCAACATTTTCAAGAATTGTTTTTCACTTATTCTGTTGGCCTACATCTAAATCATGTTTGTTGTCAAGTGACAGGCGACTGTCTCTAGCGGAGACTATGTTTTTTTAAAAACTGCACTGCACAGAGAAAAATTCATTCATTCATTCGAGTTTAGTTTTTTTTAATAAAACAGAATACATTACATCAAAAATCCATTTACAAATAAATTGTTTTTCTTACGGTGATTCACCAGCGCAAGTACAAATGTGAAAGATAATACCAGTATGTCCAGTGTAATGAAGGTAAAATATTCACACAATTTTAAATTTAAAAAAAAAGATAAATATAAAGTTTATACCATGTTATATATATATTGTATCTAAAAGTGTAGATTACTTTTTCTTAAACTGTAACTAATGTTGTGAGCTGATTAATTGATTACTTGACTATTTTGAATTGCCTTTTTAGACCCTAGAATTTAAGAATGTCAATATTTATGATTTAAATAACCAATTACAGGTATTCATCTACCTACAGTATGTAAGAACCGTGTGTATGTTTTCTGGATTATCAAATAGGGAGTTCATGATACTATTAAGAGGATATTAATTGAAGATTGGGGATGTGTATGTGTTAAGAAAAGGGAATTTAGGAAAAGTTCTTATCAAATTTTAGTGTTTTAGACCAATGCTAAAATACAAGTATTTGCCTTGTGGCATTGAGTCACAATGTAAGAGTCAAAAGTTGTGTTTTGTTTTAATTCATGAAACTTTGAAAATTATCAATGAATAAAATCATTGATGTAACTATTCAGATTGAATCAAAGCTAACATATAGGTGTTTCTATTTTCTATAAAACAGATTATATTTTGTTCTGACACAACTCAAAAACAGCCACTATGGTTATTTGCCGTAACCGCTCTTTTCAGGAACTAAATTAAATTAAATAGAATCTAGGACTGTCAGTTGGTACCAAGGGCTTTTGGACATTCTGCTGTTGAGTCATGGATGATCTATCTCTGAAGATATGTTGAGTACAAAAAGTATCAAACTATGTTAACACCTGTTTCATTCATGATACTGTGTACAAGGTGATTGGTCAAAATCCTAAGAAATGTTGTACTTCACAAAAAAAATGACTTAAAATACATACACACTTAATGAAATCATGAAACCTTTAACTTTAATTAGGTTTTGTTTTGCATTGGAAATTGATAATCATGCTAACATGTACCTTAAAAACTTAATTAAAATTATCATTTGTGATTCATCTGTCAAAAAAGTTTGACACATCAAAACACATTTTAAACAGAAGTCTTTTTATTCTTTTAAACAGTCTTAAATTTAAGTAACAAAATAACTATAATCATATAAGCATATTTAGGACTTGTAGAGATTCCTTTGATCAAATTGACTTTTCGATAACTTTTTGGATTATGTAAATGCAGTAAAACTTGTGATACAGATACATGTATGTGTCTCTTGTCAGCAATTACATTACTACCGGTAGTGTATCTACCTACATGTGACATCTTACATCTTACATTTTGACAGGACTGGTTTGTGTACCTTTCTCAATGGCAGTTGCAGAAAGCACTATAATGATAATTGACATGAACTCTTAAAAATAGAGCCATTGGCTCTGTAGCTCATCAGGCATCATATCAAGTTTGCTTTATACAGGCAAGATGAGCAAAAAATGAAACTGATGTTACCTATTGCAAGAAAACCTATAAAAAAAATATAAAAAAATGTAACGATTTCGGAATAAATTTCCTTACCCAAATGATTTTATTATTATTCAACACTTTCTAGATCGCCAATATCAGACAGTGAAAGAAGTCCACACTAAAATATCCAAGGAGAAATAAATTTGCCATAGACTGTCATCTAATGGAGAAAAATAGGTTTTTAAGATTGTGACCCCTGTGACCCTATTTGGGGTCATGGGGTCACAAAACCTACAGTTTAGAATCCCAATTGGCCAAGGATCGAGTCTACATGCAGTCTTTCAGCTCAATAAACCTTTAGGAGCTAAAGATGATGATGAAAATAAGTTTTTAAGGTTGTGACCCCTGTGACCCTATTTAGAATCCACATTGGCCAAGGAGTCTGCACATATAATTTCAGCACTCTAGACCTTTTGGAACTTGAGAAGAAGATGAAAATAGTTCTTTAAGGTTGTGACCCCTGTGACCCTATTTGGGGTCACAGGGTCACAAAAGTTACAAATTAGAATCCCCATTGTCCAAGGAGTCTGCACATATCATTTTTAACTCTCTACCCCTTTTGGAACTGGAGAAGAAGATGAAAATAGGTTTTTAAAGTTGTGACCCCTGTGACTCTTTTTGGGGTCACAGGGTCACCAAAGTTACAAATTAGAATCTCCATATGCTAAGGTACCTGTACACAAAATTTCAGCTCTCTAATGTGTATGGTTCATGAGGAGAAGTCGAAAGTGTCAAAAGTTTACGGACGGACGACGGACGGACGACGGACAACGGACGGACGCCGGACGACGGGCCATGCCATAAGCCCATCTGGACTTTCAGTCCTGATGAGCTAAAAATTAGAGCCATTGGTTCTGTAGCTCATCAAGCATTATATGATAGCTTATACAAATGACCACAGATTTACCTAATAAGAGAAATTGAAAAGGGAGAAAAAAATTAGCCCGGTCAATTATAACAATATTTATTTATAATAAAGTATTGAAGACAGACTTTAAAATCCCCAGCATCCTAATTAATTTTATATATACAACAAACTTATTTATTTTAAATCAGATCTTTTATTTTGTTTATGTTTAATGAAGCACAAACACACATCCCATTAGTTAATGCCAATTCTGTATCTTCTCATTTGGCTTGTTTTCTTTAACTCGTCCTCCCTGAAAACACCGCATCACATCATCTGTCTAGGAAACTACTGTCCCAAGTCACATCTTCCCCTTTTCACTTCTCTTTCCTCTTGAAATGCCCTTCAAACAAAAAATTTAACATAATACACAATTGAAATAGAAAATTAGTCATACCAGTATTGTAATGTTGATAATAAACTCTTCAGGTGCTTATAGATTGTTGAAAAGTTAAAAGTTTGATGAAATTGATGTCTTTAATATCCCAGTTTTTATCTTTAATGGAATAGAGCATAGAATGGTGTTTCCAACAAAACAAACATGAGAGTCAATGGCTCTGTAACTCATCAGGCTTTATTTCATTTATAAAATGCATGGTGAATTTGGGTAAATCGCCTCTTTCAAGTTAATTTCTTTTCTATCACTGCTAGTATTATGGCAGGGAGAAAGATTGCAAAACTATTGTAGCTATGCAATCAAGAGGTCCATGGTTCGAATCCCGTCAGATGCTCTGCAGTCTGTAGTAGAGAGCTGCTCTAAGAGCAATAAGGTTTAGGCGCAATTCTAAACTGAATTTCAGTGCAGTTCCACCCATGGTTTGCCAGCTCATGCTCGCAGGTTTCACTGCAATGCATAGCTACACTAGTGTTGCAGGCTTTCTCCCTGCATTAAAACTTGAAAGGGATGTTAAACCCAAAAGCACCTGTACACAAAGTTTCAATTTTAATTCAGCATTTTGCTTCATAGAAGGATAGGAAAAAAGACTTAAGGGTGCGGCCCAATTTAACCTTATTTGGAGACACCAATGAATGGAAATGAGATTTTTGAAACACAGCTGATTTACATGGAATTAATGTTCCAGGGTGGTAATCTATGAATAAAAGTAAGAGTTAGGACTGACCCAAAACTTTCCCTTCCCTAGTGTCTATTATTTAATATCCCTATCAGGGTATAAGGAATGTGCAAAGCTTTCTAATCTGGACCTTTAGGTTTGTCAAAATTGTAGCTAAGGCCTAGAAAACAAGGTAATTTGTTTCTGGTTTCTGCCCGTGTCAGTTTCAAATCCCCACATCAAGCTTTTTTTTCAAGATGTTGACAAGGTAAACATTTCATTTTAGTCCCATGGCCCAGAAAACATCATTGAAACACAGGCTCTTAAAATGTTACTCGTTTCTGTCTGTGAGTGCCTTCAAAGACACAGTGAAAAAGTTATTCAAAGGTTTTATTAATTTTTTTTATTCATGCTAAAATTTGTTTTTATAAATTGGAAATAAAGTAAATCTGTGTCATTGCATCATTTTTGCTTGAATGTAAAGCCCAGAAACATTTGGGGGGGGGGGGGGGGGGGGGGGGGGGGGTGTTGCTAAGTTGAAAATACCAAAACATTAAGACCATCTGGGTTAGATACTGGGGGTAAGCTAAAAAGCAAACAATTAAATGACCCAGTGCAATTTGAAAAAGAACAATAAGCCTTTTCAATGAACAGAGCATGAACTTAAAACAATGTTCTTGCACTTTCAGATTTCATTTTAAATTGTTTTAGCATTTATATATTGTTAACTAACATACCCTATATAGTTCACTCCTTCAGAGATTCCATGCTGTCTTATCATGCAGGGTTGTGTTTCTCATTTCCCAGTCCTCCTCACTGTTAGTGGTTCTCATCACCCTTGTCCACACTGTAACATTTTCAGCATAAACATTATATATACACACACACATCACAAACAATCCTATAATACAAAGTGTTCAGAGTTTCTATTTCATACAGGCTTTAAGGAAATAGAGTGGAATACAGACAATTTTTTAAGCAGATTTGATAACATCGTTTATCTGATTTAAAATGTGAATACAGAAATTAAGACAAACTATCATAATTCCTTTGGTTAAAATAGGTCAATAAAAATAGACTTGATATTGATCTTAATATAAATAAAAATTAGTAAAAGAAGAATAACTTTTCTAAAAAGAGATGAAATGATTTTAATTATTATCAGTTTAATTTTAATATTACACATGTTCATGTCAATTACACAGACTCAGTTTAGCACTACTACTGGAAACTGGTTCTCACTGACCCCAATCTGTTATAACAAAATGTAAAGAAGAAATAATGATTAACTTGAAAGAATATTCAAGAAAAATATCAATAGAAACAAAAGCAAGAAATATTTATATAATGTTTGTTTTTGTGTGTGTGTACTTAAACAAAAGAAATATTTACATGAATTAAAATCACATACAATGCACTTTAATTTCAATTGTTGAACTGATAGGCAAAAAATGCATCTTATTGGTAAATGATATAGCGATTAATAAAGTCCTTTGAGGTTTATCCTATTTTAGCCCAATCTTAATTTTATATTTTGTGTGACTGAAAACTTTTTACAAGGAAAACAATTATGGTAAATAATCACTTGTCAAGACAAACTAGTGTAACTTTAATACAATCAAAATAAAAACATACATGTATGCTTATCATCAAATCAGTCATTTACATAAAAGAAATCTTGATACATATTATAGATATGATGTATTAGAATTTAGACATTAAAATATGTGGATAAAAAAGTAAAATAAAGACTAAAACAAACATTAAACTACCTTCTCTTCTCATAAAAGGAGTGACGATAAAGATTTTTCATAGAAATACGATACACTGACACATCACAATATCTTAAGGTTTTTTACAAAATAAAACATTAACTTTTGATAAATATTCTTTTGTTTGGGCAAAATAAGCAATTTCAAAATTAACATTACTTATCCCAATACAAAAAATGTATCACTATACATGTATTGTCACTATTCACTAATAAGAGTGTGAGTGTGGAGAGTTTTGACGTCTTGATACCCCAACCTGGCGATATAAGTATTGTTATAAGATATCTGTATTGTGATACTTATCATTGACTTAAAACTACTTACTAAGCCTAAAAAACCTGGATTTTTGTCAAAGTTATTGTTTTTTCTCTCTCAAAAACCCTGAAAATAATATATTGTGACATGTCTATCATATTAAATCATATCGTTCTTTTATACTATGATACGTATCATATCGTGACATGTCTGTATCTTCACAACTCTAATTTCATCATGCTTCAGACCATCTAAATGAGGGTATCCCAGACTTGAAAATTTGGTGATCATGAATACTCATAAAATTTACTAAACACTCAACAAATGAACATAGACAATGATGAAGCATTTAGAAAATAAAATAAGTTTTTTAAAACCCAACAATATAATAAGCTTAAAATGTTTTCATGGTTTTGGAAACTATTAGTAAATTATTTCTAAGTATCATTGAGTCATTTTAATATTTTTTCAGAATTATCATAATCACTATTATCTATGCAATTGTAAATTGATAACACCCATATAGATATTAAATAATATTAATATTATGACAAATTGGTCCAACCTTATTCCAAATGTCATGCCCCATCCTCCGTGTTTTGATCTGTGAGTGGGATCACTCGGTCAAGCAAGATATTTCCTCGTGAGACGGTTCAGGCCTGAAATATACGTAAATAGGTAATACAGTACACATCATGGTAACGATCGTTCCTGTTTTTTAAAAATCATATCATGCTCGATTCGTGGACTTATATTATTAAGAAAAGACTGAATTTTTTTTCAAAACCATGGTAGTCGATAAGGTGACAATACAGCTTGCTATCCGAGAAAAGATCTACTGTAGTAGAGCATTCGTGCCAAGTTTCGGTTTAGGCCTAGGGCAAACTGATATTGTCACTTCGTGTTGTCGACGGGATCCCCGCAATATTCTCGATTTATCATAAGTTCATAGCAAATTTTATAAGTGGATATCTTACCATGCAGCTAGAAGTCGCTCTGCTGGAATCTCGTTGAGTCCTCATGGTCTCCCTCAATATTTTCCATCGCTCAAATTGAGCCCGCTGACTAACTCGACCGATGGCAGCCATATTGCAAAGGTATTTTTAGCGCAAGCGAACGCGCTAACCAGTTATGTGAGATTTTCCTTCAATCTGGGCATGCGCAATGCTCTTTGACCTCGATAATGTCTACATTCAATTTCCGCTGGCCACTAGCGGGATTTTTAAATCCGTTCTAATCGCTCTTTTTGTGAACAATCAGTGTGTAAGATTAGTCTAAATCGATTATACAAAGTATGTTCTTCCATTTTCTGCAATAAAAATTTTTTCCCATAGGGTCAATGTTAAAGGGGACAGTATGATTTTAAGAAATATTTATGATTAAAAGTATTGGCAGGGGATTTTCACTGAACAACCAAAAAGCAATCAATGTAAGGCAATATGTTTACTTTCATAAACAAAATGATCTGTAACTGTTTAAAACCATGCTAATCTCCTGATGCCCAATACCTTTCCTCAAAAACATTCACGACAAAACTTTAATTTTCCTGTACACTTGTCGCGTTATGTAGAGTGAGACGCCCGGCCCAGGGACCTATGGTAACGGTGGAGTGCCCAATGCTGCAGTAGAGGAGAAAGCTAAACGATCTACCAGCACCAAGGGAATGTTGGACGCTGGTTCCTCTACTCCTAGAAACCTGCCCACAGTCGTGAGTAACTGTTATACTTGATATATTTACTCCTAGAAACCTGCCAACAGTCGTGAGTAACTGTTATACTTGATATATTTACTCCTAGAAACCTGCCAACAGTCGTGAGTAACTGTTATACTTGATATATTTACTTCTAGAAACCTGCCAACAGTCGTGAGTAACTGTTATACTTGATATATTTACTCCTAGAAACCTGCCAACAGTCGTGAGTAACTGTTATACTTGATATATTTACTCCTAGAAACCTGCCAACAGTCGTGAGTAACTGTTATACTTGATATATTTACTCCTAGAAACCTGCCAACAGTCGTGAGTAACTGTTATACTTGATATATCTACTCCTAGAAACCTGCCAACAGTCGTGAGTTACTAACTGTTATACTTGATATATTTACTCCTAGAAACCTGCCAACAGTCGTGAGTAACTGTTATACTTGATATATTTACTCCTAGAAACCTGCCAACAGTCGTGAGTAACTGTTATACTTGATATATTTACTCCTAGAAACCTGCCAACAGTCGTGAGTAACTGTTATACTTGATATATTTACTCCTAGAAACCTGCCAACAGTCGTGAGTAACTGTTATACTTGATATATCTACTCCTAGAAACCTGCCAACAGTCGTGAGTTACTAACTGTTATACTTGATATATTTACTCCTAGAAACCTGCCAACAGTCGTGAGTAACTGTTATACTTGATATATTTACTCCTAGAAACCTGCCAACAGTCGTGAGTAGCTGTTATACTTGATATATTTACTCCTAGAAACCTGCCAACAGTCGTGAGTAACTGTTATACTTGATATATTTACTCCTAGAAAACTTGCAAACAGTTGTAACGAACTGTTAAATTTGATATTTTACTCCCAAAAAACTTGCAAACATTTGTGAGTACCGGTAACTAACTGTTTAAGTTAAGTTAAAGTTGACATTGTTCCACCAGGGTTCTGTTTATTGAACAAGATTTTTTACATCTCTTACCCTCAATATTTGACATTGTTTGCCCCAAGGTATGTGCTTGGACCATAAATACAACTCCAAGAGCTTATATTGTTAAACAAGAGTTTTCATCTCTTAACCTCAATATTAACATTGTTATCCCAGGGTTCAGTGCTGGGTCCAGGCACGTACAACTTCAAGAGCTTCACCCAGCAGATGGAGGACAAGGTGACGAGTGTCCGCGGTCCGTATGATCTGTACTCCGGGGACCGGAACAAACCCATCACTGTGGGGTACCTGGCTGCTCCGGTGAGAACAGAGTTTTTTAACTCACGGCTAGCCACAATGATGCTTGACAAGATGATACTAAAAGTCAATTTTGAAAATTCAAAAACAATGTTATGCTGCAAATATATTTTAGCCAAGCAAGGTTTTTTCAGTTTAAAAATCAAAATGATCTTACTTTTTTTAAAGTTTGACCTCTGAAATATCCATACATTCATTCAATTGTCCATTGAAATTGATGGACAATTTTAACAATATTGACTGAAGTATAGGATATTTGCATAAGTAAGAAATATTTCAACAGAATTGGTGCTTGCAGCTGATTCGTAGTTGATATTGAAAAGATGGTAATAATACAACTATTTTAGCTTATATTGCAGCTTTTTAACAAGCAAACAAATATTTTATACAAATATGACCAGCAAAAATCTGCATTCCTGAAAATATGAAAATTAACGAATGTTTCATTCCAGAAACTGGCCGACCTAGGTCCTGGTCAGTATGACCTCAAGTCCTTCGTGGCAGACTGGGACACTCTACATCGGAAACATCAGGGCAAGTTTGGCAAGGTGTCTCAGTACCCCAACCCAGTCACAGAGAGAATCTTTTGCAGCACTCTCTCTCAGTGTCCAAAACGAGAGGTGAGTAGGGTTTTCTGTTTACTGTAGTTCCCTCAATACAACCAAGGTCTTGAATATAAGACAGGCGTTGAACACAACCGGGGATCATGGGCAATAAATACAGGGATTCGGAAAGCCAGGGTCCATGGGCCATTTTGCACATTAGGTAAAAAAATGGCCTATTGAAAGTTTGAAAGTTACTATTGAAATAAGGGCAATGGCCCATTTGAAATTCAGAAAATTACTGAAAACCCTGAAAATAGCTCATTGTCAAAGATGTCTTTCCCAATCCCTGAAATACAACATAGATATTAGGGGTGCGCAATATAACCGGTTTACCGGTGTTAACCGGTTCAAACATGAGATCGGTACGTATTGCGATATGCTTGTTAAAAACCGGTTTTTTATAAGCATTCGGAAAAGTTCGTTACACTCGGAAATCTTCGTGTATTTCTGTTTTTCACAACGGAAGTCATGCGTTATTTAACGACAAGTCTTGAAATCTGTTCATTTTTCATAGTTTTATTAAAAAATTATCAAGAATTGAAATTTTTGATGTTTGTTTCATTATTTAAGAATCAAAAGTTAGCTCATAAGGTGAGTTTTTGGCAAGTTTCTGTGCCAAAAAACATCTTGCAATATATTGCAATGCGTATCGCAATACTAGTGTGCATATCGCAGTATATCGCAATATGAAAATTTCCTGCAATACCCACCCCTAATAGATATACACCTAGAAAATTCAACTCTGCCTTGACTATAACTTAGGGAGTAAATGGTGCTGAACAAATAATACCCTTGCAGTGTTATTCCTAGGTGATCAACTGAGGGAGTAATTTTGGCCTATTTTTGCAATCGTTGAAGTTTCCTGCTTCTCAAATTTTTAAGGGATAACAAGCCAAAAGGGTGGGCAAATTTACCATGGACCCCCCCTAGGAACAACACTGCCCATTTGGTTGCATTCTATTTTTCAAATTTTTGGGGGGTGAGTAATTTTTTCATAATAAGGGCTTCTAAGGTTACTCATCAATACTCGAGTAATTGATTACTCGAGCCAGTCAGGTCTAGCTGGATTTCCTTGACAAGAGATTAAAAAGTGAGATTTCTCTTGCTTAATATCAAAGTGATTTTAATTAAATTTAATTAAGATAAGCAATATCATGTGAAGACATTTTTGCCAAAGTATACCATCCATGAGTATGCGTTGATTACATATATATCTGTATGTCCCACCAGGGACTCGGCAACTTTGTCTGCAGTAGAGAACTGTTCTACACGCAGTCAGGTTTGGGTGCAATGTTACACTGAATTTCAGCGCAGTACTACCCATGGTTCGCTAGTTCCAGCCGATGCTCACAGGTTTCACAGTAATAAATAATCACAATAATGTTGCAGGCTTTCTCCCTGCAATAATGCTAGCAGCTGTGATATAAGTGAAATACACTTGAAAGCAGCGTTAAACCCCACATCACCTCACCTCACCTATATCTGTATAACAAGGCTGAACAACAGCAACATGACCTCATGTTAAAGAATTAATTTTAGGGCACTGAAGTCTGACCCCTCCTCTTGAGTCCAATCTTGTTTTCCAATTGACTTGTCCATATAATTATCCGTGACTGTCTCTATTCAGAACAACCCTGGCCCAGGAAGCTACGAGCCCAAGCAGATCACTAAACCCAGCTCTACAAACTCGCCGGGTTTCCTGTCCTCCGCCCAGAGGAACGATCGCATCTCACAGCGATTCTTCACCAGGAACTTTGTGAGTTGGATAGCCTTGAGCTTAAAGTTAACTATTTGTTGGTCAACTTGTTTCTCAGTGTATCCACATGCATCAAGTTTTTAAATTGCTGTATCCCTCCATTCTATCATATGATTAAGAATGATATAAGTATCATATCAAAATGTTCTTTATTGTAGAAATTTAAAAAAATGTATTATTACCTAGTGGATATGGGCGTTTTCTTTTTAAATGAATAACTGCCAAGGTCGTTAAAAACAACTATAAAAGATGTAGTTGCTCATTTTAGGTATATTGAATAACTCACAAGGACTTTTATATATTATATCAATTGCAAGACAGTGTTTTTTAATCACAGAATGAGCCATGTTAAATTAAGTTTTTAAAATCCAATTTCCCTACCTTAATGAATAAAAGGTGTTGACATAAGAATGGCCGTCATTGGTTTTTGCTTGATAATTGATTATTTCTTCCTGTCAGGTTGAGTAATGAGTTGATTGACCATTTGAAGATGATAGATGTTGCAAAACTAGTATTAATGGCGAACATTTGTGAAATTAATTTCTTTTGGTGTTGCCAGAACCCAGTAGGTGCAGGTCGGTATGACATTCAGAAATGGGAGGAGTCACAGCACCGGAACGGACATGGCAGCGTGTTTAAGTCTCGCAGCACTAAGCTCTCGGCTGGTATGGAGAAGTTTCTCAAGTGAGTATTGATACTGTCAAAGATATTCAGAATACTGTAGTAGCAATGAAGCAGAGATATGTTAGGCCTTTTCAATCAGTCACATTTGTAGTCTCTGTATAGCAGGCATACAGATTCATGCAATGTGAAATGAAATGTGAACCTAAAAGTTAAAATGTTACCAAAATAATGCTAATAATTGGTTGAGGGTTTGTTCGATTATACAACAGTATTCTTAAAAGATGCAGTAGCACATTTTTTTGGAATTTATATTTTAAACGTTACACTCATAATCATAAGGTAATGCTTAATGTATTATTTTGATAGTGTCAAAAATCTCATTTTACAAACCCATCATCCATAGTCAGAGAACAAATTATAAAGATTCACCTAAAGTCCATTTTTGTGTGACAAAGGAATCGCATGGCTAAACATAACATTATATTTTGATTTATCACTGCTTCATTTAATTTAAATAACAATGTCTTTTAAATTGAAACAATTTATTTTCATTTTCTTGACATCGCCTTATATTCCCCCTAAAGACGTGCTACTGCCCCTTTAATTCATATCAAAATGATTGAAAACTTTTGGACTATTTCACACTTAAAATTCAAATATATTTTAATTATTACGTTATGCAATTGTAAGCAATTCTAATATTCATACTCAATCATCTCTTTCAATTCTAAAGGGAGAGAATCCGAGGGAAGGATGTCCGAATGGAGGATCGAGTGTTCATTGTACCCCCGGATGGACCGACTGGATCTCACACTGGATCTCAGACCCAGTACCTGGCCAATAGGGCTGCCACTGTTGTTTAACTTGGTCACGTGTCACATAGTCCGGAGGCATTTTAGAGTGAGGGGAATTGTGGAAATCATCTTCTTTAAATTTTGATGATAAAGAAGTATGTTTCACTTACACTAGAACACGGATATAACGGACTCCAATGGACCAAAGAATTCAGTTCGCTATATCCGAGTTCGCTATCCGTGTTCTGCTGTATTTCTCTTCATCGTTGGTCATGTGTGAATCTGCCTATCATGTTGGTGCATATAAGTATCAAAGTCGCTTTATCTTACACAAAGGCATTTTACTCCAAAAGTTTTCTTTGATAAAAAGCATTTCACATTTATCTTTTTACTCACTGTGATTACAAGCTTTCACATTGATATAAAAAATTATCATTTTTCACAGATTTACACTGGAAAAAAATTTAAAATTAGTTTTTTTACGAAGTCGTTTTTAAATTTAATGTTTTTACGAAGAAGTCATATTTGTGTGTATATTTTTCTATCAAACTTATGAAAATGAATATCATGTCAAATCAATAATCAAGCTCAAAAACAAGTCACAATCAAAAGACAAAATGAACTCTTTTTTCTATAGGTGAGTGAGTTATTGTTCAGCGCTACTTTAACATCAGTGGCAAGTATTGTTAATCATGCCAATTAAATTCAAGTTTTAATATTGGTTCAAAACGATAATCAAACCTGATAAACTCTCTACCTCTATATCAGCCCTTGACAGTTGACAGTTCTCCACCAAAAAGTATTTCTCTGTTTCCAGTGCCTTTCACCATAACATGTTCCTTATTACCTGTATACATAAAGTTAGTGGTAAAACATTTCACAGAATTTAAATGCATTTTCTAAATCAACTTAGTTCAACTGGGGATGTTTAAATGAACATTTTGTTTCTATGAGGGTGTTAAAGGTATTTATTTGACTTCAGTGAAGTTTCACCTACCAGATGGGGGGTCTTTTATAAACATTGTTATTCCAGTTCTATTGTTATCGTCGTTGTGATGAATGTGCATGTTGTTTTGTGGTGCTGTTTATGTATCAATATCTAGATTTCCATATTTAGATGTTTCAATACCCTTAGAGGAATTGTTAATACAAGGATAATTGGGGGGTTATAAAAAAAAAGTTTATTATTCTTCAATGAAAATTAGCTTCAGTATACATTTCAGTTTGTTTTGATGATTTATCCAAGGCAATCGATCGCACTGAAGCTGTGCTTTAATTTTGCATTGATGTATTATGTTATACATGTTTATATCTTGTGATGCGTCTGTGCATTTATCAATTCTTTTCAACTTCAGTATTATCATTTGAGATTTTGATTTTTGTTTGAGGAATGATTTTTTCAAACAGATTTTTTTATCACGACTCTTGGAACACTTTGAAACAAAGGCTTAGGTTTTGTTTTATTTCTCCAACTCGGCCTTCAAAGATGAACCAGAGTGCAATTATAAACAGTTTGTTTGCTCAATAAACGGATCTTTTTTTCAAAAGGATTCCAAATGGTGATCTTTTTAAGTTACAGTATTAGAAATTTGTTTTGAATTTGTGATAACTTGTCTGTTATATTATTGTGTGATTTTGTTAGTTACTTGATTTATGACCTAAACAGAGATTTTATTCCTCTTTTAGTTCAAATCTATTTACAGTAAGTACACATCAAAGCACAGTTCACTTACAGTAAAATAACTAAGGGTCAAAAGTCATACGGGCTTTATGTATTGTAAGTCTCAACACTATTATCCTTTGGAATTTTCATCAAGAAAATCTGTACTAAAATAACCTATCCTTTATTTGAGGAACCCAACAAATTGCCATGTCAATTGGACCTACAAACCTTTAAAAGGGCTCCTACAAAGTTACGTTGATCTTCAATGAGGAAATTACCTTACAATTCTAACTTTAAGCTTAGACTTAAGTGTTCAGAGCCAATCAGGAGGAAAATTTCCCTTTGGATATAAAATTTTATTTCCTTGGCATGAACTGAACTGAAGTCAGTATTCAGCGATCATCTATTTCCATCTTCTCATGTCAGACAATTTCCTTGGGTTATCATTTATGACAAGATTCAAGCTGGAGTACTTAATCATAAATTTACTTATGAAAATTCCAAGGGGTCATATAGTGAAGAGCAGGTTAATGGCCGACATTTTGGATATTTCTTTTTTGGATTGATTCGCTTGCTTTTGGCTAGTTGTGAAATGGGTTTTTGTTGAAGGATAATGAAGTAACAGAGATGTGATCTGATTTTAATAAGATATTTTTTACTTTTTTCAGTATTACTAAGGCACTTTTCAGTCTGCATTCATCAATGTCACCGGTCCAGTATTATGCCTTGACTCAACTGTATTTATGTTGTTTGTTGCACTTATATATACACTATTTATATACTCTGCTTGTTTTGTAAATAAAGTGTGTGAAGAAATAACATTGGTTTGTTTCTGTTAGACCAGTTGAATATGACCCTTTATTCTCAACATGATCATTGAAAAATAAGGGTCTTATATATGCTTTCATAGTTTTCACATGGGGCGACATTGAGCCACAGAGAAATAGCTCAGTTAAAAATAGTTACTTTGTGGACGCATGAAACTTTGTACACATTCTTGAAATACAATGTTGAATTAAATTAGAGAAGGGTGTCTGAATTTGGTGACGTAGAGGGCGTCCTAAATGGGGGGAAAGCTTGGGGTTGCCTTTCAAAAAAAAAATTTATATAGATTGCCGAGTGGGGAGTGATGATTTAATGTGTGATTTTTAAGGATAAATGATTGATGAAAATGCAATTGATAAATAATTGTTGAATTAAAAACAATCATTGATTTATGATTCATTGATGGATGATTGATGAATGTTTGTGTTGAAAGATTTGTAAATGATGTTTAATTGTTGAATGATTGACAAATGATTGTTTTAGTGTTTGATTTTTGGTGGTTGATGAATTGATGGTTAATGATTGATCAACAACTGTAAGTTTATTTTTCCTTTAATAGGAGAAACATTTGAAGCGGACATATAATTGTTATCTAACATTTCGCTAGTATTTCATAAACTCATCTCAGAATCTGAACGTGAACAAGTCAAATATGTTTTAATAGCCAACATATTCTTAACAGCGTTCTTATACTCAGACATTTTTCAGTCACAGGATAAGGTTAATTGTAAACATCACAATTAGTCAAAGGAATGTTTAAGGGGAAATGTGTAGTGTTTATTTGGCTTAGTGTTATTCCAATCTTACATCCCACTTAGCCCTCGTCGTCCGTGGCAACCATTCATAAAAGTGTCCTGTTCATTATCGATATCGGGAACTCTTAGGCCAAAGAGTCCTGCCATCTGATGCAAGGAAACTTTTGTAAACCTTTCCTACACATGGTTTAACACAATCAATCAACAACATAGACATATAATTGAACGGAAAGTATCAATAATCAAATAAAACAAGCTGTAAAATAATGATTATACTTTGCTAAATATCAAAAATCAATTTAAAAATTCAAATATTAAAATCACCTAATAACACTGTAGACTTGAGTTTAGACTAGAAAAAAATAGAGCCATTGGCTCTGTAGCTCATCAGGCTTCATCATCAATTATGCTGTAGAGTGTGGCCAATGTGATTCCCCCTTTGTAGAGGCCACAGGGGCACCAATCATAAAATTAAGTATAAATAGGCGACAAGTTTCAGTTTCTAGGCCTTATACTTCAGGAGAAGAAGATGAAAATAGATTTGAAGGACGTTCCTGTTGCCTTTATATTAGGGGCAACAGGGTCACCAAAGCTACAAATCATAATCCTCACTAGTCAAACAGTCTGTACACAAAGTTGGAGCTTTCTAGGCCTTATGGTTCTGGAGAAGAAGATGAAAATAGGTTTTTAGGGCGTGGCCCCTGTGGCCCTTATTTGGGGTCACAGGGCTACCGAAGCTACAATTTATAATCCTCACTAGCCAAGGAGTCAGTACACAAAGTTTCAGCTTTCTAGGCCTTATGGTTCTGGAGAAGAGGATGAAAATAAGTTTTTAGGGTGTGGCCCCTGTGGCCCTTATTAGGGGTCACAGGGCCACCAAAGCTACAATTTATAATCCTCACTAGCCAAGGAGTCTGTACACAAAGTTTCAGCTTTCTAGACCTTATGGTTCTGGAGAAGAAGTTGAAATTCCACAAAGATTACTGACGGACGGGCCAGATGAGCTAAAAACGATACCAAGAAATAAACATTATATGATTTGAGTTGCACCAAAACTTTCGTTATGTAAGGAAAGTAAGTCTAGAAATATCCAAAATAATTTGATAATGATACATAATTAATTTATTTCATGGATTAAGATAATATTTCTTTTGGCTAAACTTGTTATGGGAATGATTGAAGTACCTTTTTATTAGAAATCCAAGAGAAACGTTTCAAAAGTAGAAACCACTGTCAAAATTTAGCAGTCTATGAGGACTCTAATGACACGTCTTCTACCTTCAAAATCGAAACAGAAATGGACAACCTGTGAAACTTTGTCTTGAAACAGGCTCATATTCATGGAGTGCACGAAGTCTGCAATCCCAAAACATTTACTTCGTGCCTTGCGCTTTGACACGCAAGAAGCACGTGCTCTTACACCATTCATAGTTCTACAAACTTCATTCATAAAACAGTGGTTGATTGTACTCGGATTAAGTGAGATGTAAGTCAGTTACTAGCATAGTAAATTGTATGCATCTGATAATGGCAGGGAAACTTTGTCCTCAAGCCAGTACTCGGCTCCGCCTCGTACTGGCCTCTCGGACGAAGTGTCCCTGCCATTATCCGATGCATACAATTTACTATGCTAGTAACTATTACATCTTGATGGTTTTATGTTGTTTGATTTTGCCACAATATTGAATGTTGTATATAAAGATCAAATCTTGAGCAAAAACTATATATCTGAGAGAATATTGGTTGACAGTCAAACGTACTCCCCGATTTAAGCAAAGTTTGGTCAAAATCTATGCATAAGTGAAGTTCTATGATCCTTGGTACAAAATGACAAAAACTGCTCTACTTGTACATTGAGTTCGAATCTTGAGCAAATACTTTGTATCTGAGAAAATATTGGTTGACAGTTGAAAGCCCTCCCCTTGGACAGTCTATTCACACAAATTAAAGAATATGGCCAAAAATTTGTGTATTTTAACCCCATAAAAGCAGATTTAAGGTATTTTCCCTCTTAAAATAGAATGACCAATGTAAATATATAAAGTGACCAGCACCAATTGTTGCCAATAATTTGTTTTCCCTCGTACGGTTATGTATACTACTCAAATGAAGTGAAGGAACACTCAAGTTGAATTATCATTTGCACAAATGTCAGCAGGTCCAAGATAAGTGTTCTGTTGGAAGTTCATACCCACATGCATATCTGACATTTGGCTACTGATTTTTAAAAGAAATTTTTGAAGAATTGATTAATTTTGGAAATTTTAAATTTGTGACAACTGACATCCTGTGACATTTTAGATCCATACCCTTTCTGACAACAAATCACGATACAGAAATTACATCTGTCTCAACAATTGTTATTAATATCAGTAAAATAGTGTTTATTTAATAAAACCCATATCTTTAACCATGCGCTGGAGTATTAGTATATAGGGGACAAGTGTTCTTTGGATTCTTTCGAGTAGTATATATGAATATATGTGAATTGGAGGACTTTGAGCAATTCAAAGAAGTGATATTCTTCAGATAATAAACTACCAAACAAAATCTATGTGAATATTTGCTTAACAAGTAAGATCATCTACTAGCAGATCACAACAAAAAAGTATCTGTTAATTTTTTTTTATTAAAAGTAACTATTATAATGAAAAACAATATATCAAAAGCACCTTAGGCAAAATGATCTTAAAAACACTTGTAAACAAACTGCAAAGATTTGGCATCACAATAGCTTTTGGCACATGAGTTTCCACTAGAAATTTGCACACAACTCCACCCTGTCGATGGATCGCTGGTAGCGGCAGTAACAGTAGCCATTGGAGGTAGCAGAGTTACCTCCCTTTGGCTGGGCAGTGCTTGTAGCAAATATTCCGGATTTTGATTTTTTAAGAACCCGTAACAGTGTCCATAGTTATCCCTGTTATGGACTGATATGGAATGTTTGTATGATTATAGTTCAGGACGGATTTATCAATCACGCTTGTTTCCTCGAAACAAGTTTAACAACAGACTAGTTTAATATCTTCAATGTGGAGACAGTTCTTGTTCCATAAAAAAACTTCACGGAGAAGCCCTCTGAGTTACAAATAGAAAGTTTTTGTGTTTTAAACACATGCCCATTCTCTGTACTACCAAATCCAGGCGATCACCTGTACAAATGTTTCTGTTAAGTAGCCATCCAATGTTTTTATGTGTATACATCTCTGTTGACGGTATCCAAACCGCATGCACATTCCATGAAACTAGCCAGCCCCTGATCACAAGCCTAAGTTCATAGGCAACCACCACATGCATATTTAGATTATATATGCAAGTTACTTTTAGGTTGGCTCAATTTCTCCACTTGATACATTTCTTGTATCCCTCCATGTGGAATAACACTTCTCTTTAACACTTTGAAAGGATGGCTAAAAACACTTCTTTTCCGGTGAAAATCCAAAGATGGAAATGCCCTTGATTCAGCTATTTGTCAATGTTGCCTCTTTGAGTTTGAGCACCAAGCACTAACCGAACAGTAAAATATGCAATCTTGCAGAAGAACGTAAAGTAAATATTCTTGACACAAACTCAATGTCTTTTCACGCTTTGCACAAGCCTGAGGTGCCTTCATATGTATTTGGTCCCAATTAATGTTGAAATCCTTGTATCGAATTGCTCTGTTCATAAAACAAATCTTAGTTCATCAGTCAACAAAATGTCTAAGCACTCATTGCAAGATAAGGTCCTCACGAAACTCCACGAAAGTTGAGGCAAAAGGGGAAAAACAAAAGATAACAGGTTTTATACGAAGTAAATTGTGTTGGTTGTCATCATCCAAGAATTCACAATGGATTTTAATCCCACTCCTCTTCATCTGCGTCAGCTGCGGCCGCTGAACCACCTCCGCCGCCGCCGCCGCCTCCCCAGCTATTCTCCCAGGCGTTTCCGGTCTTCCCTCCTCCTCCACCTCCGGCATTGAACTGAAACAATATCTTATTTTAGAAAAAGTTTTGAGGGGAGACATTTCACGATGATACATATGCAATTCCAGGCTATAACAACATAACACCTAAATAGATTTGTTTGGAGAAAATGATAGATAAATTATGAAAAATAAACAATTTCAAAGTCAACTATTTACATGCAATACAGAGAATGTATCACTCAAGATATTGAAGATAAGCATTAGAATTTTTGGCAGCAGTTTAGCAATAAGACCAAACAGCTCCAAATTGCTTGAAATTAAGGCTTGTGACAATATATGAAAGGAGTTTTACCGAAAATAACTTCGGCAAGTGATAGCAATGTGACAGAAATACTATTTATCATATTATATAAGTGGTAATTAAACTCCTAAAGTACTCACTTGTAAAATCACCCATTTCTATCTCTCAAAGATATATCAACTTAAACATAAAACCCTGGTGAGAACTACTTACTTTGCCTCTTCTGATATCCTTGCCACCATACTGTCCTGACAAACCGTGGACTGCACTGTCGATAATGCCGTCACTTGTCTGGGCATAGTCCGACAACCATTCCGGCACTATCTGGTGAGCCTGTAGAACAAGTTTTCATTGTATTAATTGTGGAGCATTGAAATTACAATAACAGTCCCTGAATTCTTTTAGAGAATAGCAAAACATTGCAAGATCTATTTATTGCAAGATAAAAAAAATTTCTACATTCACCCACCTCTGTTAACATTCTGACCAGGCTCTTCACTAATTGACCATCAGAGTCACTGGAGTAGAAGCTGGTAGCTTTTCCCAGGTTGCCACAGCGACCGGTTCGACCAATCCTGTGCACATATTCATCTATGGATGATGGCAGGTCATAGTTGATGACATGCTTCACTTCTGGGATGTCAAGACCTCGGGCTGCCACCGACGTTGCAATCAGTATGGGAGCCTTGCCCTTCTTGAAGTCTCGCAACGCTTCTTCTCTTTCTCTCTGCTGACGATCACTGTAAGGCAGAAGTATATCAATTAGAGAAAACTCATTAATTAACGCTTCTTCTATCCTCCTCTGATAATGATACGAAGAAATGGGATTATGAAGGTCGACATTCTTAGTTAAGTCATGACAACAAGCAACTATCAATAAAAAAACGATAAAATATTTTGAGTTGTAGAAGTTGTAAAAATCAATTTCGAAATATGCATGAGGTCCAAAAACAAAACTTTACAACATTTTAAGAACTACTAAGGTACAGAAATCCATTTCACTATTTTCAGTTTTACAATGTAGGAACCTTACTGCCCATCATGATAGCAAGCTATCAGGTTATAATGGAGTTTGATACCTACCCATGGATACTGGTGGTAGGGAAGCCAGACTGACTCAGATAGCTGGCCAGGAAGTCCGCGTTCCTCTTCTGTTCCACAAACACCAGAGTCTTGTCTGAACCTGAATAATCAGAAAAAAACATTTGCTTTAACTTTTACAAAGAGCTCAAGCTACTTGACAAATAATTTAAGCAGGTTGAATGTCATTTTTGTTTGTATGTCAAGAATCAATAACATTTTGTTTCAATATATCTTGATAACAACAACACAAGACACAAAATGTTAAATGCAACTAGTCATGAAAAACTTGAAAAAAGCAAAAGCTTAGTAAATGCATTTTCAAGAATATCTATCTCACAAATTTAACATTTCTGTCCATATTAGTCGATGAATCATTATGTTTTTGAAGAACTGAATTGCCGAAATTCAAGAATGTAGGAATTATAGGCAAAAGATGCTAGTACATCAATCTTAAGAAGCAAGTTCTTTACGTACCAGATTCTGTTAGAATGGAGCAGAGTTTCTCTCGCTTCTGTAGTCTGTCAACCTCAAAGAAATGCTGCTCTACATCGGTGTTGGCCCCGCCCACACGACCCACGGTCAAGAAGAGGTAATCGTTGAGGAAGTCGGCTGCCAACTTCTGGATTTCTGTGGGAAATGTTGCACTGAACATAAGTGTCTGTCTCTGCTCCTTGGGTGGCATTCCAAGCTGTTCCACCAACTTCCTAATGCACGGTTCAAAGCCCATGTCCAACATTCTGTCTGCTTCGTCCAGGATTAGGAATTTCACCTTTCCCAGGCCAATCTGATGAAACACAAAACATGATCATAGAGTCAGTATTTCCTGAAAGACTGATGCCAGCAATACAGACAGTAAAATTATTATGGATATGGATAAATGGTCCACTTAATTTTCACACAATATAAAACATAATATCAATCATTATACAAATTGTGATTCATCATTCATTGTCAATTACTTTTACTGGCATTAATAGAAACTTCTACTGCCATTTGGAGGACATTCAAAATCAACTTTCAAGTAAGAGCAATCAAATTGGCAAACTGTTGTCATCATTGATGCAAACAACTGGTTGAAATTAGACATTTGAAAACTCAATGCACACCCACCTTTCCCTTCTCAATGAAGTCTAGCAGTCTGCCGGGTGTTCCGACCACGATGTGAGCTCCCCTCTCAACATCTCTCAGCTGGTAGCCCACCGACGTACCACCGTACACTACAACTGGACGCACGTCCGTTCCCCAGGAGAACTTGCGAGCATCTGCGTGGATCTGAACTACCAACTCGCGAGTTGGAGCCACGATGATTGCCTGTGGTTCTTGTACCTCCGAGAACTGGCTGGTTGTCAGTCCTTCTTTCACCATTGACGTCAGGGCTGGGAGCAGGAACGCGGCCTGGAACAATTAGCATGTTGTCAATGTAGACTAAGAGATATTTCAAAATCCTACCCTTCTGAAGTAGAATTTTAACTAAGACTTCATTGGCTTATGTTCCATCAAGATTTTTGGGCAGCCAAGATGACAAGATTAAATCTAGCAGATTATGTAAGGATGACATCAGTATGAGTTTGTGATCACTGTAAGTGCACAAGTAGGATAAGCAAATTTTCTGAATTTTGATGGCACTATTAAATTTCCTTCAAATAAATAGAGGGTTAGAATAAAAAGCTTCAGAAAATTTGCATCTGAATATTTTTTATTATTTGATCAAGGTGCTTAATTTAATCAAACCTTATCAAAATAGACACTTTTCATACAACATCTATCAAGCATATGAAAATAATAAAATAGAAAAAGAACTAACCGTTTTACCAGAACCTGTCTGGGCGCAGGCCATGAGATCTCTGCCAGCCATGATGATGGGAATGGAATATTTCTGTACAGGTGTGGGTTTGTCGTAGTTTGCACGTCTCACATTCTTCAAGAAGGTTGGGGTAAGTCCAGCCTCGTCAAAATTGCTTATGAAACCTACTGGGTCTCTCCCGCTCACTTCTACACTGATATTGTCATATTTGTCAAAGTTTATTCCCTTCTTCATCGATTCAAATATCTCGTCCTCGTTTTCAGTGAGTGCTGGAGGAATGTACGGGGGTGGACGGTCCTCTGGATCAAAAAACAACAAATGATGTGAATATCTTCATAGATTAAAGTAATATATTCTTTGACCGTTATGTTTTTATTAACTTTTTCCGTAAAGGTTTATAGGGTCTGTTATTTATTTTGTTAAGAGTTCATGTTAACAGTAGCATGGATCAAGAGTCACAATAAAACCAAAGTCAAAGCATTTTTTTAAACAATTCATTTAAACATAATGACAGTGACAAGACATCTAAATATAAAAACAAGTCCGCCAATGAATAAAACATTTAAGCTTATGAGCAAATGAATCATACCTTTATCCCCGCTGGCTTCATTAGGGCAGTCCCTAGCCATGTGTCCATCTTCTCCGCACTTGAAACAACCTTTGCCTCCACCACCTCCTAGGGAACATGTGGGTTAATTTAATTAAAATTTGAGGAAGTTTGGAAGAATTATGTTTGGCATCATTCAGTCAAGTTGCTGCAAGGTAACTATTCACATTTCATCATAGTATCATGAATGAATAGGACACCTTTGATAAGCAGCAAATGGACCACTGCCCTTTTATGTTAATTTACACTTCAAACTTTCAAATAGCCGTTTTTATTCAATATGTGAATGACATTAGTCCCATTAATTACCAAATTATTGACAAGCAGAACCTTACCTCCTCCACCCCCACTTGGACACTCTCTAGACATGTGGCCCTCTTCTCCACACTTGAAGCAGGCTCGGCTTCCACCTACAATCAAGACATTCGGGTTCTTTTTAAAGTTGTAACCACACATATACACATGACCCTTTTACAATTGTCAAATTAATAATCAAATTTGACATGAAATGTTTGTAAATTTAAATTTTGCAACACATTCTTTAGTTGCTGTGAACCTATAAAATCCTACCACACCATTCACCTCATATACATAAACCTCTTACAATTGCCCAATTGATAATAAAATTTTGTTTATGTTGACACGCATTAACTGTAAATGGAAAACATTGTCTAGTTTATGTGAAACCATAAAATCCTAACTTTATAAATAGGATAAATTAGGCAGCAGACAAATATTCTATGTCCAGTCAAGTAAAAGGTTGACGCATTCATTAGAAATAAGTATTTCCTAGAACCACCTACCTCCTCCACCCCCTCCACTTGGACATTCACGTGACATGTGACCCTCTTCGCCACACTTAAAACAGGCTCTGCTTCCTCCGCCTAGGAACATGAGATTGTGGATTTTAGTTTGAATTAGCAATAACAACATGGTTTAGCATGAGAAGTGAATTTTAATATATTTCATAGTAAATGAGGTATAGAATGGGGAGGAGTACCATCAAAACACACGAATGACTCTCTAAAAAAGCTTCCACAATTAATAATTAGCAGTCATTGCACCAATTTCCCCTTCTATAGCGTAGGTTACCGTAGGATACAATTGCAACGAGAGTCTAACAAACAAAATTTGTTGAGTTTCTCATTAGTGTCACAATGCAGCTCACTCCCATATGAACACTTATCAATTAATTCACTAAGTTGACACAAACTTTACTGAAATTCACAGTTGAGTTTTACACTCCCAACAATTATGTTGTGCAATATTCCAGCTTACCTCCGCCCCCGCCACTTGGACATTCACGTGACATGTGACCCTCTTCGCCACACTTAAAACAAGCTCTGCTTCCTCCGCCTAGAAACATGAGATTGTGGATTTTAGTTTGAACTAGATTAGCGTTTGCGGGATACCGCAAAAGCAGACCAGCCCCGGAACTTTGGGTTTCGCCTTACCCTGTTCCGCCTTTTACAGGCCTCACCAAATTGGGAATTTTCTCGTGACCTTGACCTTTGACACTCAAGGTCACACAATCAATGAACACATTTCATTGAGTATAACATTATTGTAATGAAATAAAGTGTTAAAAATACAATTAAACCATTTTCTCCATATATGTTGACCTTGCTGTGACCTTGACCTTCGACAGTTAGTACCCAAAACTTTTTGAAAATGTTGAACTTCTCAAGAGATAATATATACAAAATCTAAACTTCATAGCACAAAAACTTTTCAAGTTATTGTGTTTACAAGGAATTGCAATAACTCATATCTCATGACCTTGACCTTTGACCTTCAAGGTCACACAATAATTGAACACTTTTTATTGAGTATAACAATCATGTATTGATTAAAAGTGATCATAGTTAAAATTAAGCATTTTCGCTAAACCATGCTTAAGTCATGATCTTGCTGTGACCTTGACCTTTGACAGATTGTAGCCGAAACCTTTTCAAAAATTTTTACTTTTCCAAGGATGATATATACCAAGTTAGAGCTTCATAGCACAAAAACTTTTCAAGTTACCGTGTTTACAAAGAATTTTGTGGTGATTTTATAACTCGTGACCTTGACCTTTGAACTTGAAAGTGAACATGTCATAATGGTTCCCTGGAAGTATTAACATTTAGACATGTTCATGAGTTCTGAAAAGCTAAATTGGATAAAGTTATACCCCAATTTAGTGCATTTTGTAATAACTCATATCTCATGACCTTGACCTTTGACCTTCAAGGTCACACAATCATTGAACACTTTTTTTTTAGTATAACAATCATGTATTGATTAAAAGTGTTCATAGTTAAAATAAAGCATTTTCGCTAAAACATGCTTACGTCATGACCTTGCTGTGACCTTGACCTTTGACGGATTGTAGCCAAAACCTTTTCAAAATTTTTTACTTTTCCAAGGATGATATATACCAAGTTAGAGCTTCATAGCACAAAAACTTTTCAAGTTATCGCGTTTACAAGGAATTCTTAGTGTGAATACATAGCTCGTGACCTTGACCTTTGACCTTGAATGAACGTGTCAAAATCGTTCCCCCGAGGTATGAGGAGTAAGTTATGAATAAGAGTTCTGGAAAGCTTAGGGGAAAAAAGTTATAGCTAGTAGTACGAGTGCGGCAGCGGCGGCGGCTAATTAGCTAATTAGCAATAACATGGTTTAGCATGAGAAGTGAATTTTAATATACTTCATAGTAAATGAGGTATAGAATGGGGAGGAGTACCATCAAAACACACGAATGACTCTCTAAAAAAGCTTCCACAATTAATAATTAGCCGTCATTGCACCAATTTCCCCTTCTATAGCGTAGGTTACCGTAGGATACAATAGCAACGAGAGTCTAACAAACAAAATTTGTTGAGTTTCTCATTAGTGTCACAATGCAGCTCACTCCCATATGAACACTTATCAATTAATTCACTAAGTTGACACAAACTTTACTGAAATTCACAGTTGAGTTTTACACTCCCAACAATTATGTTGGTACAATATTCCAGCTTACCTCCGCCCCCGCCACTTGGACATTCACGTGACATGTGACCCTCTTCGCCACACTTAAAACAAGCTCGGCTTCCTCCGCCTCCACCTGATGAAGAAATCTTATTTTTAAAGCAAATCCAACCACAGTGAAAAATTTACCCTCGAATACTGCTTCAAATACTTGCAAATTTTTTAAAGGACTTTAAGCTGTATGCAAAGGTTTTTTTTATCTTATGCTATTGCTTATACAATGAAGGCCTCATTTCAAGCTTCAAGGAGTCACAACAAGACATTTTGCTAGCGAGTCCCTTAACTCGGCAGGTCAAACCTGTAGATTAAACACTAAATAATCTTTCTCTGGTTCAACAATGGCCCTAGCTTCTTCAGATATTTTGGCATTTTTATTCAAGAGAAATAGAGACCAATACCTAATTCACATTTTCCATTTTTATATTTAATTTATGCACCGTTACTGTATATGAAGAATATGAGGAACAAGGAACAAGAAACAAGATTCACCTCCTCCGCTTGGGCATTCTCTGGACATGTGGCCTTCCTCACCACACTTGAAACATCCTCTCTTGCCTCCTGTCAAAAAAAACAAGGTATTCACAACTCAGAGAATTCTAGGACATCAGATCACTTAAACTTGACTTTAAAATTAAATCCGGCGCAAAGATATGCCAGCTCTGACAGAGCTCATATACATATACATTTTACTAACAAGGTTCACATAATTATTGTTATCTCCTTTTAAATGGTTAAAAGCATACATAAGGTTTATTCATTACATATGAAGGCAGTCGTATCGTGTTCATGTGCCCTATGGCATTTCATTGCAATGTCATGTTCTAAACAATGCTTTGATATCACGGTTCATCTACGACAAAAGATTCTATTTGTGGCCGTCAGTGGCTAGTCGACTTATGCTGAGGGAAAGATTTTGAGCATTTCCTTAATTTCAAGACTATGGTAGTTAACAGAATATAATATTCAAGCCAATGACATACTATGTTTACGACATTTGTGCCTATCACTTGTCGCTCAGGAAATTCTAATAACATTTAATTTACTCTTTAAACACACACTACTAGTAAGTAAAGTATTAATCCAGATAAAGTAATGAATTGTACAGATGCAATGGATGTTAAGTGGGGTTGTATTGTATACCAATCTTTTACTGGTTTATAATATTGTACTCCACCACATGATGGTGTTTTAGAGAATAATGAACAATGTTTCATCATATGAGATGTGAGAATGATGAGATGATGTATGGTCATATGAAACTGATCTTAGGCCAGACAAAGCATGAAACAGGCAACAGTGCATGCAAAGATGTATAGTTGTGACAATACAGACTGTGACTGTCATAAAACTACCATGACTCAACAATATTACAAGTCACAATACACTATTTGCAGGTCTTTTGAAAAATTAATCCAAAACTTACTGCCGTGATTAATTTTTTTAAAGGTAACAATACAGACAGACATGATTTGTATATTGTCATATTACTATCAGATTTTTTATATACATAATATATCATCACAACTCCACTGAGAATGAGTCAACGTTGAAAATTTGTTCGCTATATCCGTGTTCTACTGTATATATATATATACATTATATATCATCACAACTTGACAAAGATGAGGATGAGCTAACGTTACCTCCAGAGCTATCTGCTTTGGGACACTCTCGTGACATATGTCCCTCTTCTCCACACTTGAAGCACCCGCTACCACTGTCTACACGACATGAATGATTGCAAACATAATAATGACATGGCAAAATAAGATGGGTACAATTTATAAGAAGCAAAATGAAAGGTATGAATATAATGAATGTGCATAAAGGTAGAATTTCTTAGGGGTGAAGGGTTTCAATACAATGAAGATGTGAATAATACAAGTTGCCTTCTCATATAGACGATATGAATGATTGCTGCTGCATATAAGCCATGCAATGAACCTACCGAGAAAAATAGAAGTGTACTTTGATCGAGAATTGAAATTAAAACGATTTATGATAATGGCTAACAAGAAAAGGATGTCAAATAGATACTTACTTCCTCGTCCACCAAAACCTCCTCCACTGAAAGTAACAAATGAAACAATTGAGAAACATTTTCTTTTAATTATCTAGTATGATGACTTTATTCATGTTTAGTTTTGGCAATCTTATGTTGATAAAATTCTAATTGGAACAATAACCAGCTTTCAGTCCCTTAATTGAACAATTTTTGGAAAACAACTTACCGAGGAGCATCATCTGAGGAGGATCCAAATCCTGGAAGAAACAATCATTCAGATTTTTATTTACATTTCAAAATAGCAAATCCTGGAAGAAACAACAACCATTTAGGGTTTGATTTACAGTTTAAAATTGCAAGAAGCCTTGCAACTGAAATTAATGCCTGAAAGTTTCACATGAACACTTATCATTTCATAATTTTATCTAAATTGTACAAACAGGACACAAATAATGTTACGAGAACTGGGAAATTTTTTCCACCACTTTGGGTGTTCCTAATATTAGAAGTAGGATATTTATCAATGCTAAGGGTCCAATCTGCTCAGAAACAGCCACATTTACCCCATCCCCCTGATCAAATAACACAAAGTTCAACTATTTAACTAAAACTATCAGTTGAAGAATACTGCAACATTGCAGCAAAAAAATTCAGTTACCTCCTCCCCTTCCAGCAAAGCCTCCGCCTCTACCACTAAAACCTCCACTTCTTGGTTTCGAGTCTGAGTCCCCGCCCCCCCACTCATCATCATTACTCTGTCCATTTGACTGTGGTCTGCCTCCAAAACCACCCCGTCCACTGAATCCACCTCGGCCTGGCCGGGAACCACTGTCACCACCTCCGTTACTTTGTCCATTTGTTTGCGGTCTGCCACCAAATCCATTCTGTGAGAATCCTGGTTTGCTAACACTGTCACTATCTTCACTTGCAAGACCGCCTCGTCCACGGAATCCGAACGGTTTAACTCCGTTTGCCATGCTTCCTCTACCAAATCCTCTCCTGTAATTGATGATTTCAATCAATGAAGATCATTAGAGTAGGTAAAGGCTGATGAGAAATGTTCAAGAATTTCATTATTTTTTTTTAGCAATTCTTTGTTTCTCAAGTTGTGATGCTGACATGTCACCTTACGATAAATATCGATTTTGAAAAATTATATCATTTTTATATGATACATCTTAAGGGATATCTGATTGAGATCTGATCTAGATGTTTAGGTTAAATAAGTAGTTTTAAGTCGACGATACGAATCACGATACATTTATGGTCGGAATAGGCATCACGATTCTTGATGTTTTTATTTTATCGTCACAACTCAAAGTGTTTCATTTCAAATTCTTTTAGTCTATAAACAATCACTTAACCATGAACCTTCCCAACAGTATCAATACCTAACATTGAAAATTGTTTATAATAAATGAAGTCAGAACACTGAATATTTTCTATGTCATGCCAGTTCAAACAATGTACAAGCAAATAAAGCTTACCCTGCACCAAATCCCACAGATGGTGTCTGAAAACAAGAATAATTTGTTTAGACAACAGTCACATAAATAATTGACCAAAATCATTATTTGCAATTACTGTAGATTTCAATTTATAAGGCGACCTCGTAGATAAGGCGACCCCCTCTCTATGCCCCCCAAATTGCTGTCAAAATCATATATATCAGATATAGGGCGACCCTTCTAGCAGGTCATGGAAACTGTCAACACAGTGGACAACTCGTTGACAAAATTTTGATAAAGGACAAGATGTGTTTGTGAAACACGAATGCCCCCGGATGCATATGTCAAGTATCAAAGACCTTGCTCTGACCAATCAAAAGTTATGACCAAGGTTAAAGTTTTTGTGGACAAACGGACAGACAGACGGACCGGTGAAAAACAATATACCCCCGGAATCTCCGATTCGGGGGCATAAAAATTTGGGTAGATAATTTTAAAGTGAAATGTCATGTGTAATTATAAATAAATAATTATAAATTTCTTCTTATCTTTCATTATGTCAAGTTTTTTATCACGAGGTTCTGACACCGACACTAACATATGATGTTATCGGCCAGCAAACATGTGTTGAATATTTCCTTTGGTCCGGTACATGGATATACTTTTGATTGAAACGTTATTTTGAAATTTCATTCATATTTATCTCTATATTTTCATTAAAAAAGAACAATGAGGTATTTATATAACTAGATTAACTTTGAAATGACATTGATGATTGTGTAATGACATCCTGTGTAAACATGGACTCTCATGACTCGTTGGGCTGGCCAATACCCCTCACTTGGCCTCTAGTTTTTTGGTCTGAAACGTAGACATTGTGTAATTAGGCCACCCCCTTCTTTGACTCCACAATTTCTGGTTTAAAAAACTCGCCTTATACATTGAAAGATACGGTACCAAATAAAATTTGGACCGTGTCCTTGACAATGAAACATTAGCCATTCTAGTGCACAGAAATAATGCAGAAGACAGCAAATTACAGCCATGCTATCTATATTTATTGTATGACTGCTGTCATATCTAACCTTAGTCACCACAAAACATGTGACAGATGAGAAATTTGTTGACCTATATTCCAGATGACTTTCCTTATCGAAACTGTTATAAAAAAACATGAAATATAATTTCATATCTGTATTCACATACATAATTGATGTTATTTACATGGAAATTTTATTTGTTTATTTAACTCGTATTTATCGATTTGAATAAAGCAGACTGTTATTCATACCATTTATTCATAAACTAGCAACGACATGCATGTCTCCCTGTCATGACGTGTCTCGCTTTAACTACGGCATGACTTAGATCTAATATTAGATCTACTTGACAGACATTGAGACAACCGACGAACAAAGTCACCCACACAACAAAATAGAGATTGAATTCTCAACGATGACGATATACTCAAAATAACCTGTCACTATGTCAACGAAAAGTAACCAGACACTGTCCCGCAGTTTCATTGTAATTCGATCCACATGCAGACTGTCAGACATTTTGTTTCTGACGTTCTAAGATTTTTCAACAAAAACTCATTATAAATTGTTAGCAATACAACATTATTGATTGATAACTCACTGTTGAAGATCCTCCGTCCCAATCGTCTGACATGTTGAGTAGTACTATTTACAGATTAGACTAAACTTCTTAAAGTTCAATGCCCAAAGCAGCTGACACAGCCACTTGTCCTACTAGTTATGACGTAGAAGGTGCTTTCCCGCCGTAATAAAGGCTCCTTGCAGGGTTCGGATGGATCACGTGGTATCACTTTACAACCAACTGGCGTCGTCAGAAGCTTAAAGCACATGGCAAAAATGTAAGAAGGCTTTTCATTGGACAGAAACTCTGGAACCCGAGAATATTGGTTCGACAAATTTCAAAGACTAACTATGCGACAAATTATTTTATTTTGTTAAAAAAAAGGATTTATTTCAAAAGTAACCTTCGGCGATACAAAATGTATAAGTGGTTTGGATTTTCATACATTTCTGCGTTTATATGAATTTGCTTTTAAATTAACCATTTCCATTAATATTTATCAACATTCTTGAATAACAGATGATTTCATGGCTAATAAATTCAACGAGGAACAATCTTTCCACCATCAGATTTTATAAGGCAAGTAGAAGGTGTAAATCTGATAGGAGAGATCGTGCGAAAATGAAATTGTCAATACAATTAGATTTCCTCAAGCGGCGCATCAGTGAGGCAGTCAAAATTAAGATGAGATTTGATGAAAACTAAAAATCGATTTTCGTTTTTGAGAATAGGTGGTGTCACACAAAGTATCAGGCCTCGTACGTTATTCCAGATCTGAGTTATTATTTAATATTTATCAAGATACATTTGATGACAAATGATGGAAACTTTCTGTACAAAGTCAGAACATAACTTCTTTCATATTTCAATATAAAATCACTGCAAGGGTTTTTTCAATAAACGGCAGTTGACAAATTAAGTTAAGTTTTTCCTTATGATTTATATTCCATTTTGACATAATTTAGTGTTGAATCATGAATTACATTGGTACTCCTAATTTGTGCTCATATAATAATTTTTATTCTTTGTTTCCTTGCTCCAAAATATGATTTTTTAAATCAAAATATGAAACTTTCTGAAAATGTAATCGTGTAATTCAAGACACACATAGAGTCGGGATACGGTCAAAACGGCGACAAGTTGAGTCGACAAACTTTTCTTAATATTTTGTTTAAGATTCGGTAAAGAACCTCAGAGAAGTGTGATGTTGTTAATACCAAGTCTAGATTTGCTTAATATGAGGTTTCCTTTTGAGCGAGTATCGATTTAAGGTATAAACTACAGTCTATTTGTTGTTGTATTAGAGTTGAACTTCATCTTCTTCCGTTGGTTATTTCGCCGACCAAGGGTCCTTGCAATTAGGATAGGGTCGAAATTTAGAACTCTATTATTGGCGCCCAAAAAAATATTGTTGATAATGTTTCACTCAAGATATAATAATATTTTGTCGATAGATTTTCTAAAGTAGTTGAAGTAGTATTTTTTATCAAAGTGTCACAAGCATTTTACATTTTATATACAAGACATGATATACAATATAGAACAACGCTTGGAGACACAAATGGCTTATGAGACACTAAAAGAACACATTTTTCTGTTGATAAATAAATGATTTTGAAAATAAAATATCTAACCCAATCAGACCAATAACAGTTATCATTTAAATCATAAAAAGCACCGATACGTTTAAAAGCAGCTTCAAACAGAATAAAACGCAAATCATCATAAAGATTACATCTCATTAAGAAATGGAATTCATCTTCAACCATATGTACATGCCTAAAGTGGTAAATTTATACCAGAGGAAAGTAAAACAATTTCGGAATTTAAATAATTCTATTTGAAAGACTTCAGAATAAATTCAATGCAATTAACAACTTTCCTTTCTTACTTACACGAGCATTATACATGAGTTTATTCGGACACTTTCCGACACGGGACGGGGGGACCACATTACGTCATCATGAAGGGGGAGATTGATCAAAGCAGGGGGTAATTATCTTTAAATGCCAGGTGTTACTAAATACCTCAGATAAATGGACAAGATTATTGCAGGTGCTATTATTTGACACTGAGCTGTTATCGGTGTATTCACAGACACTTATATGGTAGTAACAACACGTGAAACTAGGCAATGTGGTGGGTGGGCGGTAATACACTGTGTATTGCACAACAAAGCTTATCGGTGTATTTGTATATTGCCGTGACCGTCATGACTAAACATAGAAGCAAGAGGGTGTTTATTCACATATGGATAGAGAGTTGCGTTTGTTTGGCATTTTAAAGACCGGTATTTTAGATTGTTTATGCCAAGACATTTTTCACGAAGTGAAGCATTAAAGATTTTTCACGAAGTGAAGCATTAAAGATTTTAATTTATTGAGATTGATTACAGAATTATACATATACATACATACATATATATATATGTATACATATGCCCCTACTTCATTACTCTTCAAGAATCTGTGTCGAAACGTCGCATACAATGAACAAAGAAGTTGTCATCCATATATTCCTCAGCATTATTGATGACAGAATTATTGTATCCATAGAGAACACTATTAGTATTAGCCGAGGAAACGGGTCAAGATTTATTTACGCCATTTGATAACGGAGAGGTAAACCTATATCAAATATTATTTGAAAGTTGTGTATCCACTGATTCAGAATATATATGTTGTGGTAGATTAAATGTGGACAATTTTTAAAAACTTAACTTAATACAATATAAATACAAAGCCGTAGACATATTCCTATATGATGGTCGATTATTGTTAATTTCTTTAGGAAATGTTCAACTCATGACATTGCTGAGGTAGAATATAACAAATGTCATAACATTTTTCCATCATGTAAAGAAATGTTGTTTATCTTCTTTGTTATCAGTCTGTGGTGTCAATGCTTTATAAATGGATCAGCTAATACGCTAGTCTAACAATTAGACTCTGAAATGATTTTTTTTCAATAAAACTGAAATTTGAAAAAAATTAATAAATATAATGAAAAGGAGACTGAGATTTCTTCCTAAAAATTGAGCTCTCAAGCCTTATTATAGACTTGCTTAGGCTTTTATTTAATTTTAGGGTCTGGCTGACAGACTACTAATACGCATTCCAGTCATATATTTAAGAATTTTTAAACGTGTTATAATTTGGATTATCAAAGGGTTGAAAATTAACAAAAAGAAACTTAAAAAGTTATTCGTAAATAGTTACAAAGTTAATGGAAGTCAACTACAGAAGATAATTTATTTACGTCTCACTTGCATTCAATTAAGTAAAAAGCACAAATCCATAAAATACAATTATAATTTAAAATTGTATACAACCAATCGCACAGCGATTTATGAGAGACGGTAAACAGGACACATATAAAATCAAACTTATCTAAATGTAAGACTATACACGATAAAATTATAGCTATAAACAAGATACAAATTATAATAGAACAGTTTAAAAGTTAATGATATAAAATATTCCTTCTGGTAAATAAAATATCATGGCAGGTTCTGGCACAGTAAAAGGTGAGGTCAACCGCAGATAAAATCCTAAGGTATTTTTCTTCATTTGACAGTAAAGTAAAATCCACCCATAGGCTATTGCACTTATTGATGAGTTTAAAACGTATGTTATGGTAAAGAGGACAGGATAAAAGAACGTGCTTCTCATCTTCTAATACGTCTTTGCAGTGAAAACACATTCGCAGTTCTCTTGGTATGTTTTCATATCTGCCTGTCTCGATCCGTAAAGGTGCCACTCCCATTCTGAACTTAGCTAAAGCACTTCTAAGGTGACGTGAGATTGGTCGACTGACATAACTTTCTTGACCATATTCGTTCTTGAATTTTTGTCGTTATGTAGCTTGATGCTTCCATTGTGTGCTGCTTCACTCTGCATCGTTGCCTTCCAGGACTGCTTATACTTGTTAAAAACTGTATCTTGGACTGATTTGATAAAAAGACCCTTTTCCAGATTGCACTCATGTAAAATCAGGTGACCCAGGTTGTTGTTTTCCAAAAAGGTTCTCACACGCGGTGATTCCAATTCTTTACTGATGTGACATTTGCCCATACGAATATTCTTTTGTTGACTCTCCTTGTACTTGTGTTCGTCAACCTTGCCCACTGTCTAGCCACACATGTCCATTGACGAACCTCCGGTGGCACCCATCCTGAGTCTCCATTTACGGCCAAGTTCGGGGCGTACTTTCCTAGGCCGAGATAAAATCGGATCGCCCTACATGAATCATACAGAACCCGCGAGAGAGCCGTTTACTAGGACGATGATCAAGCCGGACAAAGGGGATATTATCGATTTTAGTCCACTGAGTCGGAGTACAGCTCACATAAAATAGTAACTTTATGAGACAGTTCACTCCTGGTCGCTCAACCCTAAATAATCTTGCTCGTCTCGAGCAAGAAATCAAGCTAGGGCAACTTAATAATCATTACACTTTGGCAATATTCCTGGATTTCTCCAAAGCTTTCGATATGGTCTGGCATAACGGCCTGATGCAAAAACTTATAAATAAAGGCCTTTCGGGCAACATAATTAATTACATCCAGGATTTTCTTCACAATAGGCAAATAACTGTCGGGGTCGAAAATGAAAAATCTGATAACTTTCTTTTGGAAAACGGCACCCCACAAGGCAGCATTCTCAGCCCCACCTTATTCAACATTATGGTTGACGACCTTTTCGAAGGTGTCTCCGATAAAATAAATACTTCCAAATTTGCAGACGACGGTGCCCTTTGGGTCCGTTGTAATAACCCATCTAAAGCAATTAAACTACTCCAGTCCGCATTAAATAAAGTCGACCAATGGGCCGACAAATGGGGCTTCAAACTCAACGCGGATAAAACCACTGGAGTAGTCTTCAAAAACAAAAACATGCGCCCAATCCAACCAAATTTATACCTTAAAAATAATAAAATCAACTTCCAAAAACAAACTAAATTTCTAGGGCTAATCTTCGACCAACATCTCACTTGGGATGCACACGTCGAGGATCTAAAATCTAGATGCTCTAAGGATCTTAATGTCCTCAGAGCTATCTCCGGCACAGGCTGGGGAGCAAATAGGGAAACCCTCCTAAAACTATATATTTCTCTAATTAGGTCCAAATTGGACTATGGCGCACCAGTATACAACACTCTAAATAAAAAAAACAACACAATACTAAACCGCATTCAATACCAATGCCTAAAAACAGTCACAGCTACACAACAAGGGACCTCTTTGGAAGCCTTACAAGCCCTAACTGGTGAAATTCCCCTCGAACTGAGACGGGACCAACTCACCCTAAACTTCTGGGCCGCTTCCTCTCAGGACCCGCTAATACATACATTATTACAAACTAAACTGACACAAAGAAAACTCGCTATACTAAGGCTAAAAACACCACTTGCAGCACCACTCTCACACCGCATCAACACACTAATACAACAGGCCAATATGCAACACATAAAACTCCCCACAGACAACACAGTGCACCACCACATTCCACCTTTACCCACACCCAGCATTAACCTCCACCTCACCAAAATCACCAGCAAACAACATCCACTTCAAGCAAAACACACCGCACTACAATACATACAGGACAACTGGCACGATTGGTGCCACATATACACCGATGGGTCTAAGGACCCGGAGGCACGCACCACAGGCATGGGCATCCACATAAACCAACCACATAAACACACAACATCCCATAGGCTGCCAAATGACCAATCGATCTTCACTGCGGAGCTCTTGGCCATAGCTACAGCCTTAGTACACCCCACAACCAAAACAGCAAATAATATACTCATCCTCTCAGACTCTCTCAGCAGTCTAGAGGCACTAAAAAACAAAAACACTAAAAACCGCCCTGGCTTAATATCCAAAATCCTACACACAATAAACTCTTTAAATAAACAAGGTAAGGCCATTAAACTCCTCTGGATCCCTGCACATGTTGGCATTCTCGGAAACGAAAGTGCTGACAGAGCAGCCAAGGAGGGCTTAAAACTAAATAATCCTCTTCCCTTCCACCACTCTAAACAGGAGGCCAAAAGCCTTGCTAAAAAACACATTAAAGCCGTATGGCAAAAACAATTCAATCAATCTTCATCTAATACACATCTCAAACAAATAATCACCAAACCACTAACTAAACAAAAACTTTATTCCAAAAACAAAAACATTGATAGGGCTATCTTTAAACTCCAAACTAAAGCAACTAAACTTAACACTAAACTATATCAATTTAAATTCACATCATCCCCGGCATGCCCTCACTGCCCACAAGCAGAGAGTATACAACATATACTCACCGAGTGTCCACACTACACGTCACATCGGGCAAAACTAAATAAAGTCCTACGGGACAACAATATAGAAACAAACAACATATACCAGCTATTAAACCCATTAAATAAACCAAACATACTCAATGCATTAGGCACATACCTAAAAGATACGGGCCTCTTGGCCCGTATCTATAAACTAAATACAACATAATTACACTCCCCTCCCCCCCTTCACCTTCCTCCTATATTATATTCCCATTCCAAATTTCAAAATTTCAAAATTCTACCCCAGCCCAAATTTAGATCACGGCTTCAAAATTACTGCCCCAACTCTTTCGCTCCCCTTTTGAAACTTTAGTAAAGGCTGCGGCCAGAGTGCGAAAACAGCCCCGCTGAAAGCGCTCTTTAAATCTAAATTCATAGTACGCGACAGTTATGGATATCTAAAGAGTCTAGTTTTACGACTCAACCCTTTATGCAAATGAAGGAAAGGAAATCTGGACACGGAATACTAATAATTAATGTTGAGTGATATTCGGAAGGTTAACGCTTTATGTATCGGAATGAAGATATATAATATAAGTTGATATAAAGAATATTTGTGAAATATATTATTGTAAATGGATATCAATGTTATATGTTTGTAATAACCGCATTAGTGAATAGAAGAAAATGGCATGCTTAATAAAAAAATGTTCAAAGTATTAACAGTTAAAGGGGCAGTAGCACGTTTTTAGGGGGAATATGAGGCGATGTCAGCAAAATGAAAATAAATGGTTCCAATTGAAAGACAATGTATTTAAACTAAATAGAGCAGTAATAATTCAAATATATAACGTAAAGTTTAGCCATGCGATTGTTTTTTCTTACACAAAATGAATTAAAGGTGTTCACACAAAAATGGCCGCCAATGGATTTTAGGTGAATCTTCATACTTTGTCCTCTGACTCCGGATGATTGGCTTGAGTAATGAGATTTTTGACACTGTCGCAATAATAGATTTAGCATTAACTAACAATTATCAGTGAAAAATTTAAAATATGAAATTGTCAAAAAACGTGCTACTGCCCCTTTAAAGAGTGGGCTGCGCAGAGGACCAGTAAGCAGAAAGTTTGGACCACTGTGCAATATTGATTGATAGTACCCTTCATATAGGAGGGGTACAACTTTTCTAGGACTTTTGGGAACTTTTTGATGGTAAGAGGTCCACGTATGTTGTGCGGCCGATCATGTCTATATCGAAATAAAGTTGAAGATGCTGCAAAGAAGTCTTGTTTCTTCATTGGAGATGACGAGTGTGGAATACCTAATTGGTAAAGTGTAACCGGTACCATCGCCTACCGATCGCGGCCGATCATGTCTATATCGAAATAAAGTTGAAGATGCTGCAAAGAAGTCTTGTTTCTTCATTGGAGATGACGAGTGTGGAATACCTTGGTAAAGTGTAACCGGTACCATCGCCTACCGATCGCGGCCGATCATGTCTATATCGAAATAAAGTTGAAGATGCTGCAAAGAAGTCTTGTTTCTTCATTGGAGATGACGAGTGTGGAATACCTTGGTAAAGTGTAACCGGTACCATCGCCTACCGAGCTACACTCCCCACCAAAAGGTGTTTGTCAATACTGAGTCTTTGGTCCGTAGAATGGAACACATTTAATTATATTTAGTTTTTATTTATATACTTATTTATATATTTTACTTATTTTTATATTTGGGTTGGAATTGTCCTAGGTGGGAATTGTCCCCGGTGGTAAATGTCCTAGGAGGCAATTGTCCTAGGTGGCAATTGTCCGGGTGGTAATTGTCTGGTGGTAATTGTCCGGGTGGCAATTGTCCTGCTCCCAGAATGGACACAAAGTGATATCAGGATCTATCGGGCCACAAGGAAACAAACAATATCACAGGATTTTTAAATTATGGTCTTTATGTTATGAATATAATGTTCACCTAACGAGAACAAATGTTTCTTGATTTTCTTCAGATGTCAATATATATAAAGACGCATTAAAGTGTAAGACAATTATTTTGAATCAACCATGTATTTTTCTCAAAGGTGTTTGTTACTGATGAGTTGACAATTTTATTACCCATATGGTTGGAAATAAGTGGTGACGTATTTTCAATATGAGCACTAGTGCACATATCACTTTTGCCTGTGACGTCATAACACCATTGTTCGTGACGTCACCGTAGCCGGCCGTCGCAAGGGAAGCGGCCCGTTTCTTGGATATTTCTAAGATGGTTAAATTGAATAAAATCGGTAATAAAGAAATTATTACTATCGGAAGTGTGTCATAAGACTTTTACGAAACTCGTGCAAATTTGTGTATAACCCTCGCTCTCGCTCGGGTAATACAAAAATTCACACTCGTTTCGTAAAAGTCATATGACACACTTCCTCGGGTAATAATCTCTATGTAACATAGGTTTCAAAGTTCAGAGGTCATGTACGTCACGATTATGTCACAAGGTCATCGTGTAGCTTATAGACTCAATGTGGAGAATGAGACGTTTAAAACGTACCTCTGACCCAGTTCTAGTTCTTCATATCTTTAAACCAAACAGACTTCCGATGTCCCTAGACAACGAAACAACTTCCTCAACCTAGCTTAAACATTCCTCCTTCATACGTTACGTGTATCAATGGTATTTGCTTGTTTCTACATTCTTCCACTCTATGAATTGCTTTCTTTCTATCTTTTAACGAACACTTGTAACAACATATTTTGAGAGCCTTTTCATTGTAAATTACGTATACGTTTTAACTTCCAACCATATTATCTTTTTTTATATTTCCATAACGTCGGGGGCTCGTTTGGATGATATAGGGAAAGGTTTTCTAGATAATCATGGTAGACGCGGCCCATCGGCCGATCTTTTAGCCGATGTTGTACTGAGGATGAGTTTCCGCCTCTCTCGATTCCCCGCTGCCCTCTCCATCAGGAGAAGCAGCTGTTCAATTTTCTACTAATTTTTGGTAAGAAATGGGGAAAACTTTTAGGGCCGCAGTATTCACAGAAAATTCAAATTAGTATGTTGAAATTTCAAGAAACTATAAGTTGAAAATTCAAGATACTATGATATCTTGAATTTTTAACATAATATCTTGAATTTTTAACATAATATCTTGAATTTTTAACATTCTATCTTGAATATTCAACATGATTCTTGAATTTTCAACTTAGTATTTTGAATTTTCAACTTAGTATCTTAAATTTTCAAGATAATAAAAAAAAATTGTGTGGCCCTACTACTAAAAAAAGTAAACACTCCACAGGAAATCGTTTGACTAAATATTATGGTTTACACGTGAAATTATTGTGTATTCTTTCCTGGGGAGGACCCTCGCGAAATGAAAACAATCTGCCTTACGTCTTTTCTTTGAACTTCGCTATCCAGAGACTCTATATATGTTATATAATGTCCGTTGTAATGTCGTAACAAATGCTGTTGTCATCGACTCATAGTCATCGTAATTACAAAACAAAGGAATCCCTTTTCTGTAGCAACTGCATCAAATATAATCACCCGATGAAGGAAACATTCGCTGATCACCCGATGAAGGAAACATTAGCTGTTACTAGCAGAACATTATTAGTGTCGACGCCCGTCCACGTGTCTCCGGAGGCTTACATTTACTGATGCAATGACGTCAGTCTATCATACATATCTGACTCTGCATCCTCCTTCAATTTCTCAGTTATGATAGTTGTCACGCAGAAATGTAATTAATCTTGGAACAATAGTAATATTTGACCCGCAGACTCATCATTCACTGACAATAACACACTAGGGGGATGGATATAAAGTGATGTAAGGAAAATGAAAATAAATGATTCCAATTGAAAGACTATGTATTTAAACTAAATGAATCAATAATAAATCAGATATATAATTTGAAGTTCACCCATGCGATTCCTTTTCTTACACACAATGAAATAAAGGTGTTCACACAAAAATGACCGCCAATGGACTTTATGTGAATCTTTAAAATGTGTTCTCTGACTATGGATGGTTGGTTTGTGTAATGAGATTTTGATACTATCAAAATGATACATTTAATATTAACGTACAAAATTTTTTAAATTAAATTAAAAGATAAAACGGGCTACTGCCCCTTAATGGTCATTCTCAACCACAAAATATATTGCCTGTCGACATGCAGCAGAAGTCCCGGACGAAAATCCCTAATCCCATATTGTCCTACGAAAACTTTCCTATTTTGTATTTTAAGACATATTTCTATAAACCACAGATCATTCTCTTTTTAAATATGTTTTAGACAAACATTTAGATATATACATTGTGAAATTGATTTGCCATCAAGCTGAGAACGACCATGTAAAGATGTCACATTTGAACATGTTAAAAATACATGTTAGATAATAGATACATACAAAGCTCAAATTATGTCAGTAAATATGAATGTGCGACATGGTTAAAAGTTTACCAGCATCATAACATCCTGATGTACCTTGAAAGCAAATAATATTGTTATTACCTTCTTAAATAAATCTCGAAGTTTCAATAATGAAATCATTTTTATGTTGATTGACACTTGGTAAATAATCTTTCACCACCTATTCTCCAGGAGAATTTGTCCGTATTTTTTCAAGGATTTTTTAAATAATCTGTTCAACGACCGGTGTTATATATGAACGTTAATGTCATTGAGACAACGTGGTATTTAAACAGGAAATAAAAGCTCTTAAAGAGAAATTAATGTAGGGTGACTCAGACAATCTCATTAAAATAAGATCATACTTTCTTCACTTCGTTACGCATACTTAGTGTAGCAAATAGATCATAGTTTTATAAGATTGGTGGCTCAGATGAAGTGGACAACCACTATGAGTTTGACATTTATTGACTATTGTCATGCATTGACATGTTCTCTTATATATAAGTCTCTACCCGTCTCTGTGATTCCAATTGATCCTCTTTGTTCATGAAACTCGAGATATGTGTGAGGTGTGGTGTTTCTTGATTTTAAACAAGCAACAAATATGCTAAAATGGGGGCAAAGCATATAGCGATATTAAACAAACCTGCAAAACAATTCGCACGGGATGCACGTGCGTTGTCACAGCAACAGTGAAATTGACATCAAATTCCACGGGACGAACTCGTTAGAAACAGTATTTTGTAACAAATGCCAAACTTGCCCTTTGGTATATGGTATTGTGGTTCCAGCTTCAGCTAAGACATTATATAACGAGTTGTAAATGCTTTTCCTAACAAATATATTTATCATAAAATCGGTTATGTTCTTTAATATGCGAGTTGTTCTGAATGAATGCCATCATGTTTTAACACAAAAAAGGGTCAAAGGTATACAACACCTTATATTAAGGATATATGACTGTCAAACGAAATACCAAATAAAAAAAGTTAATGAACTTTACAAAGTGCCTCTTGAAGACACATTAGAATGCATTTTCAAGTGGTTATTTGATATGTTAAGACATATGGGGTCATTTGTACTTACCCTAACTTTCTTGATGAAATGAAATACTTATCATTCTTTCCAATTTACCTATAATCAATTTTGAAAACGTTAAGACCACTGAAATCTCAGATGTTAAAATAGCCAGAGTGGTTTTACACAAAGTGGAAACAAATTTACCTCGAAAATCTATTCATTAAAACATTGAGATATGTCATGTTGTGTATAAGACATAGTCTGTCAGCCAGACCCTAAAATATGATAAAAGCCTAAACTATAATAAGATTTGAAAGCTCAATTTTAGGAAAATTATTATATTAAATCATGTTTTTCCTTCAGATTTTAGATATATTGACAAAAATTCATTTCAGAGTCTAATTGTTAAACTATATAAAACATTTAAAGGGGCAGTAGCACGTTTATTTTGATAATATTTTCAATTTCGCACTGATAACTGTACTTAAACGCTCAATGTATTATCACTGTGTATAACCGTACACCGGAACTAGCGAGGTGTACGGCGGAGAAATGTTGCTAGCGAGGAGCCGAAATCGAAAGTTAGGTAATATTATACTTCATCACTTTCAAATAATCAACATCATGTGGTAATTTTAGCACACATACTTAGTAAAATGTATGTGCTTGTCATTCTGTATCCAAGGAACAGTAACAATGACGGTTGCGAGTAATTCTTTTGTTAGTAACATATTTGCTACCTCTGACTATAAACAGGATATGACATTAAATAGTTATGTCTCGGAAAGCTATTGACATGATAATAACATAGAAAAAGTTGATGAAACGGCGATGAAGTGATCCCGTTTGCGATCACGCTCCTCGCTAGCAACATTTCTCCGCCGTACACCTCGCTAGTTCCGGTGTACGGTTATACACAGTGAGTATGCTGATAGTGTAAAAAATCTCACAATCATTCATAGTCAGAGAACGAGGTATTAAGATTCACATAAAGTCCAATGGCGGCCATTTTTTTAACACCTTTAGTTAATTTTGTGTAAGAAAAACGAATCGCATGGCTGAACTTAACATTATATATTTGATTTATTACTGCCTCATTGTCTTTCAATTGGAACCATTCATTCTAATTTTCATGACAACACCTTATATTTCCCCTAAAACGTGTTACTGCCCCTTTAAAGCAAAGATAGATATACTGCAATACTCACACCTAGTGACCTGCTGACAGTATCTCTATGTTCTTTCATAGAGTCCACCGCTCACTGTGAGTAAACCAACAATGCCTATATTTTATCTCCAATCCACCGGTCATTCTCCCTGGACATATTCATTGCTGTAGATAGCTATATATCCTTGATATAGGATTTTGTATACCATTGACCCTTCGCTCGACCATTCAAGTCAGATATAGAATGATATAGGCATATAGATCACCAAGTTACTTTGAAAACAACGTTCAATCTGTATTATACGATAACAATTATTGAGATAACACATGAATATAGGCCTACTGGTCAACCGGACCGGCCTTAGATCCTGAAACCACTTGACAAAATGTCGCCAGTCTAACTACTATAGTTAGATCAAATCTTTAAAAGCTTTAAGAACCACTACGTAATTTGGTTTGGGGTCAATATCTCTCAATATTGACTTTTGATCGGGAAGTATCAATTGTAGCAGGAAATTGTTATTTGAGAGTCAATTGAGGTTGTACATTAGGAAGGTTATAAGTCTTAAAAATGATCGAAAACCGGACAATGACACTCGTCTATCCCTCAAACTTATCTCAAGCAATCAGAATAAAACTTACGGATTTATATTATAAGATAATTTATTTAACTTAATTTGTAATAATTAGATGTGTGAATTTCTCATTCCACGAATTTATCTGATTGTTATATGATTTTCATTGAAAACAATCATTATCATATTATTGCCGTTTGGGAATGAATATATGATATGTTTTGAATGCTTATAATCGATTAAGCATCTACGTACATGTATGTTAAAAGCAAAATGATATGTGTTGAAAAACACGTAGCGGCTATTTGATTTATATCTAAAAATTAATATAAAAATATTGAAATTAGATCCAAAATATTGTACCAGGATTTAAAACCAGTCTAGTTTTTATCTTTCATTGAAGATGAACTTTACCTGACATCAAGCTTAGGGAGTCCACTGTACAATACAAAAGCCTCTTCCACCTCGTTTCGCTGGCAAGTGCGACCTTTGGTTTGGTCACTCTCGGGTTGCAATTGTTCGTCTACTCAGAGACTCTATACAGATATATAATGTTTCTGATCTACTTGAGGGCCGCAAGCAGTTCGGAAATCCTACTGTACTGTGTACTTATCTCGGATGTTGTGTTTACTTTATCAGTCTGTGACCGAAATGGGACTCTTTTTTGTGTATCTTTCTACATAAGTATTTGTCTAAAATCTGTGGATGTTGAAAGGGAACTAAAGCCTTACATATTTACCTAGGGAACAAATAGACGAACTGAAAATTAGAAATATATATAGCCTTTATTACTGTGGTTATCAGTGAATATACCTGGGTCATATAATTGTAGACTAAAATGTATTTTCTGTGATTTTGCAGTAGTGTTTTATAACCATATATGACATATTTGTAAGAGCTAAATAAAAACTAGGTACTCGATGTGAAATGACAAAAACGTTATTCTTTTCAATTGAAGGATTTCAAAAGATTTTAGCCTGTCGTTTTTAATCTATGCCAATTTTGTTTATAGTGAGGTTAACATTTCAGTTGTTCAAGTTTAACAATTTGACAAGAAAAAGAAAAACACCGGGAATGAAGTCAATCGCCGGAGCTACGAGCATGGAAAACATCGTCGTAATGAACTAATAACTTTTATTATGAATTATTTGTAAATATGCTCCTCTTCAATTAACCAATTAGTTACGTCTTAATTTTGTTAATGAATATGCATAATACAAGACATTTGTTTCACTTAAATGATAAAATTTCAAGATGGCGGATGAAATCCGATAGATAGGTGTCTTTAAACATGCTGAAAGGGGAAGTACACCACACGGTGGTTCATGCTGCACTGCATGACTGGTTATAAATTAGGATAATATTTCCTTGTTCGGTTACTCTAGATTGACTGATACTCACGAAACTAAAGACGATACTATCTATTTTAACTATATACTTTTAACTTTTTATGTGCTCTTTTGATCAAACGTGGATAGCGAACAGTAAAATGTGATACGATATCCAGCAACTGGATGATGAAGTGAACGAAATTTAGAAGTTCTTGAAGGTAATTGAACCATAGACATTGGCAAATTGTTTCATTACTTATTTAGGTTACGTAGACTAAAATAGGTCCACATACATTAAGTAAGTATAGTCTTTAATGTATTCATAATTATAGACAACCGCCCATTAAGTCATTATGTAATCACATGCGGATGAGTCACAAAGCTTTTGGATGGCTTTTATCCATAAGTGATCATCGACCATCTAGAATGAAGAGGTGGGCGGTTTTTCATTTCAATGAATTTTGTTATTGTCACAGAATATATGTTGCTTCTTGTTAAAGTTCATATCATGTTGTTCATATTGAGGCATATATTTGTTACGTAAAAATAAACAATGTTAGCGAAATTATATGACATGAAGGAATGTGCGAGAGGGAATAAAGAAGAAGTAAATATTTTGGAATAACGAACAGGACATAGTAAGTGTATGTTAATCTGACAGCAGAGGACTTCCTTTAATCTATCTAACAACCCCCGAAACAAAATATCTAAATAGACCCATGCAAGTCTAGATCACTGCGGTTTCTGAAAATGAACATCTTCAATGGGCTCTTTTCAATTCTAATACTTAATACTTAATAGCTGCATTTAGGGTAACATGGGGCAAGAGGCCCAGTGCGGGTAAAAACGCCCTTGGCTGAAATAAAAAAAATACCGTAACTACAGTCTTTAAATGATGTTGAGAACCTCAGTTTTCGTTTCCGCCGACGAGATTTGTGAAATTTCCCACTTTCCCAGAGAATAAAATTTAGTCTTTATTTCCTTGTCAAACACTCTGTGCTAAGTTTAGGATATAATTCTCAAAGTAGTCTAACACTAAGTCTGTAGTTTTTTTCAACATATTTCAAATACCTTCACATAAACATGACATGCAAGTCTAGATTGGTGTTACTCATAACACACCTTATACGTGTTATTAATATGTATCTTCATTTTATCTTAACAATACTTATTTGACTTAAAGATTTGTTTCTGATCGCACTTTGATCTATTATCATAATATTACCGTATTTACTTTAAGTGTACTTCAAATGTCGTTCGTACTTGAATAAATAGTTGATAAAACTTAAATTGTTGATAATCTAGACATTGTTACAATTATACCGTTTATACACAAATCGTTTTGTTTTTTTAGAAAATTTTCATATATATTTTAAATCACTGAAAATAAGTGAGCATTTATCATGAATTAAACTGACTGATATCGAAATAAATCGTTAAATTTGATATCAAGAGAGGAATAGTTTTGAAAAAACGTCAGCCGCTCACTTGTGTCAGATGTTTAAAATCTATATATGAAAATATATATTGTACTTTCTCTGATCGGAATAAAAGCGTTAACATGTTAGAAATTATCTAAATGCAAAGACACAGTTATTGATGGAAAGTTTATGACACAATTCACAAGCTGTGCCTTTGTTTTAGTTATGATCAAAACAAATCTGTGACTTTGAAACAAATATCATCTCCATTTAACTAAAAAAGAAGAGCTCTATTCAGTTTAAGGACAGCAGGCGCATGTACATTATATACAATACAGATTGTAGAGATAAATAATGAAACATTATAACATTATACAGATAATTGAAATAAGGTTATACAATTAAAGTAAGGATCGAACACTTAACAATGTAACATAAAAAGTTATTTGAAAGAATTTGGATTCAAATATAAAAGATTTTTATTTTAATTTTGCATTAGGGAATTAGAGATGATAAATCCACAATGGACAAGCAGATATATGCAAAATGATCGAAATATCGAGATATCGAAATGAAAAGTCAAATCATCGAAAAGGTTGATCTCCGTAGACAAGCAAAAGACACCTATATATTCTTGGTCTTCCTTTTTGATGTGTAGTACCGATATATAAGTACAATTTCCCTTAAAATTCCCCATGAACTATCATTGTAGTGGACACCTCAAATTAAAATTGAAATTTGAGCTAACTAAAATTGAAATTTGAGCAAACTAAAATTGAAATTTGAGCAAACCAACATTGAAATTTGAGACTTTGAAACATTATATCTTTGAAACCTTAAATAAAATTTGACTGATCCCGTGTTGTTATGAGCAGCTAATCTGCATGAGGGCTCTAATATATACAATGTACAGTCATGGAGCAATGCGACTGACAGCTGCACAACCCCAGATCTTATCAACTGACCCTCATAGAGACCCTGGTCATTAATTGGTACTCCAAAAATATCTTAGATTTCCTCGGTAAAACATTCAAGATGGATGTAAGATGTCACCTACTACTGCAATTATGTAATATAAGCTAGACTAACATATAGTCCCTGAAATTTTTTTTTTAAAAATAAAATATTAATTTCAAATATTTGATATTAAAATAAAAAGGAGCCCTGAACAATTCTTAATTAAACCCTAAAGCTGAGGCGTCTAGACTTGCCAACATTTCTAGACTTAAGAAGGCTCGTTAAAAAAAATTTCGCTTTAGGGTCTGGATAACAGACTAAAGATAAGCCTTTCCAGCATGAAATCAAAACAAACCGCTTGTATAGTAGCCTCTGCTTTGTCCGTAAGAGTATGTAACGTACCCTCCTACAGAGAGGTCAGAATTTACAACAGGGCCAATAAATGCCTCACACTGGCTTATCTTGTGCTTTTTCTTATGCCAAAGACAGAGGTCGTCTTTGCTCAAACATTGGGCACTGTGGGACACTGGTAAGTCCTGATTCGAGACTGGGTAAAAAATAGGAGCCTTTATAGAGTCTAGGTCTTAATTATGCAAGTCTAGATCGACTGAATACACAGTCATGAAAACTTCACCCAGCTACTCTACTAGCGGTATACAGCGATGGCCTTATAGTCTGTCATCCAGACCCAGAGCAAAAATATTCAATTGTCGACCAACCCAGTCTAGAAAAGTATAGCAAGCCTAGATCGCTCAGCTCAGAAGTTTAGTCATATTCTGAGCTTCATTTTGTTAGAATACATGAAATGTATAAAATGTTGACAATATTGAAAACGAATACTTCTGAGACTAAATGTTAGTCTACGATGGCCTCGGTGAGAGTGAAGCTCTCAGAATAGACTTATATTCAATCTCAAACTAAACATTCTCAAAAACAACTAAATTATTAAAGATAAGAAAGGAGCCTCGAAGAATTGGAAATTTCACTGAAGATCTAGACTCCCTTTTTTAAAGGTTTTGCTAGGTCAAAATTTTTTTTACTAGAGTCTGAGTGTAAGATTACTCTCAGAAGGAAAGATACTGAAAATGACACCTGTAAGCATCACCGCCCCCCCCCCCCCCCCCCCCCGTCTTCCAACCCAAAACCCCCTCCCGCAGAGGTGCCCTAGCTGGGTGAGCAGGGACGGGTGAGAGCCATCACAGGTTCCATGTTGACAGCCTTACTGGTATCTGATTGTTCAGGCTTCAACACTTTTTGGTAACTAAATGTGACAGAAACTTATCCACTTATCCACTTGGCCTGATAATAAGCGAATGTGTTTACTATATGAACTGAAAAGCCTAAAGAAATACAATAGTATGAAGATACAGTTATTATTTGAAATATTTCAAAGATTAAATTTTAGTCTAGAAACTGATCTGAACAGGGAATCTTATCGCAACTCGACTCTTTCTACCCTTTCTGCCACCATTATAGTTCTTTTGATATCTTTTGATAACAAAACAGTATTCACTTCTGTTTGACCATGGTTACTAATGAATCATCTTTAGGCAAGTGCCATTATTTGGACATTCGAGACCCTATCTATAATCGGTCTATCTACTGATGCTTTCCTGTTGACTTAGCGGACACAAGTCTTCCTCTTTGCTGATTCTATAGATTCCAGTTTTCAAAACTAACAGCGAAATTTTTTAGTTAGCTAGCCCAGAACGTCACGTTTCTGCAGGGCTTATTGTGAATATACCAATTTAATAATAAAACTACCTTAAATCATATTTTAATTTAAAATCTTTTCAAAGAGTTATCATTGTTTCACAGCGAAACCATGACACGTCAATGAAGGGGAATTCCTGAACATGTATCAACCAAATAAAAAACTAAAACAGACTTTTTTCAAATTTGATTTACAATCAGTGTCACAAGATTTGTATCATTACATCCGACCATAAATTTATGTTGGAAATTTTCACTCAGTCTGTCATGAGATAAGTTGGGAAATAAAAGCATACCTTTTCCACATTTCACGAAATTAATTTTAGACTATGAAATTAACATACAATGTAGCTGTTGAATAGACTAAATTTCAGTTTCTGAAATGAAAATACATGTTAAATGCAGCTTTCTACTATTAAAATTAAAAGGAGCCCACTGAAGCTGTTCATTTTCTGAAACTACAGTGCGCTAGACTTGCTACAATAATATAGACTTGTGTGGGTCTTCAGCTGCTGTTGGACAGACTAGCATTTGAATTGAAAAGACCTCACTGAAGCTGTTCATTTTCAGCAGGTTTCAACGTAGGTCTACATGTATAGATTAGATATTTATGTTCAGTGTTTTGTGTTGGCAAGCTCAAGAGATTTGTAGAAAGGACCAAAGAGGATATTGTGACATGTAATGGATAGACAGGAACAACTTTTGCAAATATATTCAAATAATGTTATAAAACTTATTAATTGTTTAAATGATAATTGATTTAAAATCATTATGAACTGCAACTAATAAACAACTACCCCACACTAAATGGACTCATTATCAGTCTCTGAAAAAAAGATAATTTTCCAAAACAATAAGAAGGAACCCCTTAGCACTGAATATTTTGGTAGTTAAATGCAGACCTAACCTTGCTTTTCAAAAGGTCTTGTAAATGTACGAGGACAACCAACTGAGTAGTCTAACAATTAGACTCTGAAATGAATTATTTCAATAAATCTTAAATTTGGAGAGAGAAAAAAGAAAAGGAGACTTGAGATATCCTCATTTTCATTTTCCTAAAATTGAGCTCTCAAGTCTTATTATAGACTTGCTTAGGCTTGCATTTTATTTTAGGGTCTGGCTGACAGACTACCAACTGAGATGTAGCAGAGTTTGGTGACCCTTGACCTCGCTAAGGGTTCCCAGGCACCCAAAATCTTTACTGCCCTGTAAAATACTGATAATATCTTCTGTTTATAGAATCAACCAATCACTGCGAAGATAGAGGATATACGATCGGGAGAGGGACAAATACGACTAAGGGCTGTGTTGACAAGAGTTTTATTTTATCCTGCCATTGTGTACGAATCCGTACGAAGAAAATAAAAACAGCTCAATTATGAGGTTTCACGAATATTAGAGAATCCTTTTCTCTGTTTCCTCCAAGACTGAAGTATATACTATTTTGTCTAAAACATAACCTTTAGAAGAGCAAGTCTAGATCTACAATGAAATAGCAATTAAGCAGAGGCTCCTTTTTCTATTTTTTAATATAAAGTCAATTTAAAAAAATATTATTTCAGGGACTGAAAATTGGTCTATGAACTTCCATTTGTCAGAGGTTCCTTTCACATTTAAGATACAAAAATTTATTTAAAGAACTATAATATCATAGACTGCATATTAATCTATTCTCTCAGGCTGTACAGACCAAACTACATTTTCTTTAAAATAACAACCAGACAAAAATAGTTATCAGTTACCTTCTTCAGAAACACAAGGTATAAATGCATTATAAACTAATTGCAATGTAATCAATCAATACTGCTATGACTAAATGGGTGTACTTACTAACCTTTTGGTATATCAATGTTATCTGCAAAATGCGTATCAGAATTCAACAACACAAGCAGATTATAAGATCGTATATGAGTCATTCTCAAAAGTTGCAGCTTTTTCACGTACCGGAATAGAAATCGGTAAAATATTGACAGAACTTTGTCAGAATTCATTCCTTGTTAACTTCTAACTTACAATCTAACTGCCAGGTAGTTAAATTGTAACCTAAATGACCGAATAAATTGTTTTCGGTTATTTTTGTAACCAAAAATATGGTTTATCTAGGTTTTTCTAACCAAAAATATGGTTTATCTAGGTGCAAAGTCAAGGAATCAGATGTCTATGTTTTTCTTATCCTAGTTTGAATATATTTGTTTCTGCAGGTATTCTAAAATGTAGTGCTTTTCCTCATTCCTGATAGATTTTTACAACTTTTATGTGAAAATTTTATGTGAAAATTTGAATTACTAACTTGTATACGAGAAAAATGTCTTTCCTGTAACAGGTATATAAAATTCAGCGAAAAAAATTATCCATAATCTTTTGAAAGAAAACACTTCTGTCATGCTGATCATCAACCATAGGTTTAGAGTATTGAAAATGCCTTGTTGACTCCAAAACAACTTGCTTGCTGAAAATTTTGATAGAAAAGTGAAAAATGTTGAGTATTTTTTATTGGCGTCTTTCAGATAACGCAAATTATCAAAAAAATAACCATATTTCAAGAGATGCGTCTTTCTCTATGCATGCTGCACCAAAAGCACTACACAATGATGGTGTATGAAATGGGACAAGGACTGTTCATTACTTTTCAATTGATGAACAAATGGAATTTGTCTTTCATATAACAGTCTTTTCTGTAACAGATGTGTTTGTTATTGGAAAGACCATTATTGTTACTGCAAAGACATATGAATAGATATTTGCATCTTACTTGTTTGTTTCAACAAGAATTTGATTGACAGTTACAATGTAGGATGTCCCATGAGCTTCTTTACCAGAGGGGATGAAAGCATCCTTTTCTGCAGTCAATCAGACAAGTTCTTGTCAAGGGTTGTTATTTAAAAGACATCATCGTTACTGTAAAGACAATTTAATATTTACTCGAAAATAAACATTATACTTGGTTGTTTCTTCCTTCTAAATTTGTACTGAACTCATGACTTGTCTTTGAGAATCATATTTTGTAAAACATTTTCATTTTTTTCTGCAACAATGTGTATATTTTAAGTCTATGGTATATAGATGTTACATGAAAGACATACTGTGTTACTGTAAAAGACATCCAAGAAACTAATACTTAATTTCGGAATTTAGTTGTCTGTGCATTAAAATTTTCATTAAATGTATGGAATAACTATGCCTTTTGCTCTACTAAGAGGTCTGTGTTTTAGCCACATATCATCAAATTTATTTCTTAAAACTGTTATTTGAAAGACGGCATTGGTGAACAATGCTGAAATATGGCATATAGCCAGATAATTTTATTTTTTTTAAATATTGCAATATAAGGAATGGTATTTATTTGTACATCATTTATGTGGCATGACTATGGAAGGAAAAAAAACCAAAAACATTCGATGAAACTTTTCAAAATTGGCAAGATTTCTTTACTCCAACAAGTGATAATATTTTGTCTTTCCTGTAACAGTCAATGTCTTTAACATAACAAGCAGAAAAATTTCTTGGTCCTGTTTTAGTAAAGTATTAGATAAATAATAAGTAAAATTTTCTGAGGATCTGATGTGAGAAACATAAACCCTACCTGCCTTGTGCAAAGAGGTCACATATTTATGTTTCGTTAAACAAACTTTCTTACTTATTTGAAGCATTTTCTTTCCAATAACAATTTGTGTCTTTGGAATAACAGAACTGTCTTTCATGTAACATGACCAAAACGTAATTGATTTATTACCTTAAAGGTAAAAATGCTTGTCATAAAATGTCAAAAAAACTTAAAACGTGATCACATGATCTCTTATAGCTATCTTCATTTTATTCTTCATGTTGAGGTCAATTGATAGGATATAAAGAGAATTTGTAAGAACCAACATGCTTAATTTTTTCAACCAACTTGGTGTACAAGTGTTTATCATATGAAAATATTAATTGATATTTTTCTTTTTACATTTCAGTAACAACATATATGCTAAGGTAGATACTACAATGCAACATCTTTACATACAAATGCTTTTTAAAGAAAACACACAAGCATAACTATCGTTACTGGAAAGACATTGTCTCTTCATCCTCATTAGTGTAATAAGTGTTAATTAAGATATCATAGATAATTAAGCCTCAAATACCTTTGAAATCTTATGTTTAAAAATGTACCTTACCATTTGTGAAAGAAAAAATCTAGAATCCTTATTTAATTTTTTTTGTCTTTTATACACAAAAAAGCTGCATCTTTTGAGAATAACTCATATATCACAAAAGAGTTGACGGGCAGCACAATCCAAAAAGTGCTCAGTCCTCAACAACAGACAGACAAACAAACAGATAGACAGACCCAAGAACAAACCGTTCTCTAAGGTCTCCAAGAAACAAAGGTCGAAAAACACCCAAATCTCCAACACGCACTCCACACACACACACACACTGTATACTGATAGATGGTCGGTATCGTTTTTGATGTCCCGTACATCTTTCAAGTAGTAGTCATGTAGTTAATCCAGGTAAACGTTGGATCTTGTATATTCGGGGGACGTCATATATTTACCTGTCCACTTAACAACAATGTGGTAATTCCCTACTCATTCATGCTATCAGCGACTTAGTTCCCCAATCCTACTACATGTTCTCTAAACCAGGTGTTCAAGAGGAAAGCACTTAGAATACGACCTTTAGTTTGTTCCTCTGTTAATTACTGTATATCTGTGTCCTGTGGTCCTGTGGAAACATTTTAAAAGATGGATTTCACGTAAATAGCTTTTCGAAGTAAATGAACGTAATGAATTTTCATACCCAAAATATCTTGAGACATTTTGTTGAATAAGCAATTCATTTCAAATTGACTATGGCAATATTGTAACTCTCCGTTCCTTGAAAAAAAATGGGCCTCCAATAAGAAATATTTTGAAGAAATGGTGACCGATTAAAAATTTCCAAAGATGATAATATCACAGAGGACATTTTTCACAGATAATTGTTTTTGATACGAAGGTGTTCTTATTCATTTATTTGTTTTTTAATTAATCACTTCATGTGTATAGGCCCTAGGAAGAAGAAGAAGAAGAAGAAGAAGAAGAAGAAGAAGAAGAAGAAGAAGAAGAAGAAGAAGAAGTATTTTATTTCGGTGAAGTGAAGTATCAGCCGAAAAATCAGATTTCAAAAGTTCATACCATAAATCTGAGTAAAAACTACAAACAGTGAGAAAGTGAATTTCATCCTCTATACTATCAGTGTTACCATATAAACATAATCTTCGTTCAAATGGAACTTTAGGCCGAAAAAACCTACCTAATTCTACTTCTAAGGGAAGAGTGCCACATCGTAATTTACTGAGTGTAATGAGGTGAGAACGCTGAAGAGAAGCTGAAATATACGATTCAGTACTTAGTGAATGTTTAAATAAGCGGTAAGTCAACTTATTGCCATTACATTCATTGACATTATCATTCCATAGTTGAAGTAACCAATCTTCCTTATCCTTGTTCATTAAAACAAATTCTCAGCGGATGTAAAATCAAATGATAAAACAAATATACATCATTGATAGGTAACTGCCAAGACTGTATCAACAAGTAAACTGTATTATAGAAAGAAAGAAAATATTTTATTTATTGTCTAGCGATTGGTACAGGTCAAATATACATGTCGATACATGATGTCATCGCCCGGCCAACTTTGGTGTATTAGACACTAATGTACTTTTAAAATTCAATACAAGTTAAAAGAATGGAAAGTGCTAAAATAATTTTACATAAAACAATATCCATCATCTTAAAATAGGAGATATAAAGTTAGTTTAAAATACCGAGTAGGTGGGAGCAAATAACCTACGTTTATACATGTTTGAAACAAGTGCAGCTACGGGAATTGATAGATCGTCGTACTGCATAATAAGTATGGTTTGGTCTAAAATAGATAATTGGCTGAAAGTGGGACTTCTTGAAGAGACGATATAAAAAAGGAGGTTCTCAAATCAGAGTATAAATCACAGTCCATTATAAATGTGTCTCGTCCTCAATCTTAGTTGATTTACAAGTTTTGATTTACAGGTGTACCCTAGGTGTTAAATTCTAGTCTCTCATAAATCACTTTGTAACGGTAATTGGTTGTAGACTTAAACCCATATGAATTTTTCTTTGTATAATTGAAGCGAATAAAGTTGGACTAAAAAAACTGTGTCTGTCTGACTTATTGTTTAAATATTGGAAATGGCCAGATTCCCATGCTCCTGTTCCGTCCTGGGTACAAATGAAAAGTATCATATTACAGTCTGGATTGGATTACCGTTGTCCCTATCACTATAACTATCGAGTGTCCATTTAACATGACTCCCCAGCGGCGGGAAAGACTTACTCGTGGTTTCTGACAAAATTTATGATTAAACGATTGACTCTGTTGTTTTGTTTCCTTATCAACTTTCCTTTTTTCTCAATAAATAGTTTATGTCCTTGTCAGTTTAAATTACTTCCTATGCCAATTTCTGACTCATGGACCTATCTCTCGTTTTCCTTATTTAACCCTAATGCGTCCTTCATTGAAACCCTGGTCCTAAATTTACCGTCTACCAATAAATGTGTATACACTATGTTGCATCATATTGACCTTTCATTAAACGATTTAAACCCAAACCCTTATTCTCACGTTGTATTTGTAATTAATGTAAATCAATGTTTCAGACCCAACTCAATTCAGAATAAAATTCACAATAATTGTATTCAAGGACTATAATATGTTGCTAACCATTATGGTCTCATTATATGTCAAAATAACGTTTATTTGTACAAAATAAAAATTATTCAGGAGAATTATGTTGTTAACAATAACACGATTCGCTGGTCCGTTTTCATTTAAGACAAATATACGGAATACGGAATACGGAATACGGAATCCAACGCATATCAAAGACGGACCACCCGAATACGCCCAAAGAGTAGTAACTGAGGGGAAAAAATGAAAAGGTTTGTTTTCTGCTTGAGACATTTCAAACACTTCAGTTGTCTCATAAAGTGATTTAAGGAGACTAAGTGAAATACAACGGATAAATTAACAGGCTTACAATGTGAAAGAAGCGCCAGGAAAATCTTGCGAAATGCCTTACAATGAACATGAACACCGTTTATTTTGTTTTTTAAAATTGTAAAGTGAAAGGAAACATTTGGTGGCTATCAAATATATTAATTGTCTTTCAGCATTAATTGATTCAAACATAAGTTAGAATGTAGAATAAAACCATACGTTATAATGATATGTCACGAGCTGTTTTTTACTGACAGAAAACGAAGAAATGATTTTTTGGTTTGTACTGGTCAACTCTTCATTCACTTCTTGCAAAATAGTCATGGTTTTATCTTAACTTAATTGTACCAACCAATTAAGGATGAAATTGCTTTCTTATATGTACCATATGTATTGAAGTATTTGCCTGTACCAACTATATATAATTCTAAGAAAACATCAGTGACTACAGGCGGTAAGAAAGACAAATTAGAAAACAAATAACAAACAAATAAATAAGCAGAGAAATTAATGTTATTATTTAAGAGTATTTAAAAAAATTAATATGTTAAATTTCAGTATGATATATTACAGATTCTATGATACCTAGCTATGTTTCCTTCAGCTTATCAATCTCACCAACTTTTTTTCTGATATGATTTTGTAAAGCATCACTTAGATAATAAAATGATTAATTATCAAAACCCACGTTGTCGTAGCCTACAATTTTCACTGGAGGTCCGAATAATGCTTCCTTGGTCTTTATCCACCTCTTTCATCGGAAGCCGCAACTTCAGCAGGTAGGGATGCACATGCAAAGGAACTATGATGTTCAATAAATGAACAATTGAGAATTGGTTTATTTTTGTACAAAGTTGATAGGCCCATTTTATCAGTACAAAGGTTGAAGCGCCATAAAATATCCGTATAATGTAAAAATTAAATCAATGAAAATAATTTTACGATTCTTTACGATAAAACACTCTTCATTGTGTAGGTTTTAACTTTTGAAAAATGTACTGTAAAAAAACAAGATGATATAAGTCTTCAACCTCAAATGAAAAGTCTTAGGAATGACTTAGGGACTACAGAGCCAATGACTGTCTGTTTGTACATGCAGTTTGACTTCCTAAATGAAATCAGTATTTCAACATCTTTGAATTATCCAAAAAAAAGTTTAAGTCAATGTACAGAAACTGGTGTAAAGGATTGATACTTCACGGAAATAAGACTTTTAAAAAGAATTTCGTTTTTGGCAGATTTCCTTTAAAGAATAAAATGAATGCATTGTATGAGTTTCTTGATTTGAAAAAAGTCTTCGAAGGTTCCAATATTAAAAGTAAAATTAATTTTATTTCAATTTCATTGATTTACTTTCCGTTTATATTTTTTTAAAGTTTAAAAAAATTTAATATAAATTGTTAATCCTGTGAAAATATCTATATAGGCCCATGCAAGTCTATATGTTATTATAGTCTAGATCTAGATCGCCGCAGTTTCAGGAATGAAAAGCTTCGTTGGGCTCCTCTCAATTTAAACAGTAGATAGCTGCATGTATTTTCATTTCAGAGACTCAAATTTAGCCTAACCGCGTCCGTCAGCAAGTCCGTTCGTTCTTATTTCACAGGGCTCATTTTCTTACGACACCGATATGCAAGTTTCCGCGCAATCTTGATCTGAGTTTCTTTAAAAGAAAGGTAAGAAAGGGTGTTATTTAAAAATTGTTGCGACAAATGCGATTGCTTACGATTATTTATACAAATATAACTTACACTTGAACTGTCATCATTTATTTTGGATAGAAACAGTGAAAATTGGTATCCTAAACTTGTTAAAAGTTGTTTGACATGATCAGTCCACAAGCACTTGGGGCATGGGTATTGCTCATATACTATATATATAAACAAGATATATAGTATATGAGCACTGCCCATGCATCAAGTGCTTGTGGATCAGTCTGAACATTGTACTCACGTTATATTTTAAGCTTCTAACAGTTCGTATTTGACAACTTGTTTACAAATTTACAAGATAAACGAAAATGTTAGATAATATTCTGTTATGTATCCACATTTTGAAGAATTGCAATATTCAGTTTTAACTACTTAGAGGAGTTATTCAAGTGCAAATAAACTATTAAAGGAGCCTCAGCAAGTCTATACTAAGTAGGCCCTAAAGTATCTCTCTTTCCCGAAGAATGGACTTTGCTATGTGGTGATTGTTTTATTATAGTGTTAACTTATGTGCTCACTTTCAAAAGCCACTGTGAAGTTTTAGGCAATATCAATGTAGTGGCTGAATGAAGTAATTTTTCTTGTCAACTTAAGTTTCTATTCAGTAAGTAATGCCTAATTTGCTTGAGATTTAAGAAAAGAAAATTAGATAACATTTCTAAATGAACCTTAGCAAACGATTATTCATTTCATTGATGGTTTAGACCAGTTTATTATTCAAGGCAAGTACTTGTTAAGGAATGATGGTACTTACTTAGTCAACCACTGATAAACATGTACCCTTTTTGACAAATTTGTGTAAAAGAAAGGACACATTAACCCCATTACAGCCAAAACACTTTTTGGAAATCTGATAAATGTTTTTGGAAATCTGATAAATGTTTGAAAATTATTTGTCAAAAGTCAATGTAAAAAGATTTTTAGTATCCATCTCTATTCCAATGAATTATTCATTGAAACTGGCAGGTATTCAGGTGTAAAATAGAATAAAGAACATGTAAAATATGTAACTACTATGATATCTAAAATGATATATATATATATATATATGCCCTGTCTATAGATATAAAAAAAAGTACCTCAAACCACACTACCTTAGCAATCCAAGTGAACAAAATTTATTTCATTGTTAACAGATTCTAACAAATTATTGCTTCAGAATTTCTCAATTTACATATTTATCCTGCTATTGCTCTAAGAAGAAAGGTTGTGATAGGAAATAACCTATAAGGGAATTATACTTCAGGCCTGTGGCCTCTTCATAAATAAATAAAAATTGATGTAAGTTATGTAAGATAGATTTTTGTGCATATTGATATTATCATTCCGCTATATTATATGAAAATTTGATCGTTTGCAATCCAGCATTGACATAGCACTTGCCATGTCATAACATGTTATCTTTACTCTTTGACCTAGTTATCAGTTGTCGATGTACTTGGATGAAGTAATTCAATGACAGAAGGCGGGCGGGTGAAAAGATGAAAGTCACAAAAGTAGGTTAATAAATTGACAAATTCATATTTTCTGACAAATTTAATCATCAGCCTCTTCATCATAGAAATTCTTGTATAGTGCTGGTCTTCTGTGTTAGCTGTTCAAAGCGCAAAGAGTTCAAGAGAAATTGAGGGAAACTGAGATAAATCACACATCAATAAAATCATCCTGCTACATCAGCTGATATGTCTCCGCGTTAGGCTACAACCTATCCCCTGATATCCTGCTTTGGTATTCTGCCATATCGCTATATGTAGCAAGCCAATCAAATGATGCCCTTTCAGCGATAGCGGCAAACTGTTTTTTTGGCTTCGTTCCACATGCTCATCGCGTGATTCAAATCAACCAATGGGACTGCTATAAGATCATAAATCTGAAATCTCATCTCAGGCTCCGCTAAGCTCTAAACTGCGCTCTCTTAGAGCGACATCACTAGACAACAGTGTATGGAGTTTGAAAAAGTTTAACTGAAAACAGACAGGCTATAAATAGAGCTGAGTAACCACCTGTCAGCAATACGGCTGAATACCATAGCAGGATATCAGGGGATAGGTTGTAGCCGAAGGCGGAGACATATCCGCTGATGTAGCAGGATGCAATAAAATAGGACAGTCAGTCCTTGCTATGGATAGGATTGTTTTGTCACAGTACATGTTAAATGTTGTATCAGCTATTGCTATGTTGTAACAGCTGTTCGTACACTTGACTAATATATCAATACTATGTTATGTATTTAGGCTAGTACCTAGCTTGTTAGAGGTTGTACATTTGGTCCTGATTCCGCAAAAATCTTTAATATTTTTTGCTAAGAAGCGAGTTGGCAATTGAAAATTAATTTTTCAGAATAACAAGATGGTTATGGTAAGACCTGAAGTTTGTATATTTGTAATTTAGGAGTATTTGTGGCCAAAACTGTTTACTTGAATCAAACTATGTATGTTATGTATGTTTCAAGTTTTTGAAAGGTAGGTCTTCAAACATTTCTGGAAAATAAATGTTGCATTAATTACCTAATGAGTGACAGAGATAATGGCCCTATACTTTCTTTCACCGAACGACTTTTAAACCTTCATCTAAATGATTACAATACTCATGATAGGAAAGGCTCTGAATTAATAATAGATAGTTCATGTGTAATACTTTCTATCCATTCCTTTCTTAATCCAACAAATTGACCATCCATTTCAGGCCGAATGGTTGAAGATGCAGCTGCCATGGTTTGTAGATGAATGGGACTCGTTGTTTTGGCAGAAACTCATCGGGGTTGCAGCTGGTTTCTGCGTCACATGGTTTGTGATCCAGAAAGTCATCAAACGTAGAAGGATTCGCAAAAAACTGGAGAAGAAGAGGGCGTCCATAAAGGCGTCATGTCAGCGCTTGTTGGACCTGCTTGCAAAAGAAGGAGTGAGCTTTTTTACAAATGTTTAGGGGAATGTTTTTCTATTTACGTTTCTACTCTCCATTAATTTGACATGGCATGAATGCTAGTTATATGACCTTTCAAACACTGCTGACCAATAATGTTCTGTTTGTCTGCTTTAGATTACTTTCCGAAACAACTTTTAACTCATTTAGGCATGCCACTTGCCACATTTTGTGGTTATCATTGAAAATCATGGACTAACAAATGTATGTTGCCATACAGAAAAGACTTAAATATTCATAATAATCAATTGTTGAAAGTTGAAGAATTTTCAAAATGTGATTTTGCAATAGATTAAATGATTTATCATTTGTATAAAGTTTTCTCTTGTCGATGGGAGTGAAACAATATTTTATGTTTGTCATTGACCCAACAATTTTTCCATTATTTTTACCATTCTTTAATATCCTAAACAATCTTTCCAATATTCCTAAACTTTCTCTTTAAGCTGGGGGTGAGACAGAGAGACAGAATTCTTGGACTGTCGGTGACCCAGTTACAAGCAGATCTCCAGACAGGGAGGCTGAAAGCTCTCGAGGTGTTGAGAGCTTACCAATCAAAGGTATATCCAATCAGAGTTACTGTTGTATAATGAAAAAAAGTTATCAATTGATTGTTAAATTAAGTAATAACTTTAGTCAAAAGACCCAATAATATGAGAATCCACACTTTGGACAAAGTTCACAATTTGTCATCTAAATCGGGCTTAAACTGCAGTCTGATTTTAACGAGACTGACAGATATATAACCATGATAATACTAAGTTTTACTTAGCAGATAGTTTGGAAAAATAAGTAATTTCTACAAGTCAGACAGTGGAGCTTTTCTTTCTCGTAGCTCAGATCTAAATTTGTGTGGAAATCTGAGAGTCAATGCATTTTTCTTGAATAAAGTAGGTTAATGCTTATTGTTTTTCATTGCAGGCTATGGAAGTTACTGAAACAGTGAACTGTGTGACAGAGCCAATATGGGAGGCTGAGGTAAGGTTTAACTACATTAAAAAAATATTTTCTGATCTTTACAGACAAAAATGTTGTTATGACGTGTTTGTTTTTATGCCCCCGAATCGGAGATTCCGGGGGTATATTGTTTTTCACCTGTCCGTCTGTCTGTCCGTTTGTCCACAAAAACTTTAACCTTGGTCATAACTTTTGATTGGTCAGAGCTAGGTCTTTGATACTTGACATATGGATCCCTTGTGATGAGACCTTTCAGATGACACCATGACATTTGACCTTGTGACCTTGACCTTAACACAGCGAGCCTTTTCCGAAAACTTTAACCTTTGCGATAGTTTCTATACTGTCAGTGCTAGGTCTTTGATACTTGACATGTGTATCCCTTGTGATGAGACCTTTCAGATGACACCATGATATTTGACCTTTTCCGTCCGTCCGTCCGTCTGTCCGTTTGTCCACAAAAACTTTAACCTTGGTCATAACTTTTGATTGGTCAGAGCTAGCTCTTTGATACTTGACATATGGATCCCTTGTGATGAGACCTTTCAGATGACACCATGACATTTGACCTTGTGACCTTGACCTTGACACAGCGAGCAGGATGCATCCGGGGGCATTCGTGTTTCACAAACACATCTTGTTTATCTCAATTTTTATGATAAATGTACATTATTAATAGATGTGCTACCGATACTATTAACCCTTTTTAAAAATCACTATCAATTAAGTACTATCGGCACATCAACAATTGCGATAAGTAGATAGTTTGATCTTTAGTTACACCCCTATCTAACCTTTCTAAAACATACTATATTTTTATTTAAGTGAGGGTCCTGTTCCAAAACACTTACAATCAATTGTAAAGCTACAATCGATTGTAATGAATGTAAAAAAAATGAGCTACAATCATTCGTAACGTAGCAATTGCTTTGTGGAACAGCACCCCGTAAGCCCCAAATTAAAGGATTTAGGTATTTAAACTTATTTTATGTGTAACTTTTTAAAATCAAAATAGTATATATTGATAGAAATTTGGTATCCTCTGTGTATTTTCAGGCACAAGCACGAGAGCTTGATGAATACAGAGGAGTGAAGGGTCCGCTACATGGAATTCCAGTCAGTATCAAAGAAAACTTCACTCTGGAGGTTCGTAGCAGGGATTGAGTTCACTATTGTGCACAGTTATATGTAAACCTATCCATTGTCATATTTTTGTGTATGTTGGCATTAATGTGTTTTTACAGTCAAAAGGTTTTGAAAATACCTTACATAAGAAACAGTGATCTCCTCTCGTGGAGTCTAATTAATAGACTTGTTTCCAGGTCGTGACGACCTTGTACCCATGGAACCCCATTTGCACTACAAAATCATGATTCATACGGGCCTTGAAAAGTACTTGAATTTTTAGCTCATCAGGACTGAAAGTCCAGATGGGCTTATGGCATGGCCCGTCGTCCGGCGTCCGTCCGTCCGTCCGTAAACTTTTGACACTTTCAACTTCTCCTCATGAACCATACACATTAGAGAGCTGAAATTTTTTGTACAGGTACCTTAGCATATGGAGATTCTAATTTGTAACTTTTGTGACCCTGTGACCCCAAATAGGGTCACAGGGGTCACAACTTTAAAAACCTATTTTAATCTTCTTCTCCAGTTCCAGAAGGACTAGAGAGTTAAAAATGATATGTGCAAACTCCTTGGCCAATGGGGATTCTAATTTGTAACTTTGGTGACCCTGTGACCCCAAATACTGCATGTAGACTCCTTGGCCAATTGGGATTCTAAACTGTAGGTTTCGTGACCCCATGACCCCAAATAGGGTCACAGGGGTCACAATCTTAAAAACCTATTTTTCTCCATTAGATGACAGTCTATGGCAAATTTATTTCTCCTTGGATATTTTAGTGTGGACTTCTTTCACTGTCTGATATTGGCGATCTAGAAAGTGTTGAATAATAATAAATCATTTGGGTAAGGAAATTTATTCCGAAATCGTTACATTTGTTTTGTAATAAAGGTTTTCTTGCAATAGGTAACATCAGTTTCATTTTTAGCTCATCTGGCCTGTATAAAGCAAACTTGATATGATGCCTGATGAGCTACAGAGCCAATGGCTCTATTTTTTTTTTGATACTGGAAAAGTACTTGAATTTTCAATGCTTACTAAATGTCCTGAAAAAGTACTGGGATTTCAAGGTAATGTCCTTGAAATTTTCAAAAATGTACTGGAATTTCCCATGACATGGATCACAATCGAAAACACAGAAGTATCCTCATTCTGCTAACTGCGCAACTTGATAGAGAATGAAATGAAACGTAACCAGTCTGTGAGCTTCCAATCATTTCAACGAAATCTGTAATTTCTGCTTCTCACGATCGATTGTTATCGGGAAATTCCGATGTCGCAATGCAGCACTTTTGAAAATAGCGGCATTGAAACCGCATTTTGCAAATATATGTACTTGTAAAGTGGTAAAATGTTCTTGAAAAGTACTAGAATTTTATTCTGTTTTGGTTGTATGAACCATGAAAAACATTTGCATCTGCCTGCTTGTGTCAATGCAAGAGGAACAATGTTCTGTAATAGTTTTTATTTAAATTTGAGTCTATTTGATTTTGTTGTCAAAACTAAGCATTTAGAAATTCTTTTGAAATTGTCCAATGCTAAGATATAAGTTTTACAAACTTGTATTTCAGTGTAATGTATATGTGATTTAAATAGTATTTTATTACCAAAAAAAACCCAACCTTTAGTACTAAATAGATTTGTATAAATACAAATTTGGAAAATGGATCTGAAACCAGGCTAAGATACCCTATTTAAATGCTTCACCTATTTACCTATTTATATGCAAATGCTAAACATCATGTATTTTAACTCAAGCTTCTTGTGTTTCTGTCTGATATAATTAAATGAGTGGATATTTTAATGGTAAGGCCAGAAAAAATTAACAACTACATTTACCAAATTTTATTGGCAAAATGTTTAAAGGCAGAAGAAATAAATAAAGCAGATTTGCTCTAATATTGATGAAATTTTCAAAAATGCAAAACAGATAAAAATATCACAATTTTCCCTCTTTTAGCTTAGGGTTAAATTTATGCCCGCAAAAAAATAAATTGCTGGGATTCTCAGAAGCATTTTGAAAAATACCTTCTGATTCTTTTAATCAACTAATAATGTGTTTTTGGGCCTAAGTAAAATTAATTTTTTGTTTCCAGGGCTATGATTGCACAGGAGGTTATCTACACTTTGTGAACAAACCCGAGGAAGAGGATGGGGCATTAATTGAAGTGAGTGTTTGGATACAAGAGTAGGGAAATGGAGGTAAACAATAAGTTTCCTATTTACAATTTATTTAGAAAACACTACAATGATTAAAGATACAACAGAAAAACAACAGAGAAAAAACCCAAATGGAATATCCATTCATTCATTAAATGTTTGTTTTGTTTGTTGTCAGGTATTACGCCAACAAGGAGCTGTTCCGTTTGTCAGAACAAACATACCACAGACTTTGATGACGTAAGTCGTCACTAAATGCATAATTCATTCTTACGAAATTCCCAAATAGAAGTATTATCCAAGAACTAGCCAAGAACATCATGTGTTAAATAAATAAAGAAGTCATCCATATAATTGTCTTGTAGTACTACACGAACCAGTGAATGAATTTACAGAGTTTGTACAAGATTACAAACACAATCGGTTTTTTCTTACCTAATAAAACATAGTTAATACATGTAGCACAAGTGAAAATCCAATATTTTCATGTCTAGCAGGATTCAAACCTGGACCTCCTGGTTAAGAGTCAGACACTCTACCTGTTCAGCCAAAGAGATATCCCACCAGCTGAAGCCAGTAGGCATGCTTTTCACCAAACTCTGTCACATTCAACCCCTCCACGAAGTGACTCGTCTTCAAGTCAAACATTCGGGAGATATGTGTATGAAGGATTTACACACCAATTAATAAGGATTTACAAATCGGAATAGGACTTTAGGTGATTTGACATAGTGAATTGTCCTGGACATTGGGCACCTAATGTAGCAGGAGTGAAAATCTAATAAATTCAAACTGGGACTAAAGAGATATCCCTCCAGCCGAAGCCATTAGAAATGCTTTTTACCTAACCCTGTCACATTCATAAAATAATACACCAACCTAATGCCTTCTTTCAGTGACATTTTAGAAGTTGGTTTGATGAATAAATATAAATATTTGGATTTACAACTTCTTTGCAATAAAGAAGTTGTTAATCCAAATTTTTGTACTTCTTCGACCTAATGCCAACATAAATATTGAATAGGCCCCATCCAAATGTTTCTGTTGATTCTAGATAAATTGTCCCTCATTTTCTTCAGCTTTGACAGTTCAAATCCAATCCATGGCGAGACAAAAAATCCTCACAACTTGTCCCGAAGTCCCGGGGGATCGTCAAGTGGTGAGGGGGCGCTGATAGCAGCTGGGGGGTCGTGTCTGGGGATAGGCAACGACATCGGGGGCAGCGTCAGAATACCAGCCCACTTCTGTGGGGTCTGCGGACTCAAACCAACTGCAGAGAGACTTGGGTAAGTGATGTCAGGCCACCATGATGTCTTTGCTTTGCTTTTACTTATTCTTGTTGCAAAGGTATAGCCATTCTCTCCCCAGATCAAGTCAAGTTGATTGAGCCTCTGTTCAAATTCACCGAATTTTTGGTGTAGAATGGGAGATGCCTGATTGGAGGCAGTCAAAGTTAGTTGTGCAATCAGCGACACTGTTCTAAAATCATCATTTTGGCTTCTGAATCATGGCAAAGACATTGAGATATGAACCAGCCTTTTCATGCGAGAAACATTTTCATTTGCTTAAAAGATTCAAGTGGATTGTGGTGCAATTTTTTTTCCTCAAGGTCTGCCAGAACCCACAATTTCGTCTAATTAGAACAGAAGCTCGATCAACATGACTTGATCTGCCTCTGTGGGGAGAGAATGAGTTATCGCTAAAACATCTTCTCTGAAAGGTCATTATTTTCATGTTGATATGTTATCTCTCTAGTATCGCAATTCTATATGATGCTATGCTAGATGAACATCTCAGTCTTGAACTAACCGCAAAATTAACTATCATGTGAAATTAAAGAACTGGTAGGTTATTTAAGGAGATTGGGGAAAAAGCATTTTTAGTTCAATTCATGTATTGATCCAGTCATTTGTGGTTTGTTTCATTTTGAGGCTTGTGACCATCATAGCTTCTGGACCTTTTTCAAGTATTGTTTGCAGATCCCTTTTGGTGTTGACTTTATCCACCTTATAAGAATAAGAACACACTCTGAATCGTTGTGTATGTTTACAGTGTTTAGATTAAAATCCAGATCTTGTTATTGTTCCATGAGGAGAAGTATATGAATTATGTAAAAAAAAGTGCTGATTTGTCACATTATTTGATGTTTTCAGAGTACCTGGTATGCTTAAACTGGGGATTGGATTTGGTATAGGTAAGATTTAATTATTTTTTAACCTTATTACTTATCATGTATACCAGTTACAAGATAGTTAAAAAAATGTGACAACCTTTACTCTCTCTGTAAAACCATGTATGTGAGAGATATACCCACACTTCCCAAGGTGTATAGCTTAATACACCTCCTGTTTGAATTGTGGGTCTCTGAGTTGTAGCATAGCGAAGCCGAGGAACACTTGTTTTACCTCATATCATTTTCACAGCATTAAGATTTAATTAGGATGTAGGCTTAATATGTTGTTTTGTGTCTTTTTAGTTACATCTCCAGTGTCAATTCTAAGAGAAAATAATAATGAGACTGAAGTTAAAAAATAAATTTAATTGATTTTCAAATTAGAAGGTGAAATCTTATGTGACATTTACATGAATACTAGTAAAGGAACCTATCAAATATGATCAACTCATAACTGTCGTTTTAACTGCTTTAGATAAATTTCTAAAATTATGTCAGACAGATTGATAAGTTATTGTCTAATTTTGATCATTATCCCAAATTCATATCTTCGTGGGGGCAGGATAGCGCAGTGGTTAGCGTGTTCAGCTTCGGATCAGGAGGTCCGTTGTTCGAATCCCACCAGGAGCTTTGCAACTTCGTCTGCAGTAGAGAACTGTTATATATGAATATATATATATATATATATGAATATTTATATAGCGCACATATCCATCCACTAGTGGTTGCTCAAGGCGCTTACATTGTTTCCCCTGGTCAATGGCAACTGTTCTACACGCAGTCAGGTTTTGGTGCAATGCTACACTGAATTTCAGTGCAGTACCACCCATGGTTGCTAAATCCAGCTGATGCTCGCATTTTCCACTGCAATGCATAGCCAAAATAGTGTTGCGGGCTTTCTCCCTGCAATAAAACTAGCAGCCGGGATATAAGTAAAATACTCTTGAAAGTGGCGATAAACCCAACACCACATCACCTCATGTCTTCATAACACATAATGTTTATATGACATTGTATTCTATTGACAGTAAAGCCTGCAGCAGGTCCTCTAGGGAAGGATGTAGAGAGTCTGGTGATGTTTATGCAGGCCATGTTGGTTCCAGCTCTCAACAAGGCCTGTCCCTTCATACAGGTCAAACCCTTCGATATGGAGGTACGGTTATTGCCAATACACTGGAGTAGAAGGTGTAGTCATGATCAGAAATAGTGTCTTCCTGTTTAGGTCAAACCCTTCGATATGGAGGTATGGTTATTGCCAATACACTGGAGTAGAAGGTGTAGTCATGATCAGAAATAGTGTCTTCCTGTTTAGGTCAAACCCTTCGATATGGAGGTATGGTTATTGCCAATACACTGGAGTAGAAGGTGTAGTCATGATCAGAAATAGTGTCTTCCTGTTCAGGTCAAACCCTTCGATATGGAGGTATGGTTATTGCAGATAAACTGGGGGTAGAAGGTATAGTCATGATCAGAAATAGTGTCTTCCTGTTTAGGTCAAACCCTTCGATATGGAGGTATGGTTATTGCAGATAAACTGGGGGTAGAAGATGTAGTCATGATCAGAAATAGTGTCTTCTTGCCTGTTTGTTGCTTGATACAACCCGTCTGCCGTGTGTGATTTTAGATATACGGTACTTTTGTTTTCAAATTTGCGGGAATCGTAAATTTTTTGGAGGGCTGATTAACTTTTCAAACCAAAAACCCTGCTTGCTCGTATGGCCTCAACCATAGTTCGAACATTGTCGCAGATTAGTCCTTTGGATAATGTTTAAAGGAAGTTATGTTGGATAGTAGATCAACAAAACCTTGCCCTATGTACAGGCTAAACCCTTCGATATGTAGGTATGATTATTGCTAATAAACAGGGGAAAATGATGAATAGAATGAGAATCATGCTTTGATTAGGCTTTAACTTGGGCTAGCCCTTTGTCAAACCCTTTGATATGGAATGTTCGTAAAACCAGCAAACTGGGATTGATAAGTGAAATGAAGAGATGTCTAGTGTTGAAATAATTTTAAATCTTTAATGGCAAGCAGGATTTAAAACAAAGAAGTTTATCATGAACCCATCTAGTACATCTACAATCACACAAGCCTTCCTAATTTAAAAAAACCCAATCTTAATCAGCAATTTGCTTGTTACCAGGCAACTATTTTGAGTGTTTGATGATGCGACTAAACTGCTGTGTTTAATAGCAACAATTCCAGAATCAATGACTTATTTTGACCAGTATATGTTAGGGTAAACGATATACAGTAAAGAATTCACTCACAGATATACAGTGAGAGACAAGCTCTGAGGATCGGGTATTTCTCCGACAACAAGATGATGTCTCCGGTGCCGGCAGTTTCCAGGGCAGTCGACATGGCTCGTAGAGTGCTCGAACGGAAAGGTCACACGGTAAGAGTCGGAAAATGAGAAAGCTAGTTTTCTATCAAAATTGAATAATCTATTTAAACTTTGATATTTGACTTTTTACTAATTGCAGATTTTATCTTCATTTATTAGTGGTGATGTATGTCCTTTTTAATTTTTTGAATTCAATGTAGAATTTAATACAGCATACAAACCAAAATGTATCCATCAAACAGTAATCACAATACTGCAATTAAGTGAATGTAGTAATTTCACTGTTAGCTTCCATCTATGCAACTCATTTGAACTTACTGATTGACAACTATAAAATGTTTGCAAATATTTATTCTATGAGTGTACTCTATCAACTGAAATTTGTTAAAAAAGATTGTCTTAGATTAAGGCATGTTGTTTCTTGTCTTGTGGTATTTAAGTCTGAGATATTTGAGCCCCTTAAAGGGGGTCTGCAACCTGAATTTTTAACTTCCAGTGTTTTATTAGCAGGACCCCGAAAGAGTCGTAAATACTCGGTAGGGACGAAAGCGTTTGGTTGCGAACCGCTTACAGCTGACAGCCAGTACCAAGTTTGTGTCATGTGACCCCCCTTACCAGTCTGGATGCTCTTGTTAACAATGGTCAATGAGGTTTCACGAGCAAGGTTGTTGATCCTGTTGATCTGTTATTTGCAGCTGGTTGAATTTGAGCCCCCACGAGTTCAATATGCTTTTTCCCACCTTCTCTACCTGGCAGTCTTCGGAGACAACGCCAAGGAAGCTATATCATACCTGTATGTATACAAGTGTAACTAACATGTACATTAATTGTGCTACAACAGCTTGAAATTAAACCTTTGTTTTATTCCTGAAGTGGAATGACGGGTATCCATGATATCCATTTTTGTTTCCACAAAGACAGCGTGTTAGTCAATTAATATTACACTGTTATGAAACCGGAAGCACTTTTTCATGAAAAATGACAAAGGTCTTCACACAAAAATGGCTGCATGAAGTTTTCACTGGAAATTGGCACCTTTTTCTATTTCTGTGGAAAAGTTGTTTGACAATGAGATGTTTTACAAACAAAACATTTATCAAAACATGCAAGACTGCTTTTAAAGGAGCATGAGCAAGGTGGCAAAATTTTAGATATTATATTATTAGATATTATTTTTAGGTCATCTGGCCTGTAAGGCCCGATGGGCTTATGGCATGGCATGGTGTCCGGCGTCTGTCCGTCCGTCCGCCCATCCGTCTGTCCGTAAACTTTGTGGAATTTCGACTTCTTCTCCAGAACCATAAGGCCTAGAAAACTTAAACTTGGTGTACAGACTCCTTGACTAGTGAGGATTAAAAATTGTAGCTTTGGTGGCCCTGTGGCCCCTAATAAGGGTCACAGGGGCCACGCCCTAAAAAGCTATTTTCATCTTCTTCTCCAGAACAATAAGGCCTAGAAAGCTTAAACATAATGTACAGACTCCTTGACTAGTGAGGATTATAAATTGTAGCTTTGGTGGCCCTGTAGTCCCTACTAAGGGGGGAAACACATTGGCCACACCCTAAAGCAAAATCAAATATACAGCCTGATGAGCTACAGAGCCAATGGCTCTATTTTTTTGCCAAATATAACAATTTTGGAGCATTAAACATAACATTATATGACTCAAATATAAATATTTGTAAGAGAAATTGTCAAGAATCAAGAATAAAAAATGTTGGCAACTGTTTTTGGGTGAACACAATACTCTTTTGCGATAGGGAAATGAATTCACAAACCTGAAATGAATCATTGTACAATTGGTAATGTTTTGAAATCGATGAGATCCCTTCATTGACCGTGTTGCCGTAATGGTTCCTTGCACTTCATTCTTTTCAGGGAAGAAGATGTGGTGGACCCAACGTCCTATCAGACATATGTTCTCTTCAAGTTTCCCTTTATATTTCGATACCTTCTGGGGTTCATCTTACATCCATTGGTGAGTGAAACTAAAGGCAATGAAACTGATGCAGTCACTAAAGCCACAATTATTTTTATAAATTTTAAAAAGGACTGTCCTGGAATTTTCTGGCCTGAGTATAAACAAATTCAAACCCAACCTTATTACATACTAAGTGGTGTAAGACTGAGGTTTCTCAGTTCTAAAAAAATTGTTCCTGTCACTTAGTTTGGTATCACTTTTTATGTCAGTGAAATACCACAGATATTGAGAGGATGACAATACGATTGTTTAACGTCACTTCTACAACCAATGTGACGTCAAAAAACAACAAAAATGAGAAGTGAAGTCATTCACTGGCGCTACAAGTGCGAAAAGCGTTGCTTCGGCATAACAAGGTGTTGTTGTAAAGTTTCATCTTAAATCATTTGTAAATGTGTGCACAGACTATCAATACAAATAGTTTACTTTCAATAAAAAGTTTAACTAATCAAGCAAACCCTTTCATTGCGACATACGACCAAATAAAACATGATTGACAGAAAGTTCCTTACAAATTGGGAAGTTGTGTTGTGAAAATAGTTCAAATATGTATATATACAGGTCAACATTGATTGAAGAAAATATTTCTTCCAAAACGGCTTATAGCTGAGCAATGGTTATCGTTCTTAACACTCATATTTAGACAAGAAAGCATGCACGTTCTTGAATTAATGAAGTACCAATATATTGCAATATGCTTTTCTGTATCGCAATATATTGCAATACAAAAACTAGGAACGATACCCATCCTCATTTTCAGCGTTGAAGAAGTTAAAACAAAATGCTGGATGAAATGGGTTTAAATCAGGGGTAATTATGATGAAGAGCAGGGCCTCCTTAAAGGGGCAGTAGCACGTTTTTTTATAATTTTATATTTTAAAAATTGCACTTATAATTGTAAGTAAATGCCTAATGTATTATATTGACAATGTCAACAATCACATTACACAAGCCAATCACCCATAGTCAGAGGACAAAGTATGAGGATTCACATAAAATCGATTGGTGGCCATTTTTATGTGAACACCTTTAATTCATTTTTGTAAGAAAAAGCAATCGCATGGCTGAACCTTACGTTTTATATTTGAATTATTACTGCTCCATTTAGTTTAAATACATTGTCTTTCATTTGGAACCATTTATTTTCATTTTCCTAACATCACCTTATATTCCCCCTAAAAACGTGCTACTGCCCCTTTAAACAAAACAACTTTAACTAACGTAAACATAAGGTAAAAATTACATTAAGGTTCCCTAAGGATTTAAGGTCATGTTAGGGCTTTGTTAGTGAAGACCAAGGTCATTAACAATTTAAAGTTTCTTTAGCTCCCATGGTCAGGCCTGAAACTTCTTGGACACTCCTCATGTGTTTGTGATAGTAGTTCTATTTGAATTGATGCAAGAAAATAAACAATTCATTTTACAAGTTTTTGACTTTGTTTTCTTATGGTATAATAATGTATGCTACTTGTAAAAATGAATGTGATCTTAAAATATGCATCAAAGAACATAATTACTTTAACTACGAAATTCAAATTTGTGTCATACCAAAATAGGCAAACGTTTGTCTTTAGCTCTATGCATATTTTACAGTGCTCTTTTTTACTTCTTTAAATTGTTTTAATGCAGATTAATCATTCGTTATTTACAGGATGCAAATACTGGCAAAATGTTCAGACAGAGAATAAGGTTTGTTACGTATTACTTCTTTAAATACATTTTATCAATAAAAAATAATCGTCTATAACATCAAATAGTTTCATGGGGAAAAATTAGATACTTTTAAATTTCAGGTTAAATTTAAATAATTTTAAATTTCATGTATTCTTTCGGTTTGCAATAATTTTTGTTGTTAAAATGTGTCAAATTATGCAAGCTTTCCATTATTATTTCAGGGATGTTGCTGAATGGTTTGTTTTGGCCGGCAAAATCGAGGTAATCTCTTATAACAACTTAGTTGTTTTTGTATTCAAAATATACTCAAGTCTTTTAAGTTATTACTGGTAAGAACATATTGTTCAATAATCTAGAATTGAATAAGCATTCAAACGACGAGTTCAGAATTGGCATGTTACGCATAATTTCTGCCTTTTTCTCTCGCCACCTTCTTGATAAAATTTCAACGAGAAAATGATTTGATTGGCTATATACCAAGTCGGGCCGCTCGAGCAAATCTAGCTTCTGAGCCCAGGGTACAGATAAGTGGAGTTAGAGTAACGTTCTTACCCTGAGACAGGATGAATTTCAGCAAGTCAATTGTCAATTGTTAATGTCCTCAGGGGGCTGGTTATGTTCTTAACACCATTCTGGTGACCAACCTGCAGGAATTCAAATTGTTTCATTCAAATAGAATATTTTTATACATGTAACTGGATGTTTTGGCCCTATTCCTTAGTTAATGTGATTTTATTTCAGGCGTACAAGGATGAGTTTGTTGCTGCAATGAAGAAACAGAATCTAGATGCTATCATCAGTCCAACAATGCCAATGCCAGCGATTCCCCTCTGCAAGTCTAATATGATTATTGGTATGATCACATTCCTATCGACTATCATCCGCCATCTTGAATTTTTGGCATTTCCAGTAAACAAATATGCCCCAGTAAACAAATATGCCGTCATATGCTTATTATCCCCCGCCGCGCGTTTAGCGCGAAGCGGGGGATATAGTATTCAGCTCCGTACGTCCGTCCGTCCCGCTTCTTGTTAGCGCGATATCTAATGAACCGCTCAACCTAGAATCTTCAAACTTGGTACCAGTCTTCATCTGGGGAATACGCAGACCTGAAAAGTTTTCGGTGACCTTGACTTCATTTTCAAGGTCACAGCAAGACTTTGACCAGTTTTGAAAATGTTGTTAGCGCGATATCTCATGAACCGCTCAACCTAGAATCTTCAAACTTGGTACCAGTCTTCATCTGGGGAATACGCAGACCTGAAAAGTTTTCGGTGACCTTGACCTCATTTTCAAGGTCACAGCGAGACTTTGACCAGTTTTGAAAATGGTGTTAGCGCCATATCTCATGAACCGCTCAACCTAGAATCTTCAAACTTGGTACCAGTCTTCATCTGGGGAATATGCAGACCTGAAAAGTTTTCGGTGACCTTGACTTCATTTTCAAGGTCACAGCGAGACTTTGACCAGTTTTGAAAATGTTGTTAGCGCCATATCTCATGAACCGCTCAACCTAGAATCTTCAAACTTGGTACCAGTCTTCATCTGGGGAATACGCAGACCTGAAAAGTTTTCGGTGACCTTGACCTCATTTTCATGGTCACGGCGAGACTTTGACCAGTTTTGAAAATGTTGTTAGCGCAATATCTAATGAACCGCTCAACCAAGAATCTTCAAACTTGGTACCAGTCTTCATCTGGGGAATACGCAGACCTGAAAAGTTTTCGGTGACCTTGACCTCATTTTCAAGGTGACGGCGAGACTTTGACCAGTTTTGAAAATGTTGTTAGCGCAATATCTAATGAACCGCTCAACCAAGAATCTTCAAACTTGGTACCAGTCTTCATCTGGGGAATACACAGACCTGAAAAGTTTTCGGTGACCTTGACCTCATTTTCAAGGTCACGGCGAGATTTTTACCAGTTTTAAAAATGTTGTTAGCGCCATATCTCATGAACCCATTAACCTTGAGTCTTCACGGGGGACATAGTATTCCGCTCCGTACGTCCGTCCAGCTTCTTGTTGTTAACATCAATTTGCGGCGGGGGATCATGTCACCTTTGTGACAAATACTTGTATTATCTATATCATGTGATGGAAAAATACGGTAACAATCCTATGACATATAAGAACAAATGACTTTTCACTATTTTCGTCAAAGAGAGGCGGTCAAACAACAGGCGGGGGTATGTGAGCTGCGCTCACTTTTGCCTTGTTTATAAACAAAGATAAGAAATAACTCGTGTAATACTGCTTCTGACTTCATCCTCGGCAACCTGGGTACCAGTTTCAGGTTAGAAAAATAGAAAAAAATTGCAAAAGAAATTGTAACCATCTGCTAAAAAATTGTTGGCCTTGATTTTAATCAACTTTGTTATCTCTATGAGAATCGTGTTTTGATGTCTGCGAAGAAAATTTTATCGGACCCGTCTCATGACTTACATTCTTGTTTAAAACTTTTACCTTCTGGACGCAGATTGTTAGTTCAAAGATTTAACACAAAGAGGTTTCGTACATCCTTGATACCTGTCCGTATTAAAATTTTAAATAAGTCTATGACCCCCTTTTAATCAGTCAATTGTTTATGTGCCTTTATAGGTTTTTCAATTATGTCGATGGTGTTTTATGTCATTCGTCTTATATGTGTTCAATGCCCTTTTGTCTTAACCATGCTGAGTTTTGCTGTTGTAAACCAAATTCCTTTACCGGGCAATAAAGTATTATTATTGTCCGGCGCGGAGCGGGGGACATAGTATTCAGCTCCGTACGTACGTCCGTCCCGCTTCTTGTTAGCGCGATATCTAATGAACCGCTCTACCTAGAATCTTCAAACTTGGTACCAGTCTTCATCTGGGGAGTACGCAGACCTGAAAAGTTTTCGGTGACCTTGACCTCATTTTCAAGGTCACAGCGAGACTTTGACCAGTTTTGAAAATGTTGTTAGCGCGATATCTCATGAACCGCTCAACCTAGAATCTTCAACCTTGTTACCAGTCTTCATCTGGGGAATACGCAGACCTGAAAAGTTTTCGGTGACCTTGACCTCATTTTCAAGTTCACGGCAAGACTTTGACCAGTTTTGAAAATGTTGTTAGCGTGATATGTCATGAACCCTTCAACCTACAATCTTCAAACTTGGTACCAGTCTTCATCTGGGGAATATGCAGACCTGAAAATTTTTCGGTGACCTTGACCTCATTTTCAAGGTCACGGCGAGACTTTGACCAGTTTTGAAAATGTTGTTAGCGCCATATCTCATGAACCCTTCAACCTTGAGTCTTCAAACTTGGTACCAGTTTTCATCTGGATAATACGCAAACACCAATTGATTTGGGTGACCATGACGTCATTTTGACCGTTTTTTTTAATGTTGTTGGCGCGATATCTTGTGAACCATTGTATTAAGTATCTTCAAATTGGTACCAATCATTTGGAGAATATGCATGCACCAATCTGTACTAATCTTTATTTCGGAATATGCAAACGCCAATCAATTTGGGTGACCTTTCATGTCAAAGATGCTGAAAACCAATGACATTCTCATAAGAATAATAACAATTGAATGAAATATTCTTGATTGCGGCGGGGGACATGGTCACGTTTGTGACAATTACTTGTTATTAGAACTTTTTAATGTTGATTATGGTACCTTTTTGTTACAGGAGCGGTTTCTTACACAGGAATCTACAATCTCCTCAACTTCCCAGCTGGTTGTGTACCCGTTACCAAGGTAACAGCAAAGGACCAATCAGAATTGAATGATCCAAGTGTCTATCCTACTAAGAACCTTCATGAAAAAATGGCGAAAAGGGTGAGTAGTAGTTGATGGTAGATTCTAAAATAGTGATGACTCCTCTGATTACGGCCAATAAGGGTTTTTTTATTTTACCTCTGTCCATTGATGTGTCAATATATGCAAAATTACATTCATGCATGTCTTGGAATGACATGGTAAGTCTTAAAGGGGCAGTAGCATGTTTTTTGATAATTTTATATTTTTAATTTTTCATGTTAATGCTAAATGTATTATTTTGATATTGTCAAAAATCTCATAACACAAACCAGTTATCCATAGTCAGAGGACAAAGTCTGAAGATTCACCTAAAGTCAATGAGCGGCAATTTTGTGTGAACACCTTTAATTCATTTTGTGTAAGAACTGAACGTTACATTATATATTTTATTTATTACTGCTTCATTTAGTTTTAATGCATTGTCTTTCAATTGGTACCATTGATTTTCTTTTTCCTGACATCACCTTATATTCTCCCTAAAAATGTGCTACTGCCCCTTTAAAGGGGTTTCATTCAGGACTTCTGAATGATACCCCTTACCATGTCGGGACCCTTGAATTAGAGCCTCCACAGGTCTATATATTGGACTAGAGTACTCGAAGGGTCAGACTCAATTTCTACTTGATTACCGGATATTCTTTTCTTCACCAAAGAGATCATGTAAATGTTGTTCAGCAAGAATCAACATTTAAATCAGTAAATGGACATGCTTATCTCCTGATAACTCTTATGACTTGCCCTTATTCTGTTGATCTGATATCTCTCCCATTGTGTTGTTAGCAACAAGGAACTGTCACTTGTATCTGTTAATCAAATAGATACTCTAAAGATCCTGTTTTTATCTTCACGTCATATCCAGGTAGTGATTTATCCAACTTATAAATCTAAAATACATTTCATTACCTGTGAGTTAATATTGTCACCATTTCTACACTTCTTATATTCCTCCCATTGCTCAGTAAGAGAAAAGTCCATTTTTCTGCTCTTGTTGTATCAATTTATAGATCTGTGGTGGCACGTGGTCCTGTGTGAAGCTCAGTTGACCGCTATCAGTGTAGTTCAACATATTACCCAATTCATTCCTGAATGAACTGAGAATTTGAAGGGTGATTCCCTGCCCCACACTGCGACTCGAGTTGAATAACTTGTGGCATCACCATGGGCAAGAGACCCAGCAGTATTAATTGGGTACCTGGGTAAAGGTGTGTTGGAGGTGACCCATCAAGGGCTAAATCAGCAGCTTGGGTTAGACAAGGGTAATAACTGAAGGAGCGCCTTGAGAATGCATTTGGTGCGGATATGTGCACTATATAAATACCCTAATTATTAATTAGTATTATCTATAGATATTATAATTGTCATATTCCTCCCATAGCTCAGTCCAAGAAAAGACCATTATTCTGTCTCTTCTTGTATCAATTTACAGATCTATAGATGTTATTATCCTCATGTTTCCCCCACAGCTAAGCCAGGACAGCGAGGGACTGCCAGTCAGTGTCCAGTGTGCTGCTCTCCCCTACCAGGAGGAACTGGTCCTGCGGGTCATGAAGGACGTCCAAGATGGCGTTGCTTACAAAGCCTAAAGTGAACTCCAAACAAGTGAATTGGTTCCATGTAATATGATATAGGATCAAACCTTTAACATAAAAAACATCTCCAATAAGGTGGAACCGGACCTCAACCCCACACATCACATTATAGACTTTGAGCCTATATGTACAAACCCTTTTGATATTAAGAGCAACCTTATAGAGTCATATGGTAGACAAAACATTGAGCTCAAATCTACTGAGAAAATTGGTGCTCTCAGAAACTGTGCCCAATATAAAATGGTATTGATTTCTTGGGGATAAATGCTCTAAAATACTAATGTGACAATGATTTATTATTAAATTTAGCTGAACTATTATGCCCCCACATCAAAGATTCCGGAGGTAATTTGCTTTTGCCCTGTTCCTCTGTCAGTCTGTAACAAAAACTGTAGCCTTGCTCATAACTTTTGATTGCTTGGGGGTCGACCTTTGATATTTCACTTGTGCATCAAAGGTTTTTGAACAATGTTGTATTTTGTAAAATTAATGATCCAAGATTTTTTTTAATGATTTTGTTATATATGTTATATGATATGTATGAAAATATGTCATTATAATGTACCTGTTTTGATGTGTTTTGCTTGTTTTAATATTTTGTATGTAGATTTCTCATAATCCTGATTGTATTTGATTTTTAACCATTCAAGGGTTGTAACAACTTACCAAAAAATATTATTTTATGAAAAAATCACATTACCTTGTGAAAGTGGTTAACTATAGTATTGAGGTGTTTAAAAAGATAAATATTTGTCATAGTCTATAAAACTTTATGTGTTTACTCATCTTCACAACTTCACGGGCGAAACGAAAACGTTTCTAAACCTTTCCTGTTCCTCCCTTGACATCATTGGCCGTAATTTCTGTGCTAGCATTTCAAAACACTGCACGGAAGTAGCATAGTCCAATCAGAAGACAGCTTGTTAAATGAGCTGTCGGGTAATCGTTCAGCGATACATTACCACTGACTAAATGAGGACATGTTTTTTTAATACACATCAGAATGACCGCCTATCTTTTTCTTAAAATTCCATGCAGGAACGTATTTCAAATCAAGCTTATTATGCAGTGTGATCACTCGATTTTTCAACGTATATATATATGCACCGACCTTAGGTTTCAACTTTCTTGCACTGAAAGTATTTAAACTTTAGTGTTTATTTGATATGGATTGTTACATGTTTTAAAAATATCGTTAACAAGGAATAAAATGCGTATATAGTAAAAACATGACTGCTATAATAAATAACATTTTTTGGTTATCTTTCAATATCGTGTTGTAATGAATTCTTATTCGATACATTAATGTTTATTTTCTCTGCATTCTCGGTGCTCATAGACAACATGAAAACAACCATGGGGACTGAAGTTTGATATCAAATTTCACTCGGATAGTTTTCAAAAATATCGTCTGTTAGTATTTTGAATTTGTTCCGGATGTAAACGGCGATTTCATTGGCTATTGTTGAAAGGGTTGGTAAGGGGCGTACCTCGTAATCACGATAGGTGTCGCTGCTCCAGATCACCGGTTTTCCAACTTGTGATGGCAAGCTCTAAAGCGAGGAGAGTTGCTCGATACGTTTTCACCTTGCCGTGGGAAGATGATGTTTACTGAGATCAAACTTTGTCATAGCAGTTCAAAATGGTCCTCAAGTCACAGTGGAATGTAATCAATTTGTGTTGAAATTGATATAACACAAAGGAGTTGAAGACAGGATTGAAATTGTTAAAATAGTTTTGCCGAAAGAATGTAAAATTTTAAGAAATATATCAAAAGAATTTTGTATGGACTTGAATAACAAATCAAATTTCTATTACCACTGCCTTACTATTGTGATGCTGCATTGATAATTCATGTACAATATTAGTAGTTACACAGTATTTTGAAAGGATACAAGGGACTGAAGGCCCCTTGTAACTCTGAGACACAGCTTGTTTTATGGATGATTCTTGTCATATAGATACATGATACATGTCTTCATGTTTTGGGAGATTGCAAAATGAGGTTAAGTTATAAGTCATGAAGAATAATGTTGTGACTTGTATACTTAATTCTTTAACTACATGGTGGTGATGTGATGATTGTGTCATTTACTGAAAAGTTTTTTTACAAGGGTGATATAGCATTAATCTAAAGACTTTTTGCCAATGTTTGTAAAGCCTATACAACTTTTGTTTTTTACTAACTTTGCTTCCGGATATAGATTGTTTTGCTTATGAATAATCATTGAAGCACTTAACTTGACACTCTATTTTTCTAATAAAATCTTTAAAAAATCATTGATAGTTGATTTCAATTTGTCTCATTTTACCAGATATATATCCTACAGTCTTCTTTATAAATGAATATTAATGTAAAGGGGCAGTAGCATGGTTTTAAGAAGATCTATATTTTCAATTGCTCACTGATAATTGAACGTTAATACTAATGTATTATTTTGAAAGTGTCAAAAACCTCATTACACAACCAATCATCCATAGTCAGAGAACAAATTATGAGGTTTCACATAAAGACCATTGGCGACCATTTTTGTGTGCTTTAATTCCTTTTGTGTAAGAAAAAGAAATCGAATGGCTGAACTTTACATTATATATTTGATTTATTACTGCTTCATTTAGTTAAAACATATTGTCTTTAAATTGGAACCATTTATTTTCATTTTCCTGACATCACCTCACATTCCCCTTAAAAACGTGCTACTGCCCCTTTAAGTAAGATAACATCCCGTATGTTTTGCATTATCATTGCATCATGAAGGATGTCCTAGAAGTTCCTGGTGGATTATGAAGAAATGTTAGAAGTTTTATTGTACTTTCATAGAGAACATATATTTTGCCTGAAATGGTAGACAGGATAAGGCTTGAGGCCTTCAGATACTTACCGTATTTCCTCGAATAGAGGCCGGGGGTATGACTGTTTTAAGTAAATACACGCCGGGTCTCGAATAAACGCAGGGTGATAAGTTGATTAATTAATGCTCCCGTAGTTGAATTGAAATAAAGTATGCCCCTTTTACACCATCTTTATTATGTGTTTCCTACTAAAAAATAAATAGACGCCGGGTCTCAAAGACACTCCGGGGGTAAAGGGGGTCTGAAAGAATACATGCCGGGGGCGTACATTCGAGGAAATAGAGTAGCTCCCTGCCTTAGTAAAACTTCAGGTTGACAAAGTTTACGTAGTCAACATACATATAAGTATACACATATATATGCAAAAGATCTTGAAAGTATCGAGACTTTATTAGGTATACTTTCATTTAATAGATATGTCACTTGTGATAGATATGCACAGCAAAGTCAACTTCTGTATCGTTGGTTTTGGTCATGGCTTTGTCTGTGTCTTCAAAATAACTGCAGATGAGACGTCGCTTTGACCAGTCTAAGTAAACCTAGCCTGAAATATTATCATATTATAAAAGTACCGAGGGTACAGAAGCTCACCTTAAAATGAATGATGTGGTAATATGGTTTAATTGTGTAACCATCTTTTATATGATAATTGATTATGGCTGCCATAATGTTTTTTTAGGAGAGTGTAGCAATTTGTGTATTTGGCTTTGTGTATTTGGAGAAGCATAGCGTGCTTAGCATGTAAACCTGAACTCTGGCTAAGCCCTTATGTGTGGTATTTAAAGACTTGACGGGAGAGAACATGCATTGTTGTGAAAAATATATATAATTTCACAAAACATAGCTTATGTCCTAAATTGATTTTGTGTCAAGAAGAACTTCCGTTTGATAAAGAAATGGTACAAATCTGAGTAAAACACAGGAACTGGAACCTGATGCAAAATAACTCGTTCCACATCAACTTATATTGTAGATTGCTAAACACAAAGCTTATTGTTGACAAGTTTCGTGTAAGTTGCTATTCTTAGAAAGAACATATCACTGTCATGAGAATACAAGTCTAATTACCATAACTCTTATTGCATACACATGGCCATATAGCATAATACTTTACCATATCAATTGGGTCAGGTTATTTATGCAACAGACTAACAGCTGACACTGTGATGATAGCAGCTGGTATTGGGATGTGTATTAGAAAAGCATAGTGGACTCAACAGGAATATCTAAACTCTGGTTGCCCCCTTATGTGTGGTATTTAAAGGAATATAAGGGAGATACCATTGTTTAAAATTTAACATGATGTTTAAAATGTGATTGTTTTTTTGCAGCTAGTTGCCATAAAGATTTTAAACAAATTAATTAATTATGTTTGTCTTTCATCTTAATTTATTTTAGAAACACTTAAAAATATAGAACAACTTGCATGACAATCTTAAATATTCCATATTCAGATAATATTATGATTAGTAAGTTCAAATTAGAGAATTTATATGGTGCGAGTGATCACTTGATGAAAGCTTAAAATTTAATAATAATGATGTGTCATCTGCCGCTGAAAAGTCAATATTGCTGCTATCTCGGCCATCTTGGATTCTCAAAACTGAAACGTCTACCTTTCTGTGCGGAATCACTATAGGTATAACATACTACAATTTAAAAATGATATCTAGATTGGTTTAGGAGAAGTAGTCTTTTTCATGAAATCTAATTGAAAATTCAATATGGCTGCCATGGCGGCCATATTGGATTCTCAAAACTTAAACGTCTACCTTTATGTGCGGAATCACCATAGGTATAACATAGTACAATTTCAGAATGATATCTATATTGGTTTAGAAGGTGTAGTCCTTTTCAAGAAATCTAATTGAAAATTCAATATGGCTGCCATGGCGGCCATATTGGATTCTCAAAACTGAAACGTCTACCATTATGTGTGGAATCACCATAGTTATAACATATTACAATTTCAGAATGATATGTAGATTGGTTTAGGAAGAGTAGTCTTTTTTATGAAATCTAATTGAAAATTCAATATGGCTGCCATGGCGGCCATCTTGGATTCTCAAAACTGAAACGTCTACCTTTCTGTGAGGAATCACCATGGGTATAACATACTACAATTTCAGAATGATATCTGGATTCGTTTAGGAGGAGTAGTCTTTTTCGTGAAAGTTTAGGGACGGACGACGGACGAAGCGCCACGACATAAGCTCTAGAAAGAGTCTAGAAAGGCTTAGTAGAAAGTCGCGTCAGCCAACGTGTCGAATTGACCAATCAGAACGCATCTAACCAAGCCGCAATAGTGTGCCTTCGCACATAAAACGTTTGAGGGTCATAGGTCGCAGAAAGGTTGGCTGACGCGACCCTCTATTGGGCCTTTCCAAACTCAGTTTAGGAGTGAAATGATAATATTGAGACTAGGTTTACTTAGACTGCGCTTTGACTTTATTCATGTCAAGAAGTACGTTGTTTACCACTAGTAACAGTAGCTACCATTATTTCAACGTGGTATCACGAAATACAAGAACATTTACTCTGTGATTACGAGGACGCCCTCAAGGACAACCACCCGGGCATTTCCTAATGCAACCCAGAAACTTTGGTGACAGCCTTACTTATCTTTGGATGGAAAGAAAGCAGATTCGAAGTCGTTTAGATTATGTCCTTGTCTACAACCTCCCTTGGTATCCTTCACCTACCTATGATTAAAGTACAGTGGATATTCCGTATGTACCGTTTTAGTCATGAAATTCTCGAAAGCGTAACACGGCCCCCCCAAAATGTCCTTGCTCGCGCAGTCTAGTAAAATTTTAGGATTTTTTGGTTTTGGGGCTTGAAGCATCCGAACGCTTTTAAAGATTCTTGCAATGATATGTTATCAATTCAATTAATACTTTTATTTTTTAGGAAATTTTTACGTAAGTGAGCGTTTAGTAACCAAGCTAATATCACGCAGTCAAGAGATGGTCGACTGCCTATATTCCCTTATTTTAGGCTGTTGTCAAATTTTAAGATATTTTGTCACAATTTATGAATATATCGTAAGCAAGAGGTTGAACATTGGCAAAACAATCGTTGTGACCTTAAAGGGGCAGTAGCACGTTTTTGATACTTTTATATTTTAAAATTTTCACTGATGATTGTAAGGTAATATTAAATGTATTATTTTGACAGTGTCAAAAATCTCATAACACAAGCCAATCATCCAAAGTCAGAGGACAAAGTATGAAGATTCACACAAAATCCATTGGCGGCCATTTTGTGTGTACACCTTTAATTCATTTTGTGTAAGAAAAATCAATCGCACAGCTAAACTCAAAAAGCTCATAACACAAACCAGTTATCCATAGTCAGGACTGTATGAAGATTCACCTAAAATCCATTGGCGGCCATTTTGTGTGAACACCTTTAATTCATTTTGTGTAAGAAAAATGAATAGCATAACTGAACTTTACATTATATATTTGAATTATTACTGCTCCATTTAGTTTAAATACATTGTCTTTCAATTGGAACCATTGATTTTCATTTTCCTGACATGACCTTAAATTCTCCCTAAAAACGTGCTACTGCCCCTTTAAATAATCACTAAGGTACCTGAATCAGCATGTGTCAGAAGTTATGGAAGATTATTATGTTAAGTTTTCTTTTAGATATGCGCGTCTGTAAATTTCGCTACATTACCTTAGAACGATACTGATAAAGCATACAAAGTTTCATTAAAGCCCCATCGTCATGACTTGCATGCGGTTCGTGATTTAGCTATTAAGAAAAGAAAGACATCACTTGGTAGAAAAATCTTTCGTCGAAAGTTTGATATCCCTTTTACATGTGTTAATCAACAAAATAATACTTAATTCGACGTCCCAAGTGCAGTACCCTCTGCAGGGCCTTCTTTCACAAAGGTATAAGGTAATCGTAAGTCACTAGTGTAATATTAAAGAATGGGAGTTAAGATTAACCTTAGTTTAGGTTGCTTTGTGAAAGAAGGCCCAGTGCCATAGCTTCGGTGACATCATCATTATGTGTGTAGGTTACCGCAGTTGCGTCCGATGGGTATCAACTAAGGTGGTAACTAGTGCCTGATTCGGATAAAAAGAAAAAAAATAGTCGCGCGTGACAAAGATGGCTTTCAAGCGTATGTTTAGGAAACATGTCTCCTATTTAATGAATTCTGGTCTGATGTTCTCAAGGTTGGTCGCAAATTTTGCAAAAATTACAATGAACACAGTAAAATACTTTTAAAAATATTAAATTTCATTACACTTTGAATACCGGTATGGGCCTGAATCAGTAGCGAGTTCTGCATACGACAAGAAGAGAACAGGTGACAGAAGAGTATAATGAATAATATAGATCTACATATTATATTGTAATTAACTGACACTATAAAGTAAATTGTATCTAGGCAAATACCAGTTTTTATCTATTCACAGAATCGAATACCTTGTTATAATAGCCGTTAAATCAATCACCTGTTTAAGATGTAGAAATAAAACCCGTTATTAACTTCTTACCATGACTTGTAATTTCGCTAGCCGACATGGATGTCCTTAACGTGACATTAAAAATGATAATTCAGTAACATATGTTTTATTGCAGAGTATCCAGAAAGGTTAATATACAATGCACTCAATATGAAATTTAAGTAAGATACTTTCTATAACCTGAATATACATATCAATTTTCGAAATAGTCAAAGATTGTGTAATCCCATGAGTTGATATGGATTCAAAGATAGATGTTCATTGATCGTTCTGGAGCCAACACATGATGGAATGGATCAAACGGTCACCATATATGCACCACTAAAGTGATAGATATGGACAAAGGTGCGATATTCTGAGACAAAAAAATCAAATTTACTTTCAGATCTGTCTAACCCTTGGCTTTTCGACCGAAACTGGCTTTAGCTTGATCATACAACTTCCTGTACTTGTCCCTATCCGCTGTCATCTCTGCCAATCGGAAATGAATGTTCTGTATCTCTTCCTCTTTCTTTCGTATAACGTCAATCAACTCCTTCCGCTTCCGTTCCGATTCCTGTCTGACCTTCTCTTTCAGAGTCTGTTCACTCTCTTTCAAAGACTCGTAATTTGATACAAACGTCTTTAGACGTAGTAATAAAGGTTTACCTCGTGTGGATTCGCTTTGTGGATCTAGATTGGAGAACGTGTTTTCAGGAACAAGCTTTGGTAAGATGAGAGTAGGCACTGGAGGAGTCTGCTTCTTTCGGCCGAAAAGAGATTTCTTTGGTTCAGGTTTGAGAGGTTCCGTCTTGCCAGTTATCCGCTTCATATAGTGAACGCACTGGTCATATTCCTCGGACAACTTGACCAGTACCCCTCTCAGAAGGTGCAGGCTTTCCTCCACGTCCACTCCGCGCTCGAAGTTATCCACGTACTGTTTGACGTTGTAGAAACCTTTAGAGGTATAGCCTTGAGCCTTCTTCTGAAGCTGTTTGACTCTCAGCTCCCCTTTGTATCGATCCGTGAGAAACGACTCTAATTTGACATATTCCTTCAATTGGTGATCTAGTTGTGAGAGGCCATCATGGACCGAAGAAATAGGACGTGGTTCAAGGACATCACCTAATGTTTGACGACTCAGGGCAAGGCTGGGCAGAATATCACCTTGTCTACTCACGGCAGGACTGGTGTTGAGTGAGGTCATCGCTGGACTGTTGACACTGAGTCTCGTGGACGAAGGTGCATATCTCAACCGTCGTGTCGACGTTGCGTGTAGGTCACTCAGCACTTGACAACGGACGTCCAGGATGTCTCTCAGCGTCCGCAGCATCCTCATCGACATGGACCTTGTCTCCTTTTCTCGTTGCATAATGCGGTTCCTCGTCTCTATGAGGGCGTGGATGTTATCCATCAATGTCTGGAACAGGTCTGTGGTTCTTTGTGGAGAGTTCTCGTTTGCCGGCAGCCTGTGACTCCTCAACATTTTTCTGATCATTGAGTCACAGTCCTTTATCTGGGCAGTGATTTCACTGTTGATGTCAGCTACAGTTTGGCAGTCTTGGTGAAGCTTCTTTATGACGTTCTGGCATCTTCCAATCTCCGTAATGGCGGACACCATGGTGTCATGGACGCTGTGCCAGAGCTGTCTCTCGGCTTGTTGACTCTCTGCCTCTGTTGACCCGTCTTCTCCTGCACTTCCAGATGTCTCCTTCTCCTTCTCGTCTGTTCGTGCCCTGGGAGTCGCTGTCTCCAGTCCTATACGTCTCTCTTCTATATCCAGGAACGGAGAGAGGTCCTTCAGTAGGGCGTCTAGATTGGCATTCACTGGAGGCAAGAAACATAGACCTTTTGACATGATGCTCCTGCTCACGTTTTCCATCATCACAATAAAGCAATTACAACAAATACAAAGTTTGTTACATTAATGAAAGAAATCCAAGTTTAATTATGTGTATATGTTGAACGTTTTCTGTTACCAAAAAAAACCATTTTGTTAATAGTCATCAATACAACATCTTGTCGAAAGTGCCATGATCGTTATCATCAACCCGTTGTTAAACTGACTACTTCCTAAATAGCATCATAATGTTTTACAGTTTCAGCAATTACTAAAGGGCTTGTCTATTCTTTTATTCTTGAACATATGATTACCTTCTCGGACAGAGTCCATCTCGGAGGGAATTTGACCGGCGGGAGAGTCTACTTTCTGAGGAGATGGGGGAGGAGGAGAGGGTTTGCTGAGGTCATCATGTTCATGTTTGTCCACTGCAGTATCCGCTGTGACGTCAGTGAGGAGGTCAGCAATACGGTCCTGACCACTCCGTCTGAGACAATCGAGCAGTATGGGGTAGGCGCGATCAGTTCGCCTCTCTATCATAGCAGTCATCAACTCAAGGTTCTTCTCCTGGGCATCTTCAATAGCCTGTACCACATGTAGAATAACATTACATTGTGATTACATTGACTGTGTTTAAAGGGGCAGTAGCACGTTTTTTGAAAATTTTATGCTTTCAATTTTTCACTGATAATCCGAGAACAAATTGTAAAGATTAACATAAAGCGCATTGGCAGCCATCTTTGTGTCAACACCTTTATTTCATTTTGTGTAAGAAAAAGGAATCGCGTGGCTGAACTTTACATTATGTTTGATTTATTACTGCTTCGTTTAGTTTCAATACATTGTCTTTCAATTGGAACCATTTATTTTCATTTTCCTGACATCACCTGCCCCTTAAAAAGCAGAACTATGCCTTATGTAGCTTTCCTCAAAAGCGAATATTTGTATTTGCGAAGTTCGTGTTATATCGTATTGTATTTACCGACGAATGAATTGTGGAGCTACCACAACAAACTAGCTAATGAAATGATTTTCACTTCAGCAATAATTTCAGTCCACGCAATAAGAACGGGTGATTTCAATATATTTTGCTCCAGGTACACGTATTAATAGCTATAAACGACCATTTGTCATTTGCTTTAAATAATATATAAGGGTGTGTCAGGGGTTTTACAGATACAATATAGCTAAAGTAGTAGGATGTGCATGATTGAATAATTGGTAAATGTATTGTGATCATATAAAGTACATTTGACTTTTGGAAATCACCACTGATTGTGATCGCCCCTGTAGTGAGCTTTTTAACTATGAAGCAAGTACATGTATAAGTTAGTTGCCCTAATTGACTTAACTGAAGTGGGAAAAGAAAATATTCATTTTGAATGATGCGTAAGGTAATCAAAATTAAAATGAACGTTCCTTCATTAAAATACTTGATATGAAACTGTACCGGGACTATTCACTGACAAAGACTTATCATCTACATAATATCTAAGAATATAGGCCTATACATTCATATACGGTTTAATAGTGTAATTACCTACCAAAAAGATTGAAAATAACTATATCGTATACGGGAACTAAAGTTTAAAGGGTAACAGTAGTTCTGCTGATTCTTTTTCTGTGTATTCAGTTAACCTACAAAATTAAAGTACCTTCACACACCATTGATCAGAACTATTTCTGTTAACTATTTATGTCTGCATCGGGTTTATCAAACCTTTTACAGGTGTGAGAAATTTGGAGACAAAATACCGGCATACAGATTATGGCAACTTGCAAATGGTAATAATAACTTACCCTATATGACATACTATCATACACAGGAAATTGAGAATAATTGAATAAAATGTTAAAACAATCAACGATCAAGTAAAAATAGGATGCAGATAAAATATACACCCCCCCCCCCCCCCCCCCCAATATACTTTAGCCTATTGTATATGGGGAGGATATATTTTATCTGCATCATATTTTGACTCATTCTTTACCCACAGAGGCAGCTCAGTTATACCTGAGTTAGCTAATTCAGGTATGACTGAGCTGCCTCTGTGGGGAGAGATTGATTTTGACTTGATTGTTGATTGTTTTAACATTTTATTTGATTATTCTCAATTTCCAGTGCTACCATGCTATGTCTATGACCAGGCTATTGAAACTATGAATACACACATGTATTTCGACGTGTGTGGTCTGACCTTGTACTTAGCGCTCTCCGCCGCGTCCAGCAGGCTTCCATCCAACATCCGCTGTAGAAGGTCATCACTCACGTCAAGGTCACTCAGGATGACGTCACGGTAGATGGAAAACTTTTCCTCCAGAACGTCCATGGTTGGTGTCTACAGGCCTTTTTAAGTTCAAAATACGAGAATCAGTTTCTTCAATTGCAATTAGGGCCTACCGAGTGTAAATGTTCAATTTAGACTGACCAATGAATGGTACCATAGCCTATGCTTAGAGACACATGTCTATTAGATAGTGAACAATGACTGAACAGCATTTTAATATTCGTTTGCCAATGTCGAAATAAAATGGGACAGTAAACTGCTGTACAGTCTCTGAGGTAGCCACTTAACGCTGGATCTGAGGTTGTCTTTTCGAATCCGGCAAGGTACTCAACCCAAAAAATAGTACAATAATTTGTCTTATATTGCATATAGAATGACCCCAAATATTTTTTTACCATTTGTAGGCTAAGTTGAAAGTCTCTAATGTTTAATTTACGTCAATTTACGTGTTAAGACTACAAACTGAAAAAGACAAAAGAGAATGATCTTCTCGAGTGACAGAAGTTACCGCAAAGACCAGACAGTTGAAAAGCAATAAATTTTTGCACTGACTGATATTCAGGTATTTAACTATTTTGATAGCTGTTATCACGGTATAGGCGCTTGCATATGTTGAAGTACATTGCATGACCCATTTGTAATGTGACTGGTTGATGATTGAAGAGTCAGTGTCATTTGAGGCTCACCCGCTGTTCATGGAGGTGAGTTATTACACACTTCAAAATCATTTAAATAATTACATTTTACCCTTTTTTATGTCACGATATTGGATATTTTGTATTCGTTCAATATTCTGTTCTTTTCACTAGCCGATTTCAAACCTGTTGTTCTCTCTCAAAATGGTTTCCATATTCATGTTTCGAATGAAGAAATACACATTTTCTGCATGTTATTGTTCCAAACACATTATTTCTTTTCAGCTTATCAATTAGATAACGACCCCTTGCCTTATCTCAGATAGAAAACTATGTTTCTTCGTTAAGAGAAAATTTCAGGTAATTAAGACAACTATTTTCTTTAAAGAAAGCTCAAACCAAATTGTATAACGCAAGTGGAAATATACTACATACTTATCATAATACACAATGTTGAATTTTATGTACACAAGATAAACTGTAAATTTGTTACCCGTTTTTTTAATTAAGTATTCTTATCATACATTACATATGAGTCTTGAAATGCTTCTCATACATTGCTGAACCTACATGAATAAGGAAATAGTCTAACAGATAATCATTAACAAACCGGTCAGTTTGTACTTGGTCGAAAGTCTATCTTAGTCTCTTCTAGTAATATTATCTTAAAACGCAAAGAACACATACATTTTCATGCAAGCGTCTTTGACATTAAAGGGGCAGTAGCACGTTTTTAGGGGGAATATAAGGTGATGTCAGGAAAATGAAAATTAATGGTTCCAACTGAAAGACAATGTATTTAAACTAAATGGAGCAGTAATAATTTAAATATGTAACGTTCAGTCTAGCAATGCCATTCCTTTTTCTTACAAAAATGAATTAAAGGTGTTCACAAAAAAATGGCCGCCAATGGATTTTAAGTGAATCTTCATACTTTGTCCTCTGACTATGGATGATTGACTTGTGTAATGAGATTTTTGACACTGTCAATATAATACATTTAACATGAACTTACAATTATCAGAGAAAAATTTTAAATATAAAATTATCAAAAAACGTGCTACTGCCCCTTTAAATATTGAATGAAATATATAAAGAATGTCAAAGGTCCCACATATCAAGAGTGATAGTGACATTAGCATATCACCTGAAATTATTAAACGACAACGTTACAGTATATTTACAAACCACATTTATGTTTATATATAAAGCTTTCCAGGTTAAAACATAATCAAGACTACGAAGAGTGGTAAATGTCATTAAGAGACAATTGCAATGTACTTCAATTTATTAAACGACAACGTTACAGTATATTTACCATTACACATTCATGCTTAAAGCTTTTCACGTTTAAACATACTCAAGAACATAAGAAGTGGTAAATGTCACATGATAATACAAACAAAGTGACATTTGCATATTACCTCAATTTATTAAACGACAACGTTACACTATGTTACCATTACACATTTATGCTTAAAGTTTTTCACGTTAAAAGATAATCAAGAACATGAAGTGTGGAAAGTGGTAAATGATAATACAAACAAAGTGACATTTGCATATTACCTCAAATTATTAAACGACAACGAAACAATACCTTACATTTTCCATTATTTTTACATTCATAACGCCTTTCACGTCAAATACATAATCAATTACATGAAGAGAGTAAATAACACACGATAATGAAAACAAACAGTGACATTTGCAATTAAATAACTTTAAATTAATAAACGACAACAAGATATTATCTTGAACATTTCATTTGCATACATAACGTCTTTTACGTTAAAGATATAATCAAATACATGAAGAGAGTAATAAAAGTCATACGTTTATCAAAACAATAAGTAGCCATTACCTTTAATTATTAAACGAGTTATCTCCTCTTAGAACTGCTTTCTGTCCAATTGGCCATCCTTAGGTCGGGGTTCGACTCCCAATAGAACCGCACCATGGTTACACCTTCTAAAATCCAACTTGTCGTCTTTACTAAACAGTTAAGCTCACTTTAGATTCGACCCTGGATCACTTCCAAATCACAGCTAGTAACAAAGTCCTTTAAAGTGAAGTGACGCAGGCGTTAATACCGTATTCGTTTAAAAGTGTTGATATTTTTTAGTAAAACATTTTAAGACACTTGTTTTGTTTATTATCCGCATCAGGGTTACCGGTACTTCTACATGGTAAGTTATGCACCAAAAGCATACAAGCGCAAAAAGGAACAATTCTCGAAATAATCAAATTAGTTTACCAGTTATAGTTTAAAATTGAAATTGACGTTGAATGAACCCCAAAACGTTGTCAGTATTAAATTTTCCAGAGAATTTCATTATTCACATTTAAAATAGTCTCGCTGACATTTTAGCAGCGTTATGTTGATAACATTTCATGTAATCAGATAAACTTCCAAAACCTAGCTTTTTCACAGCTATTGAATGATGAAAATATGGCAAATTAAGACATAAGCCATTACATTGCACATCGTATCAATGTAACTTGCAATATAAGGTGTTAAGAGTAAGTAGAATAAGAAATATAATTTTTCAAAGATAATTATGAAATCTTGTTAAAAACATCAGTGCGTTTTACTAAAGCCTGTGATATTTCTGATCACTAAAACGGCGTCTTTTATCACAAGTACGGTATTTGTATAGCTGTTTGTTTAACAGTAAGACAAATGGCGTGAAAGTATAGTGGCTTTGATAACGTCAAATCGGTCACCTTGGCCCGCGGTTGTGAAATCAAACAAACATTATTTATTCATTATCCTTAGTGGAGTGGAACAGGAGCTATTTATGTATAAAGTTTATTAGGATGTTGTTCAACAAGCCTTTATCCCTATCTTGATCTATTGTTACTCGTGCGGCCGTAGCATACGAATGTATACTACGTTTAAGTGTAAAGTATACTTTTATGTTATATTGTTTCATTTGTTTTAAGTATGCACTAGTTTGAAGTGTCCAATATGTTTGTATGAATTGTATCTTATTAGAATTGAAACAGGATATTAGATAAAATAAAATATAAAATAATATCCGTGGGCCCAATCTTTGGAAAGATAATACAGATTCCTAATTTGTGCAAAATGGTAGTAATGTTATTTTTTAATATGATTCCAACGAATTGTTAACCACAATTGGGGAAAGTTATTTCTTAATGTTTTGAGTGATCAGCCTTTCGGTTCGATACTCGGTCGCGACTTACCAAATATAGTTTGAATGTTAATTGCTTCTTGTTCAGTAGAATGAATTTAGACAGAATAAAGTTTAAATAACTGCATAGCTTTGCACCAGTGCAGTACGGTTGCCGGATGTCAATTGCAAATACCAAAAATCAATTGTTCCACTGCATTTGCAGATCCATCATATAGGGCTTCGGGGATGCACACCCCTACCGATAGATTTTTAAACATAGTATTTGTTGAAAGTCATAGTTGTCGTAAACGTTTACAAACTTTCCTCCTCAATCTAGCTAATCTTTCTGTGAACTCTTTTTTTTATCCAAAATAATGATTTCAGTTATCGCTGTTGTGACACAAATAGGGTGCAACCCTCCCAAACATAAGTCCTGTACAAAACTCTCAGAAGTAACTTGATTAACATTAATCTCACAAATAAGTTTCCTTTCCGTTGAGTAATTATTATACAATATTTTAAATATTAATGAGGATATGTGTAGTGTTTTTAAGCTTATACCGTTACAACCAAATTAAATAAAATGCCTTTAGATCGTTTCGACATCCAATGCGGTTTTTAAGTTACAACCCCGTCTCAGATAACATAAAAGTGTTCTATTTCACAATTCAATATGAAAGCCGCTTTAACATAACACAGATATCTAAGCGTATAACCGATTTCAAGTATAATAGTAATGTCCCTTTCATTTTGTTCTACATTTTTTATAGGAATTACAAATATGTTACAAAAACTTAAGTTCTCACTTGAAGGCGAAAAGGGTGTATACTGAACCCTGTATTTTTAACGTTGATCACTTATCAATGGGACAGTGTGACTTTTTATATGGCATTACCTCTCATCAAAACGACGTTTGCAACGTGTTTATCATATTAAAGTGCTTAATTACAACAACAAAAAATCGATGCTCTTTTATTTTTATCACTACAAAACTGCGACAGTACCACCTGCTGCCGTACCATCGTCCCTTTAACTTGAAATGAACATGTATGTGCACTAATTTTAGTTGTTTTACTCAAAGAAACGATTACCCAAATGGTATTGGAATGAGATGCAGCGATTTTTTTATAACAAAATGCATTAAAATGAAACAGCAATCCTTTAATAATAATAAATAAAACAACATCCTACAAATAGACTTCAATATGGAAAAATGTCAAATGGCACAAAGTATGTAGTTGCTACGACAGTTCTGTTTGCTGAGACACGGTTCATCGACAAGACAGTAAGAATAGACAGGTACAATAAGAGACAAATCTTATGGATAAAAGCTTCTTTAATGATTTCTCACAACGTTTTCTCGTCTACTTCTTCAGATTTTCATAAAAAATCTTATGAATGTATTTCTTAAATTGAAACAGTGACAAAATTTAAACAGCATGTTAGTTTTTTATAAGGTAAGACAATATAAGTTATACCATTCAGACGCGGGGTGATGGGGAGATATTAGCCTCTAGCTTGGTGTTATGCGATGAATCGAAGGCGAGTTGCATAACATCAAGTGAGAGGATGATATATCCCCATGAACCCCTCGTCCGAATCATATAACGAATTTATCTTATCGAATGTTTATACAAAACGCATATAGTATGAAAATAAAGAATAAGAAAAACGTTAACCATGTAATACCCCCATTTCACTGGGCAAAATGAGTCCACGGAAGATTTGCGGAAGCAATGCCGTTGTTATGCCGTGAAGCCACGCAAGTTCTCCCTTCTATTTCCGTATGCTTCCGTCAGTTAGCGCAGTTAATCTGTAGTCTTTCCTCGTCTTCCGCAGGCTTCCGCGTGCTTCCGTGAACCTAAAATCTTCCGCAAACGTTCTTTTGAACATGTTCAAAAGAACGTTTGCGGAAAAAAAGTCCGTACCCTTCCGTAGTCAAAACAGCGATTTTATAGGCGGATTCAAGGGAAAATGCTTTGATCTTTGCCGATTTTCCCGCACTTATGACGTGATTGATCCGTCACAAAACGCGGTTGCCGAAGGTTGTCCGCAATTTATCAGCAGTTTTTCCGTGTAAAACGTAAGTATTGAGCAATTATTCCGTATGGCTCGCAGTTATTCCGAAGTTATTCCTCGCCAAACGGATAAGTGCCGCCACCTATTGCAGTTATCCCGCGCATTTTCCGTAGCTTCTGAGTGTGCTCCGCAAATTATCCAAATGTTTACCGTTATTATCCGAACTCATTCCTTTGTGTTCCGCAGTTTTCCCGCCTCCTAGCCGTAGTTGTGTCGTAGTTTAACCGTATGTGTTCCGTAAGATCCGTGAGCGTCCCGAAAGTATTCCGAAACAACGTGAATTGTACATTTTCCGTAGGATTTTGTACTATTTTCCGTGTAGAATACGGAAGCTCTTCCGAAGAGGCGATTCCGCGAACGTCCGCGAGTACCGTAGGGGTCCGTAGCTCAGTGAAATGGGGGTATAAGCCATATTACTATAGTTTGTTCAAAGCTTCACATCGATTGATCAAAAGTAACTAGCTTGATCATGCGTTCGAGGTTACATACATTGTACATTTCAAGACGCTCAATCTGCACGTTTTTTCATGCTTTTTATGTGCCGGGGTAAAAATAATTTATCACCCCGCTCAAGAGGCTGATATTAGTATTTATCCAGGGTCACGTGGACCAATCAGTGATCGACATTCTTACAGGTAGGATAAAAGGTGATATTGTCCCGTAAATGTCAATTCTGTTAACAAAGTGTTAGTTTTTGACACCTGTAGTTTCATCATTGAAAAAAATAGTTATTTATGGTATAAAATTATTAACATTAGAGGTCATAGTTTCATAAAATGTCAATATATACCGTGTTTCCTTAATTACACGCCGGGCGTCTATTATTTTCAAAAGGTCTACACCATAGGCGTCTATTTGAGGCAGGCTTCTATTCAAGGCAGGCGTCTATTTCGTAAAAAGCGAAACCGTTTAGACTATTTTGTAACAAAATCAGATAATTTAACAAAACAGAAGCGCTTTTATATATTAAACTTGGTTTACGCGGCGTTTAATTAAGGCAGGCGTTTATTATTTTAAGAAAGTCTTATGCAAGGGCGTCTATTCGAGACTGGCGTATATTCAAGGCAGGCGTGTAATTAAGGAAATACGGTAATGTTTTTTAAAAAGAAATCAGTCTCTTTGTAAAAAAAAACCATATTGATAATGAGTAATTCTTTGAGATAGTCTAAATATGAGTATTAATATGAGTTTTAATAGGTTGTTGCTTAGCCTTTGTCGTTTTATCGGTATTTTAACTGCTAAATTATTGCACAGGGAGGTAATGCTCAAGGATGTGACTTGAGCAACGTCAAATGGGAGGGAATGTCTCATAATGTTTTCGATTGCACTTCAATATTGTCGTTATCAACAAATGTAATGGCAATAGAGGGGATGTCAAATGGCTGAGGACTAGAGTATGAACCCTCAGTGTCACTTGTCTGAACCAGTTAGTCCAAATCAGAACTTCCCTCGTCTTGTTCAGGGCTGTTCAATTCGTCACTAGAGTTACTTCCCTCGTCTTGTTCAGGGCTGTTCAATTCGTCACTAGCGTTGGTAGGTGAGGGAATGGTTGATGTTCTCGGTGCTCCCGATATGTCATCATGGATAATCGGCACCAAGGCATCAGAACTTTTACTCGCCGCCATATCATCGCGTGGCACGCCAAGGGTTTCCATATCCAATCTGCGAGGGTCGTTAGTGTTGTCAAAACTCCTAGTCCTTACGCGAGGATTTAGAGGGAGATGCAAGCCTCCGAAGTTATACCGATTGATTTCGACGGAGTCGAATATGGATGCCCGGAGAGGCCTGCTTACGAAGTGGCTTGATCTTGAACGTCTGAACAGAACACTGCCGGGTGTACTGACGTCCAGATCCTGTTGCTGTTGCTGTTGCTGTTGCTGTTGCTGCTGCTGTACCTCGCTCATTGCTCTCCGAATGCGTTCGATTGGGACGACACTGGAAGGTTCTTCCTCAGAGGTCTGTAGACTGAGGACGAGGGAGGACGGGATACTGAAGATGCCCAGAAGCATGATGAGGACAGACATGGTGAAGAGAGACGGGGAATGGAGATGCTTAGCACCAACCACGGCTAACATACGTGTCCCCCACTCAAGGGTCTTCAGCACGGAGATATAGACCCCGACCATGGCCATCTGTTTCATCGGTGTTGGATGACTGTCGAGGTTTAAGCTAAGTTTTCTTGTAGAGGAGCCATTTTGTCTGTTGGATTCGACCACAAGGATCCCTGTACTGAGGGCGAGTACTGCTGCCACGGGAACACAGAAGATGAGACTATCCACTGTGATGAAGACATGGTCAAGAGGGACGTCGCAGACGATCAGCCCAGGTCGGTACTTGCACGACGCTGAGGGACACATGAGCACCTCCAGAAAGACAACTGAAAAACAAAAAACTTCTTTGAGAGGAATTTTAGAAGTAGGAATGACAATAATGCAGAGGAATATTTTAATGACAAGTTCTTTGTTCGACGTTTCGACACAGATTCTTACATGTGTCCTTCTCAAGGGTACCTTTGACGTCATGAATGACAAATGCTATAGGTGTGTATTGCGTTTTGTACGTACCTACAGGGAGACCAGGGACAAATGAAATCAGAGCTTTTCGATTCCTCAATGGTCCTGCATTAACCACTAAACTTTGATTAGTTGAAATTGCTAAATGACAAGTGAGGACTTTGATGTCAGTGTTAAATATTAACTCATTCTTATTAAAGTCGACTGTGATTCGAGGAAAAATGAAAAAATATTATCTCTAGATGGGTTCGAACTTTAACCAGCACGTTTTTAGGGGGAATATAATGTGATGTCAGGAAAATGAAAATAAAAGGTTTCAATTGAAAGACAATGTATTTAAACTAAATGAAGCAGTAATAATTCAACTATATAACGTAAAGTTTAGCCATGCGACTCCTTTTTCTTACACACAATGAATTAAAGGTGTTCACAAAAAATGGCCGCCAATGGATTTTATGTGAATCCTCATACTTTGTCCTCTGACTATGGGTGATTGGCTTGTGTAAAGAGATTCTTGACACTGTCAATATAATTCATTTAGCATTAACGTACATTTATAAGTAAAATATTTAAAATACAAAATTATCAAACAACGTGCTACTGCCCCTTTAAATACCAACCTGTTGCAACCCATACCACTGTCAAGGCAAACAGAGTCATCTTGAGAGATCTATTTCGTGGATGCAGCTGGACACGTGTACATAGCCTGGAACAAAGTCAATGTTTCTGTATATGTTATAGGTATTAGGTATTGTCTTCGTGAATGATTTACAAACTAAATAAAACATAGAAACTTTATGCAAGGTAAAATACTACTACTTCTATCACTCTGTATCTCTTTCTACTGCAGATTATTTGCTTTTACTTATGTTTTTGCTACTTATATCATTACTACGTAGAAAATGTGTTCTATATTTCACTTTTCCTTCGGAAACCCGCGTGAAAAAATGTCATACTCAAAACTGACAAATGCAGGAGTTTAATAATTGCAAGACAACACTATGATACATCCCATGGTAAAAACAATAAACGAGTCTTATTCTTAGCACCTTTTACAACATTTCAAACAGGTGTGTACTTTTTAACACGTCAGTTTATTATTATTTTTTAAAATAACTATCCATTTTTGTTCATGTATATTCAAATTCAAACATGCATGATAACATGATATACATTTGGCACTAAACATATTAACATCGGCAACTTGGTACTTAACAGGAAATCGTAGAACGGACAGCGTTTAGTTTCATCAGGGACGCTGTATATAGCGTCCCTGGTTTCATAGATAGTAAGAAAGGCTCCAAAGTACATTAAATCTTATGATGTACATGATATATTCAATAAATTTCTCGTTTAGTTTATATCTTTTAGAACAAATTGTGACAAGATGACAAGAATTTCAAAACCTTTGTCCTAGTTTATGACTATTGCTAAGTTACAACAATTACTGCTACCAATACAAGTTTTGCTGCAACTACAGCGATGATGTTGACGGACTAAGTATGTCCATTTGAAGAAAGAGAAGTAACTCACGCGTCGATGAAGGTAATTATCAAAAGCAGATGGTCTGCCGTTCTCATCAATCTGAAGATGGCGCCTAGAAGCAGACGCGTTATATCGTTGCCAAGGAAACAGGCCGATATTGTCAGACATGTGGACATTATCGTCAACATTGCCATAAGCGCGGAGGAGAAACACAGGAGCCGGAGGTATAGACCTGTAGATGTACATTCATTAATACACGGAGAACTACTATAAGATATACCCAACGTCGTCAGACCTTGGTTGGATAGGAAGAGATGCTAGATTTATCAATACACAGAAACACTTTAAAATATACCCCTTACATGTGATCTTGGCTAGAATAGGAAGATATACTAGATTTTTGAATGCATACAACTTTAAAGGGGCAGTAGCACGTATTTCGGAAGAAAAAATACAATTTTCAAAAAACGTGCTGCTGTCCCTTTAAAGGGGCAGTAGCACGTTTTTACGGGGAATATAAGTTGATGTCAAGAAGATGAAAATAAATAGTTCCAATCTAAAGACAATGTATTTAAACTTAATGAATCATCAATAAATCAAATATATAATGTAAAGTTAAGCCATGAGATTCCCTTTCTTACACAAAATGAATTAAAGGTGTTCACACAAAAATGGCTGCCAATGGATTTTATGTGAATCTTAATAGTTTGATCTCTGACTATGGATGATTGGTTTGTGTAATTAGATTTTTGACACTATCAAAGGAATACATTTAGCATTAACTTATAATTATCAGTGAAATATTTAAAATATAAAATTGTCAAAAAACGTGCTACTGCCCCTTTAAGAATCAACCTTACGTTGATTTTGGCTTGAATTTAGAAGACTCTCCCTCTATTTTCCATTAGATACATCTGTTTTACATGTTATAGTTATCTATATAGTCCAGGAAATTAGGAGTTGCATGTTTTACAACTCTAACCAAATTAAATACAAAGCATTATTGTTGAAAACGCAATTAGTAGGAGCTTTATCTAATGTTAATTTATTATCAAGATATCTTGGATGGAATATTCACAATACCTTTGCTTCGGTCTATTGGCGACAGATACAACCTTGCAAAGGCGATACAGTTGCTGATGATACTGAGGATTCCGACAATGACGATTAGACACCCCGCTCCAGGCTTTGGGGCAATGCACGCCTGAATAAAAAACATTTCAAATTGATTTGACATCTATGAACATCTCTCATCAGACTTTTGGGAAATGCACTCAAAATAAAGAACATTTCAAATTGATTTGACATCTATGAACATCTTGGATCAGACCTTTTTGGAAATGCAAGCCTGAATAAAGAACATTTGAAATCAATTTCAAGATTCAAGATTCAAGATTCAAGATGTTTATTTGTAGAAAGGCCAGAGACCCAAAGTACAAATGAGATTACAGAAAACTATTACAGAGTTACCTTTTTTTGTTTTATACACTCAAGTACATATTTAAGGAATTTTGCAATCAATTTGACATGTATCATCATCCTGTTATAGAATTTTAGGACAATACAATCGAGAACCTATAATTGATCTAAAATTATTATAAAGCCTAAATAGAACACCAAACAAAACATAAATAACGACAAAACAGAAGTCACGTTTAATAAACCGTTTTTCCTTCGAGAGGGCTTTCTGTCCAAAAATGTCCTACGGTCGAGGGATCGATACCAAGGGCATGGGCTTTCTTCGGGCAAAAAGTCCCACGGAGAGGTCGTTGTCTTTTCATATACCGAGAAATATCACTTATATTCATTTTAGATCCTTTGGAAAACATGGAAATGAGTCACTCGCTTTAATCATTCGTTTAACAGAAAATGGCATACGTACTTTAAAGGGGCAGTAGCACGTTTTTTGAGAATTTTATATTTTCAGTTTCTCACTGATAATTATAAGTTAATGCTAAATGTATTACTTTGATAGTATCATAAATCTCATAACTCAAACCAATCATCCATAGTCAGAGAACAAATTATTAAGATTCACATAAAATCCATTGGCAGCCATTTTTGTGTGAACACCTTTAATTCATTTTGTATAAGAAAAGGAATCGCATGGCTTAACTTTACATTATATATTTGATTTATTACTGCTTCATTTAGTTTTTATACATTGTCCAAATATTGGAACCATTTATTTTCATTTTCCTGACATCACCTTATATTCCCCCTAAAAACGTGCTACTGCCCCTTTAAAGGAACCGTTCAAATGTGTTTTACTTAACGGGAGATCATTTATGTCCGTAATTAAACGTGCTACGAGGTCTCTATAGGGACGGTTCTGTTGACGTTGACGAAATTTCCAGGTATTTTTTCTGTTTTTATTCTTTTTATTCGCGATCCAGTTCTAAACAATCCAGTTAAAGAGCCACTCCGCGTGATTTTCACACAAAAAAACACACAAATTGTTTTGATTTGAAACAAACGTAGATGGCATAACAAATGACATGAATGAAAAAAGACCATTCTCATCCCGAAAATAGTAATTATATAATAACTTCTTGTTTTAATAAAAATATTGTAACAGTCATGATTTTTCACATATTTGATTTACATGAATGCTCGTTTATGACATTCGTTAAATAACATTCTTGTGTATTAGAATATGAATAAGATTCACGGTGTCGAAACTATCGAAAGTTTCAAATTCAACTATAGAAAATAAGAAAATTTCACAATGCTACACAAAATTCGTTACCTTCGGATCCATGATTTCGTTCTTTCTTTCTGTCTTAATGATACCGGAGTGGATTTATAGTTATATTAATGTTCGATATGAGCCGATGTGCGTGCTCTTTCGTCATATGTTTTCATTGACCCTTTCTCGTTGCCATGGTATGAACAATATAAAGACACATGAGCTGTGAAAAACATAGCATCGGTTCGTACCTATTAACGTGAATACAAGTGTACGTACATACGCAATTACAGATGTAGGCTACTTGATGTTTCCTTTATAAGTTTTTGTTATCTTTAAATCAACAGTTCTATCTTTAGATATCTATAAAATCCAAACAAACACAGTGGCTATGCATTGCGGTGAAACCTGCGAGCAGCGGCTGGAGCTAGCGAACCATGAGTGGTACTGCGCTGAAATTTGGTGTATCATTGCACTCAAACCTTACTGCGTTTAGAAAAGTTCTCTCTTGAAGACAAAATTGCCGTGCCCCTGGCGGGATTCGTACCGCGGACATCTTGATCCGAAGCCGAACGCGCTAACCACTGCACTTTCCCGCCCCCTTTTAACATGGATATTCATTGAACAAATCTTTATCTGCTAGTGTTCCGCAATATGTTTAAAGAATAATATTACTTAATCTGTAAAAAGTGGATATCAGTCTTTCAAGTAAAACGAATTAATATTAAAATAGCCCGCGTTGGATTAATGTACAGTGACTCGGTACAAGTTCTTGATAAATTTCCTGAATTCTTTTTGATTTATTTTGTATGACAATCCTCTCTCTCCAAGGGGTCGTTTTGCCAACGCAGCTTCTGCTACAAGTATGCCATATCTCGCAGTTCATCCCAATATCTCATAACAGTGAAACGTAGTCTGTTATCCAGATCTAAAGCAAACAAAACATAAATGAATAAAGGAGCCTTCTTAAGTCTAGAAAATATTGGCATGTCTAGATGCCTCGGCTTTAGGAATTACTTATTGTTCAGCGCTCCTTTTTATTTCTTTAAATAAAAAATCAAAACAATGAAATAAGCGGAGAACTCTTTTTTTCTAGGACTTACTCACTAAATGTTAGTCTAAATGAAAGGATGTGAACAAGAATGTCAGTCCCCTCTTCTATCGCCTTTAGATAATGCCCCGTTTATAGAATTGTGCCTTCATAGGGAAAGTATTATCATGTTTATGAAGATATTTGTTGGCTTTCATTCTTCGAACAATAATGATATGTTTAATAAAATAAGTTAATTTTTATCTTGATGATCTATTTTTTATGATTATCATTCTCTCTACACAGATTATGTTTTGCCTACGTAGCTTAGCAGAGACTCTATAAATAGATTCTATGTTATATAATGTCTCTGAGCTATGGAACTGCTACAAGTATGCCACATTTCGCAGTTCTTTCAAAATCTAATGCTGAAATTTCGCAAAAAGATAATTTGTTATAACCATTCAGTCATCTATCGATATCAATTTACATCTCTACCTTATCTATCTTATGTGCGCACCGCATTGGTGAAGAAACGCTTGTGTAAACGTCTATTCAAGGTTTACGGGACCATATCTATTAAAACAGCGGTTATCATACGATTCTACGATTCTGTTGGTAAAGAAGTCATGAAGCGTATTGTTTCATTTTTTGTATTTGTTTTATTTAGTTGCTGATGAAAAGTATCTAAAATATATATTCTAGTAAATTCAAACGTGTAATGAAATATGGATTGTTATTATCATGACATGTAAATGGACTCGAACAAAGATTTGACTTTTAATATTGTCTTAATTGTCGTTAAATTCTTCATGTGAAGCATCTAAATTAGTTGATAAATAGAGTATTTGAATTTTATCTCAATTTTTCATGACAGGCAATTTAATGTACACAATTCAATGCTAACGTTGGACAGATTTCTGATAATTTGCATGAAATGTAACAGATTTCGAACGTGCTGGGTTTACTAAATTAGCGGTAGCCTTTTCATGAAACATGCGAGAGTTACGTCCCTTTCGCCATTTTTTTTTAGCTGTTTACAACGATGGGCACTTGTTGATGTCGCAGCCTCGATAAAAAATCTTCGTTGGGATTTATTCGTCGTTGTAAGCATTTGAATTTTATTACACTTTATTTATTTGCTATTTAACAAAATATATCGAACGAATTTATGCGAAGGCATTTATACTTTATTTCAGATTCCCTCGTGTTCTGAGTGTCAACAGTGAACCACGTGTTCAGCGGTTGTTTGTTTTTGTTCAGAGACCTTGCTGTGAACTCAGCTGTCAACAAGCTTGTAGATTGCAGGCAATGGACATGGCGACTCTACATTTAGAAGATGGGTCAACTTATCATGGACATCTCTTTGGCGCGGCTGTCAGCGTGCCTGGCGAAGTTGGTGCGTCATTAAACTTTGAATATTTAATTTTGTAATTCACCTGCAAAATATTATTTGTCTTTTGAATTGTAGGAAATATTAAAATTGAGAAAGTGAAATTTAGGTCACTTTGCAAACGCAAGCTTGGTTCTGATTTTCTTTCATGTTACTGATGCTTGGGTTTTTTCCTGATGCTTTGGGTAAATCTACAACTTAATTGTACTGACATTTTAATTTCACAATCTTTTTATTAGAATTTGTTAACTATTGGAATGTTTTGATAACATTTTGTTGATCATGACAGCTAATCATATTAGCATACCAGTACTTTTGAATACAGGTTAATAAAAAGTCTTGACAAATATTAAAACTGTATTAGTATTAACATATGTTTTTAAATATTTATTTAAATTGAAAAAGGTTATATTTAAACCCTGTTACCATTCAAAGAAAATTTACTTTGACCTTTGCAGCTCATGCCCATCAAACCTGTCTTTATTCAATGTATATATAATTATTCATTTAGTCATCATGTTTGATTGTCTACCAACACACAAAAATATGAAGCACTAACAACATATTCTACTGCATATGACCATAACCATGCTTCCAGTTAAAGGTACAGTTCTATTGGGGTATTTTGTTCATGAAACACATGTCAAGCGGACATTCCAGTTCATACATAAAATTCTTTAAGTACATGTAATAAATATAGAATAGACAAAATGGTATACTTGCACTTTCACTGTATATTTCTTCGAAATTGAATTACAATTTGTCATACGTCGCCCACTTTTATTTGTTTGTAAATATATACACATGTAATTACATTGGAGTGGCCTTAAAATAAGCTCTTTTGTGCTTGTTGGCCAATCCCTTCATGTACTTTTTCATGAATAAATATGTTTAAAGCAATTAAAGAATGTTGATTCTTCTCCAGTATTCCAGACTGGTATGGTTGGATATCCAGAATCTCTCACAGACCCCTCATACAGGAAACAGATTCTTGTTTTGACTTATCCGCTGATTGGGAACTATGGAATTGCTGATGATGAGGTGGATGAGTTTGGTTTGAAGAAATGGTTCGAGTCTGCAGAGATCCATGCCGCAGCTTTGATAATCGGAGACTTAACGGAGAAGTACAGTCACTGGAGTGCAGTCAAGTCTCTGGCAGTTTGGCTGGAGCAGCAGCATATTCCAGCAATATGGGGTGCGTAAATATGGAGTCTTTTATATACAAAAGCTTATCTGCGAATTGTTGAGTATTTCTGATTCCGAAATTAGTGGGGATATGGATGAAATTTTTGCATGTCACAATAGCCACAATCTGTATAAATTATTATACCATTTTCAAGAATTAGGAGAAAACAAAAATCTTGTCTTCCTTACACTGCCAATTTCTAGAATGTCACTAAAAAATCAATTCTTTAGTTGAACTCCCCATAGGTTGCCCTTTGAATCTTTCTGATACACTATACGTTTTGCAATTGACCGATCCTTGGTGTTTATTGTGATATGTTGTGATCTAAAATCCTGTCTTTTAGAATTTTTTTACAGGAATTTATCAAGGGTCTAAAGAATCAACTTCTATTTGTCTTTCAAATGTTTTATTTATACCATTGTATGCCCTGTCTTCCTTTATGCTTGTCTCACTGTTTATATGATTTACACATGCATATTGTTAAAGAGACACAGAGTATGTTGATACTGTCACATATGTCAAATTTTGAAATCGATGTCATTACATCGGGAACCACTAACTGTTACTAAAAATGACAAGTTAAAGGTCAACCAGTACATTAGAGCGAAAATACGGCCATTCAAAGTCGGGATTTTGATCGAAAACCAGACAATGGGGCTCGAGTGGCGTGTGCAAATTCGCCAAACGTAATTTTGAAACCTTGTCATAAGCTGACAGGAAGATATATTCGAATCGATAGTGTTTATAAGGTATTGTAACTAATAGGTAGATAATTTGGATTCATAATTTCGAATATTTAACATATTTGAGATGTTGTCTTGATTTTTCCATAAAATCAAGTATTTTAGAGATATTATGCATAAATGGATATATTTGCAAGTCCAGTGATGAGATATGAACTTCAATCAGCATATTAGATATTTTGTAGCTTATCAAAACCAAATAAAATTTTAAGAAAGATACTCTGTGTCACTTTAACATTACATAACTTGATGTTTTCTTGTGTGAAGGAATCGACACAAGGGCGCTTACGAAGAAGATCAGAGAAAAGGGGACCATGCTTGGAAAGGTTGGTATACGTAGATTTAAGTTTAAGTTCTTATTCAGATAAAATCCTCTTTGGCAGGTAATGTTATTAAAGTGTTTATGAACTCAACTTGGTTGTATATGTGTTTGGACCGCAAATTCCTCTTGTTGTTGTAAATATCAACAAACATAGAATTGAAACTTCTATCATTCATTGTATAATGTTTTTGAAACTCTGAACGCCTTGTGTTCCAGGTTGTGGTTGATGGAGAGAAGCCTGACTCTGTATCTCTTCTGGATCCGAACACAATCAACCTGGTGGCAGAGGTTTCCATTAAGGTGAGATCAGGATTTCTATATGTCTATCAGCAGCATTGAGAAGTTCAATAAGTAGCGATCGCAACCTGTGAATAAAGACTGGAAAAGTATTTAAGTCAGTAAATGGTGTTGTCGACTTAACACGAAGGCCTAAAAATGTGTGAAATAATAATCATATATTTGTGTACTTTCTTTGTCAACATTTTCTTTCCAAATCGTAGAACTAGAATATTTCTAACTCAAGAACTTTTGTATGTTTCCTATCCTGAAAACATAATCTGTTTTATTAAACCATCTTGGTTAAATATTTTGTGAATCTAAATGAAATATTTTGCATATAAAGTCGAACAGGCAGAGATTGTTCAAAACTTTTCCAAATATGACAGTGATCTAAAAACCATTTTCCTTTTCTCATTATGATTGTTCGGTTCACAGAAGCCCATGGTGTACAACAAGTCGGGCGATGTTCACATTGTTGCTGTAGACTGCGGAATCAAATACAACCAGATTCGCTGCTTGTGTCAGCGAGGGGCAAAGGTCACCGTCGTACCCTGGAACCATCCTATCAAAAGCTCAGGTGAAGCTTTCTCATTAACAGCTTGTCTTTTGTAAAGTTTGGTCAATTACAAAATATACTTAAATTGCTTACATGGTTATGTTGAAACCCTAAATAGGTCCCTCATAAAGGATATAGGTAAACCCGGAAATTTTGTAAGGTGTATGCGGATGATTTATTCATTCAACGATGTTGGATTTACCTCTCCTCTAACAATATATCAAAAACAATTTCCAAATGTGGTATTGGTTTTGGTTGAATGTCCAAAACTTTTTGCTTCCATTCCACATTCTGATATTAATCATCAGTAATCACACAGTGTTGATTGAGCTTTGAACTGCTTTTGAAAGGTCTGCTGATGTTGGTCCTGACTGAAATTTTATTCATAAATTACTACCATGGAAGCTTAGTTTGTGCATTTAGCTGTTTTTCCAAAACTCTATTTCCATCCGTGGATATGTATCGGAGACAAAATGCCTGAGAGTGATTTTCCAGGACTAAAAATGGACACCTGTTTGCAGATTATGACGGTTTGTTCCTGAGCAACGGTCCTGGTGACCCGACGATGTGTGATGTGACCATCAACAATGTCGGCAATATCCTCAAGGAGAAAAACTTCAAACCTGTCTTCGGAATTTGTCTCGGTCATCAGCTACTCTCTCTTGCCATTGGCGCTAAAACATTCAAAATGAAGTAAGAAAGCACTCCATTACCCCTTAATGCATAATCAATTGTTACAGGAGAATGAACAATCAAGGAATTTTTGTGAAAACAAGGTTTAATCATTCAGGCTATAGTAAGTATTATGTAACCAGCCGTCAGCAGTACGAGGGTTTTGGCCTGATGGATATCAGAGGATATGTTTGAAGTTACTGTGGAGACATATATGCTGATGCAGCAGGGTGCAGTCATCTAGATCTAAGATAGAAAGTGCTACCACGATTGTTGATTGAGTAATGTTTTTAGTTTTACAACTGCATCAAAAATAAGGATCAAAATCTTTTAAATTATCAATTTCTTAATTGAAGTTTAAAGCTTTTTAGATTTAAAAGCATTGTATCTGCTTTCATATAGTGTTTAATTTATACTTTGCCAATCTTTTCAATGCTATATTGACTATGTTCCATTCCAGATATGGTAACCGAGGCCACAACCAGCCATGTATGTACGAGGATACAATCCGATGTTACATCACCACCCAGAACCACGGCTTTGCGGTGGACCCAGCCTCCCTCCCGGAAGGGTGGGCTCCGTTGTTCACAAACGCTAATGACAAGACTAACGAGGGAATCATTCACACATCAAAACCATTCTTCAGGTGAGAGGTTCATTACATACACTTCTAGGTACTCATATCTGTCAGAAAAGGTGATATGCCAAAAATGTATTTAGAATTTTAGAGATTGTTGTTTGGTGACAGAATTTCTATGCTGCAACTTTTTTCTCTCTGTATTTTCTCAATTCTTCCAGGAATAATCTATCATTGCTCCTAACATTGACTATTTTCCCATCCTTTTCCAGTCCTTTGACACTGTGCACGAAAAAGTGCCATTCATACATGTATGCATTACATGAATCCGAGCTTACACACAACGATAGTATCCATGTTAAGCTATCTGCATTAGCAGGTAAAGAGTTAACTCGTCCATCTATTGCAGTGTCCAGTTCCACCCGGAGCACATGGCTGGACCCCAGGACCTGGAGCTTCTGTTTGATGTCTTCCTTGACCAGGTCAAGTCTCATCGGCAGGGGGAGATGACGTGAGTTACCAATACTATTGTAAAATCAAATTCCTTATAGTACAATATTGTTGTGAGATAATTCCAACATATAAGCATATAAGACCTTGAATTAAAGGTGAAGTAAGGACCAACATGCATTTTATACCCCTGTTTCAAAGTAGACTATATAGCGCTTCACGTGTCCTTTCGTGTGTTCATCCATGCATGGGTTTCCGGATCATATCTTAAAAGCTGTATGACTCAGACACTACAAAGTTTATGGTTACCTATGTGATGCAGATGTGTCTTTCAGGGCTTAAAATTCCAGGGTACAAACATTTCTTATGTCAATAGGAAGTTCATTTTAGTACCTACTCCCCTCAACTTCTAATGCCAGAAACAATTCATTTCCGTTACCTGCCTTAGTAAGCAATGGTTGTGTGATGTTGAGATTCTGAAGATTGTGATGTATGAGATTCAACATTCAGTAGCTGCTCCTTAGCAAATCCACCGAAGCATGTAAGAATAACCTCTCCTTTCTCCATGCAGACCGAGTGTGCGTGACCGTCTGTCGATGAAACTGCGCAGTCCCGGGATCCCTCTGAAGGTTCTGCAGGAGCCGACCCGACCCCGCAAGGTCCTCATTCTGGGCTCCGGGGGACTCTCTATTGGTCAGGCTGGAGAGTTTGACTACTCTGGTTCACAGGTAGGGACTGACATCCTTTGAGTTGTGACATTCATTTGTGTTTGAACAGAAAGGATATTGTTAGTTTCCATTGGAAATTGAGAATCTTTATGTATGAAAAGAGAGAGTAGGGCAGACATTGCATTGTTATGTGTTCAGTTTATCTGGGGTTCAAGACCTTCAGCCTCCTATCAAAACATCATATTGATTGACAATGAGATTCCGCTGAACTATTAACAACTCTGTACTATTATTAACAACAAACTTTCAGACATTGGTGTTTCAAAAACAAATGACATCCAAGCTTACATTTCAATCTCCATGAAAGTCTATTTTTGGTTAACAGGCTTTTCTTTGAAGCTAAAATGTTCAAATTCTAGGCTCACACCGAACACGAACGTGTTGTATATTTGCTCCCCCTATATTGTAGGCTATCAAGGCGTTGAAGGAAGAGAACATCCAGACAGTGCTGATCAACCCTAACATCGCCACCATCCAGACCTCCAAGGGGCTTGCTGACAAGGTCTACTTCCTGCCCATCACTCCTGACTACGTCACTCAGGTAACCAACTGGATCTGATAGTGTCAAAGTAGTGCCCTTGGACACAGCCTGAGATTAAAATAGATTTCTGTTAAATGCTTCCTTATCATCATTCCTATTTATGTCACCCAGTTATGTCTGCTTGATCGGATAGTGTAAAATAAGTGCCCTCAAAGATTCATTGACTTCCTGAAAGTGGAAGAATATGTTCCATGAAAAATGTTACGAACCTGTATCTGGAATCACGCTTTCTGTATTCCATAAGATTCCTGTACATTTATGAGGCCCAATGGCAGTGTTGGTCAGCTGTTGATACAGTCAGTGCCTGCAGCATGGCCAGACTGTGTTATAGGGTATAGGTTTGAATTCTGCAACTTTAATGTTGAACAAATAAGATAACTTTGATCATCTGAACTCGTTGGAATTGATTTATAATGAGAGCTTCATAAATGAAATGCTGATGGCACTTGGCGAAATACCTTTTGTTGTACAATTTTGTTGATCTTACAATATCAAATAATGCAATGAAATAATCTTCAAAAAGGTCTTTATACAAATGATGTGTTGCAGGTGATAAAAAGCGAAAGACCTGACGGGGTGTTGTTGACGTTCGGTGGTCAGACCGCACTGAATTGTGGGATACAGCTGACGAACCAGGGGGTGCTGGAGAAGTACAATGTTAAAGTGCTGGGGACCCAGGTCTCATCCATCGAGTGGACCGAGGATCGCAAAGTGTTCGCTGAGAAGATGGCAGAGATCAAGGAACATGTGGCTCCCAGCGAGGCGGCTTATACAGTAGAGCAGGTAGGGAGTCCTTCATCAGTTGTGGGTCCAGAGGGAGAGGTTGAGGTTATCGCTTGGGGTTGAACCTCATTCAGAACTTTTCATGGATGATTTTCATTTAAGATTGTCTTACATTTAAGAAGATGGGAAAGACTTCATCAGTGATGGATCCAGGGGAGGGAAGGGGAGGGGTATATGAACCCTCCTTTTGAACTTTTCATTGATGTTTTGCATCAATGGCGACCTATACAGATGAGGAGGTGATAAGGCCTTCATCAGTGATTGATCCAGGGGGAGGGGTTATCTCTTGGGATTCGATCCCTCCTCTTTCTGACTTATCATTGATTTGAATTAAAGGTGGCCTATATAGTGGAGGAGGTAGGGAGGCTTCTGTAGTGGTGGAACCAGCGGAGGGGAGGACTTTTGAGAAAGATTCCTGCATCAATACATGTATATAATAGGGAGGTGGGAAGGCTTTCATCATTGGTGGATGGGGAGGAATTCTCTGTGGGCTTTGAGCCTTCCTGTTTAATTTAATTGATGATTTACAATAGAAATTTTATGAAGAAGGATGTTTTCATGAAAAGATGATAATGATTCTTTTATTATGGACAATTGAATCGAATTGGTTATTTGCACATCTGAGATTAAACACTTTGCTTTTGTGTGCGGAGTCTTTATTCTTTCGGTTATGTGAGTTCGCCGTCATTCTTACTTTGATACTTCTTGTAGCATAACCTAAACTAATGATGGACATTCTTACTTTATTTTTATATTAATTAGTTATTTCTGGTAAAAATTATATGATTTTCTTTCATGTTCATTAATTGTTTTACCTTTCAATAATCCTAATCTTACAGGTGATACAAGCTGCAGAGAGACTTGGCTACCCAGTGCTCATCAGGGCAGCGTTTGCTCTGGGTGGGCTGGGGTCCGGGTTCGCAGACAACCGAGAGGAACTGATGGTGCTGACCAGTGCAATATTCGCACACACAAGTCAGGTTCTGATAGACAAGTCTCTGAAGGGTTGGAAGGAGGTGGAGTATGAGGTGGTCCGGGATGCTTATGACAACTGTATCACGGTAAGGAATGCAGACTTTTATTCTTTTGTTCAAAATGAGCTCTTACAAAAAGTTCTATGGAGAATTCTTTGATACAATTAGGAGAAATATGGATATATTTCTAAACCGAGATGAAATATTTTTTTCTTATTAGTTTTTGCATTTTGGCTAGAATACTTTGTACATATCATGCAGTCAAGTTCTGATCATGATTTCATCCTCAATGTGATTATGATTTTGCGCCCATGCCTTGACTATATCTAAATCATCACCAATAATATTTGGGTACAGCATCATTACATCAAGATTCAATGAAATATGAAAACATAAATTCAATATTGATAACCCCATTATAAGTGACAATTCAACAACCAAGTCACAAAAATGAAGCACATAAGAATGAAATGAAATACATTTCAATTGAACAAGACCAGACCAGAATCAAATAAATTTGGTGTCCTTACAAGAAAAGACAACATGTGTTTTCTCAATAATCTAAACTAAAAATATATAGCCTTGATCTTAATGAATCCAGGTGTACATGTTTATGAAATTATTTCTAATATTCATGTAATGATCACCAGGTGTGTAACATGGAGAATGTGGACCCCCTGGGTATCCATACAGGAGAGTCTATCGTGGTGGCCCCGAGTCAAACCCTCACCAACGCAGAATACAACCTCCTCCGCAAGACAGCCATCAAGGTCATCCGCCATCTTGGAGTGGTCGGGGAGTGCAACATCCAGTACGCTCTCAACCCACACTCCCAGGAGGTCAGTGCTAATTATACCCCCGCTACGACGTAGTCGGGGGTATATAGCGCTCCGTTTGTCCGTGCGTCCGTCCATGCGTGCGTCCGTGCGTCCGTCCGAAATAGTTTCCGGAGCATTACTCTAAAACTATACCACTTAGAAACTTCAAATTTGGAATGGCAGTAGCCTACATGATGCTGTTGTGCCTTTCAGGGTTTTCACCTCCAACGTTCAAATAATTTTTGAAATTTTGACCAAAAACCGTCCGATTTCTGGACTTTGTCTCGTTTCCGGAGCATAATTAAAAAACTATACCACTTGGAAACTTCAAATTTGGTATGGCAGTAGCCTACATGATGCTGTTGTGCCTTTTAGGGGTTTCACCTCCAACGTTCAAATAATTTTTGAAATTTTGACCAAAAACCGTCCGATTTCTGGACTTTGTCTCGGGAGCATAATTTAAAAACTATACCACTTGGAATTTTCAAACTTGGTATGGCAGTAACCTATATGATGCTGTTGTGCCTTTTAGGGGTTTTAATTCCAAAGTTCAAATAATTTTTGAAATTTTGAACCAAAACAGTCCGAAAACAGTAGGTTGAGGATTAAGCTTGTAAATATATTTCCTAATGACAAACACATACCGTATAAACATTGTAAATGTGACTGTTTTGACTTCAAGTTATCTTTTGGGAAGTAACCAAAAGAAAGGGATTGTGACCTATTGTGATACTCATATGGCCACTGTATGAACATAGAACATGACTGATATTGTTACCACTGCAAAGAATACATATATTGGAATGTTGATACCACTGCAAAGAATACATATATTGGAATATAAATTGACCTACATGGAACTGAATGGAAGGTGAGAGTTTGTTGAAAAACATTTATTATCATAGTTATACCAGTTCACACCTATTCAGACAAATTAAATTTTAATGTTATTTTCTATATCATGTGATGGAACAATACGGTAACAATCCTAGGACTTATCAGAACATATGACTTTTTACTATTTTAGTCAAAGAAAGGCGGTCAAACTACAGGCGGGGGTATGTGAGCTGCGCTCACTTTTGCTTTGTTTTTGATAGAGAATGGTTAGCAAGTGTCTTTTGATATCAAATATATCAACATGAATTGATAAAAGTTACCAATATCCAAGGCTTTTACTATACCACTCTGCTAATAAATAACGAGAGCTTTAAGATTTTACTTTGTGCAAGAACATGTACTTGCTATGTCTACTTTAATGAGGGGAAGTTAATAAGTTCATGGAATTGGGTACCAATATAAACTGAGGCATGGCTGAGGGACCAATCAGATGACTGCAATTTTTAGGGCATAGACAACCTAAAGAACAAATGGGATAAGAGTAACAAGGTTTAGGGAGATTACATCATGAAAATAAGATCAAAATCATCTCTGTAGTCAAGTGCTTTAAATTGAGATCTATGAAGTAACTGACTCCTCTTCATAATTTTGTGCAATTTACTTTATCCAAAATTCATATATTCTGCATTTTCACATTTAGCTTTCTTCCGGCATTTTCATGCACACAGTTTTATCCCTCACCATGAAGTGTATGAAACATTTTTAGACTCTTTGGAAAGTGATAAAATGATTCTGCAACTTTGTTTCACAGTACTTCATCATTGAAGTGAACGCCCGTCTGTCTCGTAGCTCAGCACTGGCCAGCAAAGCTACAGGCTACCCCTTGGCGTACATCGCCGCTAAACTATCGCTTGGCATCCCCCTCCCTGAGTTGAAGAACTCTGTCACCAACTCTACAACTGCTTGCTTCGAGCCTAGTCTTGACTATTGTGTTGTCAAAATTCCTCGCTGGGATCTTCGGAAGTTCTCTCGTGTCTCAACCAAGGTATGTCAATGATCAAACTTCTTAGGCCTTAGCAATGAATTATCTTGTGAGCTGTATAAACTGCTGATTCTGGAAGTGCATAATGGCAGGCTAGAGATAAGCAGTTCTTAAATATGGCTTGTCATTGCTACAACTGGACTGGTCAAACTTGCAAGTTACTGCACTGCACAACATGGATCTTAAATACCGATGTTTTTGATAACTATACACTAGAACTAATTATGTTTTGATTTGTCAGGCTTTATTTAGGCTTGACATAAATAGTATTAGGATATATTTGTTCTCCATCATTATATAAAAAAGTTTTCTTTTTAGGCATTAATTTAAGGCTGGTTAGATGAATGTATTGATTTACAAAAAAACCTTGTTGCAAGTTTTCAACATTTTGTGCTACAACAGCTTCCAAGCTTATGATGCTTGAAAACAGTATAGACAAAAACTCACTCATTTAAAGACTAGAGATTTTTCTTATTTCTACCCTAGATCGGCAGCTCAATGAAGAGTGTAGGAGAGGTGATGGCGATCGGTCGCAGATTTGAAGAGGCGTTCCAGAAGGCACTACGCATGATGAACGAGTCAGTCTGTGGATTCGATCCTTACTTCAAATCTGTCTCGGAAAATGTGAGTTACAAACACAAGCATAAACTTATCAGACAACTTTTTGTTTTAACTAAAAAAGTAATGATTTGTATCTTGTAATGGTCCTTTAGGGAAGACTTTAAACTGTAAGACCTCGATAAAACTCGAGATTTGGGTTGATCAACATTTGTAGAAGTGCCTTTTGCGGCTTTCAACTTCGGTCTTCTTAAAAACTTCGTCTTTGGTCTTCTTAAAAAACATTCTGATTAATTATGATGGGATATGTCATCTTCTGATGACTCTTGTTTCTTTGTGCCTTTATTTCATGTCAGCATGTTCCTCAGGTTTAGATGACTCTATGACATGTATCCGTGCAGGTGTTGTGTGAACCGACAGACGAGCGGATCTTTGTACTTGCCGCTGCCCTCAAGGCCGGGTACAGTACCGAGAGGCTCTATGAGCTCACCAAGATTGACCACTGGTTCCTGGAGCGCTTCCGCAACATCACCGACCACATCACAACCATGGAGCACTACAAGGGCAAGGTATGGACACAGAACAATATTGCACTAACTTTTGTGTAAAGTTGCAATTAGCATCTTCTTTATTTGAAGAATTTACATCTATTGAATGATCTTTTTCAAGCTGTTTTTGCTCCTAAATTTTATTTGAAGTTCAAACTTTGGATAAATTACTTTAGTAGCTTTGAACATTACTCAAATTGATAAACTGAATTAGATGGGTGATGAAATGTAAATTAATATTACACTGCATCCACTACTATACAGCCAAGCAAAACGTTTTGCATGTGAAGTGCATTTTCTGCACCTTTACGTGCAACTTTACCTTTAAACATGATTTTTGTCGGCCATTAAAAAAAAATTTCAGGGGAAATAGAAGTGATGTTTGTCCACCTGTTTGTCCATCTGTCAGTTCGTCTGTTCCTCCATTCAGACTAGTTGTGTTTTTTTCAGGCAAGAACTCAAAAACCAAATTCAATGTCTTTTTTGAACAACTGTAGTAGTGTTTTTTGCCTTTTCAACTCCTTTTTACCAATATTTTTGTATGTTTCAATGAAGCACATCTCAGATATAGAGAATCTCACCCAAGTGTCTTCTGATATCAAACATATCAACACAAGTTGATAAAAGTAACTAATTTTACTTTTATCAACGAGTGTTGATATATTTGATATCAGAAGACACGAGGGTGAGATTCTATTTATCATCCAAAATCATTTTTCATTACATAAGCATGAAAAATTTACACCTTTGAACACTGGATAGCCCTACAACTGCTAAACCAGTGATGTCATAGCATTGTGATGTCATCGTTTTAATGACGTCATAGCATTGTGATGCCATCGTGTTTATGACGTCATAGCATTGTGACGTCATTACTGATGATGTTAAACGTTTGTGATGTATTTTCTGGTTACAAGGCATTGTAAAAAATCTACTGTCAAAGCGATATCTCCTAGGAGATATCGCTTGATCTTCTACAAGCGATATCTCCTGTGGAACCCAGTTTTGGATGATAATATACAAGTATAGACTGGTGTCTGTTTTTATAGACCCGAGGAAAACAATATTGACCGAGGACGAAGATCATATCCGTCTTTCCGATTGGCCCACTTGGTCACATGACAGCATTGACGTCAAGCAATGTCAACCTGTGTGAAGCGTGAGAGGTTGATATAACAATCCAAGCACCTCCCGTGGCTAAAAATAGATTTGAGAATTACGTCTCGAACTCCGCACATCACATGTTGCACTGTTAATCAAGCAATAGGCATCGCTTCGTGACTGTGCTGAATTAAAGTTATGTCCCTTATGGTTTCAGGCATATTAGAGTGATGTCCCTTATTTGCACAGAAGAAACGTGATTCAAGAACATGTTTCATATAATAAAACAATCATAGACTTCTAGATTCAGTTGATCCAATGATTTGTCGACCTTGGACACGTGGTATTCACCTCGGCGTTGCCTCGGTGAATATCACGTGCCCAAGGTCGACAAATCATTGGATGGCGTTGCCTCGGTGAATATCACGTGCCCAAGGTCGACAAATCATTGGATCAACCTCACTTGAAGTCAATAATTGTTTAGTATTGACCGAATTCACCAGTCTATAATTGTTATATTATGTCTCGGTTAAAAGAAAATAAAAATATACAGAAAACTACAGGTATGAGTGGCATTTCAGCTGGATTGTTGGCAAGGACGGGTCAATGACGTCATGATAACAATAGCATGACGTCATGAAACAACTATCTTTAGTAACTCAAGTCAATATTACTTTTGGTCGGACTCGGGGTCACGGGGGTCAAGTCAATATCCTTTCTGTCGACTGTCACGTGACCTGCTCTCGACCAATCGGATTGCCATAAATTTACGATTATAATAAATTGTTCTTTTACCCAGGGCAACACAATACCCAGGGAGATCATCCTACAGGCTAAGCAGCTCGGATTTGCAGATGAGCAGATTGCTGTTGCAGTGGAAAGGTACTTAATGAAGATGACATATTGGAGTTAATCCTCTTTTTGAGTTGTTTTCCTTTTCTGAATCTTTTTATGCCCCCGAATCGGAGATTCCGGGGGTATATTGTTTTTCACCTGTCCGTCTGTCCGTCCGTCCGTCTGTCTGTCTGTCCGTTTGTCCACAAAAAACTTTAACCTCGGTCATAACTTTTGATTGGTCAGAGCTAGGTCTTTGATACTTGACATATGGATCCCTTGTGACGAGACCTTTCAGATGACACCATGACATTTGACCTTGTGACCTTGACCTTGACACAGCGAGCCTTTTCCGAAAACTTTAACCTTGGCTATAGTTTCTATACTGTCAGTGCTAGGTCTTTGATACTTGACATGTGTATCCCTTGTGATGAGACCTTTCAGATGACACCATGATATTTGACCTTTTCCGTCCGTCCGTCCGTCTGTCTGTCCGTTTGTCCACAAAAACTTTAACCTTGGTCATAACTTTTGATTGGTCAGAGCTAGGTCTTTGATACTTGACATATGGATCCCTTGTGATGAGACCTTTCAGATGACACCATGACATTTGACCTTGTGACCTTGACCTTGACACAGCGAGCATTTTAAACTTTAACCTTGGTCATAACTTTTGATTGGTCAGAGCTAGGTCTTTGATACTTGACATATGGATCCCTTGTGACGAGACCTTTCAGATGACACCATGACATTTGACCTTGTGACCTTGACCTTGACACAGCGAGCCTTTTCCGAAAACTTTAACCTTGGCTATAGTTTCTATACTGTCAGTGCTAGGTCTTTGATACTTGACATGTGTATCCCTTGTGATGAGACCTTTCAGATGACACCATGATATTTGACCTTTTCCGTCCGTCCGTCCATCTGTCCGTTTGTCCACAAAAACTTTAACCTTGGTCATAACTTTTGATTGGTCAGAGCTAGCTCTTTGATACTTGACATATGGATCCCTTGTGATGAGACCTTTCAGATGACACCATGACATTTGACCTTGTGACCTTGACCTTGACACAGCGAGCAGGATGCATCCGGGGGCATTTGTGTTTCACAAACACATCTTGTTTTTTATATATTTTTTTTATATGTTTACATAGACAACAAGCAGCTAATATTAATTTACTCAAATAGGCATAAGAAATAAGACATGAGTGTGTTGACAAATTATGTTACATTTGCAAGACTTTCTCCATACTTAGATTTACTTATATTTTGGTACTTGTGTTGTATAGAGGATATCATATGAGTGTCCATGACATACTATGTTTACGACCAGAGTGGCTAAATATAAGTATTTCCTTGTTGAGAGCGAAGCATATACTGATACGAGTGTTGTAAACATAGTATGTCATGGGCACGAACATGATATTCTGTTTATTACCTTAATACCAAAATTAAAGAAAATACTCAAAACCTACATCTCAGCATAGGCAGAATAACCACCGGTGGCCTGTGTAGCTTGTGACGTCATAGGGGAACAGAGACGTCCAAGAATTGTTTATAACGTGACGTCACAATGGGCAACATATGAAAAATATGAACCTTGATATGACTGCCCTCGTAGGTAATAAAACATAGTATGTCATGGACACTCATATAACATCCTCTATATCTTTCCATCTATTGCAGCACCGAGCTGGTTGTGAGGAAGCACAGGTGTGACCTGGGTATCACTCCGTGGGTGAAGCAGATTGACACGGTGGCGGCGGAGTGGCCGGCCCAGACCAACTACCTCTACCTCACCTACAGCGGAGAGACACACGATCTGGAGTTCCCTGGGGGCTACATCCTCGTGGTTGGCTCCGGGGTCTACCGTATCGGGAGCAGCGTGGAGTTCGACTGGTGTGCGGTCAACTGTATCAGAGAACTCAGGAAAGTTAGTAGCTGTTAGTAGTAGTTACAGACAGTCCATTTCTAATGTTATGAGTTTGCAAGATGATTTTTCCAGATGTTTTACTATAGCATACGTAGTGAGGAAAAATGTAAGAAGCTGTCAGTCAAAGTTACGGAAGGTTATGGCTCTTTTGGTTTTCAGGCCATTACAAATGTTACAAGTTTGCAAGATAAATTTTACAGTTTTTTCCCAATAGTGCGGAGATGAGAACTGAGGAATACAAGTTGCTTGTGTAAAGTCAAAGGATTCTTCTATATCAGAATATTTGTATTTACATAGCTCCTACCATACTCATCTATCTATCATGACAAATACCTTAGATTTTGCTGTATATTACCATCCAATGAAACGACTCCAATTCGGCAACTATGGCAGTACTTAGATTAGAGGTACAGAGTTAGGAATATTTTTGGGAGCCTCCATGAATAATGACATTTTGTTGATTTAAGAAGTTCCTGTCATATTTAGTGAAGAATAAGCACATCTTGGGGATACTAAGGATAGGTATTAGGGTAGCAGAGTGGCCACTTGAATACAAATATCGTGTATCACCCAAGTCACCCAAGTTTTTTTAATCCAGTTGTCTATTACGAGATAACAAAGTGCAGATTGTACAAACAATTGAGTGAAGAAGTTGATTTTTATAAATATTTGTGTTGGTGACAATGAAACGTGTTTGAGTGTAATACTTTAGGGCTCAAACTTTAATAGAAGTGGGTATAGTTGAAAGATGAGGCGAAGACTATTGGAGATAGAAGATTCTATTATACCGGTAAACTCTTTTGAGCCTGATTAAAAACTGTTGAAGATGAAGATTTCAATATTTTGGAGAAGTTTGTGAAATAATCTTGTTCACTGGCCGATGTATGTACCTTTAAATAACTGAATAGTTGCTCTATTCATAATATTTCCTTTTGTGAAGTTTGTGTGTGGCAAAATTTAACATATATATATTTATTTGTTTCTAGATGGGGTACAAGACAATCATGTGCAACTACAACCCGGAGACCGTCAGCACGGACTATGACATGTGTGACAGGCTCTACTTCGACGAGATCTCGTTTGAGGTGTTTGACAGAATAAATACTTGTATAATTTATCCATGACAGATTGGCTTATGTAACATGAAATTGTTAAAATAATCATTTCCTTGTCCAATTGTATTCAACATGTGAATAGTTAACACTTCAAACCCTCAAACTACTGTCATTATTATTTTAAGAAAATTGAGGTTGACTGAAAAAATAGTTTCAAAGAAAACTGATTTATGTTGCTGATGTGAATATTAAATAGATGTTATTCTTGTCTCTTTCTGCCCTTGCCAGTAAGTGAAATCATTTATTCAAGGTCTAAAAAAGCCCCACAAGCACCAACAAGGTTCTTGGTCCTGTCTATCAACATTGACTCTGTAAATTTAATCCCAGTTTTGCATTAAATATTTCCATTGTATGCCAGACCGTGATGGACATCTACAATTTGGAGAACCCAGAAGGCATCATCCTGTCCATGGGCGGACAACTCCCCAACAACATCGCCATGGGCCTCCATCGCCAACAGGTGTGTATAAATGGATAAAGATGGGGAATATCAAACCAAAGGAGAATTATGTAAATGAAAATGTAAATACAAATGTATCATATATAATCTGGATGCTGGATAGTCTCAGTGTCTCAGAGTGTTACCTATTTTTGATTCAACAGGCACGTATCCTGGGCACGTCCCCTGAGAGTATTGACAACGCAGAAAACCGGTTCAAGTTCTCTCGTATGCTGGACAACATGGGCATCAGCCAACCGCGGTGGAGGGAACTCTCCACCGTGGAGGTACGATCTTTTATTCTCTAGCTTCCATCTTGGATATCATGTTACATATTTAATGTTTTGAAAATAATGCATTTGTATTGTGAACAGGGATTTAAACAACTAAATGTAAGAAATGCTTGATCAAAGATCAATAAAGAGCTGTTACAGGTACACATATATAATAGAAAAATGCTCATGAATAAGTTCAAAAGAATTTTATATTCCGATCTGTAAAATTATACTTTGATCATTACATCAACTTCCTTATATCTTTGATAAAGTCCTTCGTCAAAAGTAACACTTTCATAACACTTTTGAAAGAACCTCATCGTATGTTCTCTCTAGTCTGCGACCACATTCTGTGATGAGGTCGGTTACCCTTGTCTGGTGCGACCCTCCTACGTGCTGAGCGGTGCGGCGATGAATGTAGCCCACACACCCCAGGATCTGGAGTCTTATCTCACGCAGGCCAGCGCTGTCTCAAAAGAACACCCTGTCGTCATCTCCAAGTTCATCCTTGAGGCTAAGGTAAGTAACTATTTGTCAGAGTTCTGTAGCTGTATCATAGATCTTGTGTTTGGTAATTGTTTGGAAAATGATAGTTTGGGTATGAGTTTCAAGCTCAAGGTTGGCAGCAACCAGTCTAAGTAAACCTAGTCACAATAATGCTTGCTATGCTGAGTATGCTCCCTACCCAGCTAGGTGCAGTAAGGGCTCATAGGTCGCCGAAAGGTCGGCTGACCTCTTGCTGTATCTCGCTAGACTAAGTATGGGAGTATAGTGACTATTATTGAGGCTAGGTTTACTTAGACCTGGCAGCAACTGGCAGAGGAAGATTTAGATGACAGTAATGTATCATATTGTATATTTAAAAGGCAATTTCCTTTTATGTTCTTTCAGAAGAACAATGAAGTTCCCTTTTTGGCATGACAGCAAAGCATGGCCTTTTTAGCTCTTGAAAAGTAATATTTCCATTGGTTGTTAAGAATACAATAGAATATTTCAAAATAATAACAAATGTAGTCATAGTCTTGAGAAAATATTAAAATAGTTTTGCTCTAGAACTATAAATACATGCAGATATTGTTTACATTGTTGTGCTAACACTGAAATGTACCCTACAGGAGATTGATGTTGATGCGGTAGCTTGTGAAGGGGAAGTTGTATGCATTGCTGTATCTGAACATGTGGAAAACGCTGGCGTCCATTCAGGGGACGCAACTCTTGTCACTCCGCCCCAGGATCTGAACGAAGAGACTTTGGCCAAGATTAAGATGATCTGCTGTGCCATTGGTGGAGCTTTAGAAGTGACTGGACCTTTCAACCTTCAGCTCATTGCTAAGGTAAGACATTATTTTGAAAAAACTTACATCTTTATCAACTCCAGTTACCATTCTCTTTCCTTAATTTAACTTTTTAGAAAAGGGGCAAAGAATATTCAACTTCTGTGTAAGGGCTCATGGCTAAACCCATATGTCACATTTGTTTATTTGACATTATTCCCCTTAAGAGTCACTAAGGGATGATTCTGTTTAAGTAATCATTGCATAAGGCGGTTAACTGTCTCTACCTTCAAACTTTCAGGACAACCAACTGAAGGTCATTGAGTGCAATGTCCGAGTGTCAAGGTCATTTCCGTTTGTGTCGAAAGCTTTGAATCGGGATCTGGTTGCCTTGGCTACCAGAGTGATCACAGGAGAGACGGTGGAACCAGAGAACATTCTCCAGGGATGTGGCAGAGTTGCTGTCAAGGTGAGGATATTATGGTGTGAACAATACCTAGGCTTGAATAGATGCTAAAAGAGCACTCTGTAAGGCATCAAAAGAATAAAATGGGTTAAAAAACAAATCAATTAGTGATAAAGGTGGTCTTTTGATCGGAGAATCAATTTTGGAGATGAATAAGGATAGATATCATTGTGATATTCATGCTATCAATTAAGTGACAATCTCTTAGCAATGATTAACTCTTAAAATTCAGATTTGTTTTTCCATTCCTAATGCCAAATGAATCCTGTAATTTTGTCATAGCATTATGAATTACTCCCAATGTTGACAATCTCTCTGTGTGCAGGTGCCGGTGTTCTCGTTCTCGAGACTGCAGGGTGCGGACGTACTGTTGGGAGTCGAGATGGCGAGTACCGGAGAGGTGGCCGGGTTTGGGGAGGATCGATACGAGGCCTACATAAAGGCCACGCTCAGCACTGGCTTCAAGATCCCTCGCAAGAACATCATGATCTCCATTGGTAGTTTCAAGGTTAGTCAAATATGTTAATTAACAAAGCAGCCATAATTTGATGTCATAATATTGATATACAATTATTTGTTGTGATGACATCACTTAAAGGGGCACAATGCGCTCGCGGGTCAAGGCGAATTGACCACCGTTAATGAGACCGTTACGTAATTGATTTAGCGGGTAGCAAGGTCACGTGGTGAAGACTGGGCACTGGCCCAGCGAGATGCTGTCGTAGTTTTGATAGGGGAATCCCCTTCATGACCTATTTTTTTCAGGGAAAAAAGCTTCGTGGAGGTTTTTAAATTTTCATTTAATATTGTGAATATATATTATATAGTTTGATGTAATTATACCCCCGCCTTACAGCGTAAGCGGGTGTATATAGCGTTCATTCTTTCCGTCCGTCTGTCCGTCTGTCCGTCTGTCCGTCCGTCCCAAAACTTTGTGCGGAGCAGATCTCCAAAACTATGCATGCTAGCCTCATCAAACTTCATACACATGTCAACCATGATCCCTAGTTGTGCCTTTTGAGGGTTAGAACTATTTCTGAATTTTCATTTTTGCGGTTTCCATGGAAACGTGACTAAAAAGTGACTCTTTGAGGAAGTCGTTTTGTGCGGAGCATATCTCCAAAACTATGCATGGTAGCTTCATCAAACTTCATACAGATGTCAACCATGATCCCTAGTTGTGCCTTTTGAGGGTTAGAACTATTTCTGAATTTTAATTTTTGCGGTTTCCATGGAAACGTGACTAAAAAGTGACTCTTTCAAGAAGTCGTTTTGTGCGGGGCATATCTCCAAAACTATGCATGGTGCCTATTAAGGGTTAGACCAACAAATTATTTTTATCTTTTGCGGTTTCCATGGAAACATGACTAAAACAGGGACTCTTCGACCAAGTCTTTTGTCCGGAGCATATCTCCCAAACTATTCATGCTAGCTTCACCAAACTTCATACACTTATCAACCATGATCCCTAGATGTGCCATTTGAGGATTAGACCATCACATTTTTTTAATTTTTGGAAACATGACTAAAACAGTGATTCTATGATAAATTACTTTGTCCTGAACATATTTCATGAAATATACATCTCAGCTTCACCAAATTTGCTATATATGTCAATCGTGATTGCTGGATATGCCTTGTGAGAGTTAAACGATATATATGGATTTTCTTCTCTGTGGTTTCTTTGGAAAACATAACTTACAAAGTGACTCAACAAAAATAAGTTTGTCCTCAGTGCATCTCGTAGAATATTCATGATAACTACCTCAAATTTGAAACAAAGATCAACCATTATCTCTAGATGTACCCTTTTAATTGTAAAACCTATTAATGAATTCGGTATTTGGGTTTCAGTTGAAAGAAGACTTACACAATGACTTACTGTATACTCAACTATCATACAACTTTAACCAATATTAATCAGTTTTACTATTTGAAATTCTTTGAACAAAGTTGGGAGCGGGGGTATGTGAGCCTTACAGCGTAAGCGGGTGTATATAGCGTTCATTCTTTCCGTCCGTCTGTCCGTCTGTCCGTCCGTCCCAAAACTTTGTGCGGAGCAGATCTCCAAAACTATGCATGCTAGCCTCATCAAACTTCATACACATGTCAACCATGATCCCTAGTTGTGCCTTTTGAGGGTTAGAACTATTTCTGAATTTTCATTTTTGCGGTTTCCATGGAAACGTGACTAAAAAGTGACTCTTTGAGGAAGTCGTTTTGTGCGGAGCATATCTCCAAAACTATGCATGCTAGCTTCATCAAACTTCATACAGATGTCAACCATGATCCCTAGTTGTGCCTTTTGAGGGTTAGAACTATTTCTGAATTTTAATTTTTGCGGTTTCCTTGGAAACGTGACTAAAAAGTGACTCTTTCAAGGAGTCGTTTTGTGCGGAGCATATCTCCAAAACTATGCATGGTAGCTTCATCAAACTTCATACAGATGTCAACCATGATCCCTAGTTGTGCCTTTTGAGGGTTAGAACTATTTCTGAATTTTAATTTTTGCGGTTTCCATGGAAACGTGACTAAAAAGTGACTCTTTCAAGAAGTCGTTTTGTGCGGGGCATATCTCCAAAACTATGCATGGTGCCTATTAAGGGTTAGACCAACAAATTATTTTTATCTTTTGCGGTTTCCATGGAAACATGACTAAAACAGGGACTCTTCGACCAAGTCTTTTGTCCGGAGCATATCTCCCAAACTATTCATGCTAGCTTCACCAAACTTCATACACTTATCAACCATGATCCCTAGATGTGCCATTTGAGGATTAGACCATCACATTTTTTTAATTTTTGGAAACATGACTAAAACAGTGATTCTATGATAAATTACTTTGTCCTGAACATATTTCATGAAATATACATCTCAGCTTCACCAAATTTGCTATATATGTCAATCGTGATTGCTGGATATGCCTTGTGAGAGTTAAACGATATATATGGATTTTCTTCTCTGTGGTTTCTTTGGAAAACATAACTTACAAAGTGACTCAACAAAAATAAGTTTGTCCTCAGTGCATCTCGTAGAATATTCATGATAACTACCTCAAATTTGAAACAAAGATCAACCATTATCTCTAGATGTACCCTTTTAATTGTAAAACCTATTAATGAATTCGGTATTTGGGTTTCAGTTGAAAGAAGACTTACACAATGACTTACTGTATACTCAACTATCATACAACTTTAACCAATATTAATCAGTTTTACTATTTGAAATTCTTTGAACAAAGTTGGGAGCGGGGGTATGTGAGCTTTGCTCGCTTCTTCACTTGTATTTACAAAGTATCTACTCAGTTTATTTATACAAGACATAACATCGATCGTATTTATACATTGGATTTACAATTATTCTCCTTTGAATTTGTATACTATCATTTACAATGATAATTTATTGCTTATATGAACTTATTTCCCAATTTGTCACTCTATACGAAACACTGTTTTTCATTACGAACCTGTAAAAATCCCATCTACGAACCCGTTTCCTCTACGAATACACCTACACAAAGGTATGGTTGCTTCTCTTTCATCTTATCATATTTTTTTACGAAATATTGAATGAGGGGGGGGGGGGGGGGGGGGATTTCCTTAACTCGTATTGAACACGATAAAAACATACCTGCTAGAAGCATCCATGTATATGATCCACTGTATTTGTTAACATCATACATGATCCATCAAGGTTTAACATATAGTGATGAAGGGGAGTCCTATGAAATAAATTTACATTCTTTTTCTGCTTTTCATTGGTCGGATTATATTCTTCAATATCATTGGTTAACATTTTGTCTGCAGAAAGGTGCCAGGACAATTGGCGGTCCCTGCCATGTACGAATACGTTAGTCACTAGTCTAGACATTCGGTCTGCAGTAAGATATCAAGACAGTCGGCGGTCACTGTTATGTACAAATTCGTTGGTCACTAGGCCAGACAATCTGTCGCCAAATTGTGATGACAAGTTAGTTAGTGCCCGGACAGTTATGTCACTGTTTACGTCATACGACTAGACATTTCGCACTTTCATTGCTATAGATACACAACGTATAAAATGACAGGTGTCCGGTCGTCATAAAAGAAAATTACAGAGATAGATAAGGTGGTACTAACGAGATGTATATTTTATCAATGTATTGGGTGTGATTACAGTGATTACAAATATCAGCGATGTATTTTATTATCCTCACAATTAAACAAGTAAAAATAGTCCTGTTTATTTCACTGCCTGAAATCCAAGGAGACATTACTGTTTATGATACCTGTTAAAGAAAGATGATAAATATTTGATCTATTTGAAACATTTAGACAAAGATTAAATCTTAACTCAATTTAACAACAGCAACGCACATTCATAAAAAAAATCTTTATGAAAGGTTATAATCGGTGTTCGGTAAAAAAAAGTCCCGGTAAAAAGTCCTAATTTTGCCTAGGAAATAAGTTCTCGGAAAAAAGTCCTATTTGTAAAACCCAAAGATTTTGATTAAAAAGTTCATTTACATGTACTTTGTATTTGATTCAACATACATTTATGATATCGTGATATTTGTGACATTTCTGAATCACATTAATATTTGGCATGTGATATTGAACTCAAAAATTTGTCTATTACCTCATGATAAACTCACGAAGATATATTAGTGATTGTTTTAATTTTTGGTACGTAATAAGTTTGCAGATGTCACTGGGTATGCCTAGTATTGAAGTTTGATTGGACATAAGGATGATTTTATTCGGCCATATTGTTTGGACTTATAAACAATCTCGTATCCGGTTGAGTACCGCGCGAGTAGGGCGCTGCGCAAAACAAACATCGCTGAGTAGTGGTCACGCTGATTGAGATTTCCGACCTCGTTACGCTTGGCTAATTAAGCTTTTCCAACAAATAATTACTTAACCTGCGAGCGCATTGTGCCCCTTTAACAGCAAATTTAAATTTTGTGTTGAATAATATTCAATCTTGGACTTACAAAAAAGAATTACTTTCAATGATTAATGATATCTTTGGAAAGCAATATCTCCTCAAATTTCCCCAATTCAATATATGACCTTTCCTTGAAAATCAAAGGTTTTTTTTCTGGAATACCTCCATTTAAGCCATTAATCATTCAGCATTACAAGAAATAATTTCAGCAGCTTCAGTGTTGATAATCACTTAAAACTTGCCTGTTTTCAGCACAAGAATGAGCTCATCCCGACAATACGAGCCCTTGCGGACATGGGCTACAACCTGTTTGCTAGCATGGGCACAGCAGACTTCTACAATGAGCATGGATTCCAGGTCAGTTCATCCATCTTGGAAACAGTTCGTCTTTAGATTTCTTTTATTCAATTATATCTGCTTCTCCTGTTTCTTGTTTGATATCTCTTGAAAGGTGTCTTCATTATTATCCATTCTATTTATTTTATGTTTATGTGTTTTATTTGATTCATGCAAACACAAGTTGATATTTAATAAAAATTTTAAACTCTTTTGAACCCTTCCACAGATAATTTCACATCAATTCTGACTAACATGACTATGACCTAGTAGAGGACATGTATCACTTTTCATGATCACTTCTCTCTTTACTTTTCTGTCTTTAAATATAGAAAGAACAAGCTTCTTACCAAATGATGAAAGTGTTTCAATGGCTCTCCCTTGATTAACTCCATTGATGGAGGGGGTTCATCTAACATTTTCATGTTGCCACTTTCTAAAAATAATGTTGTTCATAATCCACTATTGAAAGAAATGTGATAATGACAAAAATACATTGTATTAACCTTCAGATAAAAGCAGTGGAATGGCCATACGAAGACACCGGGGAGAGTAAGAATGGAGGAGAGCAGAGAACAATTGCCGACTATTTGGCGGAGAACATGTTTGACCTCGTCATCAATCTCCCTCTCCGAGGTGGCTGTTCCCGAGCGTCGTCATTCGTCACTCAGGGTTACAAGACTCGCCGCATGGCGGTCGACTACTCAGTTCCTCTCATCACAGACGTCAAGTGCACCAAACTGTTTGTTGAGGTAGGAAAACATAGTCATCTTGATCATCTGACTTTTACGTATTTGTTTCTCAACCTTTTGAAATTTGTAGTTCTGCAAAACGTGAATGGTTGATTATTATATGACAATGATATTAAACTAAAATAGAATTCTTAAAAACTTTTCAAAAGTATTGAAAGTTACTATGTGAAAGAAGTATCTTGTGAAGTTTACGTTTATTACCAATGATCTCTATGGGCAATGATTAAAACATTTAAAAAAAAGAAAATGCCTTGTCACTGCTTGTGCGGACATACTTTCAGAGGTCTGCCAGTGACATAGAATGATTTGTGATTATTCTTTGCATGGATTCTTCAAAATACTAACAAGTTAACTATAAAGAAATACAAATTATAAGGATTACCAACTTCTTTATTGCAAAAAGATGCAATGGTTCGTTATGAAAACTATCACTAATATCAAGCAAATGTTGCAGAACATAACAAGGATGCCACTGAAAGAAGTTAACTGTGAGATTAAAACTACAATGTTTGATATGTTTGGATTTCTTTGGTTTGCTTATGAATCAATCGCTACAAGGTAGTCTCTGTGTCTGACAGGCTCTGAGGAGACTAAGAGGAGCTCCGCCCATGAAGACTCACATTGACTGCATCTCCTCTGAGAGGATTGTCAGGCTGCCAGGTACGAGATCTTCACCATTTGTATACTCTTACCTTTATAGTGACTGCCAGATTTTAACTTTTGTTAAGGTTTCCCTTTTGCCTTTGAGGCCAGGTCTGATAGATGTACATGTAACATGGATTGTCAAGGCATAACTGGACTATGATGTCATAAGGGGGTCATAATCACTGATAGATAAAGGGTTATTTCCCCTGTCATGAAGTAGACAGGGAATATAAGTTTTGGCGTCCGAACTAAAGGCAACACATTTTTTTTAGAAACTACTGAAAATAGGATACATTGATGGAGGTCATAAACAGGACAAGAAATTATTTTTACGGATTACTTCCCTTGTTGCGAATTTTGGGCAAAAAGTTGGGAGCTATAATGAAAACCAAGTTGGTATGAGATTTCTTCTTATTCTATACTATTTATCATCTTTGTGTCCAGGTCTAATTGACGTCCATGTACATGTGCGCGAGCCTGGAGCAACTCACAAAGAGGACTGGGCCTCGGCCACAGCTGCTGCTCTAGCAGGGGGGATAACTCTCATCCTGGCCATGCCCAACACAAACCCTCCCACGGTGGACCAGGCAGCCTTTGCTCTCACCCAGAAGGTAGTTGCTGTTGTTAGAAAGTTCCAGCTTGTGCTTTCAGGGTTCACTGTGTATTGTTTAAAAAGGTAAATACCAAGTAGGTTTAAAAAGTACCTGGAGCATTGATTCTTATCGAGCTTCCAAACTGTCACTCAATTATAATCTTTTATTACATAGCTTTGAAAGTCACATTATACTTCTAAACACCTTACATGACACTACTGTATCAATGCTTTATTTTGGCGCAGCAAGGTTTTTGGAACTTCACACCCAATTAATGATTCACTACTCTTTGTTTCTCTGATTGTTACTCTCTGTTTCTGTTTCTTCTTCATTTTGTGAATAACACTTAAAGTGATTAAATTTCAATTGAACTATGTCAATCTTTATCAAATATGAATAACATATATCAATATATATCTTAAAAAATGAATATTCCTATGAATTAGTCCCCCAAAAAGATACAGTAAGAACCACCGTAAATGTTACAGCTAGCAAAGCAGAAGGCGCGATGTGACTACGGGGTGTATGTCGGCGCAAGCAGCGACAATGCCCAGACCCTGCCACAGATCGGCAGTAAGGCTGCGGCCCTCAAGATGTATCTGAACCAGACATTCAGTACCCTCCACCTAACTGACATGACCGTCTGGATGAAGGTACGTGCACACAGAGTTGTCTCCCTTATTATTTCATTTCACCTGGTTACATGGTTCTCTTTCAATTTGATTTGATTATGTTATGTTAGCTCGGCTTTGTAGTATCTCTATGGAATGTACAACCTTATGTAAAGACATCTGTTTGAAATAAGTGTCCTGTGAAATTGACTCAGTGGTCATGTATTCATCTTAATTATTGCCTACATTCCATCTGATATTGGAGTAAGCATGTACTTTAAAATATCATTTTCAGATTGAAGGTTGTTGTCAAGAAAATATTGATTATTTTATGTGTATGCCATTGCTAAAAGTCCTTCAAATACTTAATACTTAAAAAAGATGAGAAGAATGAAACTGGTAAGTAAGGTCCTATACTAGTTTCCAGGAAACAAGCCAATAAGTTTGGATTGTCCTCAAATAGCAGGCTATATTTTAAAATGTATTAACCTTATGGAGTCATATGAAGTGGCTACTGACATAAATATTTTTCCTCTGTCCTATTACAGCACTTTGAACATTGGCCAAAGCACATGCCTCTGTGTGTGCACGCTGAGGGCACAACGACTGCAGCAGTGCTGCTTCTTGCCAAGTTATACCAGAGGTCCGTTCATGTGTGTCACGTGGCTCGCAAAGCTGAGGTGAGACTTGATATACATATATTCGTATCCTTCTTTTCCATTACACAAATATTGATTTGATTTTAAATCCTTTACATAAGGTCAGCAATTAATGTAAGAAGGATACATGTTTGAAATCATAAACTGACACCTTCTTTTAAAAATATATGTTTGACATGTACATAGGTCAAGATAGTTTCAGTTTCTGAAGTTACTGAATTGGACTCCAAATATTTTTACACCTCAACATCTTCTTCCCGGCATAGGTGGACTAGCCAGCGATAGTACTTATAGAACGCAACTTCATGGGTGAACCATGATGTCAAAACATTGTTTTTAAATATGACATCACAATGAATGAGAGATATTTGGCACTAGGGCATAATATGAAAAATATGAACCCTGATATGAAATATGCCTTCGAAGGTAATTAAACACCTTATTTGATCCTCGTGTCTAGATTGAGGTGATTCGTGCCGCCAAGGAACAAGGTATGCAGATCACATGTGAAGTTGCACCACACCATCTCTTCCTCACCACTGATGACCTCTCAAACATAGGTGAAGGTCGTGGAGAGGTCAGGCCATGTCTCGTCTCCAAGGAGGATCAGAATGCATTGTGGGAAAACATTGATATCATCGATTGCTTTGCAACTGATCATGGTGAGTATTTGGGATTTGGATGAGGTAAATGCTGAAGGAAAATTAGATGTGGTGTGGTTGTAGAAGAAGCAGTTGTATTGGTAGTTGTTTCAACCAATGATTCTCTCCTCTCCCCAGCGCCCCATGCAGTGAGTGAGAAGGACAGCGAGAAGCCGCCCCCAGGATTCCCCGGTCTGGAGACAATGCTGCCTCTACTCCTGACTGCTGTAGATGAAGGCAGGCTCACCATCGAGGTACGTACAACCTTCGCTGACCTGATATTTCTTATAAAGCCCCAATTTACTGCTGATGCAACTTTCTTATTATTGGTTTGTGCACTTCACTTCATCTTGGTGCATACGACTTGGTGACTAATGTCCGACCATGGTGATGTGGTTTTCATATCATCACCTGTTTGATGTAGTTGATTGAATTTTGTCTTCTAAGATTATTCACAAAAGACTCTCTTCTCCTCAAGCTTATTAGCAAGGTATGATTACAGGACATTGTGCTGAGACTGCACACCAACCCACGCCAGATCTTCAACCTGCCGGAGCAGCCCGACACCTACGTGGAGGTGGATCTGGACCACGAGTGGACCATCCCCTCGTCCCTCAAGTTCACCAAGTCCAAGTGGACCCCCTTCGCAGGCATGAAAGTGAAGGGCTCGGTGAGACGGGTCGTGCTTCGAGGGGAGACTGCTTACATTGATGGGGAGGTATGTGGCAACATTTCATTGGTCGTTTAGTGGTTAAAAGCCTGAAGAGAAAAGATTAAGGAAATATGTCCTGATGGCGTGCAACTTATCATTACTTGAGTGGAGTATTAGGTTGCGGTTGATTATTTCTCTGTGGACATGTTCTTGTTGTATCTATCGTTTGAAGTAATATTTTGTAGTTTTGCTGTATGTATATCTGATTGCTTATGGTGATTTATGTAAACAATTCATAGGCCCACAAGTCATCAAATTTGATCATAGTCATTTGCATTGATGATTTAAATTTTAAAAACAAAAAGAAGAATATTTGTTGCATCAAAAACAGAAACCAACAATGTAACATGGAAACCTTATCCTGTTAAAACTATCAGTATCCTGTGACAAATTCTATACAAATTATACCGGTAGATAGATTATAGATATTTGATGAGCTATACAGAGCCTATTGGTCTATTCTTTTTCAGAAGGGTATCCTCCTTGGGGTACTTACTGCATAAAATCTGTATTTTTGCTATATGACAGGTTGTGACTATTTTTTACAATTAAAAAATACCAAAACATCGATAAAAACGTGTTCTGTTATCTGTTGTTACCACCCTGCATCCAGCCCTAGCCCTAGTGGCGTCCCTAGCGACAGGGGCAGATAACTCTAAACCAGCCTCTTATCAATCTGTCATTCATCACGAACAGACGTTCTGTTTTTCATTGAAGTTATTTTGACAAGTTGAAGCTAAGAAAATGTCCGAGGACAAAGACAAAGCAAATGTATGGTGACCTTTAATCATTATAGATTAGAATAGGCCGCATTTTCTCGCATTTCTTCGCGTTGTGACTTAGAATTTTTCAAAACCGTGCGCACCTCGTGTTGCGTAATGGCGGAGAAAAATGACGAACATGGCGGTTTCTCGAAAGTCCTTTTCCGACTAGAGGATAAGTTCTTCTTTCGTATGGATTCCGCTATTGTTTGGCACTTGCTAGTAATAAATAAGCTCCCTAGACTTTGAGATTTTTTCTTCACCTTCGTGAATTTACTGGGTGTTGTAAATTTCTCTAGGTCGGCAAGACATGTTGTTTACATGTTCTTTTTATTACAGGCTTTTGTTATGAGCTTGCTTTGGGAAGCCTTTATACATAACTTATATGCCTTAGAGTAGGATTATTATTATTCTCTCTCTTTTGTTGTCATGCACACATGTATCTTTCTATCTACATAACGCATGCACGGTTGTAACTTTTCTTTGTTTTGATTGCTTGCAGTCATTTAAGAAATGTTCCAACTGTGGGAATAGAATTCCCGAGTCAGACTCACACGATCAGTGTATCATCTGCCTCGCCCTTGAGGACCACGACGACTCTGCCTGCTCATCGTGTTCGAACTTTTCCGTGAGGACCAAGAAGCGCAGATCACTGGACCTGACCTTCTTCAAGAGGCTCCACGCTGCGGGGGAGGATGTCAGAAGTGCTACCCCTCCCAGTAAACAAAACAAAAAGCGTCAGGTAATCTCGCCCCCCATCCCGTCGGGCTCTCAGAGTTCTGACTCGGATGCGGGGGTGAGGGTGGTTTCTGTCAGAGACAAGCAATCCTCTCTCACACCTACTGATGTAAATACACTAATCAAGGGGCAAATGAAGGGTTTGTTGGGGGAACTGATGCAGGAAGTCCGTAAGGAAATCCGCGCGTCTCTTCCCCCTTCACGCCCCGATGCCCCGACGCCCGGTACCTCTGGCACCGTGGACGTCGTCGGTTCCGGTGCTGGCTCGGGCAGGGGCCCGGGCGGTGCACCGGGAACGATAAGTCGAAAGCACCGGAAGGCCGGTGCTCCCTCGGCGACGATCACACGACCTACTTCCCCTACGCCTGGTACGTCCGGGTCAGGGGGTACGGTCGGCGACCCCAAGAGTATTGTCCCCGGTGCTTCGGCGCAGGGGACGGCACCTGGGCTCGGCACTCGACCACCTGTTGTGGAACAGGATGGGTCGACTGCGTCGGGATTTCGTATTCCTCTCCTGCCTCCCGGTCAGACTGTGGGCGCTCACGACGACAGCGAGTCGGATTCAGACTCGACGTTGTTGTCGGAGCGTTCGGAGTCTGACATGGAGGTTGAGAGTGATGCGGAGTCTGAGGCGGTCGACCTGTCAATTAACTCTGCTTTGCGGGAGATTCGTGGCAAGATTGCCAAGGCTTTCCCGCATTGCGCTGTTCCCCAACAGGAGGCGGACTCTGCTGAGTTCCGGCTTCCCGGTGGGGCTTTCGCTTCGCGGAAGTCCCCACAGGTGCGACTCCGCATTCTCGAGCATGTGATGGACGATTCGGTCACTCCTCTCCTTTTGGGTACCCGCAAGCGCTTCGACCTTCCGGAGCTTCACAAGCGGTACCCATTGGGAGAGGAGGGATTGTTTGAAGTGCCGTTATGTGACGACGATGTGTTGGCCTCCGTCAGCCTGGAGTCTCTTGGACTCCAGGGCCGGTGCGTGCCCCCCTTCCGTGCCGGTGACGCGCTCTTGAAGCAGCTGTTCAGGACGTTTGAAGGAACGTTCCGGGGCAGCTGCCAACAGATGCGTGTCGCCGTGCATTCGGCCTACCTGGCTTCTCTCCAGGCAGAGTCCTTGAAGGAAGGGAAGGGGAAGAGCTCCCAAGCTCTTCTCCAAAGGCAACTGACGGACGCGAATGGTTATCTGGCTCGCGACTCTATCCGGAGCTCCGCGGGTCAGATAATGGGCGCAGTGATGGGGCTGCGCCAGTGTGGCTGAATTATTCAACATTGCCACAGCCCACCAAGAAAAGACTAATGGCTCTCCCGTTTGAACTCGGTAAAACCTTGTTCCCGGGAGCGACCAAAGTCATTAAGGACACCGCTGACCAGCTTTCACGTATCAAGGACGTAAAGGGCGCCCTTGGTAACGCTGGCTTCAAGCGAAAGTCCCCCCTGGTTGATCCTCCTTTTGGACCACCGGCCAAGACCTACTCCGAGTGGAACTCTTCTATCCCACGAGGGGTAGGTCGGGGTCAGCCAGGGAAGCGGGGCAAGAAGCAGAAAGGGCAGCAGCGCTCCAAGGGGCAGCAGCAGCCTTTTCGGGGGAAAGGGGGCGCCTACAAGGGTCCCTAACTCCCCCACCGCTTCAGTCTGTGTTCCATCGAGAGGTTGTCGAACCTTCGATGGCAGTCTTTGCCTCGACGAGCCGTCAGGGGGCCCTAGGGCCGCCGGTGTCGGCAGACAGTGTCTTGGTGAACCGCCAGGGGGCCGGAGTGCCGCCGGTTGCGGGGATCCGTTGTCTGGTACCGAGTCTTCCAGTAGGAGGCCGCCTGTCTCATTTCCTTTCGGAATGGGAGAAGGCCACGTCCAATGCCTGGGTCCTGTCCACGCTCAGGGACGGACATTTGCCTCTTTGGAAGCATGGGCCACCTTCTTCTACAGGAGTCAGGAGCACCCCGGTGCCATCCTCTCTGGAGAAGGCGGAAATTCTTCGAGCCGAGGTCGCAGCGTTGCTCGACAAGGCAGCTATCGAAGTGGTCCCGAAGGGACAGGAAGAGATCGGTTATTACTCGACGTACTTCCTAGTCACCAAGAAGGACGGAGGCTTCCGGCCAATTCTGAATTTGAAGCACCTCAACAAGATGTTGCAAGTGCCTTCTTTCAAGATGGAGACCTTGAGGTCAGTGATAGCGTCCGTGGAGACAGGGGATTGGCTCTCGTCAATCGATCTCAAGGACGCCTATCTTCACGTTCCAATGCACCCCCAGTTCAAGAAGTTTCTTCGCTTCGCCTTCGACGGGGTGTGCTACCAGTTTCGTGTGCTCCCCTTCGGCATCTCGACGGCGCCAAGGGTGTTTACCAAACTGATGCTGATTCCGGCACAGGTTGCCAGATCGCAGGGCAGGTGCTGTCACCCGTACCTGGACGACTGGTTAATCAGGGCTTTGTCCCAGCTGTGGAATCAGGAGGCCACCCAGAGCATTTTGAACATTCTGTTGCGCTTGGGTTGGATAGTGAATTTGAAGAAGTCAGACCTCGAACCCTCCCAGGACCTTGTTTTCCTGGGGGCCCGGTTCCAGACGGCGACGGGGCTAGTGTCCCTAGCGCCAGACCGGGTGGTCAAGGTCTCTCAGACCGCAGGTCGTTTCCTACAGAGTCCCGCGCATCCCGCACGCATGTGGCTTCGGCTGCTGGGAAACATGGCGGCGACAGTGGATGTTGTCTGGCGAGCTCGCCTGCGCATGAAACCGGTTCAACAGGCGTTAGCCCAGCTGTGGTCACACGCAGGCAGCCTGGAACAGTCAGTAGCTGTCCCCGAGTGGCTGTTGGGCCATCTCGAGTGGTGGACAGAGGAGGACAATTTGAACAGAGGTATTCCCTTGGACAATCCTCAGACGACAGTCACGGTTCAGACGGACGCTTCCCTCTCAGGCTGGGGGGGGGAGTCCTCGGAGACCACTCAGCTTCGGGCCTGTGGTCTCTGGACAGGGCTAGGGCTGGATGCAGGGTGGTAACAACAGATAACAGAACACGTTTTTATCGATGTTTTGGTATTTTTTAATTGTAAAAAATAGTCACAACCTGTCATATAGCAAAAATACAGATTTTATGCAGTAAGTACCCCAAGGAGGATCCCCTTCAAAGAATCTGAAACCTCTGCAGGTTTGTTCGATTTTTACTGATATTGATAGTTTTATGTAGGGTAATGCTTGTGACAAGGTGTCCCAAAGTCATTTGTTAAGCTGAAAAAATTATTGAGCATTAACCCGAGCTTGTTACACAGGTACTGACATCCCCAGGATTCGGCACGGACATACGAGAGATGGGCCTCCCCCCAACACCCAAGTTTTCTGATCTGTCAGTGCAGATTCCAACCAAACCCTCGTCCCGTCCCCCATCAGAACCTCCAAGTCCTCGCCGGGCGCTGCCCTACCCCTCAGAGAAGTTTCCCCTCCCTCCAAGACCTTCACGCAATCTTGACAGCCATCTCATGCCTAGTAAGTGGTTGCAGATTCCTGCAGGGTGTGATCTTTATATTGAGTTGTTTGTTTTTGCTGTGTTGCATTTTCTACTAATTTATAGTTGGAGAAATGTGGCCTAGAATTTATTGGGTTAAAGTCATAAAATGATGTGATTTCTTATCTTAATGATAATATTTGATTGAAGAATGTTAAGGGAGCAATATAGATATATGAAAATGAGTAAAAATAAGTAAATGATAATGTCCATCGTTGATAAAAATGTCAAAAAAATATTTAGATGTAAATGTATCTAGGTCTTTTGGTTCATTTTTCGTAGTAAAGAATTGTTATTGTTTCCAGTCTTGGTAGTTTTCAGTAGATATTATACAGTTATTCTCATAACAGTTTAGCATATATATGCTTTATGTTTTTTTCTCTCTCATAACCTATTAGCTGTTTTTATCATCCTAGAATTTTCCCTTTTGCTAATTTGAAAAATAACAGATTTCTTTTATATTTTAGAAAAGATAATATTAAATGTTTTACAAAATATTAACATGTCATGAATTAAATTACTGACCTTTATTCTATCAATTTTTCTTTCCTTTAGATTTGAAAGTTATTTATTTATCTATTTTTTTCCTAAAATTTAATTACCTTTTTCCTTGGGCGTGCCATTTACTAACCTCATTAATTTGCGTGCTATTCCTGAGCTTGTGTTTGTTTTCCCAGTCGGTGATTCGCCTGAAAACTTTCATAGGGAACTGAGATCAGGTAAGTCTTTCCTCACAACTTATCGTTATTGTCCACGATGTGAAAACTGGTAAAAGGTATCAAACAGGTGTAACATCTTATAGAAGCATGTACTTTAACATATTAATACATAAAGTTATTCAAAGTATATATATTAAGCCATGTAAAGAACATTTGAATTTACTATTAATGTTAGATTATGAACAAGAAATTTTGAAGTTCTATTTGTAATTGAAATTACGATAATGGATATAAATGGAGGGCCATAATTAAACAAATTATCCCTGAAGTTACTTAGAAATTACAATATTCATAATTAGGACTCGAATGACATGAATAAACTAGTGTATGTATTACGAAAGAGAAAAAAACACTGACATTTCTGTTGAACATGACCATATTTAGGGAAGATTTTCAAGAGAAGGAAAGGGATGTTACAATATGTTCAAATTGTAATTTCGCCATTACTAGGAGAAATATAGTTGGAGTTTGGGATATCAATCATTGTATCAAACCCTTATGTTCAAATCTTTATTATATTGAGATTCTTAATTACTAGTGGGGGCTTAACTTTTGTGACAAGGATATGTTTATGAATTAACATTAAGCAAAAAGCAGGAATTTGTTTTCATGTGTTGAAAACTGTATTAATTCTAATGTATTAGTAAATTTGACCCATGAGGATGTTAAGCAAGTGTTTAACTATACATCACCAAGTCCGAGAGATGGGCAAATAGTCTACCCTTAACCTTTACTTTGAACAACAATGGAAGATATTTGATAAACCTTAATTCTACAAAAAAGGGATGATATTGTTGAATATGTTGAATGCATTATATGTATCATGATAGGGTATGAAAGGATACAATAGAGATCTAAGAAACTGGCAAATAGTCAACCCTTAACCTGAATTTTAAACAACAATGGAATTTACATGAGATAACTCTATTGAGGGACTGAATATGTTGAAAGCATTATATGTATCATGATAAAAGTATTAAAGGTAAAACAGAGATGCTTTGATGTTTGTCATTGCTTGTGATCCGCAGCAGTCTAAGTAAACCTAGCCTCACTATTATCCGTTACACTGCTATATTGAGTCTTGAAAGGCTTGGTTGAGAGTCGCGTCAGCCCACGTGACCAAGTTGACCAATCAGAACTGATCTTACCAAGCCACAATAGTGTGCCTTCGCACGTATAACGTTGGAGGGTCATAGGTCGCAGAAAGGTCGGCTGACGCGACCCTCAACCAGACCTTTCTAGACTCAGTATAGCAGTGTAGCGGATAATAGTGAGGCTAGGTTTACTTAGACTGAATCCGTAGTAAGCTAACACTTGTCTTCCCTATACAATGCATGAAAATCTGTCAACATTTTGATCATTTTATCATCTTGATTATTGAAAGTCTTACTTAAGATCAATTTTCTTTTAGGTTTGGATTTTGATAATTCAATAAGCCAATTAATATGCACTGAATCACTGTTTTGGTTTTTTAACAAATGATTACTAATTTACTCTACCCTTATTTATTTCCTATAAGCTTGATAGTAACATGCCTTTTTATTTTATAGCTGCTTCCTTTGAGTTGAAATTCTGATTTTCTTCTGTTTTATGTTTTCCACCTTTTCACTTTTTTAAATTAGCGGCAGCCAATCAGCTTTTAGAAAAACTAGCAGGTAACCGTGGTTAGTCATTATTGTCAATTTTGTACCATCCATGCCTGTGAATGGATGTTGGCTGTACTGCATGTATGTAACAGCTAGTTCTGTAGTGTCTATGTTGTAAGATTCATCTCATTTTGCACATAAATAAGATAATAAGGGGGTTCAATGACACTGCAAACATCCCTTCTCAAGGCAATATTGCACCTTTTTCTATCACTGGCTAGATTCAACCTTGCTGTATTTCTCTTAAATTCATTGTGTTAGTGAAGAGACCTTAACAGTGTTCTGAAGTAATTAGCAGCCCCGTCTAAGGACGGGGCTGCTATCAGGTTTTGTGCAGTTTCCGCCGCCGCCGCCGCCGCCGCCGCCGCGCACATACTAATGGCTATAACTTTTTTCTACTAAGCTTTCCAGAACTTGTATTCATAACTTACTGCTTATACCTCGGGGGAACGATTTTGACATGTTCACTTTCAAGGTCAAAGGTCAAGGTCACGAGCTATAAAATCACTAAAAAATTCCTTGTAAACGCGATAACTTGAAAAGTTTTTGTGCTATGAAGCTCTAACTTGGTATGTATCATCCTTGGAAGAGTAAAAAATTTTGAAAAGGTTTTCGCTACAATCTGTTCAAGGTCAAGGTCACAGCAAGGTCACGACTTTAGCATGGTTTTGCGAAAATGCTTTATTTTAACTATGAACACTTTCAATCAATAGATGATTGTTATACTCAATGAAAAGTGTTCATAGATTGTGTAACCTTGAAGGTCAAAGGTCAAGGTCATGAGATTTGTGTTATTTAAATGTGCAACTAATTTGGATATAACTTTATTCCATTAAGCTTTTCAGAACTCATAAACATGTATAAGTGTTTACACCTCTGGGGACTTAGATGACATGTTCACTTTCAAGGTCAAAGGTCAAGGTCACGAAATATAAAATCACTCAAAAATTCCTTGTAAACGAGATAACTTGAAAAGTTTTTGTGCTATGAAGCTCTTACTTGGTATATATCATCCTTGGAAGAGTAAAAAATTTTGAACAGGTTTTCGCTACATTTTGTCCAAGGTCAAGGTCACAGCAAGGTCACGACTTTAGCATGGTTTTGCGGAAATGCTTTATTTTAACTATGAACACTTTTAATCAATAGAAGATTATTATACTCAATAAAGAGTGTTCATTGATCGTGTAACCTTGAAGGTCAAAGGTCAAGGTCATGACATTTGTTTTATTACAATGTGCAACTAATTTGGATATAACTTAATCCTGTTAAGCTTTTCAGAACTCATAAACATGTGTAATTGTTTACACCTCTGGGGACTTAAAATGACATGTTCACTTTCAAGGTCAAAGGTCAAGGTTATGAGCTATAAAATCACAAAAAAATTCCTTGTAAATGCGTTAACTTGAATCGTTTTTGTGCTATGAAGTTTAAATTTTGTATATATTATCTCTTGAGAAGTACAAAATTTTGGAAAGGTTTTGGGTACGAACTGTCAAAGGTCAAGGTCACAGCAAGGTCAACAAATATTGAGAAAATGGATTATTTTAACTCTAAACACTTTAATTCGATACATTAATGTTATTTTCATTAAATGTGTTCATTGATTGCGTGACCTTGAGTGTCAAACGTCAAGGTCACAAGAAAATGCCCAATATGGTGAGGCTTGTAGAAGGCGGAACAGGGTAAGGCGAAACCCCAAGTTTCGGGGCTGCTCTGTTTTTGCAGTGTCCCGCAAACACTAATCTAGTTTCAAGGTGATTTTCCTATTCATAGCACAATTGCATGTGGAGATTTTGGTCCGATTGGTATGTAGTACCGTTTGATATACTGATATAGTCATCTCCCTGGTCATCTGTCAGTAATATTTTCATTTTGAGAGCAGAGCAAAAACCTATGAAACCTAGATCAATGAAACTTGGTACGTGTTTTAGTCATCAGGTATAAATGTGCCTTTTTGGATTTCAATGTTCTTGGGACTTTCATATTTAGGGCAAACAAAAAAATATATAATCAAACTCAATGAAACTTGGTATGTGCATTAGTCATCATGTATAGACATGCCTTTATGGATTTTGATTTGAGCCTTTTTCTGTTCAAATCAATTTATGTTACTAAGTGTGTAAGAGGGGAACAACAAAACTGCATTTTGTGATATTATTTGGTTTAATCTCTTGGGAAGTAAATAATATATGTCAAGAGTGATGCATAACCTATAACCTGTTGAAATAAATTTCTTTAAAAAATGAAGGTCAACTTTGCACAATTAAGTTTCATATTTGAAATATGTTTTATGTAGGATGAGCATGTAAAGAGTTAAGTAGTCAAGACAGTGGTGGTTGTGTACATAGTTTGTTGTTGTTTTAGAGACAGTGGATGATTTGGTTTTATTTGTTGTCATAACATATTTTACATTGAAACTGAGCTGCAAAATATAATGAAGCTAATTATTTAAAAATATCCTGAATCCGTTTCTTGTTCAGCAAGCTTGATTAGTTTTGGTAAAGTTATTCAAGTGGTCAGTTTTAGTGTAAGCTTATGTTTAATTTAAGGGTTTGTACTGTAGATAGTGAAAGGTGCATGAGCATGGCATTTGCACATTTATTGTCAATCTCAAATTTAAACTTAATCAATGTGATCTTTAAAAATTTTAATCACTAAACTCTTAATTTTGCTCAAAGATCTTAACTTTGCATGATTTGTTTTACCAAATTGTCTCGAAATCATAAGACAATAATGCTGTCAATATTTATTTACATGTATACACACCTGCAATGAATTCTTGCATTTTATTAAATTTTTTTGCACTGATTCTTGAATCTTCTCATATCAATGAAAATTAGATCTATTATATGGTTACACACATAATCATTTTTTGCAGAGGTCTTAGGCTTATGAAGTGATTGTTGTTATACATAAATTATCATAACTCAACATGGAGTGTTGTTTTGAAATGCTTTAAACTCAACCAATGATTTAAAAGTCCTTTATTTCATGATATGTATGTCTAGTCTTTACGTTTATTTATCTGCTTTTGATATCATCTTATTTAGTTTTATTATCTTACCAAATAATCCATGACATTCCTCCTCACCTTTGGGACATTGTTTTTGGAAGGTACATAACAATGTAACATACTTACCATATAAAACTAACAAGAATAGAAAGGTGATGGTTGAATTTATACATATAATAACATCTACCTCAGTGGTATACTTTAAACAGAGTTGATAACTTATGTTGTCAAAGGTCTTTTCAGGAATGTAAATGCTCATTTGTGTCTACTTTTAACAAAATAATTCCATTTATCATCTAAGAATGATGCTTGTCTTCCTGAAAAGGTCTAAGATAACAAACAAGGGCAAAATAGACCTACAGTAGAACTCGGATATAACAAACTCCAAGGGACCGAAGAATTTAGTTCGCTATATCCGGTGTTTGCTATACGCATATGATTTTAATGATATTATTTAGGGACGGGACTTGAATATTTGTTCGCTATATCCGAGTGTTCTAACTAATACCAAGCACTGGTTGCAGATGTGCAGTGGCGGATCCAGGGGGGTGGGGCGGGTGTTGGGGGCCCGTTACCCTTTGAAAATCAGATACAAAGTCAATAAAAATATAATAATGTTATATAACAATACACACCCCCACCCCCCCGTTGACAATTTCTGAATACGAACCCAAACTCCCCTCTTTCAAAAATCCTAGATCCGCCACTGATGTGCATGTTGTCCACTCGTTTATCATTCTTACATATCTAGAATAATACTAAAGCATAACATGAACTAATACCAAGCACTGGTTGCAGATGTGTACGGTGTCCACGGGGACTACCTGCGGAAGGACCTGCCCCCCACCCCGGGCCTCCAGCCCCACTCCCTCCAACCTGTTGGTCTCCCTCACTACTCCCCCGGCATCACCAACCATCACGTCCTCTCCGTCGCTGGCTTCAACAAGGAACAGGTACAGTTGATGCAATGTTTGAAATAAGCGTCGACCCGTCACAATATCCATAAGATCTTTATGCCTGATAGATGAGGTGCTCAAAAAACCTTGCTATGTTTTTCTTTCCATTTCTTTTTTGGTCCTCAAAGACTTTACTCATAGTATTGTTAATTCATACAGATGGTTGTATAACCATTTGAGAAAATAATATTGATATTTCCTTATCAGATACTAATCTGATTAACATTTTGTCAGTGAATCAGTTGAAACTAAGATTTGTTAAATATGGTTCAAGATTTGATCTCTAATAAGTTTATAAATCTGTATAAGTCTTGCTCTTTCAAATCAAAACTGTCTGCTCTCTGGCACTTACATAACAATAAGGTTTCCTGTTAGAAGAAATTATTTAATGATTCAACAATTTACACTTGCAGCTGCATCAAATCTTCAACCTTGCTCACAACTTCAGAGTAGCAGTGATGAGAGATCGGCCTCTTGACTACATACTCAAGGTACCTCATTCACTCTCGCAACATCTTTTCATTTTATAGAGACACAGAGTATGTTGATAGGATCACATATGTCAAATTTTGAAATCAATGTTATTACATCGGGAACCACTAACTGTTACTGAAATTAACACGTTAAAGGTCAATCAGTACATTAGAGCGAAAATATGGCCATTCAAAGTCGGGATTTTGATCGAAAACCGGACAATGTGGTTTGAGTGGCGCGCGCAAATTCGCCAAACGTAATTTTGAAACCTTGTCATAAGCTGTCAGGAAGATATATTCGATTCGATAGTGTTTATTGGGTATTGTAACTAATAGGTAGAATTATTGGATGCATAATTTCGAATATTAAACATATTTGAGATGTTTTCTTGATTTTTCCATAAAATCAAGTATTTAAGAGATATTATGCATAAATGGATATATTTGCAAGTCCAGTGATGAGACCTATGAACTTCAATCAGCATATAAGATATCTTGTAGCTTATCAAAACCAAATAAAATTTTAAGAAAAATACTCTGTGTCACTCTAAGACTCTATAGTGCTACCTCTGACCTGTAAATGTCTTGAAAAGCTTAGAACACTGTTAAAGGGTCCTATGGAGTCTTAAAGAGGTATTTATTGTGGAAAGGTTTATGCATAAAATGCTATTAGTGCATTGATATAACACAACTACCAAGTTGAAACATGTTACTGGGGCTAACATTTTTGTTGATCAATACTTGATAACTTGATATAGAAGGGCGCACAAGCAAATTTCCTTTCCACAAATATAGCCGATAGGACTGTCCCTTTAAAGAGATAATGAAGAATTATTGTTCAATGTGCTCAGCCAGTTCATCAAGGATAATCTTTCATAACTTCCAAGAGTCCTTTTTGCTTGAAATATTAAGGAAGATATAACTAACATGGTACGACTCAAAATGCATAAATGAAACCTCAAAAATTTCACAATAAAAAAACGGCAAAGTGCTACTTAACATGGCTCAGTATATTTAAGAAGGAAGGAGTTTATCTACACTATGCCTCTTTACAGGGTAAGGTGATGGCATCAATCTTCTACGAGGCCAGCACTCGAACCAACTGCTCCTTCTCGGCAGCGATGCAGAGGCTAGGGGGCGCTGTGGTCAACCTCAATGAGTCAACATCCTCTTGTACCAAGGGAGAATCTCTGCAAGGTGGGTGGATTTGGTCTATAGAAACTTGATCTGCATGTTAATGTAAATGTTAGAATATATTGGGAGAAATATGATTATTCAGTGGCTGTTCTGATTTAGCTAGCATGTTTGCAAAAATTAAAAACTTCTACTGAATCATTGGTATTCTGTGAATAAAGAACATTCAACTCTTCATCTCTGTTCTCTATTTTCAGACACGCTGTCGATCATGTGTGGCTATGCAGACGTTATCGTCATGAGACACCCAGAGCCTGGCGCTGTCACGGTCAGTTTCTTTATTGTTCAATCTTTAGCATCAGATTTGTCTCTTATATTCTTGGAAAAATATTTTAAGAAAACCTCTCTCACTCTCTGCTGCTGTCAATGCATGGTGAAGGTGTTTTCATGAAAAACAGCATAAGGTTGGTCGATTCACATTGATGACGATTAATGTTCATGAATTTGTCCTTTTTGTGAAAATGTTAAGATGTTTTGAATAAATATTGTCATGATTGGTGTTCTGATTGGTATGAAAGCCGGACAATATATGATAGGAAATCATGAAGTGTCCCATTAAAGTGCTCAAATCAAATCAATCTCACTCACTGTTTGATAATTAGCAGCCCCATCTAAGGACGGGGCTAGTATCAGTTTTTGTGAAGCTTTCCAGAACTCTTATTCATACCTTACTCCTCATACCTCGGGGGAACGATTTTGACGCGTTCACTTTCAAGGTTAAAGGTCAAGGTCACGAGATATGTATTCACTCTAAGAATTCCTTGTAAACACTCCTTGACTGTCAAAGGTCAAGGTCACGAGAATATTCCCAATTTGGTGAGGCCTGTAAAAGGCGGAACAGCTAAGGCGAAACCCCAAGTTCCGGGGTTGCTCTGCTTTTGCGGTATCCCGCAAACGCTAATCTAGTTTTTAAAGGCATAGTAACACTAGGCTATTTGATAGAAACGAAATTTTGAGGGGATTCTGCTTCTCTGAAGTTGTGCCCTAAGTCAAAATTTGAATATTCCGAAAATACCAATTACCTTCTCACCCCTATGAAACCTGTAACAATTGAGATTAGAGCCCCTGTATCTGACTTGTAAGGGTGAAAGGGTTAATGATAAAGAAAAATGTTTGTTGCTTCACATGTTCTTGTTCAATCTCAAGATGATTTGTTCTTGTATGCAGACAGCAGCAAACGCAAGTCGGAAACCTGTGATCAATGCGGGAGATGGAACAGGAGAACATCCGACACAGGCACTCCTTGACGTGTTCACTATCCGGGAGGAGATCGGAACTGTCAACGGGCTCACGGTCAGTCTCCTTATGTTTGTAGTATCATGCATGAATAAGGCCAAAGGTTATAGGTTAGTGTCAGGGCCTCCTTTCACAAAGCAACCTTAGGTTGAACTTGAGTTCTTAAACACCATACTACGGTTACCTAATGGACTTACCATCACCTACCTTACGCTAATGGCTGAAATATTGTTGAAATGGCGTTTAGCATTAAAGGGGCAGTAGCACGTTTTTAGGGGGTATATAAGGTGATGTCAGGAAAATGAAAATTAATGGTTCCAATTGAAAGACAATGTATTTAAACAAAATGGAGCAGTAAAAATTCAAATACATAATGCAAAGTTTAGCCATGTGATTCCTTTTTCTTACACAAAATGAATTAAAGGTGTTCACACAAAATGGCCACCAATGGAATTAATGTGAATCTTCATAATTTGTCCTCTGACTATGGATGATTGGCTTGTGTAATGAGATTTTTGACACTTTCAAAATGATACATTTAGCATTTACACAATTATTAGTGAATATTTTGAAATATAAAGTTATAAAAAAATGTGCTACTGCCGCTTTAACTCACTCATTTCCATCACCTTAGTGCTTTGAGAAAGGAGGCCATGACCAAAACTTTCATGGCATCATAAGTAGTAGTACACAGGAAGCCAGCAGACGACATCCATGATCGGAACTACCAGGACTACCATGTCAATGTATTGATTCTCTGATGAAGAAATGAAAAGTGTTCAAGTCACAATCCTTGATATGTGAATCTGTGCAATACTCTGACTTCATACACTATAACGTTAAAGACTTTAATTGTCTTTCATGTTGATCCTTTATCTGAACAAAGAACTGAATCAATGGACCCTCAATGGTTATTGGAAAGAGCTTTTCAGCATTGCCGCCAGCAAATACCATACCAGCAGCTAACCAACTTGCCCATAAAACAATCCACTATGGGTGGGTGAGTCGGTCAGCTGCAGATATGGTTATGGCTGGCCATGTTGCCTGACTCTGCGGGCGTAAGTTCAAGTCTTGCATGGGACTCTGCCGAAAAAGTACAAGAACATGTACCATTTGAAGATAGTGTGATCCCAAATAGAACAATGTTGCATTTGTTCACCATTTAAATTGCAACTAATTTAAGCAGATGCTTCAATAGGAATAGAAATAGTGCCTTTCATTTTGAAAATTGTTTTATGCTTGTTACTTGTCTTTGCATAGGTTTGCGTGTTTCTCAGTGTAAATATTTTTGACGATAGATATTACAAACAATTCTCAGATCTATAAAAGGGACACAACTCTTACAAGATTCTGACCTCTTTTGAAACTGAAGAAAAATGTATCTTGTTTCACCGGTGCATTTTTTCAAAAACGATTTGCGCAGTAGGACTTGTAATTGATTTAGTTAAGACAGCCCCCAAAATAAGTAAGAGCTGAAATTTAGTGTAAAGGCCACATGATTGTGAAACCTGTTACAGGAAATTTTTTACTTTTTGTACTTGTACAAATTTTTGTATTGATATAAAATTAATTTTCTAACAAGATTTATGAATATATAAGTATCTGTGATGCTTATCATAACAATTGTTAGCAATATATATCCTTTAAGTATTGAGTACCTGTCTTAAAATATATAATGCTTGTTACATATACCATGCGTCTAATTTCAAGACACTACTAAAATAGCAATTATTTTGTTTGTGTATATATTTGTTTGCTATGTATGGACCATGTTGTACTAAAAGGGCCGATGGCTCACACCATTGTACTGAAATAAAGAATTGAAATTGAATAACGAAAGTGGACGGCATAGTTTAAATTTGAGGTCGGCTCATGTGCATAAGCTGTACAAACAAGGTACAGTATTGCCCCTGTAACAGATTATCAGAGCAATGTTTTGAGGAGATGGTACTTCACACTTGAATACAAAAGTGGTTTTATGTTTGTGTTTACAGAAAGGGTTCTCCCTAACCTGATAACACACATTTCTTTGGATTCAAATTCTGCAAGGGGCTTGCAACTAAGTGACACACATTATTGAATAAATTTGAGCACAAAACCATCCATCAATTTTATATTGCAATAAAGAATCACTATGAAAGTGCATATCTCAATATTAAAACTATTTAACTTGATAAGAGTGAAATTCTGTATTCAGAGGTATCAAATTCTGTGTTTTAACCTAGACCTAGAACCTAGTTTGCTTACCTATTTGCACTAACTGCAGACTATATTTGTCTTCAAACACTTTTTTCTATGGTGGGTAAGTGGGTATGTTTACCTTGAACAGATTTATTTTGGTATTAGTTCATACGTGCAGTCTGGTTGAAGGTTTCTGTTTGACAACTAAAACCTCAAGATAAGATGTTTCAATCACTGTATGATTCATCAAGACTGGTTGATTTTCATTGATAAACTGATGAATTAGAATTTGCAGCAAAATACTGAACTATTATTATATGAATATTTATATAGCGCACATATCCATCCACTCGTGGTTGCTCAAGGAGCTTATCTTGTTTTTCTGTTATGAAATACTGTTTTGTGTCAAGTTAGTTTATGCTCGAGATTTCTATCAAGTATTTTTTAATTGCATATTGATTGACAGTTCAGAAGCAATAAATAAACAGAGTATTTTATTTGGCCATACATCACTCTGCACCCTATGACTTTGCTTGATTAATTTGAGCCGCGTATACATCATAATATGAGGATTAGATTTAAGTTTACAGGGAGCAGTCATTATACCTCAGAGTAGCAACAATAAACATCTCATTTATGTTATATAAATCTTTTTTGATAAAATTCTATTAAATTTAACTAAATTCTGTTACTTCTGGCAGTCTACACAATCAAACATTGCCTAAGAGTTCATGAGTTCTAAAAAATGAAGTCTAAGGGACTCTAGCAAGTTTCTTTAGGGAATTAGAATTTAAGGGAAACAAATGATACCAATTGCAATTCATATTTTTCAATACTACAAGGATATATTTAATGAACTTAACAAATTGGGTCAATAAAAAAAATTCATTTCTCAAATAATATCTGAGAGTAAACACTCAGATGGTCGTAAGCAGTTTTTGCTTGATGTATGTCACCTTATTTTAAGACTCTGAATAGTTTGGTTGCAAAATATATGTTTTACCTTGAGGAGAACATATATGAAACAGGGAATGTAATGGGAAAATTATCAATAAATGAAATATCCCCAGAACATGCTAGAGTGCATTTCAAGCTACAAGTATGACAATCTTTATTGGATTTGTAGCCATGATGTCAATAGAAAAAGAAATTTAACAATGTTATATTTGGGATCACACTATCTTGAATAGTACAGATTCTTGTACTTTCTCGGGCCACTATCTTTCTTGTACTGTCTTGTTCATTATCTAAATGGCATTTATCTCTAAATAAGAAATTGTCACAAATTTTCAAGTCAATGACATTCTGTTACTGCAAACAGTTGTTCTTGAAATTCTGTCTCTAGGAATGATTCAAACAAAATGTCTGTTAATCCATGAATAAATCAATAAATAAATTGTTGAATATAAAAATATGTATAAAATCATAAAATGTATGCTCTCTCCTGCAGATAACAATGGTTGGTGACCTGAAGAACGGGCGGACCGTCCACTCCCTGGCCCGACTACTGACCCTGTACCGAGTCAACCTCCGCTACGTCTCCCCGCCCTCCCTCAAGATGCCGGACGATGTCAAGGATTTCATCAGGTCTCGTGGGATCAGACAGGTAGGCCAATCAAAAACCTCTGGTCATTTACTCCACGTAACATTTTATGTCTTTCAAGCTCTAGATGGAGACACCTTCTTGATTTACTGCATCTTGTTATTTCAAACTAGTGCAGTACCACCCATGATTCGCTAGTTCACGGGTTTCACCGCAATACATAACCACAATAGTGTTGCAGGCTTTCTCCCTGTAATAGTACTAGCAGCTGCGATATAAGTGAAATACCCTCAAAAGCGGCGATAAAACCCGTATCACCTCACCTCACCCCACCTCACCCCACATATTTCAAACTACAAAATAGAATTCCCTGCATTGCAAATTTGATTATTTGAAAATCTAAGGAGTTATTGTCATGTTGAAATAATTCTAGCGGTACTGCAATATGGTATGCATGATAAACTTCTATTTTGTTAATGTTGCCATAATTCCTTGGAACTTTCGTCAGAACTTACTTCAGTACTTGTAGATTGGATATTTCCTTAGACTCACCTGTCTCTATTGAAACAAAATGATTGTGCCAGGGCTGATTTATATGTATTTTTTATTAGACAATTAGATTTCACTACTGTCCCAAAAAGAAGTCTTATATCCATAAAGATTTTACATGTTTGTACCACTAAAAAATCTTCCAAAACAAAATTATTATTATGCGACTGACTTGCAGATATCCAAGGGTTAAATTTTAAAAACATATCTCCTTTCCAATTTGTCGCCATGATCTGTAATAAAAACTGATGAAAGCTGAAGTGTTGAATTTCAATCCAATCTCTTTACAAAAAATATAACACCATCTCTTAGGTATCAAAATGTAACAAGATATGCAGTTTTTTGTCAATGGTTGAAAAACTAGGCCATGGCCAATAAAAGTAAATATTTGAGAGATGTAGGGAATATTGACCCTCTTACATTTATCTACAGAATCTTTTATAACAGTCAAATTATGTATAAAGTGTAGGTTTTTTTTGGTTTACATTTTCAACTGTTTGCACTTGTCTCTGTGATGCTGAATCCAAACCATATAGGGTTCATTGGCACTGAAGGGGTTAACTCATTAACCTGTATGGATGGCTTCTATGTGAAAGGATTTATCTCTTTCAAAAAGAATTTTTTGCTGTACTGTTAGGTTTGACTGAAGGCTTAAATGGCTTAGTGTTACCAGCTTGTAATGGATTAGGGGAATTTGGGCTTGACAAGATTTAAGGGGATCACTGCTTTTTAAAAAAAAATGGAAAGAGGAGATAGATAAGATTGAAAAAAAGAAGGAAAACCTATAAACCTTGTTTCCACTATACAATTAAACCCTGTCGTTACTTTCCCCTAAAACTATTCAATTCCTGAAAAGGGAATTTGTATGAAACGTTAACCAGTTTATGATTCATTGAAATGACTCATTGTGAAGGATGAAATTTGGAAGACTGTCAGATGGATGTTAGTTGTCTGTAAACTTTCATCTTTTAACTTCTCTCTCAAAAACTCCACCAAAACTGAAAGCAGGGAATTTTCCTTGAATGTCATAAAAAGGGATTCAGCTGCAGATAGCTTAGATTAAAAAGATAGACAAATAGAAACCAACCCTAGGCTTTGTTTCCATTGAAGGTACATCATAAATGTGTATTTAAACTTATCAGCTATTTGATAGGAATTGTGTTCTTAGCCGTTCTAGCTATTTTGTTTACAAAATGAGATAACATTGGTTAAAAATCAACTTCTATGTGGGAAGTGGGACTTCAGAAGACATACAAATATGAAAAAATGAGTACATATGCCACTCTTAGGTTGCCTCAAATGTACAATGTGTCGATGATAAATAGAAAATTCTTTGATTTACTTCAGATTCCACCTCCTGGGAATTCCTAGTATCAAGTAACAATTTCACAATATGTGATAAGCGATGGGTTAAACAGCAGACTTGTTAGGAAATTGTAGATGTTTTCAACCCAGAGGAGCTTGAATAACATTTGCATAAGGGATTCATTTTATGGACTATTAAACTTGATACCTGCTGTGAAGAAAAGTTGCACAATATAAGGTTTTAGTTTTAATACTCGGAATAGTGAACTTTCCTGGCTAAACTATAGGGGGCAAAGCTACAGAGAAAGACTGAACTTGGTAGGGAAAATGGAATTGAGAAGTGGTATTGAATTACTTAAAGGGGCAGTAGCACATGTTTTGATAATTTTATATTTAAAATTTTTCACTGATAATTGTATGTTAATGCTAAATGTATTATTTTGACAGTGTCAAAAATCTCATTACACAAGCCAATCATCCTTAGTCAGAGGACAAAGTATGAAGATTCACATAAAATCCACTGGCGGCCATTTTGTGTGAACACCTTTAATTCATTTTGTGTAAGAAAAAGGAATCGCATGGCTAAACTTTACGTTATATATTTGAATTATTACTGCTCTATTTAGTTTAAATACATTGTCTTTCAATTAGAACCATTAATTTTCATTTTCCTGACATCACCTTATATTCCCCCTAAAGTCAAATTTTGTAATAAAATATTTTTATTGGTGAGAACATAACAATTAATTACATTAAATGAAAGTGTGATCAAAGTCAACCCCCTGTTATATTCTGGTCACGTAGTGTCTGACAGTGACGATACATAAATAAAAAAACTCAAGATTTACCTTTGATGGTAATGAATTGACTTTCAGTGATCAACTCCTATTTTGTCTCCTTCCTATATTACTCAATCAATTTGAATATATCTTGTCTTTCAAGGGCATTTAGAACATAAGAATAGAATAATTTTTCTGAGTAACAATTCCTGTTGTTAAAATTACTAGGTTTTTGACTATATGCTTTTTTTGTCATGATGTAGGATGCCAGCTGATATGGGAAAATTTTCACAATCAGATGTTATTTAGAATATCTTACTCTTGTTTTAGTTTCCCTCATTTACATTTGTCTTATCATGGAACTTCAACCTACTTCCTTTTAAAAATTTGCCCTAATGTCAAATCCGGGGAATCCATCATTGACCTGATGGTGATATTCTAGCTCTTGCTGTTGCCATTACAGTAGAACACGGATATAACGAACTCCAAGGGACCAAAGAATTTAGTTCGCTATATCCGTTGCTCGCTGTACACATATAATTTTAATGATATTATATAGGGACGGGACTTGAAAATTTGTTGACTATATGCGATTGTTCGCTATATCCGTGTTCTACTGTATTTCTGCACCAGTGCTGTATGATGTTGATGTTGATGTAGGAGGAGATGACGTCGCTAGAGGAGGCACTGAATGACACCGACGTGCTGTACATGACCCGCGTCCAGAAGGAACGATTCTCCTGTATGAAGGAGTATGAACAGGTATGATGTTAACACTTTTTTGCTTCCTCCGTAAAATTATGTATCATCCAAAACTGTGTTCCACAGGAGATATTGCTTGTGGAGGATCAAGCGATATCTCCTAGTAGATATCGCTTTGACAGTAGATTTTGAACAATGCCCTGTCATCAGAAAGACATGACATCACAAACGTTTTTCATCATCAGTAATGATGTCACAATGCTATGATATCATAAACACAACGACATCATATCAATGACATCATTAACACGATGACGTCACAATGCTATGACATCACTGGTTTAGAGATATTTTTCATGGTAATGTGATGAAAAATGATTTGGATTATAAATAGATAACAAAAATATACTCGTTGATAAAAGTAAAATATCCTTGACAAGCCTTGGATATTTGTTACTTTTATCAACTTGTGTTGATATATATTTGATATCAGAAGACACTTGGGTGAGATTCTCTATGTATCAGAAATGTAGTTCATGCCTAAGCTCATGGCAGCCATGTTGCTTCTCAACTTAGGGTTTTTCTGTCCTTTTAAAGGGGCAGTAGCATGTTTTAAGGGGAATATAAGGTGATGTCAGGAAAATGACAATTAATAGTTCCGATTGAAAGACAATGTATTCAAACTAAATGGAGCAGTAATAATTCAAATATATAACGTAAATTTAAGCCATGCGATTCCTTTTTCTTACACAAAATGAATTAAAGGTGTTCACATAAAATGGCCGCCAATGGATTTTATGTGAATCTTCATACTTTGTGCTCTGACTATGGTTTATTGGCTCGTGTAATGAGATTTTTGATACTGTCAAAATAACACATTAAGCAGTAACTTACAATATCAGTGAAAATTAAAGAATATAAAATTATTAAAAAAACGTGCTACTGCCCCTTTAAAGTTGAGTGTCAAGAAGGTAGTAATAACTCCATGTCTTTTAGAATGACGAGACCGAGAATCAAACCCTGATCTTTCAGGTGACTAGCAGACACTCTACCAACTGAGCTATGTCCCCCTACAGTGCTTCTGTGTTATTACTGAATCAGACATCCTAGAGAGGAGCACTCTAAAATTCAATCAAAGTTGCTATGTTTTATGCTCAATTGTTCTACAGCTCACATGAGAAAGGATACCTTTATTAGAAATGTTTATTGAATGTTTTCTTTTTTAATTCATGATATTTGATGGTGTCAACAAGTGTCTTCTTTGCATATTTTCTGAATGTCCTAGATACGAGACAAACTAAAAATGAGATCCTTTTTAATTTTTCTTCTTTGTAAAATTCTACACTCATTTTGAATGAAATCTAAAACTCGATGCAGATGTCACATTACAGTTTTTAAATGATTCAGGTTCCTTTGAAAGGACATTTTGGAAAGAGGAATGTTTGCTCTGACGCACATATATATATAAATACAGATATAAAAGTGAATTCAGTACACTGTAAACTAGGTCAGTTGTGTCAAGACATAAATTTCAGTAAAGGACGGTATATCTATTTCATCAATGATATGATCAAAGATGCTGTAAATCTTGAAAATTTGGCCTTATGACATATTTATGATCTTACGAGAATGACACCAAAGTGTGAAATAACTGACAAACCTTGATTCAGGTGACAGTGCAAGCTGGACATGGTGGATCATTTTTACCTTTATTCTGAAACTCTTTTCTCCTAAAAACAAGATCTTCTCATATTAAATTTCTTAAAATGAATCTTGATTTGTTTTCTTAAAATAATGCAAATGCGTCAGATATATGGTATATTGCATTGTTTTTCCTCATTTGCAAACCTTTTCTGAACTATTTTTGAGTGAGAGCAGAGAAACATATTTATACTGAAAATGTCTAGTGCATGTCTACTTTTTCAGAAATCAAGATGAATGATTTGATGTAACAATTTAATCTTGTCATTGAAAAAGGCAGTTTTCACAAAGCTTGAAGTGAAATCTCCACATTATTTCGTTGAATTATTAGTAAACAATAACTTAATACTATGTTAAGAGACTAGACCTGCTGAACATTTTGAATACTGGTCAGTAAAAAATTATTTTGTATGTTTGAAATTGTTTATAAAACTTTTCAAAAATTTGTAAAAGAGCAAAATATATTTTTTCAGAAGCTAAAACATGTTCAGTTTATCCGTAGTAGTAAAATTGTGTGTCCCATAAGGTAGAAAACTGTAAACAGCCATATTTGTGTGAACACCTTCAGTCATTCCAGTTAAATGAAAACAGCTTCACGTAGTTAAGCCAAATTTGGTTAGTTTTCCAAAGAAAGCCTTTTTTGATAGAAAGACAATTTCCCTATTTCTATATCACCCTTAATTACAGAAAAAAATTTGCTACAGTACCTATTTAATACCTTGTAATACCATTTTCAAAGTAATAAAAGTCTATTGACCTTGTTTTAACTCATGAAAACTTAGCGCCCCCTTCCGATCATGGTCTTGACAGTTTAACTTAACAAAAATGTTCTTTTGTCTGTAAGCCATTTTAAGTAGAAATGAATTAAAAGTATACCTCTTGCACACGTTATGAACTTTTTATTCCATATCAAGCAAAAAGTATAAACTTGTTAAGGCACTATAATTCCATGGTAAGCCATTTTGATAACCACACCGTTGGTGCCCAATACGTTGAATATAGTATTTCATAAATTGAAAGCCATATCCTTCCAGTGTCTATTTTCCAATGGCTAATATCTTATTACATATCCACATCTATTTTATCCTCCAACTGAAATGTCATCGTGTGTGTATGTTGCTACTGCAGGTGTGTGGACAGTTCATCGTGACCCCGGAAGTGATGGCCAGAGCAAAGAAGAAGATGGTCGTCATGCATCCTCTGCCTAGGATCTTCGAGATCAGGTGAGAGGACTTGTCTATTATATCAAGAGCTTGTTAAGTCAGATGGTTGAAGGCCCTGAGCTTTTGTCTTCCAGTTCTCATTCTTGCCCAATTTAGAAGTCAGATGTTTGAGAGGGCATTATGTTTTAGTGGTAAGATCACTGTTGGTAAGAATTATCAGACCCTTTTAGGTCAGGTGAAGGTGCTTGTTAAGTCATATTTGGGACCAGAAAGTCATTGCTTCTGCAGTTTATTGTGCTGGGAAGAATGTTCAGGTGAGATAACTGGCCACAGAAATTTTGCAAGACCAGAGGTGATGATGGTTGAATTTGCTTTAATTTCTGCAACTTCATCTGCTGTGGAAAATGTTAAGCTGCAGTGAGTTTTGCCAGAATGCAACATTGTTTTTCAGTTTGTCTTTTATCCACTAAGTAACACCAGTTTCACCAAATGCAATGTCACAATGATGATAGATTTGTTAATACTCCTTGAATATGAAATTGGTTCTCAATATAAAATAATAAAAAGTACACAAAAAGGCATCCCAGGTTGGGATATGACAAATTTTCACTAACCAAAAATTGAAGCTTGAGAAAATTGTCAGATGCAGGTAAAATTTGTGGCTATGTAGTTATTAACAGATTATATCTAAGAGATAATTTGTCTTTGCAGCACAAGCTTTGACACCGATCCACGAGCTGCCTATTTCCGTCAAGCTGAGAACGGGATGTACGTGAGGATGTCTCTACTGGCCCTGGTGCTCGGCAAATGCTAATCATTGGCATCATGCAAGAATTGTGGGATCAAGAGGTGGATTGAGATCAAACCATGGAGTTACTTACAGTTTCATTGACTCTTCAAAGTAAATACTTATTAGGAGGGGACAATGGGCAATGCATAACCATATAGACTTCACATAGTATTGTATAGTTGTGTACCAAATTGATCTGAAATATGGATATAAGCCATATGTAAAATGAACAAGAATAGCAAGGTGTACATGTTTTTGGAATCAATTATATTTAGAGAGTATTTTGACGGCTATCAATAAAATGAAGTACAACATTGTTGCTGTCAAGAACATGACCAAATTTGCCATTCTGTTTCTATTCTAAGAGCATATGATCAACGCTATTCTGTACCTATTTTCATGCAACTTTCGCTTCAAATATAGCCATAAAACATAAAATGAATGCTATCATCAAAACATCCAAGTTGTGGATTCAATTGGTGGGTCAAAGGTTTCCTTACTGTAACAGAGATGCCCCCCCCAAACCAAGGGAGGTATTTTTGGAAAACCATTATTTGTCTGTAACAAGGCAAGGCACTCAGAATGTTGTGTTAATGGTCTATTTAGGGAACAAGAGGAACAATTACTTCTAAATATTTACCAAGATGGATGAATGGAGTATTTGCATGAGGTTGTTTAAGGTGAGAAGTTGTGTTTATATTTTGAAATGTTTGTTGTTAGTACATGCCTACATCTTTCCAAATGTCATTATCAAAAACGTGAAAACCAATGATTGTTGTGTAGCGTTGTGTTAGGATGGATATTTGTATTTCATAATAGTATTTGGACTCAAATGGGCCTTGTTATGAAGGTTATATATTATAAAGTTAATCACTATGAATTCATGGATTTTCATGCAAAAGTAAAGGATAGACACCGGGCTGAGGTATTGTTTGAGAAGTAAACCCTTAGAGGAGGGAAATTGAGGAAGGGCTATCATATTGGATTCAGTTTAGGTCAAGTGTCCAATCATATTTGTAGTTGTTTTGGCCCCTTATAAATCATATGCATTTCTGTAGGTATGTTGTTTGCTATTTGAATTTATTTTGTTTGACCAATGAGATGTTTTGGTTGTCACAAGACATAGATTATAGTGATTTAATCATCATTCAGTATAATCTGATGTCGTTTGACTGAAAAACAGAAGATTATTGACGGTAGGTTATTAGAAATATGTTGTTACCAAATGCATTTATATTTGTATTTGTTCTTCTTTGTGTTTGACTTGTTGTATTGTGCCGTGAGTGTTCATCAAGATGTGCAAATCAAGTGACATCTCATTTCTTTCCATGCCAATGTTTCTACACATGTACTCCAAAGTATTCTGCTAAATGCTGAATTGTTGCCCAATTGGATATTTTTACAATGTGTTGAAAGTTTAATTTGCATAAACGGATGTTTAATGGGGAAAATTTGGATAAATAAGACATGGAAATAATGGTGCAACGTTGCCATTTATAGTATCATAACCATATCAGTTTGCGAACCTAGTGTAGAATAAGGGGTCAAATTAGTTTTATAAAATCACCCATAAGTGTGAACCACACTCGTACGCACTAGGTGAAACTACCCCCTGCCCATTTCCAAATTTCTGATTCAAATCCTTGTAAACTTTGATTGTAAGGTTTTCAAAGCAAAAGATATTTCAATTTACGTTAAGCCTCATTTCAATTGATTGCTATGGTGTAAGGTCTTCTTACTGATTGACTTTTGGAGTCTCTTCTTGGATCTCTATTTTCAACCGTTCATTTTCCAAAAATGTTATTCAATCATTATTCTGTAAGTAAAAGAAGTTATAATACTGGTCTCCCAATTGTAAACAGTCAGTTAATGTAGGCTTTCATGGTGAAAATGTACTTCCAAGTTGGACAACTCAGCCAATCAGAATACATTATATAGCACTTTCATGTTGGTGTTAGTGATATTGAGTGTTCAGAAATATAATAGTGCTTTGGCATGGATAGAAGGGAGTCTGCCTCTTGACATGCATATATTCTTGTCATAAGAGAGATCTAAATTTTCTGTGCCTACGAAACTTATTCGCCTACATATATGTCTCCGCATTGTGCTCAAACTTATACCCTGATATCAATCGCACCAAAACCCTTGTATCACTATTAATTAGCCAGCCAATCAAATGATGGCCTTTCAGCAAGTCACAAGTCGAACTACTGCTGCTGAGCTCGCAAAACATCCTTCTATAAGATTTTCATGAGAGGGTTGCTATCAGTGTATTGAGTTCAAAAATAGTTTGGCTGAAAACATTGAGGCTATAAATAGTTTTGAGTAACATCATCGAAAGAAGGATTTTGGCCTGATGGATATCAGGTATAAGATGAAGCTGAGACATATACACTGATGTACAAGGATGATGTAGGCTTGCTGATTCTACAATGTGAGATTATATGGAGATGCAGCTCTCGGATGTTTAATTTTGACTCTATAGAAGTGAGTCTAAAATGTCACAATAGAATATGGATAATTTTTGGACTCCATACAATAAAATATAAAAACCAAAAAAAGGGAAATGCTGTAATAGTCTTTATTTCCACACATTCAAATAAAGTTTATGATATATCATAAAGATTTTGTTTATAACTTGTTATACATTTTGTTTAGAAATATAGACTTGGATGCTTAGTCCACCATGCTATATCTTCAATGATTTTGCATTTGTTAAGCTCAACATTGAACAGAACAACCTTGTGATCACTTGAATGTAAAAATATTAAGTTACAAGATGCTGTCGACCCTTTGGATAATAAAACTGGAGCTGCCTCTATGTGTTTTTTCACTGTTTCATAACTCAATGTACCGAACTACCCATTACAGTTGGGTTGATTTACAGGGATCATTGTGTCCACTACACTGCAGTTTACTCTTTTATATAATCACACTTTGAAATTTGAACAATATGCTCCCTTCTGATTGAATTCAACTAGGTCATGCAATGCAAACTCCGTCAGATATACAAGTTTCAAAAGGGTTATAACCTTGTGGAACACATTATGAAATTCATGGTTTGGTCCGATCTTATGGTTGGTCACAAACTATTGCTAAAGATACTGCGAATACAGTTAAAATACTTTTTAAAATATTGCAGTTTGAATATGGGTCTTTAAAATACTCTGTTGCCACTGTATCTTGAGGTGAAATGCTTTATTGAAACAACCTATCGCGACGGTATTTGCGGGCGTCATTACATTGTAAACCAACAATGGCATATTTTTATGCAATACTCCTTGCAAAAGAATTTCAAACTAAATAAACCTAAACACCTGAAATCTTCCCACCTTGTGAATGAGAAACTCTTGATGCATGACGGTAAACCTACAAGTGCAAAATGTAGACTAGTCAAAATCAACAGGCAGTAAAAGCAGATACTGTTATAAAAAATCTGTCATCAGTTGCAGTTTCTTAAAGTGCGAATTTTGATAACATTAAATAGGGGAGATGCGCCACTGGCATGCATTCATGAAATGTTTTGGTTCACGAAATTTAACTTTTCAAACACTCTGTATTAATTTCATTCCCACATGTCACATGATGTGCGCCATTAAGGCGTGTCACAAATCTACTTCATATTCAAGGTGTTCGTAAAAGTAATAAATATCTATTAAGATTTATAGCAATACATTTAACGTCTCGTTTGACTTGTTTAAATGTTACAGGGCGTAAGTACGAATCAATTGCAAGAGACAAGTTGTGAGTTTCATGCAATGTTGCATTCACTCACACGTTCCGAAATACCTTGGATTCTGAAGTGAATATAGAATATTTCAAACAGTCATTCTCTAGATCAAAATATATCTAGACTTTTTAAAGAAAATCAAACAACAACTTTGAGCATGTACAGAGCGAAACTTTCACTTTTAATTTAGCTTTAAGGGGTATTGTATCACACGAGGAACAAGGCTATTTTGCCTTTTTGTCTGCTTCAGACAAGTAATAGATATACCCACACTTCCCGAGGTGTATCGCTCAATTTACCTTCTGTTTGAATCGTGGGTCTCCGAGGCGTAGCGTAGCGGAGCCGAGGATTACGATTCAAACATGAGGTATATTGAGTGATGCACCTAGGGAAGGGTGGGTAAATCTGACTTATACCCTACTCTGGTAGAGTTTTATTTGACTAAAAAGAGTTGTCCACCATTCTTTATGTATAATGTATCTTGACCTAACTTGATCAACAAAATATTAACAATACTCTTTTTTACGTTTTTAAGAACATAAACTGACTTCATTACATTAAAATTTGGTACAAACTAGTACCCATACATGGCTTATAATGCAGGAAAATACAACAATCCAGACATGGCACAACAAAAAGTATCACTACCTGTATCAAGCCTCAGTAGCTCAGTCGATAGAGGCGTCGCAACATTAAGGCCCGTGGTTCGATTCCCACTTTGGTCATTCTCAACAGAAGTTTTTTTCTTTAGAAAGACGCAGGGTCTAGTTGAATTTGGTGACTTTGACATTATTTTTAAGGTTATTAGTTTTTCAAGAACAACACTGCAACAATATTTAAAGTGAAAGCTAGGGATCTCAGTTCAGGATGATACTTACTACACTTATGATCAATAGTTCACATCATTTTGATTAAGAATTGTATTAAATGGAAGTACATACTGTCAATGTTTTGATATACTTACCCAATTATTCCATTATTATGCATCATTGTATACAAGACAAACATATTCAGGGATATTATATAATTTTGAAATTTTAATTTTGTATTAACAGACTGTTAAAATATCAATATAAAACAAATCTATCGTACTTTGTCTTTTATATTATCTATTGAACATATTTATTTAGAAAATTGGTTTGGTCCTAATTTAATGTTGTGTACTTGAACGTTGATTTTCAAGAGAAATAAATCACAGGTGGAGAGGCTGGTAAACACATGTCCACTCTTGAAAATGTGAAACTTGTGTCCATGTGTTCCTGGTTAGGGTAAGTTGATTTTAAAATGTTGATATTACACTTCATTCACACTAAATACACACATGAATAAAGTGTGTGTGAAACTACTGTCGTCCTACAAGTTGTTAACATGTATCACACAGTGTATTCTGCCTGTAACGTATACAATAAGTTAATGAAGAAAACGTCTTGATAAATGTGCCTGATTTTACTGTAAGTATACTTATACTTACACGTATACTTATACTTATACAACTGAAACTAAGGGACTTGGAACTTCGCATCATCAGAGACATCTCAACCATGCATACACGCAGAGACAAAATGAACGTTATCATAATAAACTTAAGGTAACTTAACACACAAGTGATTATTACGACTACAAACAGTCTTACTTCATGTCTTCAGCAGCCAACTGAACTACGTAATGAATGCCAAAACAGTATATATTTACATTTTTGAAAAAATCCTCCACTGAAAATTGTCGGTTTGAAATCTAAACAAGAGGAGATTGGATGAAAATGTCTTTATACTTGTTTCTAGCGTCCTACAGTCAACATTCGTTAAAGTTCACATAACCACAAACATATTTCGCTCTTTTCTTTGGAATGTAGAAAGTCTGATTACAATATTGTCTTGTGCGTCCAAGGTGGCTACTCAAATATGTTTAGTTTTTGAAAGCCACTTTTGATGGGCCACTTAGACCTATCTGACAACAAACAAGTGAATGCATGACTGGTCACGCCCCCATTTTGTGACGTCATAAACAGAATCAGCCTCGTTATCTATACATCTATCGTAACAATACCACAGCTAAAAACCCAATAATTAACGATTTTCAGAAAATGTTTTCCACTCAGTTAGATAAATTGTTTGACGATGTAACACTACTAAGCATTTGGTGTAAAAAAGATATCCACATCAATGGTAATTAAACAATTATTTAGGCGGTATTTCAGTTGAAATAATGATGCGTTACTCTGTATAGTCTGTTTATTACGTCACACCCGCGCGTGTTTTATGGCCCCTAACCCAGGTGGGTTTTTCATAACCGATAATTACGCTGTCTTAATGAAAGGCCAATTAAAGGTGTTTATTGGACAAATTAACAAAAATTTAGTCCAGCTTTTATTTTTTTGAAAAATCTTTTAACGAAAATCGAGAAGTGGTAAGGTCGAGGTTAGTTGATGTTTAACAAATTAATTTCCACGAAAGTTATTTCCCTTGATACCAATTCCTCGGAGCACAGTCAACTTTTTCTCTAAAAAAACTATTGCCATATATGAGATATACTCACAGCTATCAAATATTGTCAAGTTTTTGATACAAATCAAACTTATGATCTAGCCCTTACATGATATAGATGATATACCCTTATACTTACTATCAGCTCTACTGAAGATAGGCAGAAGGGGCGATGCTCCTATCGCTTACATTTTCTAAAGACCCATTTTTATTGCTCTTGAATTTTATGGTGTGAAGTTTAATTTGGGTCACTGTGTAAAAGAGAGGGTATCAGATGGTGCCACTTAAAGCTGATATCACCGAATGTGTAATGTGTTCACCTTCAGTTCCTTCATTGATGTAACGTCATAGGTGTCATAAATCAACCTCTTCTACGTAGTGGACCATGTGGTTTGAAAAGCTTTATTACATCTCGGTTCAACTAAAAGGTTGCGATAACTGTCTTATCTGGAGATTTTGTGTGTGTGACGTCACATAAGGATGGGCTTTTATTTTATCAACATATTATCATTGTTTTGTCTTGAACATTTAGATCGTCAGATTCAACGTATAAAGGTATTGCAGGAACATTGTGGTGTACTTTTAGTATAGAATGTTTCCTTTAATTTCAGAAAACGCCTGTTACATTTCAGGGACCTAGGCTTAAGTGTCACGTTGAAAAGGTCTTTTAAAGGGGCAGTAGCACGTTTTTTGATAATTTTATATTTTAAAATTTTCACTGATAATTGTAAGTTAACGCTAAATGCATTATTTTGATAGTGTAATAAATCTCATTACACAAGCAAATCAGCCATAACCAGGGAACAAAGTGTGAAGATTCACATAAAATCAATTGGCGGCCATTTTTTGTGAACACCTTTAATTCATTTTCTGTAAGAAAAAGAAATCGCATGGCTAAACTTGACATTATATATTTGAAGTATTACTGCTCCAGTTAGTTTAAATACATTGTCTTTCAATTGGAACCGTTATTTTTTCATTTTCCTGACATCACCTTATATTCCCCCTAAAAACGTGCTACTGCCCCTTTAAAGAAGGAAATGACAATATTACATAAAAAACTATTTGTATTTACTTATTGCAGATCCTAATTTTCAATAATCTTTCAGAAAAAAACCCATTCCTTTTAAATATCCCTAAAATAAAATAAAAACATATGAATTGAGATTCGCCTTTAAATCTTCTAAACAAAAATAACCTTATCCATTTAGTAAGGTAGGGAGTTGTAGATCTAAAAAAGACAGCCATGGTTTAGAAACATACACAAAAGTAAAAATTCTCTTTGGCATTTATTTGAAAAGCATAGAATAACGAAACTTTTGAAATCAGTTTTGGTCAGGTTTCTGTCATAATATTATTTTAAGTTAAGTTGACCCAAACAAATTGTTAATGATATAATGTTAAAATTTCATCATTAACAACACGTTTCAGTTATGTAAACAGTAAATTTAAAAATAGCCTTTCATCAATCATTTTGTTGTATGTCAAGTAAACTTAACGTTTCAGAATTGTTTTTGATTAAAGTATAAAGTATAATCCAATGTATATTCAGTAAACGAGGACCAAAAAAGTTACAGGTTATCGGCGATGTGCCAATTAATTTGTGTTCAATATTCATTTCAGTTTCCATGGTAACAGGGTAGAGGTTATTTGTTTGATCAATCATGATTTAAACAGTATTTCATTTCCACAACTAGACAGTTATTTACGAAATTGAAATGTGACATATACAAATTGAAAGGAAATAGGATCAGCAAACAGGCAAAAGTAGCCTATATAAATGCTTCTCCTAAGATACACTTACAGAACAATTATGTGACTACATTTATGGAAAATACAAGAAAATGTAAGTAAGCTTGTAATAACACGTTAAATTAAACTAAAATTTGCATTAGTTTGATCAATCATCTTATGATGACTCTTGTTTATTTGTTTTATGATCAGCGAGGAGTTACTGGGTTTGATCAGTGAAATAAACAGTATCAGGCCACTTGTCAAATATCAACTTTACTCATGACACTCGATGATATAAACCTGGTATTTGGAAAACAATATTAAGTATCCTCTTTTTTTTTTAGGTTTTGGCAGATAAGAAAACTTAATAACAATAACTATAAAGTCTTAAGCGTTTATGTATGATTCAGTGTAATCACTTTTTTGGGTTATGATTTGCTTATACTAAGACTGGTGTTTACTACGTTATAAATAAAAAATGAATTACAAAATGATTCTATATACCAACATTATAAAACGTGACTATTTCAAATACTTTCTTTACAATGAGATAACCACGATAAGATGTTTTATGCTCTAATAGATATGAAAAACAAGATTTCTTATTTCGATATAAAATCTACCATGCGGAACATGAAATTGAAGCCAAGGGATTAGTGAAGAAGGTTTGACAAATAGAGGATTATGAAAAATAACCCTTATTCATGAAACGGCCTATTTAAAGGATTAAGGATAAGAAAGGTTTATGATAAGAAATTCTTGACTAAAATGAGTAAATAATACACGAAGGCGACATTTGTTGGGTCGTGCATATCTCGATTGTGTATGAAATATTTTGCAGACTCTATGACCTATTAGATTCAACTATAATGAGTGTTTACCATTTACTTGTTAATCCATACAAAATTCAATGAGGAATTCCGTCTTACGAATGAAAGTTTCAACATTTTGTTATTTTCATTTTTACAGTTAACAATCACATCACATGTACAGCGAGTGAGCAACTTATCACGTACAACTAACTAATTCCCAATGTGTTTCATTTCCCATAATTTCCCCTTTTTTTCTGTTGTGAGAATGCGAGAATGATTATTTCAAATGTATTCAAATTGCTATCATGCTTTAAAATCATATCAGCTATAGGTACATTATTAATTATCATAACTACATAAGTCTGTCATCCAGACCTTAAAGCAAATATATTCAATTGATATTCTGAAGGTTAATAAAAATATGCTTCATGTTAATGTTGAATGAGGTGCAGTTTTCTTATAATAATATTCAGAAAGGTTGATAAAATATGTTTCTTTTGTTGAGATGATTTCGAAGTTACCTTCAAAATAGGACAGCAAACTTTTACAAAATTTACAATTATGATTCTCGCAACAGTTATTCATACATAAATAATTAGCATAGTAAGTCTATAGAAATTGTATATACGTATCCCTTTTAGATGAAACCATTTATTCGACTTTTCGAATATACAACAAACACAGCCAGAGAACTGATTTGTTAAAAAAGGATGTTTTGATATATCATTCTCGTGATATTCTATTTATGTGTTCACTCAAAAAATGACTGCCAAGCTAGTTAAGCTATTCTTATTAATTTCTAGTACTTACTTATTATAAAACGGCCTTCACACAAACATGGCTGCATGATGTTTTCTCTAGTTATGTGGCACCTTATAATACTTAAGATTATCAGGTTAATTAATGAGGTGTTTTATCTCTTGAAAAGATGGTTTGCAAAACATATTTTAATGAGAACAAAATTAGCAAATAAAAAAATTGCATCTATGCCATTAGGGGGCAGTAGCACGTTTTTTGAAAATTTGATATTTTCAATCCTTCGCTGATAACTGTACGTTAATGATAAATATATTATTTTCATAGTGTCAAAAATCGCATTACACAAACCAGTCATCTATAGTCAGAGAACAAATTATAATGATTAACATAAAGTCCAATGGCGGCCATTTTTGTGTGAAGAAAAAGGAATAACATGGCTGACATTATATAACATTATATATTTGATTAAACACTGCTTGCTTTAGTTTAAATACATTACCTTTCAATTTGAACCATTTATTTTCATTTTCCTGACATCACCTTATATTCCCCCTAAAACGTGCTACTGCCCCTTTAAGCTAAAAACTGGTTTCAATTCCCAGGTTGAGCGACGAGAACGTTCTGAATAGCCATTCATTGAATAAAATATTGAGACAATTTAGGAATTTACTACATGCACCTTTAGTAATGTTTTGATTCGCATGTTGAACGGCGAGACCGTCTTGAATAGACATTCGTTGAATAAAAAATGGGGACAATTTAGAAATTTACTACATTGCACCTTTAGTAATGTTTTGAGGTTGTATGAATTGTAAGGTTGAATGGCGAGAACGTCCTGAATAAAAATACAGGTGAAACTCAAGCGTTCACTTTTATTACGTTTTGCTTTTACCTGAAGGGAGAACAGGTGAGTTTTCCAACCGGGTTACCTGCGGAGCGTTGATTGGCTAGGACCACGGGTATACACTCTTGCTATAAAAGTAGACACTTGTCAAATTCGTTTATATTTCACACTGAACACCGCACGATAATAACATTGGAACTACGTGACTAAGTATGGTAAGTGAGTTCTCTTTATTATTATCTTTCCATGTAAGCTTACTTCATCTTTTATCTAAGTAATTAATATAATTTAGTTTTCACTCATTTTGCAACGATAATGGCATGTTCAATGACTTGCGATCTTATGAATTTGCTATGATATTTCATGATAACACCTTCAGTTTTCAACGAACTTTAAAAAAATGTTTATTGATTTTTGTATTATTTGTTGAATAATTGATGTAAAATAATTTTTAATTTCACAATACAATCGAATTTATCATTTATTAAGCGAATTTTCTTTTTGTTTATCCGAAAAATATATTTTCAAAAATATTATCTTTAGAATAAAACATATACTACGAAGTTTGTAATTTCGATAAAACCAGTTATGTCAGTTAGCGTTACATACGTCTGTGCTTAACATCCGTACAGGTTTTTAAAAAATAAGGCAAGGCCGTGTTTTATAAATTTAAATAACATAATAAATATAATGTTAGGATGTAGAATTATACGTCATTACGAGGTTATTGGTTAATGAATGGTGTACTCAGTACCAACTCGTCAAGACCAAAACCCTCTCGACCACTTGTAATAAAATATTATCGAGATTATCAGTATTATTCATCTGAATTAAGGTAAAATAAAAATATAACTCACTCCTGTTGAGACTTTACCATAAAAAAGGCAAAGTTTCAAAATAAAACAGTCTGAAAATAACAGTAAGGGATTGATTTTAGTTACTTAGTTACATGAAAGAAAGTATGTTAAAAAGACATTCCTGACCAATTGTGATAAATATTATCGAAATTATCAGCATCGTTCATCTGAATTATGGTAAAAAATACAACTGTTGAAACTTAACCATAAACAAATGGCAAAATTTCATAAAAGTATAAAAAATAACAGTAAGGGGTTGATTTTAGGTACTTTTCATACATGAAAGGTAGTAGAAAAAAATCTATTCCATGATAAACAATTATAAACGTCGGGGTTACAATCAAATGGTTTGGTACAGTCATGATTCTGATGCACTTTTCATGAGCGTATTAAAGGCTATTGTGACCAGGTTTCTCAAGTGTTTTGTGATTGCCTAAGCAGTGACTTATTAAAAAAAGTACAACATTTCTTCTTCTTGCTACTCAGAGTTGTTGAGGCAAAGGCCAGGCTTGGTTCAGATTCAAAACGAGGCAGTCTTGTGTTGGGTGGTTTTATTGCTTTTAAAGTGATATCCCTGGTATTGAATAACTTAATAAAGTCATTTTCTGGAACGAAAATTAAAAAAATAACTAAACAAACTTCTAAGTTAAAAATCGCTAGCCCGATCTCAGGTATGCAAACTTGTGTATGGACTAACTTCAAACATGTTGTTATGAGCTGCAACATCTAAAGTTATTAAAAGTATAAATATATAGATATATATAAAAATAAATAAATACTCCATGATATCATTGTTTTTTAAGTAGTATACATTGTATGTGCACACTGTTTTGATGACAATGCTAGCATTTTAAATGGACTGTTACTTTTCTTAAGTTCATATCTAGCTACATGTTTATCTATACTGAAAATGAAGTTAATATTGATTGCTATGATGTGAGTAATGTCGTTCTAGCATATACAAGAAATTTAAGCGATTCATTGTAAGCAAGGGACACTGCCTATAGCTGTATGACGCATGGCCCCTGAGTTACTCCTGCAAGTTCGGCAATGTAGTAACTTTACTGCCTTAAAGGGGCAGTAGCACTTTTTTAGGGAGAAAATAAGGTGATGTCAGCAAAACAAAAATAAATGTTTCCAGTTGAAAGACAATGTATTCAAACTAAATGAAGCAGTAAAATATATAATGAAAAATTCAGTCATGGGATTCCATTTTCTTACATAAATGAATTTAAGGTGTTCACACAAAAATGGACTATATGTGAATCTTTATAATTTGTTCTCTGACTATGGATGATTGGTTTGTGTAATGAGATTTTTTAATACATTTGGCATTAACGTACACTTATAAGTGAAAAATTTTAATATAAAAAAAAAAAATGCTACTGCCCCTTTGAAATTTTCAACTCGACTCTAACTCAATATGAGGAGAATATGGTATAAACTGTAGTTTGAAAGGTTATGTCCACTCGCCTCTAACTCAAAATGAGGAGAATATAGTATAAACAGTAGTTTGTTAATTATGTCAAGTCGCTCTAACTCACAATGAGGTGAATATAGTATAAACAGTAGTTTGTTAAATTATGTCATGTCGCCTCAAACTCAAAATGAGGAGAATAAAGTATAAACAGTAGTTTGTTAATTATGTCATGTCGCCTCTAAGTCAAAATGAGGAGAATATAATATAAACAGTAGTTTGTTAATTATGTCATGTCGCCTCCAACTAAAAATGAGGAGAATATAGTATAAACAGTAGTTTGTTAATTACGTCAAGTCGACTCAAACTCAAAATGAGGAGAATATAGTATAAACAGTAGTTTGTTAAATTATGTCATGTCGCCTCAAACTCAAAATGAGGAGAATAAAGTATAAACAGTAGTTTGTTAATTATGTCATGTCGCCTCCAACTAAAAATGAGGAGAATATAATATAAACAGTAATTTGTTAATTATGTCATGTCGCCTCCAACTAAATAAGAGGAGAATATAGTATAAACAGTAGTTTGTTAAATTATGTCATGTCGCCTCCAACTAAAAATGAGGAGAATATAGTATAAACAGTAGTTTGTTAATTATGTCATGTCGCCTCCAATAAAAATGAGGAGAATATGGTATAAACAGTACTTTGTTAATTAGGTCATGTCGCCTCCAACTAAAAATTAGGAGAATATAGTATAAACAGTAGTTTGCTTATTATGTCATGTCGCCTCCAACTAAAAATGAGGAGAATATATTATAAACAGTAGTTTGTAAACTATGTCATGTCGCCTCCAACTAAAAATGAGGAGAATATAGTATAAACAGTAGTTTGTTAATTATGTCATGTCGCCTCCAATAAAAATGAGGAGAATATAGTATTAACAGTACTTTGTTAATTAGGTCATGTCGCCTCCAACTAAAAATGAGGAGAATATAGTATAAACAGTAGTTTGTTATTTATGTCATGTCGCCTCCAACTAAAAATGAGGAAAATATATTATAAACAGTAGTTTGTTAATTATGTCATGTCGCCTCCAACTAAAAATGAGGAGAATATAGTATAAAAAGTAGTTTGTTAAATTATGTCATGTCGCCTCCAACTAAAAATGAGGAGAATATATTTTTTCAATAACGTCAACTCGTATCCAATTGACAATAAGGAAATATAGTAGATACTTGTTTGTTATATTATGTCAACACGCAAACGAGGAGAATCATCGATAGTGGATCCTAAAGCGCCAGGCAAAAGAAAGTACACACTACAGTTTCTTAAAATTATTTAATATCATGAGACATGTGATGTGTTTAGTTATGGCAATAACACAAATTTGCAGTGTTTTCAAAAATGTTCAAAAAACTTTTGTTGAATATATTTGTTTCATGTGGGACCCTTCCAATTTTTTAAAACGTTGTTAATATGTGAAAACTAGACACTTTTATTGATTTTCACATAGAATTTGTCTTCCTTGTTTAAGAACATTTATGTTACATCCAAATTGATTTGGGTAAAATCTATAAACATCAACTTCATTTTTTGAAGAAAAAAAACTCACTTAAAGGTATTCTTTTATCTAACTATTGTTCTTATCGATTTTGGAATACGACATCCAAAATGTTTTTAATTGAAAATCTTACATATGGTAGATTCAACTGAAGTGTGTGCTTTCTTCTGTCTGGCAGTTTAGTTTTAATGAAAACGTTCACCGATTTCAAAAGATGGGAAATAATATTTTCATAAATAATTAATAATTCATAATTTGTGTAAAAATGTTACTACACCCTCTGTTCAAAAACCGAAAAGTAAAGTTGATCCCAGAATGAGTTCAATTATATCAACACGTCTCCGACTCAATATGAAAAGAATGAAGTAGATTCTCGATTGTCCCATAATGTCCACAATGTATCGCAAGAATTTTTTGTAGGATTCCTCTCTAAAACTTACACATATTGAGAAGAACGTGTATTATGGTGACCTTCGGATTATTTTCAAGGTAACATCGAGGGTTTGAAAATTTCAGCATTTAAACATGCATGTAGGGCTTGGGATATTTCAGAAACCATTCACTAAAGTCTTTTAATATTTTTCATTAAGCATCTTTTTCAAAAGAAGCAGGGCCAATTGATTAGATGACGTTCGACTTATTTAATTTCGAGGTCACAGCGAAACTAATGTTTTTCAACTTATGGAACCTGCATATTTATCGTCATTCAAGTCCTTTACTTAACATTTTCTTCACTTATTGCACAACGCGTTTTATGGGAAAATTTTATGACGGGACTTTTTTATGAACTTGTTATCGTTGTAGTTTTCAGCATAAGAACCTGACTGTGAATCTTGTGTCAATGAACACTGTTTTAAAGTGACACAGAGTATCTTTCTCTAAATTTTATTTGGTTTTGATTAGCTACAAAGTATCTTATATGCTGATTGAAGTTCATATCTCATCACTGGACTTGCAAATATATCCATTTATGCATAATATCTCTAAAATGCTTGATTTTATGGAAAAATCAAGAAAACATCTCAAATACGTTTAATATTCGAAATTATGCATCCAATTAATCTACCTATTAGTTTACAACACCTAATAAACACTATCGAATCGAATATATATTTCTGTCAGCTTATGACAAGGTTTTAAAATTACGTTTGGCGAATTTGCGCGCGCAACTCAAGCCATATTGTCCGGTTTTCGATCAAAATCCCGACTTTGAATGTCCGTATTTTCGCTCTAATGTACTGATTGACCTTTAACGTGTTATTTTCAGTAACAGTTAGTGGTTCCCGATGTGATAACATCGATTTCAAAATTTGACATATGTGATCCTATGAATATACACTGTGTCTCTTTAAAGTTCACTATGATTTTTGTAAGGGTCTCAGTTTGAACTAGCTCAACGAAACGAAATCACCCTGTATGTCATTCTTTCCCCACAGAGGCAGCTCAGTCATACCCGAGTTACCATTCTTTCCCCACAGAGGCAGCTCAGTCATACCCGAGTTACCATTCTTTCCCCACAGAGGCAGCTCAGTCATACGCGAGTTACCATTCTTTCCCCACAGAGGCAGCTCAGTCATACCCGAGTTACCATTCTTTCCCCACAGAGGCAGCTTAGTCATACCCGAGTTACCATTCTTTCCCCACAGAGGCAGCTCAGTCATACCCGAGTTACCATTCTTTCCCCACAGAGGCAGCTCAGTCATACCCGAGTTACCATTCTTTCCCCACAGAGGCAGCTCAGTCATACCCGAGTTACCATTCTTTCCCCACAGAGGCAGCTCAGTCATAGCCTCTGTTCTATTACGGCTAATACATGGGATAGAACGGTAGAAATCTGATTTGAGGCAATTGAAGTTAGTTGTGCAATCAGCGACGCCGTTTCAAAATATCGGCTATTTCCGTGCGGTTCGGCAAAGCTTTCGTTGAAATTTAACATCCAGTGGAGATAATTCTTCCTTCTACAAAACGTCGCTTGTTACCTTCTAATTAGTTTTTATTTGGTAAATTAGTAAAATAAAATTTATTTTTTAATTTACACAATTATAAAACAGAATCTTTCTAATGAAAAACCTTATCCATATCTGATTTTCAAATATTTCCCCTCTCACACTGTTAATGAACAATAACAATAAAGGCATGATACTTTCCATGTCACTATACGACCGTTAAGTATTCCTTAAAGATGCTGTTTCATACTTGCATGCGGTTCAGGCTGAAATTTAGCTATTGAGAAAAGAAATACATCACTTTGTAGAAAAATCTTTCGTCGAAATTTTGATATCATATATAGATTGTTTAATCAACTAACATACTTATTTCGACGCCCAAAGCACAGTACCCCTTGTAGAAAGGGCATAGCATTTAACGAACCCGCTTACGGTGACGTAATGATTAAGCTTGTAGGAATTATACCGTGTCACAACTAGCGTATTTGCGTTCGATGGGTATCAACTTTGGCAGCAACGAATACCTTATTCGGAGAAAAAGAAAAGAAAATCTAGTCGTGCGCGACAAAGACAGTTTTCAAGCGTATATTTAGAGACCGGAAGTTGTGAGATGGCCACACTTGATTCGCCTTTATGTTTCCGTTTCCGTAATTTTGGTAAATTATCTCATATTTAATGAATTTTGGTCCGATTTTCCCTAGGTTGGTCGCTAAATTTTTCTAGAAATACAACGAATACATTAAAAATACTTTTAAAAATATTGCAAGTATGATACAGTATCTTTAAAGATGCTGTTTCATACTTGCATGCGGTTCAGGCTGAAATTTGGCTATTGAGAAAAGAAATACATCACTTTGAAGAAAAATCTTTCGTCGAAATTTTGATATCATATTTAGATTGTTTAATCAACAATAACATACTTATTTCGAGGCCCAAAGCACAGTACCCCTTGTAGAAAGGGCATAGCATTTAACGAACCCACTTTCGGTGACGTAATCATTACGCGTGTAGGATTTATATCGTGTCACAACTAGCGTATTTGCGTTCGATGGGTATCAACTTTGGCAGCAACGAATACCTTATTCGGAGAATAACATTGCAAGTATGATACAGCATCTTTAAAGTTACATAATCAGAGTTCAATCCTTTTAAAAGTAATTTTACTGATTTCCTTGTAGTTTTTGCAAAATTTAGCGACCAACCTTGGGAAAATCGGACCAAAATTCATTAAATAGGAGATTATTTACCAAAAATACCGAAACGGCAGTCGACATTAGGGCGAATCAAGTGTGGCCATTTCACAACTTCCGGTATTTGAACATACGCTTGAAAACCGTCTTTGTCGCGCTCAACTAGATTTTATTTTATTTTTCTCCAAATTAGGTATTCGGTGCTGTCAAAGTTGATACCAATCGAACGCAATTACGGTAGTTGAGACACGATGTAAATGCTACACGCATAATGATTACGTCACCGAAAGCGGGTTCGTTAAATGCTATGGCCTTTTCACACGGGCACTGTGCTCTTGGCGTCGAAATAAGTATGTTATTGTTGATTAAAAAATGTGAATGTGATATCAAAATTTCGACGAAAGATTTTTCTACAAAGTGATGTATTTCTTTTCTCAATAGCTAAATTTCATCCTGAACCGCATGCAAGTATGATTCAGCTACTTTAAGATAGGCAGCTGTATGTATGCTACAAAGGCAAGGAATCCCCCTGACTCCTTGACCGAAATGTAACCAGGGATTCATGAATGAAAAAAAAAATGTATGGGTTTATCGTTCCATGTCCAAGGGACAATAACAATGACAGAACTTTGCGAGCAATGCTGATGTTAGTAACATATTTGCTATCTTTGACAATGCAAATAATATCACATTAAAAAGTTATGTTTCCGAAAGCTATTGAAATGCTACTTACTGGAAAAAGGTTGACAAAACGGCGATAATTTGCGTTCTAAGTAATCCCATTTGCCATCACGCTCCTCGCTAGAAACATACACCTCGCTAGTTCCGGTTATACACTATTGAATTTAATGATGTCCACAGGCGTTACAGGTTACCATGCTACTCTTCCTGCTGGGTCTGATGTTACTGATGCTACAGCTGGTAACAGCGACAGTCGTGTGCCCGGATGGCTCGGAGTGGTGCTGCCTGTTTAATGGTTACCCAGAGTGAGTATAAGTGGACGTCAATCAAATAACTCCAACGCAACTGACAAAGGAACGCCAATTGTCAATGCAAAGAATAACCGATCTCAACTCATGTTCTAGAACCCCATGGTCTTTGGTGCCCGATTTCGAAATTTTGGCATTGTTTGATAGACATATTTGGAGTAATATTTTTAGAGATTCCCATTTTCTTAAATTTCTTCAAATATTCGATATATACTCTCTCTCAGAAAACAATCAGCCCATTTACCTTAACATTATGCAATGAAACAATTATAATGAAAGCCTAAAGCTGTTGATCACTTATAATGGAGGTTTTTGTAGTAACAAAAAAGTGTTTTGGAAATTTTGACCCCTGGTAACTTCAATGACCTGCCATATTTGTCATAGTTTACTGTTACGTATTACATACGAATATGTTCATGCAAACTTAATCTTAACCTATGCATTTAACTTTCAACATTATCCGTTTCGTTTTCGCAATGCCTCAAAGACATTTTATATCTGCACTAGAATATGCAAGTAAGTAGACAAATTTAGGGTCCGCAGGTGAACATATACAGCTGCATACCATAAGTTTGTTCACCTGATTGTGATCTTAGTGCAAATATCATGTAATTTGGGTTTCGTTTTGACGTTCATAAAATAACCCCAGGACCACTTACAGAAGATCATCAATTGTCCATATGTAAAATAACCATTTCCAAACCATATTTCGGGATCGTCTTGTCTCTGGAGCTGAATGTCGATATTTGGCATTGTTAAATAGACAGATGGGGTTATTTTTGTGAAATTGAGATTTTCTTTAATTTCGATTAAAATTATCCATGTAAACTTTGTCGGAAAAAAATCAGCACAGTTACGTTGCATAAACGCAAAGAAACACATATGAATAAGATATAAGGCTGTTGTTCACTTATTAAGGATTTTGTAGAGCAAAATAGAAATCGGTGTTTTCGAAATTTTGACCCCTAGTCACTTCAAAGACCTGCCAAATTTGTTACAGATATCTGCTAGGTATGACATACGCATATGTCAACGCAAACTGAGTCTTAACTTATGCAGTGAAATTTCATCATTATCGGTTTCGTTTTTACAATGATATGATGTCTCAAAGACGTTACAAATTACATGATATTTGCACTAGAATACGAGGGTAAGTGAACAAACTTAAGATACGCAGCTGTATATAGAGGCATTTCGCTTTTAGACCAAACGGGAGGGCATGCATTGGCAAACATAATTATGTTAAATCCAGCAGCACAGGCAAAGGATCACGAACTGTCTATGTGTAAAATAATCATTCTCAAAACACATTTCGAAATCGCCTGGTCACTGGTGCAGGGTTGTAACCGAAAACTTTTGTTAACTTCTCAAAAGATTATTTATACCAAGTGAGAGTTTTATAGTCTAAAAACTGATCAAGTTGTCGTGTTTACAATGATTTTTAGCGATTTTTGGAATTTGTGACCTTGACATGTCAAAATAGTTCCTCAGAGGTATAAGCAGTACGTTATGAATAACTTATTCCCAAATTTGGTGTACATTGCAATAACTTATATCTCGTGACCTTGGCCTTTGACATTCAAGGTCACACAATCAATGCACACATTTTATTGAGTATAACCATAATGTAATGATTACTTATGAATTAAAGTGTTAAGAGTTAAAAGTCGTGACCTTGACGTTTGACAATCGGTATCAGAAATCTTTTCCAAATTTTGTACTTCTCAAAAGATAATAAATTATATACCAAATTAATCTTGAGCTTCATAGCACAAAAACTTTTCAAGTTACAAGGAATGTTTTAGTGATTTTATAAGTCGTGACCTGGACCTTTGACCTTGAAAGTGATCATGTCAAAGTAGTTCCCCAGAGGTGTAAACAGTAACACATGTAAATGAGTTCTGAAAAGCTTAATTGGATAATGTTATACCCAAATTTGGTGTACATTGCAATTACTCATTTCTTGTGACCTTGACCTTTGACATTCAAGCTCATAAAATCAAATAACACTTTCCATTGAGTATAGCAATCATCTAATGATTAAAAATAATAAAAAATGGTAAAAAAGTTAAAATAAAGCATATTGCTTAAGTCGCGACCTTGCTGTGACCTTGACCTTTGATGGATTGTAGCGGAAACCTTTTTGATTGTTTTCACCTTCCAAAGATGTTTTAGCCAGAGCTTCATAGCACAAAAACTTTTCAAATTATCGTGCCAACAAGGACTATTTCAGTAGTTTTATAACTCGTGACCTTGACCTGTGACCTGTGAAATGTCCAAATAGTTCCCTAAGGGATAAGCAGTAACTTATGAATAAGAGTTCTGGAAAGCTTAGTGGAAAAAGTTATAGCTACTTGTACGAGTGCAATTGTTCTTCCTGGCTTATACAGCGCAAATCTACGCAATGATGTACAGCTGCGTAACTTAAGTTTGTTTACTTACCTTCGTATTCTAGTGCAAATATCATGTAATTTGTAACGTCTTTGAGACATCATATCAATGTGAAAGCGAAACCGATAATGATGAAATTTCACTGCATAAGTTAAGATTCACTTTACGTTGACATATTCGTATGTCATACCTAGCAGATATCTGTAACAAATTTGGCAGGTCATTGAAGTGACCAGGAGTCAACATTTCGAAAACAGTGATTTCTATTTTGCTCTACAAAATCCTTCCTAAGTGATCAACAGTTATAGATTTTATTCATATGTGATCCTTTGCGCTAAGGCAACGTAACTGTGCTGATTTTTTCCCTAAAACGTTTACATGGATGATTTTAATCGAAATTTAGGAAAATCCGAATTTCACAATTATGACTCCATCTGTCTATTTTACAATCCCAAATATCGACATTTAGCACCAGTGACAAGCCGATCCCGAAATATGGTTTGGGAATTGTTATTTTACACATGGAATTGATGATCTTCTGTGAGTGGTCCTGGAGTTATTTTATGAACGTCAAAACGGAACACAATTTACATGATATGTGCACTAATATCACAAGCAGGTGAACAATCTTTTGGTATGCAGCTGTATGCCGTTGATAGTTTATACCCTGTAGCGCCTATATATACACCTGAATTCAATATTTTCCGACTGTGCTCCATGTAAAATCTGATAAGTGAAGACACATTGAATACAATATAACTGTTTTAAAGACCTACTGTAGCCTTTAAAGATAAAAACGTTGACCTAACAAATTGATTTTCTTAAAAATATTTCTTACCAAAAAAATCCTTAAGAAAAATTTCTCCAGGGACTGGCAGGTCACTGATATTAAACACTTTAAAAGCTACCGCCTTTACCTTTACCTTGTGGGAGAGGCAGTTTAAGATTTGTGTGAATATAAAATTTGAATAAATTGTGTCTTACTACATTTTTTTTCATCCACAGAAACTGCTATGTAAACGATTCGTAGGGGTGCGCCTCATTTCACCAGGTAATTTGTTGTTTTTCTGACAGAGATATCTTGACAAATAATGCCATGTTTTTAATATGCCAATTAGGCTTAGAATGTTATTTTTATCTTGAAACCATTAGCTTTTACTTAAAGGAAAAAAATGTAATTTGATGAGCTAAATTACTGACGGAAATACAGATAAAATGTTTTTGGCGTTAATTTTTTATTACTCGAAAAATATATAAATTTTGTAAAAGATGTTTAAATAAAAAATGTTTTCCCAAACTTGACTTATCAAAGCATACAAAATTTAATCTACATTGCCTTTTGCCGTTAAAATCGCCAAAAATTTGCATACTTGCAACACATTTTTAAACCTGTTATAGTTAAGATTACTATAAGCAATGCTTGTGACAATAAACTCTGCAACGCTCTTTTCACTTGAATTTGCAGTTGCAAGTACATTGCCACTGCCACTCCTCAATGTCATGAATACCGTATTTCCTCTAATAAGCGCCCGGGCGCTTATTTTTTCAGCATCCCTTTACCCCATGGGCGCTTATTTAGAGGCCCGGCGCGTATTGGAGACCCGGCGCTTATTAGAGGAAATACGGTAAACTCGAAGAATAGTAGTTCCTTACATGCGTTTAGGGATGTCGTGAACAATTCTCAATCATTTTATGAAACTTAACATGACATCAGGTATAAATAGTAAAGGATATTACAAAGATAAATAGTGTATATTTTTTTTTTACCGGACCGAATAGAGATGAAAGCTGAATTTACATACTATAGCTTGCATCGAAACATACTTTTTCATTTAGAAATAATTTCTAGGCGTGAAAATGACACGTTTCTCTCTCCTGTAAACTCAATTATTTCAATGGATTTTACAAAAACTGTCTGAAACTAAAGTTGGGATAAACAATTTTGAGTGGATAAATTTCAAATTTGTTCAAGGTAAAGAAATAATCGCTAAAAAGCATTTTTAGCTCATCAGGACTGAAAGTCCAGATGGGCTTATGACATGGCCCGTCGTCCGGCGTCCGTCCGTCCGTCGTCCGTCCGTAAACTTTTGACACGTTCGACTTCTCCTCATGAACCATACACACTAGAGAGCTGAAATTTTGTGTACAGGTACCTTAGCATATGGAAATTCTAATGTGTAACTTTGGTGACCCTGTGACCCCAAATAGGGTCACAGGGGTCACAACTTTATAAACCTATTTTCAACTTCTTCTCCAGTTCTGAAAGGAGTAGAGAGTTAAAATTGATATGTGCAGACTCCTTGGACAATGAGGATTCTAATTTGTAACTTTGGTGAACCTGTTACCCCAAATAGGGTCACAGGGGTCACATTTTAAAAACCTTTTTTCAAATTCTTCTCCAGTTCTAAAAGGACTAGAAAGTTAAAAATGATATGTGCAGACTCCTTGGCCAATGGGGATTCTTAATTGTAGATTTCGTGCCCTCATGACCCCAAATAGGGTCACAGGGGTCACAACCTTTAAAACCTATTTTCATCTTCTTCTCCAGTTCCAAAAGGACTAGAGAGTTGAAAATGATATGTGCAGACTCCTTGGACAATGGGGATTCTTAATTGTAGATTTCGTGACCCCATGACCCCAAATAGGGTCAAAGGGATCACAATTTTAAAAACCTATTTTTCTCCAATTTATTTCTCCTTGGATATTTTAGTGTGGACTTCTTTCACTGTCTTATATTGGCGATCTAGAAAGTGTTGAATAATAATAAATCATTTGGGTAAGGAAATTTATTCCGAAATCGTTACATTTGTTTTGTAATTTTTTATAGGTTTTCTTGCAATAGGTAACATCAGTTTCATTTTTAGCTCATCTGGCCTGTATAAAGCAAAGTTGATATGATGCCTGATGAGCTACAGAGCCAATGGCTCTATTTTTATTTCTATTTCCGTGAGTCTTTTTTATCGGTTAACCTCCGATGTCCGATGTCATATTTTGCCCACAGGGACGTGTAATGTCGACAACAACAGAGTGAATTTTGTGACGGAATCGTATCAGTAAGTTATTTTTTACCGATCGAGCCCAAGCTGAGCTGAGCGGGAAGATTCTGCGATACATTTTTTTTCGAGTTTCTGAGTGCACATACAAATGGTTGGAAAGTCGAGATGGGCTATTTTTCGACTTTGAAAAATCATATATTTTTAAATACCCAACCGATTTTTATTGTTTATGGCTTGTTGTGAAGGGAAATATATTGCCGTTAAAACTATATATGATACGGTAAGAAATTGTAAATATTTCATTATGAAATATATTTTCAAACGGACATGGAGTGTTGCTTTCGTTACACCCCTTTACTTTTTTTATCAGTCTTTTTAAAATCGACTGTGATTCGAGGAAAAAAGTGTAAAAATATTGTCTCTAATGGGGTTTGAACTTCAACCAGCCCGGCTTTCCACTCATTCACAGTCCGAGACGGAGAGGATGTTCTGGCTAGTTCGAGCCCCGATAGAGACAATATTTTTGATATTCTATTCCTCGGAGTACGGTCGATTTTAATCAGACAGCTTTTTTTATAGTAGTGTCAGTCTAAGTAAACCTAGCCTCACTATTATCCGTTACACTCAGTATAGCAGTGTAACGGATAATAGTGAGGCTAGGTTTACTTAGACTGTAGTAGTGTGTGCTGGATCGTCGACTGAAATAGTTTCTTACTCTGTTGTTTTCGACATTACACATCCCTGTGTTTTTGCCTTCATTAAATGCACCAAATGATTTTTCTATCGGGTTGTACCATGTACCTAGGGATAAAAGATGTTTTATCTTTAATACCTGTTTTATCCCTATTTCAGACTCATGTCTACCTATTCAAAGTCATAAGAGCTTTAATTAATCGTCAACCATGTATTAACACATTTCTTACTTTCAAAGTACTGTAATCAGAATCAAAACATGTTCATTTAAAAATTGAAAGACCAAATTTATTTTTAATCGTCTTTAAAATTTAAAAAATATTTTTCTTTTGTAAGTTGTTTTTTCTCAACAGAAACAATATGGGTCCATTCGACATCAACCTTCTGAGGCGAATGCATCTCATACATTTATAGTAGACTAGACCGGATTTTGCCACGTTTCCGGATTCCACAAAGCAGCTCGTTGGCTATGTTGCTACGCATCTACCGAGGAAACGAAGATGACGTCATTGCTTAATTACTTTGAAATGCACTAACGTTTGTAACATTGTTGATTTAACATTACTGCAAAAACATATGGATTTGAAGCTTACGACCCAAAAAAATCTTCAAGGATAAACTTGCCTGACTTGAAAACGCACGATGTTATAACGATAGTTTACAATCCGCAACGATGTCATAATGCATAGCAGATACCAACTTTATCATTTTGGTCAAGGTTATAATTGAAAAGAAAATTGTCAACTTCCTCCTTCCTGTCGCAAAACAAATTATACGCTATTAATTAAAATGTACTACTTGGATTTTCGTTGTTTTTTTATTGCAATTGAAACGATGTAATTGGCTTGGCTTCCTACGAGTAAAATATCTTTATATCTCGATCTTTTGTTCTTTAATTTCCTCTGATACGTCTCAAAAGTTGAATATTGCTTGAAAGGAATAAAGAATAACTTTTGTGTTTTTCATTTCCAACCATGGTCATCAAACTCTTCACTCACCAAAAATGTTTAGAACCGATCGCTGTTTAAAAATAGAGCCATTAGCTCTGTAGCTCATCAGGCTTCATATTCAATTATTGTGTAGAGTGTGACCAGTGTGGTTTCCCCTTTGTACGGGCCACAGGGTCACCAATCCTGCAATTAAGTATATAAGCTATAAGTTGCAGTTTTATAGGTCTTATACTCCTGGAGAAGAAAATGGAAATAGGTCTTAAGATGTGGCCCCTGTGGCCCTTTTTAGGGGTCACAGGCCAACCAAGGCTACAATTTTTAATCCTATCTAGTCAAAGAGTCTTTATACAAAGTTTCAGCTTTCTAAGCCTTATGCTTCTGGAGAAGAAGATGAAAATAGGTCTTAAGGTGTAGCCCATGTGGCCCTTATTAGGGGTCACAGGCCAACCAAAGCTACAATTTTTAATCCTCACAAGTCAAAGAGTCTGTACAAAAAGTTTCAGCTTTCTAGGCCTTATGCTTCTGGAGAAGAAGATGAAAATAGGTTTTAAAGGCATGGCCCCTCTGGCCCTTTTTAGGGGTCAAAGGCCCACCAAAGCTACAATTTTTAATCTTCGTCAAGGAGTCTGTACACAAAGTTTCAGCTTTCTAGGCATTAACTTTCTGGAGAAGAAGTCGAAAATGCACAAAGTTTACGGACGGATGGACGGATGAACGGACGGACACCGGACACCATGCCATGCTATAAGCCCATCGGGTCTTACATCGGGAGGGATTGGCAGGCTCAAAAGCCCCCAAGTTGAGTAAAATTCGCTATGTATTACTCTTGGCACCTTCAAATAGAAGTTTCAGACATTGAAAATTGTTAAGCGTAACCATGTGGAAAATACGAAATAATTAGCAAGCTTTAATTTGGAAACTGATTTCCATAATAATGTTATGATGTAAAATACATGGTACATTTCAACAATATCTTAATAAGCGTTTACAACCTTGATAGATTTTTTGGTACTAGTTATTCGACGTATTATTAAAATTCCACATTCGGAAACTACACTCCATTTTTGTATCATGAAGGTGGTTTGTTCAATTGATATAAACCTCAGGTGTCATAATCGTGTCATTTTGGAGGTAATTCTTTTCTCGGGTAAACCTGCTTTCATTGTCACATCGCTTCTCACCGGTACATTCTAGAATATCCCAGGGACATTTACCTTATTTTACATTTTATACAAGACTCATAAATTGTAAACATTACGAAACAAACAAATGGATTTGTAAAATTTGAATTTTTGACAAATTCTGATTTAACGTTTCAAGCGGGATTCGAACCCGCAACCTCTATGTTGTTGAACAGCGCTCTTACCGCCTGAGCTACCGAAGCTTGTTGTCAGCAAATGTTCATTTTGTTGTGTCATCACTGACACTGTAATTTTTATATACATAATGTTAATATATATTAAATTTGATTCTTAAATCGTATGCAAAGTGTATATTTTAAGTCTTTCGCGAAGAGCTGTTGTTAAACAGACAAATTTTAAGGATTGGCTGCGAATGTGCGATACTTTCAGTGTTATTATATATTTCAATATTTTTACCGAGTTTTTGTCCTTTCCTTTGCTTTATATGACAGATATTAACCTGTCCCTCGGGTTTTATTGAAAATGTAAACATTCGGGGTCGGGGAAACCCTAGGGCCTACGGCCCACGGGTTTCCCCTCACCCCTCATGTTAACATTTCAATAAAACCCGAGGGACAGGTTAAGTAATAGTTACTAGCATAGTAAATTGTATGCATCGGATAATGGCAGGGACACTTTGTCCGAGAGGCCAGTACGAGGCGGAGCCGAGTACTGGCTCGAGGACAAAGTTTCCCTGCCATTATCCGATGCATACAATTTACTATGCTAGTAACTGACTTACATCTCACTTAATCCGAGTACAATCAACCACAAAATTAATATTTTTAAATAAAATTTTAATTTTCGATAACCTTCCAAGGGCCCCTTCACTGTTTTATGAATGAAGTTTGTAGTACTATGAATGGTGTAAGAGCACGTGCTTCTTGCTTGTCAAAGCGCGAGGCACGTGCTTCTTGCGTGTCAAAGCGCAAGGCACGAAGTAAATGTTTTGGGCTTGCAGACTTCGTGCACTCCATGAATATGAGCCTGTTTCAAGACAAAGTTGCACAGGTTGTCCATTTCTGTTTCGATTTTGAAGGTAGAAGACGTGTCATTAGAGTCCTCATAGACAGCTAAATTTTGACAGTGGTTTCTACTTTTGAAACGTTTCTCTTGGATTTCTAATGAAAAGGTACTTTAATCATTCCCATAACAAGTTTAGCCAAAAGAAATATTATCTTATCTATGAAATAAAATAATTATGTATCATTATCAAACTATTAAGGATATTTCTAGACTTATTTTCCTTACATAACGAAAGTTTTGGTGCAACACAAATCCTATAATGTTTATTTCTTGGTATCGTTTTTTTCTAGTCTAAACCAAAGTCTACAGTGTTATTAGGTGATTTTAATATTTTGATTTTTGATTTGATTTTTGATATTTTGCAGTATTATGATTATTTTACAGCTTGTTTTATTTGATTATTGATACTTTCCGTTCAATTCTATGTCTATGTTGCTGATTGATTGTTTTAAACCATGTGTAGGAAAGGTTTACAAAAGTGTCCTTGCATCAGATGGCAGGACCCTTTGGCCTAAGAGTTCCCGATATCGATAATGAACAGGACACTTTTATGAATGGTTGCCATGGACGACGAGGGCTAAGTGGGATGTAATATCCTTTACTTCTACTATAACGTGAGCGCTGAGCGTCCCACCTTGCCAATGACTGACCGTGCACACAATGCTTCTCATCGCTTCACGGACAAAAAGGCTATTGAACAGGTCATTGTCCCAATTCCTTTTTCAAAACTTTCCCAAAGGAAAAAGCTTTTGGTGATGACATTTATGACAAAAAGGACAACAGATTTTCCAATAGGTGGTAATCATAATTAAATATGATGATAAAGCATTGTAATGCTGTGGATAAAGAATAACAGATAAGCCCAACCTGCCCCATCAGTTTAAGTGGCCCAACCTGCCCCGGTCTCCCCTTTATACAAGGTGAACTTGTTCTGTTACGATGGTTCCTTTAAATTAGGCACTAGTATTTCGTATCTTGATCGAGTATTTTTTGGTAAATTTTAATTCTTGGAACAAATCAGACTGCACAAACAAAAGAGAAACTGCGAAATTTCATTCGGCTTTCATATTTTTAAAGACACAAATGATTATATTCATTCAATAAATCTTGCATATCAACCCCAAAATGCAATATATGTGTTTTCAGTCAAAATCGAACATCTTTTACGTATGCAGAGGTATAAAAAAATTATACACATTCAAAGAAATATTGGAGCAACTGCAATTTTGGGTAGGGTTTATATACACAAATGGTTTTTAGAAGGCCCGAGGGACGATTTCATGACGTTACCGCCACGGTGAACATGACAGGTTGGTGGAGGCTCCGTCATGGTGTGGGGTGCCTTCACAAGACCCCTAGGCCTCATTATCGGGGTTATCTCAAAAGTTCGAGGTACAGAGTCGAGATCCTTGGACCTCTGGTTTTTCCCACACTTATCTCAATTAGACCTCAAGCGGTATACCAGGATGATAACGCACGACCACATCAAGCATGTGTTTTGACGAATTTCTTCCATCAGAGAGGTGTTTTGAAGATAGAGGGCTTGCATATTTCCTTGATCTTGCTGCGATAGAGATTGTATGGAATATCCTTGGAAGGCGGAGCCGTCAGAATCACCCACGCTGATCAGCCATGCCTCAAGCATCACTCCGGACTCTAGACAGATCCATGAGGTCCATATGCACTGAGTGTGTCATGGTTGACAAAGTCACTACTGATTGTGAGTCTTTCCAAATTGACTCTCTCTCTTCATGCTACAGTATGATGGTGCTCCGTTTTTCCGCAATGATCTTTCAAACCAACCATGCAATATCGTGAAATAAGGGCTGAGGTTTCATATTATAATAGTTTTGTTTTCTTATCCTTGTTTGTAATAAAATTAAGTAAATACATGTTGCCATATTTCTTATAATGAGTATACATTGAAGTATTTACGGGTCGGCTGAGAAGTAGATTTTGTGTATTTTCTTCAATTTTTGGAATACGACAATGAACAGAATATTACATTCGTGACCATGACGTACTATGTTTACGATACTCGTGCTTAGATATCAGATTATCCCTCGCTCTCGCTAGGGAAATACTAATACATGTATTTAGCCACTCGTGTCGTTAACATGGTATACCATTGATACATATGTAATATCCTCTTTTAGATTCTTTCATTCATTAGTTTTGTATATCAAATATTGTGCCAACGATTATCATTATGAAAGCTTCATTGTATATCAAACAAGGTTTGTAAAGCTAACTAAAAAAACGTTTGAAAAAATAGAAGAGAAAATTGGTTTTATTCAACATGAATTGACAAATTCTTAACACACATTGTTCACATGGGTACAACAAATAATACGTTCATAACTACAGTGTCTAGAAAATCAACAAAAGATCGGAAGCTTCAAGGTCACAATATATACAGTAACAAATACATGTATTACAACACCTGTTAATTCAAAGATCTCTTGAAAAAAGTTTGAATTGGAGGAGGGAGAAATTTCACAGTGAACCTATATTCTAAAAAGGGTAGTGTTGTCACTTTGAGCATATCTTCTTTATTGTAGTGGTGTCACTTTGAGCATATCTTCTATATGGTAGTGTTGTCACTTTGAGCATATCTTCTTTATTGTAGTGGTGTCACTTTGAACTTATCTTCTATATGGTAGTGTTGTCACTTTGAGCATATCTTCTATATGGTAGTGTTGTCACTTTGAGCATATCTTCTATATGGTAGTGTTGTCACTTTGAGCATATCTTCTATATGGTAGTGTTGTCACATTGAACTTATCTTCTATATGGTAGTGTTGTCACTTTGAGCATATCTTCTATATGGTAGTGTTGTCACTTTGAGCATATCTTCTATATGGTAGTGTTGTCACTTTGAGCATATCTTCTATATGGTAGTGTTGTCACTTTGAGCATATCTTCTATATGGTAGTGGTGTCACTTTGAACTTATCTTCTATATGGTAGTGTTGTCACTTTGAGCATATCTTCTATATGGTAGTGTTGTCACTTTGAGCATATCTTCTATATGGTAGTGTTGTGACTTTGAGCATATCTTCTATATGGTAGTGTTGTCACTTTGAGCATATCTTCTTTATCGAAGTGGTGTCACATTGAGCTTATCTTCTATATGGTAGTGGTGTCACATTGAACTTATCTTCTATATGGTAGTGGTGTCACATTTAGCTTATATTCTAAATGGTAATGTTGTCATAATGAGCTTATCTTCTATATGGTAGTGGCGTCATATTGAGCTTATCTTCTATATGGTAGTGGTTTCACTTTGAGCATATCTTCTATATGGTAGTGGCGTCATATTGAGCTTATCTTCTATATGGTAGTGGTTTCACTTTGAGCATATCTTCTATATGGTAGTGTTGTCACTTTGAGAATATCTTCTATATGGTAGTGTTGTCACTTTGTGCATATCTTCTATATGTTAGTGTTGTCACTTTGAGCATATCTTCTTTATCGAAGTGGTGTCACATTGAACTTATCTTCTATATGGTAGTGGTGCCACATTTAGCTGATATTCTAAATGGTAATGTTGTCATAATGAGCTTATCTTCTATATGGTAGTGGCGTCATATTGAGCTTATCTTCTATATGGTAGTGGTTTCATATTGACCTTATCTTCTATATGGTAGTGGTATCACTTTGAGATTATCTTCTACAGCTGCGTATCTTAAGTTTGTTCACTTGTTTGTGTATTTTAGTGCAAATATCATGTAATTTTGGTTTCGTTTTGACGTCCATAAAATAATTCCAGGACCACTTACAAAGGATCATGAATTGTCTTTGTGTAAAATAACTACTTTCAAACCATATTTCGGGATCATCTGCTCACTGGTGCTGAATGTCGATATTTGGCATGGTTAGATAGACCGATGGGGTCATATTTGTGAAATTCGGATTTTCTTAAATTTCGATTAAAATAATCCATGTAAACTTTGTAGGTAAAAAATCAGCACAGTTACATTGCCTTAGTGCAAAGGAACAAATATGAGTAAGATCTAAAGCTGTTGATCGCTCATGAAGGGTTTTGCAGAGAAAAATAGAAAACAGTGTTTTCGAAATTTTGACCCCTGGTCACTTCAATGACCTGCCAAATTTGTTACGGTTATCTGATAGGTATGACATGCGAATATGTTAATACAAACTGAATCTTATTTTATTCAGTGAAATTTCAACATTATGGGTTTCGTGATCGTAATGCTAAGATGTCTCAAAGACGTTCCAAATTACATGATAATTGCACTAGAATACAAGGCAAGTGAAGATACGCAGCTGTATATGGTAGTGGTGTCATTTTGAGCTAATCTTCTATATGGTAGTGCTGTCATCTTAAGGTTATATTCGATATGGTAATGTTGTCACTTTGAGAGCATCTTCTATATGGTAGTGGTGTCACATTGAGCATATCTTCTGTATGGTAATGCTGTGACATTAAGCTTATCTTCTTTACGGTAGTGATGTCATATTAAGCTTATCTTCTATATGGTAGTGGTGTCATATTGAGCTTATCTTCTATATGGTAGTGGTGTCATATTGAGCTTATCTTCTATATGGTAGTGGTGTCATACTTGTCATATAATGGGTTGAGCAGTGAAATATACTTTTATACACAATAAATTTGTGTACAAATGGGAGTAACTTTCCAGTTATAAGTGATTTTATTACATATTTTATTAAACATAATATAATAAATTGAATACTTAATGTAGTTTTCCAAATACCAGGTTTATTCAATCGAGTGTCATGGGTAAAGTTGATATTTAACAAGGGGCGCATTAATGTAGTTTTCCAAATACCACGTTTATTTCATCTCGTGTCACAGGGGTAAAGTTGATATTTCACTCGTGGCTACCCAACTCATAAAATGTCAACTTTACCAATGACATGAGAAACCAGTGGTGTCATAATGAATATATTTTCTATAAGGTAGTGGTGTCATAGTGAATATATGTTCTATAAGGTAGTGGTGTCATAGTGAATATATTTACTATAAGGTCGTGGGGTCATAGTGAATATATTTACTATCAGGTGGTTGGGTCATAGTGAATATATGTTCTATAAGGTAGTGGTGTCATAGTGAATATATGTTCTATAAGGTAGTGGTGTCATAGTGAATATATGTTCTATAAGGTAGTGGTGTCATAGTGAATATATTTACTATAAGGTCGTGGGGTCATAGTGAATATATTTTCTATAAGGTGGTGGTGTCATAGTGAATATATGTTCTATAAGGTAGTGGTGTCACAGTGAATATATGTTCTATAAGGTAGTGGTGTCATAGTGAATATATGTTCTGTAAGGTATTGGTGTCATAGTGAATATATGTTTTATAAGGTAGTGGTGTCATAGTGAATATATGTTTTATAAGGTAGTGGTGTCATAGTGAATATATGTTTTATAAGGTAGTGGTGTCATAGTGAATATATTTACCATAAGGTCGTGGGGTCATAGTGAATATATTTACTATTAGGTGGTGGGGTCATAGTGAATATATTTACTATAAGGTAGTGGTGTCATAGTGAAAAATTTACTATTAGGTAGTGGTGTCATAGTGAATATATTTACTATTAGGTGGTGGGGTCATAGTGAATATATCTTCTGTAAGGTAGTGGTGTCATAGTGAATATATGTTTTATAAGGTAGTGGTGTCATAGTGAATATATGTTCTATTAGGTAGTGGTGTCATAGTGAATATATGTTCTATAATGTAGTGGTGTCATAGTGAATATATGTTCTATAACGTAGTGGTGTCATAGTGAATCAATCTTCTATAATGTAGTGGTGTCATAGTGAATATATGTTCTATTAGGTAGTGGTGTCATAGTGAATATATGTTCTATTAGGTAGTGGTGTCATAGTGAATATATGTTCTATTAGGTAGTGGTGTCATAGTGAATATATGTTCTATAATGTAGTGGTGTCATAGTGAATATATCTTCTATAATGTAGTTGTGTCATAGTGAATATATGTTCTATAAGGTAGTGATGTCATAGTGAACGTTATTTCTATCTTCTTTGATCACTGACAGTCAAAATATTGTCCAGGAGATAGTGACTGTTTATGCAATCGTGCTCCAACTTTACTTAGTGAAGGTTTAACACTGCCCTTAGCTTTACTTGCGTCATGGTGTTCGTATCTAATATTTTTATGTGGGCGTAACTTCAATTGAATGTAAGGATTGGGGAATTGGAATATGCATATACACAATTCTTCCTCCAGTTCGCTGGCTTCAGGCAGTTGTCGGTTCTCTGGGCGAGGTTTTGAGGTCTCCGTCGCTGAATCACCGTTCTCGCGACATCATCACACACCCCTCACCTTTGTAAAAAGATAAAGATCAACATAAACATTTTTTTTTAAACTCATGGGCAAAAGAAACGCTGGGTATTTTCAAACGAAGGATAAACAAATTATGTATGCCATGTAAATTCGATTTCGAATGTGTTTGATAAAAACAATATTTGGAGAATTATTGTTCATAATTTTAACCATGATGGCATGGTGCGTTTTGTACTGTGGTTGTCTAAACACTGTTGAGGTGCTAACATTGCTGTTTCAGGTATTTTTTTGTTAATAATTATTTTGAAATTAAGTTTGAATTTCGGAAATGTATATCAGAAGTTTATTTGAGATACTGTTAATGAAAAACATCCACTTTGACTTTTCTGCATTGATATGTCTTCGCGTTATTACGTCTATAAATATGCAAAAAATGACTAATTTGGCTCTCCAATCTCGCTTATTTAAGGAGATAGCAAATTGATGATTTTTTGACACGCGTTTTCAAAGGCGCCATGCAAAAACATCAACACAAAATGATTCAAACAAGGCAAACATAGTTGAGTTGACTTCTAAGGAAACTTTGCCACTCTGCTTCATTCACATTTATCTTACATGGAATAAAATATCCTGACATTTATGTTACCAGCGTTTCTTTTGCCCGTGAGTTTAAATGTCAAAGAGTACGACGACTCATATTTCTTTACTTAAGGACGCTATACTCATGAGAAACGTTCTAGAGATATTCTGATTTCTATAAGTAAAGCATTATAAGTCATAAATAAATAAACGAAATGCATTATCACAAAATACAGAAAGATGCGACATTTTATATCGTATGTAAATGATAAAGCGTAGCGCAAATTTATTCCAGAAATAAAGTTGAAAAGAAGAAGAAGAAAATGCTTTATGCCTTTTCCCTGACGATAAGTTGTAATGAAACCTTTTGGAGATGAAGTGATTTGGTGCCAACAAATAAACTAATTATACATTGAATCTTTGTTCAATTTGCCTTATTTTCCATGCTGTTACGGTTTGGTCAAGAAACATATGGGTCAGTAAGGAATAAGGTCAAAGAGCCAGTGTAACAGTTTCGGTGTTTGGGTTTTCTAGACCGTGTCAAAATGATTGTCGGGGTGATGCTACCTACTTAAAACATGTTTTCAATTTTCTTGATGAATATCATTGTATATATTAACATTCAGGTTAGTTCTTTGAAATAAGTTTTTTATGGCTTTGTCAAAAAAGAGTACAATCATTCAAGTGTAAACGATTTAAAACCCAATTCAAAGACAGCGTGGAAATTTACCAGGAATATTAAACCTTAATACCTTAGCAGCGAGTACATCTTTAATTCAAAATTAAAGCCTCATTAAATTGAAATTGTAAAATTTTCACCTTGGTGTACTATGTACAAAGAGAAACTGTGCATATAAACGTTTCTTTCAATCTTTCAATCTTTAAAGGGGCAGTAGCATTTTTATTGGGAATGTAAGGCGATGTCTGGAAATGTAAATTAATGGTTCCAATTGAAAGACAATGTATTTAAACTAAATGAAGCAGTAATAATTCGATTATATAATGGAAACTTAAGCCATGCGATTCCTCTTTCCTACACAAAATGAATTAAAGGCCCCCAATGGATTTTATGTTAATCTTTATACTTTGTCCTCTGACTAGGAATGATTGATTTGTGTTATGAGATTTTTGACACTATCAAAATAATACATTTGGCATTAACTTACAATTTTCAGTAACAAATTTGAAATATCAAATTTTCAAAAAACGTGCTACTGCCCCTTTAAAGCATATAAGTAAAACACTCTACACACTAATGCATTCAACGTCTTCATAGTCACGGAACTTGCTTTAAAGAAAGACAAATCAATTTACTATCTAACCACCGTTCTTCTAAGTATTATCAACGATCATCTATATGTAATGAATCTTACTCTCTGTTACAAGACGCTTATCTCTCTTTCAAATGGCTAATTTGTATTTGAAAAAAAAAACTCTAAACAAAGTCTTTGTAATCCAATCGTAGTTCTTACTTAACTAATTATAATTCATAAGATTCTGAACATTTCTGCTCACCCTGGAACAAAGGTTATCCTTAACGAATGATTAAATGAATGATTAAATGAATGAATGAATGAATGAATGAATGAATGAACGAATGAATGAATGAATGAATGAATGAATGAATGAATGAATGAATTATTCTCATGAAGATCACAAAAAGTGACATAGAGAAACAATACAAATATACAGGTTGTTTACGGGAGCATACGCAGACAGGTTTTGGCATAATTGCATAATTTCAACTGAAGTGCTTTATGCTCACATGGCATTAATGATATAAATTTAACAGAATTAATAATATTATATCCAATGGAATGAAGTATCGTGTTTGTCATAATAACAGTAATTATGTTCTGCTCTGACTTAAAGGTTCCATCGACTACGAAAGCGAGCTCTAACTACTTTTTCTCTCTTAAATTTTTCTGCACCATTTCAATATAACAGAATTTAGACACATGATGTATTTAACATATATATAGGTGCTGCACCTTGTAAAATTTCGAATTGGATGTATAAAACCGTACAATGATTTATGTTGATACCTAATAAATGTGAAAAATATGAAAATAATCAAGTAAATGTCATCGGAAATATGTCTACATGTATTCGTATCAAGGGTTGTACTTTCACCCTCTTAGAATGGGTGATTTCTAACATAATTGTCATATCAATGCAAAGAGTATGTAACCTTGCCGATTTCAGAAACTTTTTCCTAATTGCATAAAAGTATATATTTCATTGATATAAGTAAATAAATGATGGGCTCGAGTGCCCTTGAAGTGAACGAATATGGCGAAAAAAAATGTACATGTATGACGCAAAAAAAATGTATGATACGAACAAGATGTATGATGCAAAATAGATGACATGTTAGTTTGAAAAAATAAGAAAGAAGATGTTAAACTGCAAAAATATTGATATAGATACGGGCATTTCTGCATAAATTTAAAAAAAGATCTAGAAGTTACTCTACTAAAAACATAATACATTACAAAGTAAATTGTATTCTTTAGAGAAGACGTAAGTCAAGGGGGAATATTCAAAATATGAAATAGTAGGGGAAAATGATGATATTTAGGGATTTTACAAACGCTTACCTGAACGAATACTTCGTTTTCTCTATATGCGGGCTTTACCAGAGGCCTGTGTGGTATAGACACTGCTGGAGATTCCAGAACTCATGGTACCGGAAGTTGCAACAGTTGTCTCCCCTTGCACTGGACCCTTGCCAACCAGCCAACCCAATCTGCGACGAAATTGTCTGCGGAACTGCCTGTATGAAAACCATAAAAGAAAATATTTGTAATTATTTGATCTTACTGATTTCTATTCATTGAAACTAAAACACTTGGATTTGATTTGGAGTCTAATCATTAAATTCGTTTCAAAGATTAAATAATATTGATAATAATCTTAACGGTTATAAACCTTATCAACATATATTTTCATATCATACATTCAGAAGGTTTTCATAAGAAGATCATCAACTTTGCAAATCATCAGAATCACTACCCTGTTATCCACATGGAATGCAAAGTCCACATATAGGACTAACAAAGCTCATCAAATAAGTTTGGTTGTAATATTCAAGATACTTACGAAGACATTCCCATGAAGAAATATGGGTTCATACTGCTGTTTGAGAAAGCGAGAGCCTGCACAGAGAAGCGCCAATATTCTTCATATGCCTTAGGCCTTATATCAAAGGACTTGAAAACCTGGTAGAAAAGCATGGGGCCCCAGCACAGTATGAACACGACCAGCATCCCAATGAGCATCTGTATCACCTGCATCATAAAGCTTTAAAATCTGTACCAATTGTATCATACAACTTATACAACTTGTGTATCACCTGTTTCATAAAGTATAAGCATCTGTATCACCTGTATCACATGTATCTTAAAGGGGCAGTAGCACGTTTTTAGGGGGAATATAAGGTAATGTGAGGAAAATGAAAATAAATGGTTCCAATTGAGAGATAATGTATTTAAACTAAATGAAGCAGTAATAATTCAAATATATAACGTATAGTCAAGCCATGCGATTCCTTTATCTTACGCAAAATGAATTAAAGGTGTTCACACAAAAATGGCCGCCAATGGAATTTATGTGAATCCTCATACTTTGTCCTCTGACTATTGATGATTGGCTTGTGTAATGACATTGATGGCACTGTCAATATAATACATTTAGCATTAACTTACAATTATCAGTGAAATAATTAAAATATAAAATTATCAAAAAACGTGCTACTGCCCCTTTAAAGCTTTATTAAATTAGTATCTGTATCAATTGTATCTCAAAGCTTTAGTATCTGTATCACCAGTATCGTACAGCAATAACACATGTATCTCTGTATCATAAAACTTTAGCCTCTGTATCACCTTAAAGTGACACAGAGTATCTTTCTTAAAATTTTATTTGGTTTTTATAAGCTACAAGATATCTTATATGCTGATTGAAGTTCATATCTCATCAGTTGACTGGACAAATATATCCATTTAAGCATAATATCTCTACAATGCTTGATTTTATGGAAAAATCAAGAAAACATCTCAAATACGCTTAATATTCGAAATTATGCATCCAATTAATCTACCTGTTATTTACAATACCTAACAAGAAGACATAGTCATCAACATCCCCCGCCAGATTTATTCTTATTTCAAATTAAGTCAGAACCTTCACCTAAATACTCGATTGTATTTAAAAATATCATGACACCAAACTCCGGAAAAATATTTGCGCGGTTCTGATTTTCAAACTCCATCAAGGTATTGATATCCTGAAGGCACACATCAAATTTGATGGTCCTATCTTAAACGGTTACTGAAAAAAATTGGCTCCTTTGAAGACACCTCGAACAGAGTCCCAAAAAAACGTAACAAGGGCAATACCTCGGAAATATATATTTGCGTGGTTCTGATTTTCGAACTCCATCAAAGTATTGATACCCTGAAGGCACAAACAAAATTTGATTATCCTATCTTTAACGGGTTCTGAGAAAAATTGGCTCCTTTAACTCGGACGCACGGACGGACGGACGGACGGACGGACGGACGCACGGAGCTCAAACCTATATCCCCCTTCCACTTCGTGGCGGGGGATAATAAACACTATCGAATCGAATATAACTTCCTGTCAGCTTATGACAAGGTTTCAAAATTACGTTTGGCGAATTTGCGCGTGCCACTCGAGCCACATTGTCCGGTTTTCGATCAAAATCCCCACTTTGAATGGCCGTATTTTCGCTCTAATGTACTGATTGACCTGTAATTTGTTATTTTCAGTAACAGTTAGTGGATCCCGATGTAATAACATCGATTTCAAAATTTGACATATGTGATCCTATCAACATACTCTGGGTCTCTTTAATCAAAAAATATGTTCAACAGTATCACCGCATTAACATAAAAACTGCTTCGAACATGAACTGAACAAAAAAGAGCATCATACATTAGCAGAACCATACAGAATATTATAATATTATATAATTTACTATTTGTAGCAAACTATGGAACCAATAAAAATAAATGATACAAACCTTGAGTCTCGCTTTGATGCTTCCCTCCCCTTTCTCATCCCCCTTCTTTTCTGCGCCCTTGCCGCTGCTCCCCGTCGTCGAGTCGGTACTAGCCTCCTTGCCGTTGCTTGTCCCATTCTTCTTACTGAATCATAAACCAACATCAAACCCTTCATTTCATCAGTTACTAGGAACATAGGTGATTCATAGCGCAAAAAAAGCTGCGCAACGAAGATCAAAGTAACCAGTTCCTACATATGTCGCTATGTAAGTTTATTTTATTGGAAAAGTCGATATTATCAATATTATAGTAGCAAAAAGTTTTATCATTTCGTGTACAGGGAAGTTCTCTTTGAAATTGCTTACCCTCTCACTAGGTCAAAAATAATACCTAATCAGAAGGGTCTTATCATGATAGTTGCACATGTGAAATATCAAAGGTCTATCCCTATCCAATCACACGTTATGGCCAACGTTAAAGTTTTCGAAAAATGTTTGCTGCAGATTACGAATGATCTCTTTTGAAATGGCGTGGCTGATTGCCCCCCTTGATTTAAATGCATCCAATTAACCTTCTACCTCTGGCCCAAGAAATGGACTAATTGGAACAGAGGCTTGATCAGAGTAAGATAGTTTTTCCGCGGATTTAATTGAAATAGCTTACTCTCCATCGCCCTGCATCTTCTTGGCTGAGCGCGCACTGTTGATAAGAGCCAAACAGCTCATGCTGTACGTGTAGAACATGACACCCAGTGGAAGTATGTACAGGAGCACCAGAAGGTAGATGAAGTAGGTCTGTACAAACCGGAAGTCGTCTGTAAACTGGATGCACACCATCGCGCCAATGAATGTATTTAGGGTGCTTTTCTGCAAAAGAAACATGAAGGCATACCCGTCATCAACATCCCCCGCCAAATTAACTTTTCATTAAAGCTCCCGACATTTTCCTACAGGATGGATGGACGGACGGAGCCCAAACCTATAACCCCCTCCAACTTCGTGGCGGGGGATAATAAACTGCATGACAGAAGTGTTTTTTGGGATGTTTGAGATGAGGATAAGAGGGGGTTGAGTTTTTTAGGGATGGTGTATTTGAGCTAACGTCAGAATATACCTCTGTCGAGGCTGTTGTAAGACCGCTGTGGAGAGGTAACATCCGACAAAACTAGTTCGTTTCCGGTAGAGTCAAACTTTTGAAATTATTAGATCTTAGAATAGAGTCGAAACCTAGGGGAATTTATATGTATGTAAATAGAGATGGGATGTTTGAGATGGGGATAAGAGGGGGTTGGGGTTTTGAGGGATGGTTTATTTGAGCTAACGTCAGAATATACCTCTGTCGAAGCTTTTGTAAGACCACTGTGGAGAGGAAACATCCGACAAAACGAGTTCGTTTCCGGTAGAGTCAAACTTTTGAAATTATTAGATCTTAGAATAGAGTCGAAACCTTTGGGAATATATATATGTATGTAAATAGAGGTTCAATCTTCTTCCTAATATTCGGGACAACTGAAATTGATTCTTTGAACAAAGCATAGCATAGCATAACGTCGATAACATCAAGGTAACACGAATAAGTCTTTCATTTTCTCATTTCTGGAAATTTGCAGAAATGTGTTTCATGACTTCATACAATGCTGGTATTAGGGCACATTTTCATACTTGTGAACCTTAAAGCCTTTTAGTGAATTTTAAATTCACACATTCGAGTTCACGTACCATTACAAATATAGTCGGAATACACAGGCATGCGGCCATGATCCAAATGAACACTATCAAAAGACGTGCTCTCCGGGTGTTGCAGCGGTACTGCGCCTTCAGCGGGTAGCAAATAGCGTAGAACCTTTAAAAATATAAATAACAAATAAAATAGCATATACAAAAAATAAGTGTAATTTCGGAAATTTGTTTTATGTTATCGGCATCCAGCTGTTTAGTGCAAGACCTGTTCAAGCAATGTTCAAACACCACGTAGGGATATCCCATCTTTTAACGTCATTTGGTATGACGCGGTCGGGAATTATTCACAGCTTACCAGGGTTTAATCGATGAAATGGAAAGTGCTAGCCTTTGAAAAGGCCCTTGCCCTGACAATCCCATGGGTCAAATGATGGATAAAGCATGACCCGCGGTCAAAATTAAGAAGTAAGGACATCAAGCCGCGGGATTTACCAAAAGGCTGAAGGCCCGAGTGCAAAAATGGATAATTAGTAATAAATTTTGTACCTCTCGAAACTGATAACGGTGAGTGTTAGGACGGACGAGGCCAGACTGAAGTCTCGAAGATAATACGTCATGTAACATGCCGGCCCTGCTAGAACGTCTTGAAGGAGGTTGAAGAGCTCAATTTCCTGGGAAATGTTATTTTTTTCCATTATAAAATGCACATATTAAGATGGAATTTGAGAGATATAAATATATATTTGCGAAAAGAAATCAAAATCATGTCAGTTATAGTATAATGATGTACCCTTAAAGTGAAATAATTAGCTATATAATGAATAATGAAGGTCAATTAAATAGGACAAAACAATCTTATGAAACCTTTATTCTGAAAAATGGATATGTATTGTTCATTCCTTATCCTGAAACTTTAACTATAAGAAACTGTAACAAATCAATATTGATGTATTTTGGAAAAAATACGTCTTGTGACTACTTATAAATTTTCCTTTATGGAAAAATACACTTGAAATACAACGAAATTGTCACCTAAAACATATGCGTAATGTCTGAAAAGTGACAAAAACCCAGTTTCCGAACTGTTAGTTTTATGCCTTGCTGCCGACCCTTGAATTTCTGTGCTTGCTCTCTAGCTTATTATTAGAAAGCAATAGTCCAATCAGAAAGTAACTGGAGGTTGCTAACAATCGCCTGTAGGGGCGCTGATATCAGCACAGAAAACTCACGGTTCGGCAGTATGGCATAAAACTGACAGTTCGGAAACTTGCGTTTTCGGCTTTTCCTAGGAAAATGGTAACTCTAGGGCAATGTATTATCTAAACAAGACGGACAAACGACAGAACAAACGCTTACGTAAGACTATTGCCAATGCTGTCCAGAAGTGACGTCATGAGCAACAAATATCTCATTTAGGAATATCGTTCTTAACACATGCCCTAGAAGGATTTTTACAGGAAGCACAAAACACTAAGGTGGCCTCAATTCCCGAAGATAGCCTTAGTGCAATGATATATGATAACAATTATGCTAACCTTTGTGTTAAATCGTTTTGTGTGTACACTATTCGAGTGCTCAATGAAATCATCTTACTTTAACTTGTGACAGAAATCCCATGGATATGTCAATTTCTGATTACCAACACTGTATTTTATTGTGATATTTATTGTCGAGGCTCATCAATGACAATGATGACCAACAACAATTCAACGGGACATGTATAAACCCTGTGAATGGAAAACCATCGATATACGCTTTGCATGAACACTTGACATTCCTTCAGATGACGTCATACATTACATCTGCTATCCTTTAGAGTTTTTCTGTAGTAAACTGGATAAAGAAAATGATCCCTTGTGTGGTGTGTGGAGAGGAAAGCCTAGATGGAAATAAGTGCATATCCCGATAGAGTCATCACTTTCCAATACTTCTCCCCTCGTTGACACCTGCATAGATTTGATGAGTTATTACACCCCCTTGCTACATTACATACAATGTTAGCCTGAAATTCAACAATACGCAACCAGCTCTTCCTCGTTACTAATAGTTCTTCATTAGCTTCACTAGAGTACTGCTGGAACATTTAGCAACTATGACGTCACCGCCTTAGCTTTCCGAAGTCAGTCAGGAAATATGCATACGGCACAGCGATGCGATTGTTAAATCGCGCAATTAGTGATTAAACACGACTATTCATCATGATTTTCGTGAAAATGTGTTTCTCAAAATATATTTATCCTTTGAAAATAAATAAACATTCCCCTTTACTCTCGGATTGATATGTGAGAAACTTATTATAAAAACTTCCATGAAGCCTTGAGATTCGATTATGCTATTTCCCTTATAAATCTCACCCTTCACTCGTACCTAGCCTGTGTTTCTTATCTGAGGACTGCTCTAGGTATCATGCCAAATCTGAGACGACCAAATCAGCGACATGGCTAGAAAATCATTGGCATGATACCATTTCTTTGCAGTTTTGTTATTGGTTGAATTTATTAGGGTTGAGAGTTAAATTACAAAATCACTTGACAATATATCGATGGAGAAGTAAGCAAAATTAGAAAGGGTCGAGGTTCATGTTCTAGCCACAATCTGATTTAAATGAGATTGATTGTACTTTATGATTATTGAATCCAGGAAAGACGTAGTTTGGTAAACAGATGACAATAAGAATGAGGTCGGAGCAGGTGAGACTAAGATCCAATCTGATTTAAATGAGGCACAATCTGATTTAAATGAGATTCATTGTACTTTATGATTATTGAATCCAGGAAAGACACAACGTACCTTGATAGGTAAACATACGACTAGGAGAAGAAGATCGGAGCAAGCTAGGCTGAGGATGAACAGGTATGTTGAAGATTGCTTCTTCACCCAGCACGTCAGACACGCTATCGTCAGTGAGTTACCTGCCAGAGATCAATCTCATTAAAACAAGTTTTACCGTAGCATTTCAGACACACATTGCAATGTATTACCAGTAAAAAAATCTCATTAAACCAGAGTAACTCTAGCGTGTCAGCCAAACATCGTCAATATATTACCTGTAAACAATAAATCTCATTAAAACCAAAGTGACTCTAGCATGTCAGACACACATCGTCAATATATTACCTGTAAACAATAAATCTCATTAAAACCAAAGTGACTCTAGCATATCACACACACATCGTCAATATATTACCTGTAAAAAATAAAAAAACTAATTAAAACCAGATTGACCGTAGCATGTCAGACACACAGCGTCAAAATGTTACCTGTAAATAATAAATCTCATAAACAAGATTGACTATGTCAGACAACCATCGTCAGTATGCATAGGGATAAATCGCAGTGAAATTGGTGAAACCTTCCTTATTAGGCACGTTATTGTCAGTAAGAGATAAATCGAATTAAAACGAGATTGGTCCAAACATTTCAGACAATCATCGTCAGTATGCATAGGGATAAATCTTAATGGAATTGAGGAAAACAAGAGTTATTCTATGGATGAACAACTTCGAATTCTTTATTGAAGTTGGTTGAACCTTACACGTGTTACCATTATGTAACGAATCCATTTTAAACTATAGTCAAAATGTTTCTGAAAGACACCAATCTCATTAAAACCTATTCATCCAGCCATGTCAGGCACACAGTCGTCAGCAGATTTTGAAATCAATATCAATATTTTGACACAAGGGAAAACTGCTTGATACCTTGTATAATGTTTAATTCGAACCAAGGTTAGATCAGCATCTTAATACGTGACCTATCTCTGTGGGGAGAGAAAAGTGATTTAAAAAACTGTGGTTCGTAATAGAAAGATTACTGTTCCTAGGACAGTAAATATGATGAACAAAATAGTGGTGATAGAAACATTGTATCTGTTCCTCGGACAGCAAAAATGATGAACAAAATAGTGGTGATAGAAACATTGTATCTGTTCCTCGGACAGCAAAAATGATGAACAAAATAGTGGTGATAGAAACATTGTATCTGTTCCTCGGACAGCAAAAATGTTCATTTTGTTACATCAGCGCGTTCACAAGATAAATTGCTAGTAAACAATATATAGATTTCGAACAAAAATTGACTAAAAGCAAAACAGGCTTTAAATAACGATGAGTCACCCACCGTTATCGATACGAGAGTGTGTGATCGATGGATATCAGGGGCTTTGTTGGAGTATAACGCTTAGACGCTGATGTAGCAGGATGAGTGGTGATAGTAAGATTGTTTACCTATTACTCCCACAGCAAATATCATGAAGATAATAGTGGTGATAGAGAAGAACCTTGGCTGGTTTGTCGTCGACATAAACCAACGCCTTTCCGCATTATAAGGACTCAATGTAGATACACCGTGGAGACAAGGCATGCCGCATTCACACATCAAGTTAATGATGAAGTCCCTTGTGTATGTGATTTGGAAATGTTCAGAGTTGAATTCCTTCATAATGTGGCAGGGGGGCGGATTAGGGCTGAAATGAAATAGAATCAAAATGTAGTATCATTTTCAAAATCATTGCGACTTTTAACTTAATCAACAAGACAATTTAGGTCTTTTCTTTTTAATTTTTAAAATTTCCGATTAAAAGTATTTATTAAAGATAAGATATTTATTGTTCTTAAAGATTTTCTCAAGTAATTATTACTTGAAGAGATTATGTAATATATTTTTCTAAGAATGATAGATCATTATCTACAAAATACCAGTATCTATGTGAATGCAATGAACATATAATTGAGACAATATACGCATAAATTAGACTTAAAATAATTCTTACTTAAACAACATATATTATTTCATCAAACATCTTATCTTTAAACCCGATTACGTGTAGTCATAGAATAATTAAATAAGTGCTTAAAGAAAATCTCTTGCGGCCATTTTGTGTAGCAATTGAGGAAGGGAAATGGTTCGCGTTACGCAGCTTAACTATAGGCATGGTATATATTGCATACTGCATTCTCTGTTGAAAACGTTGGAAACGTATATTTACATTTTCAATGATCATTCATTGAACATTGGAATGTCCCAATCTAAATAAATTTAGATCAACAGATTTATTATTTTGTTATACTGACCAAATTTAAAACCTGTTGATCTAAATTTGTTTAGATTGGGAATGTCCCGAAGGCCGTGAGTCTGACTCGAATACTTGCAAAGAGATTACATTTAGCGGATGGACATCATGAACTCAAAAAAATTTAGTCGTAGCCTTAGACGTAAGATCTGTTTATCTTTATTTACTTATATTGCGAGTGTCTACTGTAACATACGCCACAGACTGCTTAAATGAGTGGTTAGTTACTGTTATGTAAACAACAACATGTACTCGAAATAAAAGCCGTTCAGAAAATAAGGAATTGTCTTCAATAGTACAAATCAAAATACTTTAAAGGGGCAGAAGCACGTTTTAGGGGGAATATAAGGTGATGTCAGGAAAATGAAACTTTATGGTTCCAATTGAAAGACAATGTATTTAAACTAATTTGAGCAGTAATAATTCAAATATATAACGTAAAGTTTAGCCATACGACAATGGCCGACATTGAATTTTATGTGAATCTGCATTCTTTGTCTTCTGACTATGGATGATTGGTTTGAGTAATAATACATTTGGCATAAATTCACAATTATCATTGAAAAAAATAAAATATAAATTTATCAAAAAACGTGCTACTGCCCCTTTAAGACCCCCGATTAGGTTAGCATGTCCCTCTTAGATATGAAGCCGAAGCCTATGTAACGCTGGATGCAATGGACTCAGAAACTCAAACATAAGCTCTCTTGGGTGGACATCAGCTCGACTTGGACAACAAGTATCTTGCCAAAATTATTGGACACTTTCTATTAGCGATAAACAATTATCTTTGCTTTTATCTCCATTTCCACACTTAGATCTTACTTGTTGTATATGTCGTGTACAAGTTATGACTTTGTACAAATTATAACTTGGACAAAACAACTGTACAAGTTATAACGTGTATGACGCTACTATACAAGTTATAACTTGTATGATTTCACCTGTACATGTTAGAACTTGTACAACTTTTTGCTAATGTTTTGGTATAACTTGTACAACAATAAATGCATTACTTCTCAGTAGTATTTCATACTATGCTTGCATTCTATTAGACTACTGAGGGCTAATTGTTTAGCACATGCATTGGGTAAAGCTTGGATGCTCTCACTCTGTCAATCTAGGAGGTAAGCCAATCTATTTTACTGAGTGTGATCATTTAGCTTATACGTTGCTTAAAGCCTGTTTTTGACGTCTTTTATGATGTTGTTCATGTGGCTGGTTTGGATAAGCTTGTAAAGAAATCATCAGAAGAGAAAGTTATCTACTATGTGCCATTAGAGGAAATGTTTCATATAATCAAAACTTCACATTGTGCTGTAGGCCATGGAGGTATCCATAAAAAAATTAAAGAACTCAATAACCATTTTGCAAACATAAGAAGAGAAGCAATCAAGATGTTCGTCTCACAGTGTGACCAATGTTTTATGAAGAAAAACTAAAAACTAGTGGTTAAGCCAATAATTTCATCAACTTTCAATTCACGGGGACAAGTCGATCTAATTGACTTTCAATCTGCATGTGATGGTGAATTTAAGTGGGTTTTGCACTACCAAGACCATCTGATAAAATTCTCTGTGCTTAGACCACTTAAAACTAAAAGAGCAGCTGAAGTTGCTTATCAGATTTTGGATATCTTTCTACTGATTGGAGCACCTGCAATCCTTCAAAGTACTCTGCAACTCACGCTGTCATGACGCACTGCCATGCTCAAACAAGTAAATCATGTTCAAATTCTGTCAAAAAGGTAAATAAATGATTCAATTTTATCGAAATCTTATTTTGACTTTCATGTTGTACAAGTTATAGCAAAACTGCAAACCAAAACTGTACAAGTTATAACATGTACAATGAAAACCATACAGGTTATAACTTGCATGATGGCATCATACAAGTTATAACTTGTACAATTGTGTTATACAAGTTATAACTTGTACAAAATCACAACTCGTTATAACTTGTACAACACTTGTACATAACTTGTACAAAATCACAACTCGTACACGACATATATAATGCAAATATCCATATATCTCCTGTTTAGGAGGAATTAAAGACGATCACGCTTTTCTAACCCTTGCTGTCGACCCTTGACTTTTCTGGTTTGATAACAGCACCATCTTAGGCTATAATTTGCTGCCTCAAGTTATCCCCCTTGCTACAGTAAATCCCCGATGCTCTTTTCTTGTCTGTGTCGGTTGACCTTGATTAATAAAGTTTGTCAAATCTTTTGAAAATAATTAATTTCTCGGTTGTTTTCGGTGTTATAATACTTTCACTGATCGATTAAAAGAGAAATTTAGTAAAATATATCAATCTGCACTTTACAACAGCTACTCTCTCTTTACAATTTGTTCAGTCGACCGATCTCGACAGAAAGATCGACAAGTTTTATTCTAGTCCGATGTAGTTTAACGGGATTTTTGATTGGACTATTACTAGAAAGGAAGCTCAGAAAAGTCAAGTGTCGACAAGGCTTAATCTCAGGAAATTGAGAATAATCACATATAATGTTAAAACAATCAATAATCAAGTCAAAATACGATGCAGATAAAATATATCTCCCCCATATACAAAAGGCTAGCCTAATGTTTTAACATTATATGTGATTATTCTCAATTTCCTGTGGGCTTAATGAGTATGTCTTTTAGTATGACGCGACCGGGAATCGAACCCCGGTCTTCCGGGTGACGAGCGGACACTCTACCATCAATACCGGATTTGTCTGCCTCTGAGGGCATGAGTTCGAATGATAATTCGAATGATAATGTTGGTAATGGCGATGGCGATGATGATAACATTTATAGTTACATATATACTTACTTAGCCGTCACAGGAGGCTTGCCCGGAGTGCTTGACTTGGCCAATTCTGTGACGTTGCTAACGTCAGTGTTGCTAACGTCGGTGTTGTTAACGTCGGTGTTGTTAACGTCAGTGTTGCTAACGTCAGTGTTGTTAACGTCAGTGTTGTTAACGTCAGAGTACCTCCACGTCGAGATTGTTTCCAAAAGTGTCATTGTCGTGTTGTATCGCACACTCTCGGTGCTTGTCTCGCGAGACTCTGACGTCCTTCCCTCCATTCCTAATAAGTAGATGTTAGTGCTTGACGTTAATAAAGTCGAAGGTTCAAGAATCCGGTATAAGTTGGCAAAAGTGCAAAATCAATATATGTTGGTAAAATATCTCATAGGTAATTTCATGTAAGTTAATAGGTAATCTAGTTCTTTTATTTACTTTATTGTAAAAAAGTACGTAAGTGACAATTTTTGTGATAAATATTGCCTTGATTATATGTGATATCCTGACTTGATTTTCAAAACAAAGAAGAAGATATATAATTATCCTATTCATGTTAGCAAACCTTTATGTTCATAAAATCGTTTTCGTAATTTATAGAAAGAAATCGATAATAATAATAATATTGAAACAAAAAATGAAAAATGTCAACGTATGGCATCAAAAACCTACCAGTGACGTCATCTGTGACATTGACTGACGTCACGCCCGGAACTTGACTGAGGTTTAACCAGACTGCAACCCATATCAAACTTGAACAAAGAGCTGAAATTAAAATCAGTCTAAGGTCTTATTTTGCCTTTGCTTTATTTAGGTGATTATGTGAATCTTAGGGTGAATTCACGTTTGGTTTATAAAACTGCAATCCAGAAACTTTCACACGTCCTTTAAAGTTATTTATGTTTCAGATAAAAAGCTGAACAAACGAATCCTGTGATAATAAATGAGTACATAGTGTTCACACAAAAATGGCATCAAGGATTTTTCGCTTAATGTTTGTAAATTTCTTCCAAGTCTGTGGATTTCCATGTTTTTCATCATCAGAACTAGTCAGAATTCTTTCAAATTTTGCACGTCTTTCAAGATAATAGGAGGAATGCAGTACCAATTTACAAAAGATTCTATTTATTTTTTATTTCCTTTTATGAATTTCTATGACATGACACAATTTGTGTCACCGATTACAGAAAAACAAAAGCTAAATTACAAGAATAGTAGTCACTTTATGGGATAGCATTTTCACGGACCAACTGCGGAAACTACATTCATTATATCCTTTAAATTTTTAGGTGGGGTGGGACGAGGTAATTAATTAATGAAGTCAGAGAATCACGGTTGGTTGTATTAGCGGACCACGCTCACATGTTTACTTGTTTACAATGTTAGCATGCGCAGCAACCGAAGTAAGATAAAGGATATATTTTAACGTCTTACGCGTGTTTTAGGTAGTTATTATTTAATACTTCTTTGGTCACATTCGATTCCTGGTCTTTAATCAAAAGAAAAACACCGATAAAAAATGCTGGCCATTTAAAGAATGTCCGCTTCACCTGGGATCGGCGCTGCCATTCCACAGAACAGGGGTTTCTTTCTACGGCTAGCCCGAGGGCGAAGTCTTTATCTTTCTTATATACCGAAAATGACATTATTAAATTCCTTACATGGTTTGTGTAGCCTATTTAATTATCCCTACTTACACACACTTTCACCCCAAAGAACCATAATGGGCGACCTCAAACTCTCCCACGTAATCATGTAAATTAGATTTAAAGGGACTTACAAACCCTTCCTCTTCCACTTGAGTCTTGTTGTCGAGGGGTAGGACCAATGGATTCAGAATGGAACAATAAGGTTCCTTCGCCAAAACATTTTCAGATTTATACATAATTTGGTGTAATTTTTCAAAATAATTATTCATCGCACATCCTCTCTTGCACCTAAACGAAATATATAAATTGCAGTGAGAAACTACAACATAATTTAAGAAAGGGCTTGGTAAGCCAAGCTGGGAGGGCTTTGTAAAGGGTAACAAGAAGACATGGTCATCAACGTCCCCCGCCAAATAAGTTTTCATTAAAGCTCCCAATATTTTCCTAAATGGGCTGTAACTCTGTAATAAGTACTTGCATTTTCCTCATTTTTGAACTCCATCAAGGTATTGATACTCTAAAGACACACTGCAAATTTTGTTATTCTATCTTAAATAGTTTCTGAGAAACGTTGTCCCCTTTGAGAACTCCCTCGAACAGAGTCCAAAAACATGAAACAAGGGCAATAACTCCGTAAAAAGTAATTTTGCGGTTCTGATTTTCGATTTGACTCCATCAAGGTATAGAGTAAGTTTATTTCAGTAGGAAGGCCATTGGCCCATGTACAATCAATACAATCGAAATACAACATTCAGACAATATGTTTTAAATAATTACAAAAACATTATGAATGAAATAATATAGATATTTTTCTAATATTTAACAGAAATCCTTTTAGATAGTGCATGTTTGATAAATAAAGCTAATTTTATTAATACACTTTTATCTTTACATATCAATACCTTTTTATAGTTGCTGAAGGCTGAAAGACAATTAAAATCAAGCAGGTATAAATTCCTTAAATTTGTATATGCATCACAACCAAATAAAAAATGAAGTTCATCTTCAAATTCATAAAGGCTGCACGTTTTACATATTTTGGATGTTTCAGAAATATCATTACTTCTAACATTACATAAAAGAGATAACTGTTGGATACGTAGAAGACATACATAGCGCCGATACTCCTTTACATGTATATTTGAAATATAGTACTCAACATCCAATAATGACTTAATTGTCTTGTAATAATATAAATGCGTTGAACTATTAATTCTGCTGAAAATATTTGGCCTTGTACAACATTGAAGTCTTACTTTAAAACTATGGACAAACGTATCAATATTACCAATTTCATGACTTAACCAAATCCATGTAATATGTACCATGGGATTGAAAAACTATCGTGGATTTTGTCTATAGTGCAGGTAGTATCTTGTATTTCTCGTAAGAACCTCCCAGAACATGTTATATTGGGAAGTTTTCAAATCAACAACCCTTGACCCGTAAGCAAACACTATAACCGCTACTTTTAAGAACCACATAGAAGTGTAGCCTTTGGTATAAAATGTACTGATTGAGATTCAGATTTTGTATTTTAACAGCATTTTGATATCCAGCTACCCTTGCATGGATTCCTGTTTCAAAACATAAAAATATTCATCGTGGGTTTTTATAGTGTTAACCATTTTTTCTTGTCATAAATTTTGAGGTTCCAAATACAAATCAACCACGTGACTTTTCCATTGTTTGGAATGCATTTTAAATGCGGTTAACTCAGAATTAAAGTAAAGTTAGAGAAATTATAATATAATGTTAAGACAAACTTGATGAACATAAATGCTTGACATTTTTTCAACATTTGTTATGATCAACTATAGAATGATTCAGGTTGTTGATATATTGCGGATTACGATATATAAGGTACAAGAAACACTTGACCTCGGTTATGCCTGGGATTTCACAAACCTTCAGAAAGAAAGTAATGTTGATCGAGCCTCTGTTCTAATTCGCCGAGTTTGTAGGGTTGAATGGGGGATGCCTAATTAGAGGCAATCAAAGTTAGTTGTGCGATCATCGACGCTGTTCCAAAATCATCATTTCGGTTTCTGAATCATGGGAAAGGCATTGTGATATGAACCAGCATAAAATGGATTGTGGTGCATTTTGTCCGCAAGGAGAAACTGTGGGAAACTACGGATTTGGCCTGATTAGAAGAGAGACTCGATGAACATTTTATGACTTGATCTGCCTCTGTTAGGAGATAATGATGTTGCTCCTGTTAAACTTAAGAACATGATTCCAATCAACTTTTGTGTTTCTTTGTTTGTTTCAGTTCAGAATGAAATGTGTCATAAGCTGATCATTTAAGTACACAATACAACTAAGAAATGCTGATAAGAAGAATGTAGGAAAATATGACATATACTAACTTAAAAATTTATCTCTAGATTCTTGAAAAAACCGACGTAATCTCCTTTATTGCTTCAAAGAAACAATGTTAGATATTGTTATGTAAAACATAACATAGTAACTTCACTTTTTTTATTTTGACAGTAGCGATATTTCGTTTTATAGACCTATACCAAAACGTCGCTACTGCCAAAAGAGAGAAGTTGTTCGTCAATGATAATAATATGGATATTTATAAAGCGCCAAATATCTACAGAGAAAGATATACTCAAGGCGCTTTCGAGAATTCCCTTTGTCTTCCTATACCACCAACTTTTAGAATGCCAGTTAATAACATAGTAAATAAATAAAAACGAAAATTCGGGGACAATTTTAAATGAATGTGTATCATAAACGAAAAAAATAATATCAATAAAATAAAATACAAAATCTATAACAAGGAAGAGTTAACAAATTGAAATGAACACTTACCTTTTGACATATTCGGTAAGAATCAGTTGTCACCAAAACTATCCAAGGGTCAAGTTAGAGAACATTCTCTCATACGATTAACCAAACATGTAAACGTTTTCTGTTCCACTGACAGGAATACTTGTCTTCTGAAGGTTTTATAAGAGAAGCCCATTTCTCTACACATGCGCAAAGTCACGTATTGAAACGTAGATACTTTATAACTATATAGGCTATTCGAAGGAAATGGGAGTGGTCACTGCTATTGTGTTGACCGCTCATTTTGGAAAATCTGTTCCATGTATTGAGGACAAAGAGGGAGAGATTTCTTTAATTGCCACAAAACACACAAATGGCGGAAAGATAACCGGAAGTGTCGCCATCTTTGCATCGATGTTATATGACAGTGGTAGCCGTTCAACGGTTGACGCCTAGTTTTGACGTCGTTTGGTCACGCGACGTGACAATTAAACAGATGAAATGGAAACCATTTCCGAGTATTTTTCCTTCTGTTATTTCAAATCAATGAACCATTTCCGAAGAGGCTGGTGCATATGAAGAAAGTGACGTCAACAAATATGTTCTATCTGCTTATTTCCTTTACTTCATGACTGTTATTCCTTTTCTTACAAAGGCATATTTAATGGTTTTAATGACATTTCAGTTATATATGGAAAATACCAATATACCCTCATATATATATAAGGTGAATTGTCCTTGTAAAAATAATATAAGCAACGTTATGTAAAACTGCTATCAAGTTACAAAGGTTTTAGTCTCCTATCACAAAGGTTAAACCAATAGTAGCTCATATTTTGTAATATCATGATTACTGAAATGACTTAAATCTGCTTTGTGAAAGCCAGGGATATCCCAATTTCCACACGTAGGTACCTTTAATCGTGAATTTGTTCATAGGGCATTTGGCTCTTGCAATTCAGTATACGGTAATTCAATCACAGCAAACATCCACATTAAGGACAACTTAGGGTTCCTTCGGCATGTTGAACGAAAACAGTTACCTGATATCGCTTTTATTTCATAAAAATTATTTTGGTATTTGTATATACACCACGTGGTGTGATTATCACTGGTGATATCTAGGTCGTTATCTTGGATAACCAACCCATGGTTTGGTTATCAGATAACCACCATGGGTTGATTATCAGAGAGCAAACATGGACGACAATACATGAACGGTTGCCTCGGTCCGATACGGCAGGTCTTCGGCTTTCGTCTCAGACCTTGCCGTATCGTCCCTCGGAAAAACTTACCCTTGACGTGATATTAAAACACATCTCGAAATGATTGCTCAAAGTTGACGAAAAAAAAAGTTCTTCTATTATTGTCAATTGTTACCCCAAATAATCATTAAATTTTATTGTACAGTGCAATTCACAAAATTGCAAGGAGCACAATTGCAATAGCTAATGATACTTTACGATAAAACCCACCTTAAATTCGTCCTGAGAATATCATAAAACACAGATAAAACATTTTTCGAAGCAGGACACAGCTCTAATTTTCCCACCTCTTTGAACACCATGTGCTTACGATGTTGTGCTGCATCGAGAGTTTGAACATGAAATTGATGAAATGAACAACATCCTCGCAACCTCACGTAAATTTGTTTGTTAAAGACTGATACAGTTCATAGACTTAATGTCGGTTTAATTTAGGAATATCCTGAGATATTAAACAGATTTTCTGTGACGTTTGACAATTTGTTTTGGACATATTTCATTTTAATTCAAGGTTGAGAATGTTTGTATTTTAAGAACTCACTCAACACAGTTAGTTAGCAGAAGTTACTGGTTTAGAATTGTCTGACAACCAAGTCAGGAAACTCTCACGTGAAATGCGTGTTTCGTGAGTATGCAAACGATAATGAAGAAATATTAAGGAATGGAGTTCACTCAACGATTAAATCACTACACCAACTTTTAAAACTTTTTTCATTTGATTAACACTAAAACTTATTATGAAAGGAAACAACTTTCAACAATTGCCATGTGGTGTATATGAAATAATGACTTTGACTTCATGAATATCTGTGATAACCAACTCGCTGATCGCTCGATGGTTATCACAGATATTCACTCAGTCAGAGGTCATTATTTCAACCGTAATAGTTACCGACTGGGACGAGGTGTTCAAGTTAGATAAACCCTCGCGCACGTGAATCATGAACGGCCGAGGTGTTCATGAATCACGTGCGCGAGGGTTCGTCTAACTTGAACACGTGTTCATGATTCACGTGCACGAGGGAACACCTCGGTCTCAGTCGGTAACTATTTTATACACTAGCTCAACGCTATATTAATTCATTTTAAATATCACATCAGTTTGATAATGTTTAAATGCATATCTTTATTATAAATAATGAGATGGTGAAACATTGACTCTATTTGGAGAAACAATGTCCATTTCAAGTAGCTGACATTGGCATGAGCCTCTCGTGCTGTACGTGCAATCCGTGCAAGCTACCACAATAAATTAATATGAAAACAAATAACAAAACACTTAATTTAACATAAATATAAATATCTGGTAACAATGATTTTTAAATGAATTATCAAATATATATATATAATCATTCACGGGGATGTTTATTCTCAGGAACAATTTGAAATTTAATCATGAGGTCAGGGAAAAAATCCTGTGTTTTCAACCGGCCTCCGTAGTCTAATGGATAGGTCACTGGCTTGAAGTCTTGAAATGAAGAGGTCACACGTTCGAACCCATGCTTTGAGTGCAAAGTTTGTAAATATCTTATATTGGTAAATTGCAATTTTAGTGAGTGTCTCTGATTTGCAAAGCAAACTTTGGATTTGAAAATATTTTTAGAAATCAATTTATCATCCTTTCACTTTCAGGTGTTCATGGGAAGCCCGGGTGTTCACCATGAACACCTCGGCACGTGCATTTCAATATTGCATACAATATGAGTTGGTATGAAAAATGAATACTCGAACAAAACAAAGGAGCTAGTGTGTAATTCATAATACACCACGTGTCGTGGTTATAAACGGTGGTTTCTAAGTCGTGATCCTGGATACCTATAACAATGGTTCGGTTTTCATATAACTACCCTGGTTTGGTTATCAGTGATACACAATGGACGACAAAACTGCCTCAGATCTTGTCGTATCCTCCCTTGACGTGATTTCCTACACATCTCGAAATGAGTGCTCATAGTAAACGCAAAAAGGTTTACATTTTGTCAATTTTCACATAAGAAAAACCCAAATTTCACAGTCCAATTCATGATATTGAATCGGCCGCCATTTGAAAGAGCAAATGATCGAATATACTTTATAATGCAACCTGAAAACTTGTCCTGAGAAAACCTTGAAACGCAGATTGTTTGAAGCAGGATACAGTTCCAATTTTCCCACCTCCTTGAAATCATGTGCTTTCGATGTTGTGCTACGCCGATACTTTGCAACATGACATTCATGAATTCCGTGCACCTCATGGTGAAATGAACAACATTCACGCAGCTTCACGTAAATAGCTTGATACACACATATACATTTTTTTGAATATTGGCTTAATTCATGAACATCAAACATTCTTTGCATCCTAAAGATTTTCTGTGACCTTTTGACAAATTATTTCAGGCATATTCAGTTAATCTTCTGTTCAAGATTTCGAATGCAAGTTTTTAGAACTCATTCAAAACAATTGGTTTCATGCTAACACTTGTCTGTTTGACAACCAAATCAGAGCACGCTCAATCTGCACGTAAAAAACGTGTTTTATGAGTACGCAAACGAATGTTAAGGAGCGGAGTTAACTCAACGTTACAACAACCTTTTGAACCTTTCTACGAAAGACCATTTGTACCACATTTGGAAATTTGTTTTTTTGTCTTTTAAAACTCGTTATTACGAGAAAAATCTCGTAATTACGAGAAATTAACTCGTAATTACGAGAAATTAACTCGTAAATACGAGATTATAAGACCATATCTTGTCTTTTAAAACTCATAATTACGAGTTTATATAAGATAGAATACAAGTTACAAATGTAGTCTTTCAAAACTCGTAATTACGAGTTTTTTCTCGTAATAACGAGAATATTCTCGTAATAACGAGTATTTTTCTCGTAATTACGAGTTTTTAAATACAATATACAAATTACAGATATGGTCTTATAATCTCGTAATTACGAGTTAATTTCTTGTAATTACGAGATTTTTAAAGACAAAAAACAAATTTCAAATGTGGTACCAATGGTCTTTCGTACCTTTCTTTATGATTAATACGACATATTTTTTTCAAATGGAAATAACAATCAACCATTCCCAAGTTGTGTATGCGAAATAAAATCTTAACTTTGTGAATATATGTGATAACCTTCCCGCTGATCGCTCGATGCTAATCGTAGATATTTATTCAGAGGTCATTCAACCTTATAAACTTTTAATCGTAGATATTTATTCAGAGGTCATTCAACCTTATAAACTTTTAGAGAAGTTCCCCTTTTGCTCTTTTATGTCCATATGCCATATTTCCTCTAATAGGCACCGGGTCAAAAATAAGCGCCGGGTCTAAACCATTTCAACAAAGCTCCCTCAGTTGACTTTGCTCATTATTATGAAGCGATTGGGCCCGTTTAATTTTCTTTCAAAATAACAAACGCCGGATTTCCAATCCAAGGTGAAAAGAGGAAATACGGTATATCATCCTTCTGACTCACACGACAAGGTTATAATTCGAGTTATGTTCCTAGGATGGAGGTTAATATAAACATACGAGCACTGCACGGCAGGATACTATGACGATATATCCATCTTCAAATAATATTTTCAAATGATATATTTAATGATTTTATGTAAAGTTAAAGTGTCAACTGACTGTTACATGTGAAAAATATCACAAAACCAATTTTACCATTTGCAAATGTTTTTGGCGACATACATGTACCGTCTCAAACCACTATATTAATAAACACCAGAACGCTGAACCCAACGCTCTGACCACAGAGCCATTGTGACAGTGCTGATAGATCAATTGTGTTAGGTCCTCTTCAACAAAAGTGGTTTGATATTTTAAGGTTGCTTCTGTTATTTCCTATATCTTTACATTATCGGTTATATTAAAGTAAATATAACTAGTTGGCAGTTATGAATTGTAAAATATATGATCCGTCAGCATTATTAAGAATAAAGAATGTTTGTCCTTGTCATTTGCTCGTGGGCCTATGGGTCTTGGGCAAAATCCTGTGCGAGGATCATCACTGTCGTGTACCCGGTATGGAGGGGACTTTTCAAAATGGTGGACGGGACAGGTCAACAGAGGTAGGTGTCTGCTTTCATTGCTCCCTTCTCCTAATCATTGAGGTTAAGGTGGTCACCTTTAACTGTGATAATCAGGAATAGAATTTTGAATACATTCCTTATGAGTTTTGGTTCACAAACTGCAAGAAATTTGCGTATTTTAGATGTCAAGTTGATGTTTATCTCACTTTCATTTTCGAAGCGGAGAGGAGACTTTTAAATGCCTTTTTTCATGCCCTTTACGACTTTGAATCTCATACATATTGTCGCGCATATCAGTGTTTGGTTATAATAAAGATTTCTGTGCAACTTGACCTGATTTGGTTCAGAAACTACGAAGTTATTGACAAAATAACAAATCAACATGGCAGCGGAGTGGACTTGCCGAATAATCAGCGGAGCGGACCCACAAGGTCGGGTAGGGAGAGGACATTTTTGGATATGGAGGGGACACATTTGGATATGGAGGGGACATCACTTTCAAATTGTACTGTAGTTGAGACAATACCCATGGTAATACACAAACTCCTTTGTAAAGTTAGCCAAATTAAACCCACAGAAGACTTAATCTAGTTTAATAAGAATTATCATCAACCTTTTCATTTACAAATGATTGAAACAGAGGTTTCTCTTTTCTTTTGCAGAACTTATCTGGAGAACGTTTCCGTTGCTGCCGTTGTCAAATCACTGCAACCAAAAACTCATAAGGAATGTAATCAAAATTCTATTCCTGATTACCACAGTTAAAGGTGACCACCTAAACCTCAACGATTAGGAGAAGGGAGCAATGAAAGCAGACACCTACCTCTGTTGACTACGTTATAATACGTTATCGTAGAACATATTGTGAAGAAGATGGCAAAAACAACTACATGGCGGTTATTTCGTGTTGACACCGCTTTATCAATTTAGGTGGTGAAATGTATTCGGGTTGCTTTACAGAACAGGGAACGTTCGTTATATAAATCAGTAAAAAAATCTGAGATCACCCGATTTACCCAAAACAGACATCCAACTGTCCCTTTAAGTCCAAATGAACTATTGCAGACAATCTGATGACAGAACACGGAAGTTGATATGTTCAAAAAAACAATGCCTTTGAATGTCGTGTAAAAGAATTCGTAAAGGTATAGAATTACAGGACATTGAATGTTTTGTTCTCAATCAAGAGACACAGATAAAACTCCTACATTCCTAGTTCAGACATTCTCAACAATCGTCATTGCAAGCAGACTTTTGTTTTGTTTATGTTTATGACTGAACAAACTATCCCATTACTGATTACTGGTCTACTGTACAGGATTGATACTGCATATACGAACACGTCCTCACACAAACAGGGGGCGAGATAGCCCAGTGGTTAGCGCGTTCGGCTTTGGATCAAGGGGTCCGTGGTTCTAATCCCGCCAGACGCACCGCAACTTTATCTGCATTAGAGAACTGTTCTACACGCACTAAGGTTTGGGTGCAACACTGAATTTCAGTGCAGTACCAGCCATGGTTCGCTAGTTCCAGCCGATGCTCACAGGGTTCAACGCAATACATAGCCACAATTGTGTTGCGGGCTTTGTCTGTGCAATAATACTAGCAGCTGCAATATATGTGAAATACTGGTACTCTTGAAAGCGGCGATAAACCCCAGATCACCTCACACAAACATACATCCTCGATTATCCAGCGCTTTCGTTCCGATAAATCTACACTACAATCCCTGGAAAACTTTACAAGGTTTTACCTCAAACCAAAGACCACCCTTTGCATCCAAGTTTATCCAATCAGAAACGAAACGCAGACACTACTTGCGTAAACAACTCGACTAATCAAGTAAGCGTTTTGCTGAGTCATTGCAAAGGGAGAAAATTTGGTTCGAAGTAAAACCTCATAAAGTTTTCCAGGGCTTGTAGTGTAGAATTATCGGAACGAAAGCGCTGGATAATCGAGGATGACAAACATAAAGCAATTGCTTAACTTTCGATACCAATACCCAGAGACTTCATTGATTTCCTTTGAAGACAAAAAGATATCCTCACATTTCCTTTCCCCAACTACATGAACCATTAGTCCGATAGCATTAAAATTTAAAGGTCTTTAATCCATTACCCAAGTTTAAGGTTTTGAATGAACAACAACTCTTCATTAGAGGAATAAATTGCTTCTAAACTGAACTTTAATAACAACAACAAAAATAGAGATATTGGCTCTGTAGCTCATCAGGATTCATGTTCAATTTTGCTTAAGGCTGTGGTCAATGTGGTTCCTCCCTTTGTAGGGGTCACAGGGTCATGAAATGTGCATTTTAGAAAGTGACCAACCCTTATTTGAGTAAGAAGGTTACCAAATATTTAATTGATTATTTTGGGTATAGGATCCAAAGTTTCACCAAGAAGACATAGGGTCACCAAAACTGTAAATTATAATCAATTGTCAAGGAGTCTTTACACAAAGTTTCAGCTTTCTAGGCTTATGGTTCCGAAAAGGTAGATGAAAATAGGTTTGATTGATGTTGCCCCTGTGGCCCTTTTATTGGTCATATAGTCACCAAAGCTGTAAACATAATCAATAGTCAAGGAGTTGGTACACAAAATTGCAGCTTTTTAGGCCTTATGCTTCTGGAGAAGAAGATGAAAATAAGTTGTAAGGATGTGGCCCCTGTGGCCCTTATTAGGGGCCACATGGTCACCAGGGCTATATATAATACTCCTTACTAGTCAAGGAGTCAGTATGCAAAGTTTCATCTTTCTAGGCCTTTTTCTTCTGGAGAAGAAGATTAATATAAGTTTTACAGGATATAGTCCCTGTGGACCTCGTCAGGGGTCACAGAGACACCAAAGCTGTAAATCATAATCCTCACTAGTCAAGGAGTCTGTACACAAAGTTTCAGATTTCTAGGCCTTGTAATTCTGGGGAAGAAGATGAAAACGTCTCTAGGGTGTGGCCTATGTTGCCCTTAATAGGGGTCAAAGGGCCATCAAAGCTTTAAATTATAATCCTCACTAGTCAAGGAATCTGTACACAAAGTTTCAACTCTCAAGCTTCTGGAGAAGAAGATGAAAATAGGTTTGATGGGCATGGCCTTTAGTAGGGGCCACAGGGCCACAGGGCAACCAAAGCTATAAATTATAATCTTCCCTTGTCAAGGAGTCTGTGCACAAAATTTCAACACTCTAGGCCTTATGCTTCTGGAGAAGAAGTCCAAAATGTGCAGAGGGACAAACAGACGGACTGATGGACACCATGCCATGACATAAATCAATCAGGCCTTTTAGGCTTGATGAGCTAAAATCAATAACAATAATTAAATGCATAGATACAAACAGTATTTATCAATAAACTGTGTATAAAATAAATGCGTAATATATTCAAATAGAAGATTTTTCTTCCTCGATTTCAAGAACACATGAAATACTGATGAAATAACATTTCTTAACTGCGTAATCAATTCATTTAAAACATAAACTGGTAACATTTCCGATTATTCTTACAATCACTTTTGAGGCAGCTTTCATAATTGGCCATACAAAGAGGAAATTCTTGAAGGGAAATCACAAAGTACCTTTCAACAATTCAGTCATTCCATTTTAATTTTTTTTATTTTATCATAATTTATTTTTCAACATATTTTCAAACTGATCAATTTAGTTTTGCTTACAATTGTCTCAATAGAAATATCAATAACTTTTTTTGTTTTGTATTGATTGAGCAACTTATCAAAACATTAACATTATCAATATGAAGCAACAAAAAAGAAAAAAGACAAAGGGAAACAATATCACCAAAGAGTAGTAAGATAAACCACCAAATTTGAACACTATGTGAAAATTAATATTAGAATATCAAAATGTCAATAAAGATAAGAAAAGAAGGAATGATGGGTGAAAAAAAGTAAAAAGAATATACATATCTTACATGAATGAGATTAAATCTTCATTGTCATGACGAACATATACACAATAAACAATTTTTAATGATAAACAGAAAAAAAAGTTTCCATCACAATAACTGGCAATAAATCAAATTGGAAAACATTATTAAAAAAATGAAATAAACTCAAAATCAAAATACTGTATCCATAACAATATGAAAGGATTTTATAACATTTAACAAAAAAAATGTAACTATAGAAAGTAGGTATTTTATATGAATACAGCTGCATACTTTAAGTTTGTTCACTTGCTAATGTATCTTAATGCAAATATCATATAATTTGGGTTTCCTTTAAAGGGGCAGTAGCACGTTTTTAGGGGGAATATAAGGTGATGTCAGGTAAGTAAAAATGAATGGTTCCAATTGAAAGAAAATGTATTTAAACTAAATGGAGCAGAAATAATTCAAGTACATAACGTAAAGTTTAGCAATGCGATCCTTTTTTCTCGCACAAAATGAATAAAAGGTGTTCACACAAAAATGGCCGCCAATGGATTTTCTGTGAATCCTTATAATTTGTTCTCGGACTATGGATGATTGGCTTGTGTAATGAGATTTTTAACACTATCAAAGAAATACATTTAGCATTAACATTCAATTATTAGGGAAAAATTGAAAATATAAAATTTGAAAAAAACGTGCTACTGCCCCTTTAAACATCAACTAAATGGTCCAAGCAAAACTGACACTATTTGTTCATGTTTAAAATAACAATTTTGGGATCGCCTGGTTCCTGGTGCAAGGTTTAGTATTCTGGCATGGTTAAATAGACGGATGAGGTCATATTTTTGGAATTCTGATTTTCATAAAAATTTGCACAATTACCTTAACTTAGTGCAAAGGAACAAATATGACTTAGACCTAAAACTGTTGATCAATAATGAAGGATTTTGTTACGGAAAATAAAAGAAAAAAGTTTTCAAATTTTTTACCCCTTGTCACTTCAATGATCTGTAAAAGATGTTACGGATAACTGTTGGGTATGACATACAAATATGTAAACAGCTAACGCAAAATAAATCGTAAGCTACAATGTGAAATGTCAACATTATCTGTATCGTTTTCACAATGCTAAGTAACATCAAAGACATTCAAAATTACATGAGAACTAGAAGAAGCAGGTAAGTGAACAAAAGGTACGCAGCTGTATATGACAAATGCTGATCTGCTTTATATCTGGTTGATATGACATGTGCGGTAGCACGTTTTTTGATAATTTAATATTTGAAATTTTTCATTGATAATTGTACGTTAATGCTTAATGTATCATTTTGATAGTATCAAAAATCTCACAACACAAACCAATTATCCATAGTAAGAGGACAAAGTATGAAGATTCACCTAAAATTTATGAGCGGCCATTTTGTGTGAACACCTTTTATTCATTTTGTGTAAGAAAAAAGAATCGCATGGCTAAATATTACATTACATATTTGGATTATCACTGCTCCATTTACTTTAAATGCATTGTCTTTCTACTGAAACCATTAATTTTCATTTTCTTGAATCACCTCATATTCCCCCTAAAAACGTGCTACTGCCCCTTTAAATCAAAGAAAATATTTTGATTTTCAATTGATTTAGATATATGATTGAGGCATGGGCCCATGCATTGAGGTACGGTTGAGATGACTAGGCCAGAAACTTGGTGGAATGTTACATGAAGTTGGAATAGTTTTAGTGATTCACTCATCACTGTTAGAATGGTATGAGGTAATTTTTGATAAAACATGGTTGTAATGGATGAACTGCCTTTTGATTTAACTTAGAATTTGGAATAGATATCGTCAGATATATTTGATTAAATAATGGTAAAAGTGATATGATTGGCAATATGAGTGATAAAAATAATAAATAGTGATAATAATGATAATGTTAATATTTATGTAACGCTTTTCCAAGGCATTCATATTAGCCCAAAATGCAGCTAGCAATTTGGAATATAACATTCTTAAAACTAGGATTATATGCATGTGATGCACTGTGATGTCCCCCGTTTCAATCAGAAAATGACCCTTCATATCCACTAATTTCATATTGTATACAAATGTAAAAGAGGACAACCCCTAAAAGCACCATTCACATCATGCTGTTCCATATATCATTTCAAAGAGCTAGGAATTACAGCTTTGGAGTTCTTAGTCAGAAACCAAATTTTAAGCATTTCAGTTGTTGTTCTCTTTTTGTTTTATAGCCAAAATAATTATAGACTTATGAAGTCTGTCAATACCTATTTTATAGACCTGAGGAAAACAAAATCAACTTTGGACTGTGTCCTCGGTCAATATTGTTTTCCTCAGGTCTTTAAAAACAAATATTGACTAAATTCACAAGTCTACAATTGTATAATAAATGATAAATATAACAAACCAAAAAAACATACAAACATACAACCATTTCCATATTGTCAATGGACATTACTAGAAATATTTGTAATACTAGTCAAACAAACTCTATGATTATGATTATACGATATCATGATATCTTCTTACTGATGTTTTGAGTTTTATTGTACAAATTTGGAGAAGACTAGGATTTGCCCAAGGGTGTCACAAGTACAACTACTGAAATAGTAACTTAGGATCAAGTGTTCTACCTGCGTCAACAAATCAATCTCTTTAATGACTTGATTTAGAAGGTAAAAAGGTTGGACATTGTAATATTTATCACATAAATAACTCTCAGCATTGACTGCATTGATGTTTATCATTTTGGGTAGGGATTTATGAAATAATTGAAATATCGAATGAAAGACATTTAATTGAACCTGTTTGAAGAAAGATGACTCTAGGAACACACTATAAGGCATTAAAGGCACCAAAAATTAAAAACAAGTAAAATGCTTATCTCATAAACATATATGAAATTAAGTGTGAAATTATCATGTTAAAATTATATATAATTGTAAACAGGAAGGTCCTCCTGAATTTCTTTTTAACAAAAAATACCCCGCTCGAATGGTCCCTTTTAATGAGCAAATATAAAGACATTTAGCACCTGTCATGTTAGCATAGAAATAACAAGAAAACAACATCTTTTCTTGTGACGACAGACATTGGTGATGTCATGAGTAACCAAGGGGCAGTAGCACGTTTTTTTTAAATTCTATATTTAAATTTTTCACTGATAATTGTTTGATAATACTAAAATGTATTATTTTGAAAATCTTGTTACCCAAACCAATAATCCATAGTCAAAAAACAAATTATAAATATTCACATAAAGAACAAGGGCGGACATTTTTCTGTGAACACCTTTAATTCATTTTGTGTAAGAAAAATGAACTTGGCTGAACTTTACATTATTTATTTGTTTTTTACAGCTTCATTTAGTTTAAATAAATTGTCTTTCAATTGGAACCAATTATTTTCATTTTCCTGACATCGCAGTATATTCCCCCTAAAAACATGCTACTGCCCCTTTAACAAAGTAAAATATACCTGAGGCACATAACATAGTTTTGACCAATGGTAAATGAAAATGCTGTGCAAGGTGAGATAAATGCTTATGTGCTTACTTGTCTCTTTCCCAACATTGGTGAAAAATCGTTAATTTACATAGACACATCTCTTATTGGACCAGGTCAGCTTTTTGGAGAATATTTTGTCCAATGTCTGCCAGCATACCAGATGATCCTAACAAAGTCTCCCTATCCTTATATTCATATGGATTTGGAAAGGTTGTATGTACACCATTTGTTTCAGTCCTCCAATCAAATTCATCCCCTTGCATGCTTGAAAGTTCTCGTTTATAACCTTCAACCCAAACTGGATGAGAAACCAGATCAAAAGAAATAACTTGCAAATGGCGATCGATTAAAAGTGTTTCTGGATGTTGCTCATACACTTTGTATGGCATGAGAACTGCATTGTAACCCCAGTCAAAGTCAAGATGATGTCGAAATGTTTCCATCATGTACCTCGTAAACGCTGCTCCTTTCACACTGCCAATAATCCCCATATTAAAAGTGTCTGGGAACTTCCCGCTCAGCGGCCAGTCAACACAAGCAATGACATCATGACTCCTTTGAAAGTTTGAAAGTTCTTTCGTCCAATAGAAGTCCCAATCTAAGTATATTCCTCCATGGCGATTGAGGATGTCAAATCTTAAATAGTCACTAGCATGCGCTGGTTCGTTTATCTTGTTTCCATAAACTGTCTTGGGGTAGTCTCTCATTATAAACTTCACTTTCCCAGTTTTTTTTGCATCATCCCAATATTGTCCATTCGGTTCGACATCACCATGAACATAAACTGTCTCAGCTTTTTGAATGAACACTGATCCCAATAAACTCAAGTAAGCATAATAGCCGAATGGTCGCTTGCCCAACCAGACGTAATGCACAATATTTGGAATAAGCTCACTGTTTTGGGCTGGCTTAAGAACTTTAGTTTTTCCATAGGCTAATGATCTTGCAAGTTCTCCAAAAGGCGATTCAAGGGTGAAAATTTGGTAAGGGAAGAGTTCATCTTGCGAAAAAAGACAAGGGTCAGTTGATTGAAATTTCTCATATGAACTACATCGGATGGTTGAAGAAGACAATTTGGATGCTATCGATGGTCCTGATGGATCAAGAATTCCTCTAGATTGAAATAACAATCCTCTTGATGAGAACTCACTGGAATATGGCACAGAACCAGAAAGGGGTTTGTCCAGGTAGTCCAATGAATGTTGTGAAAGTATGACATCAAGGCCAATAAATATTCCCCCATATTCATTTAACATCTTGGAAATTGATCCACTGGCAACATCATGGTCATCACTGCATGCTAAGTTATCTTCCAATGGAATTGGGAAGAAGTTTGGCAGATCCCGAAGAAGATCGCCATAAAACTGATAATATCCAAACTTATCCATTTCTGGTAAAGTTACATAGTGGAAAATAATTTCGGTTGGTTTGAGGAGTTTATAGGCACCTAAAACACTGAGGTAATTTTGGAATTGAAAGTTGTCCTTTCTGCACCAAACATAGTTGACAATTGGTGGAACTGCACAGCTTAGAGTGTCCTTGACTACTGATTTAGGGTCAAGGTCATCCATTGATGATAAGTGATCTGGAATTACTTTGATGAAGCCATGTTTCAAATGTTTGGGGTCATAGGGATCCGTCTGATTGGCAGTGAAGTAACAAATGAGTACAACCAATATCGATGTAAGAAATACCATCAATGGTTTAGAATGAAATTGGATATATGTTGAGTGTATACATTTCTTCATCACGGTCATTTTCGAGTACAAAATCACTTCCCAGATCTGATCTGAAAAAAACGTATAAAAATAAAGATTACAGTTTTATATAATGCCACCTTTGCTATTATTTGTATATCAATATATCACAATGATTTTAGAAAATAATCAGGTATGACAAAAAACAGCCATTTGACCCTCTAGCTCATCTAGCCTCGACACATTCATCTCACAAATTAAATATTTTTCAAACAAAATCCTGTGATAAACATCATGCTTCATCAGCATATTTGTCTCCTGTAGAGCTTCAACACCTACCTTGATATGCATTGGAAAAATTTGCATTGTATGCCTAACGTTGGTTACTCAATGCTATTCATAACCTGTATATTTTCAGCAAAACTATTTTGAACTCATATGTAGCGATGCCTCTCATGGAAATCTTCTAGAGTGCTCCTTACGAGCTTAGTAGAGGTAGGGCTTCCACGGGTTCAAAACATTGGACTCGAGTGCTCGAGGGGCCAGACTCGACTTGGACCCGAGTACCCGACATTTTATCCTTACCCAAGGATTTTTGGATTTTATAGCTCTTCGGTCTTTGCCTTACCTAAAGAACCTTGAATTTTTGTATGGCCTAGATATTTGAACATATAATTCGGCTTTTAAATGGTCATATCTAGAATAATTTTGACATCATTGACTTGAAATGGTAATGTTGATCATCTTTCTTCACACAATACAGACAAACATAGTAATATAACTTAAATAATTAACAGTGTTTTCAATTTTCAAGTCTTCGAGTCCCAAAAAATGGACTTAAACCAGTCTCGGGCCTGAGTACCCGTGAAAGCCCTAGTAGCAGGCATGGCAGCACAAGATATATATATATATACATGTAATAACACTCTTATTGGTCAACTTGAATCGGATTGTGATGAATTCCCATTTTGGTGGTGCGGCTCTTGCTGAATGCACACTATCTTATTGGCTGGCTATATATAGCGATACGAGGCTTTTGACCCAGTAGGTATCAAGGTATGTGTTGGAGCCAATTGGGGATATATAGGCTGATGTAGATTGATGGTGATATATATACGTGGTAAGAGCTCCTCTTTTACCTTGATTAATGATTTTCCTTAACTAGCTATAGGTCATATATGCACAATAAATAACCACTATACCAGGTAATGGAATAATTCTAAATCAAGCGAAGCATCATTCTCCCCCGAAGGGGCAGCTCAGTTCGAGCAAACCTCTGTTCTAATCAGGCAAGATCACAAGGCAGAGTGCCCTAGTCGCAACTCAAGATATCAACTTATTTGCAGCCAATGTAAACACGCCATGGATACCTTTGACGGGGAGCAATTGTAATGGTAATAGAGTGACCTTGAAAATATTATGCTTTGTTTATTTTCATTAACAGTGTGAAGGGGGGAATATGTGAAAAATCTGATTTGGCTTTGTCTTTTTTATGACATAGTAACTGTTTTATAATTGTGTAGCTTGTTATTAGTTTTATGATAAATTTTACTAGTTAACTTAAGAAATAGTGGGAGAATATAAAAAGTGATGTTTTGTTTTGTTAATTGATAGCTATGCCAGTGCATAAAACATAGCCCGTCCGTCAGTCCTTGACTGGCTACTTTTTGCCAGGACTGGTTACTTTTTGGTCAGGACTGGTAACTTTTTAAAACAAAACTTTATTTTCCCCTAAGGAATTGACCAATTATTTCAGGACAGGCTAGTTTTCCAAGCATACGGAATGGCTGACGCTTTGCAAATGACCAAATTTGTAACAGCGCTGCTGATTGCAAAACTAACTTGGATTGCATTTAATCAGATTTCTATCTTTCTACACAGGATGTATTTGGCTTATTAGAACAGAGGCTTGCTGGGGTATGACTGAGCTACCCATCATAAGTATCATTGCATTTCATGGATCATCTTTATTTACATTTCTGTGCTGCTATAGTGCCCCTACAGGCTAGAGAGCCAGCACAGAAAACTCAAGGGTCAGCAGCAAGGCAGAAAACTGACAGTTTGGAAACTGGCGTTTTAGGCTTTGCATAGGAAGATGATACATGGAATGCAATGATACTTAGTTGTAAACTGGTCTCTGCTTGGTTAATATAATCAGCTAAATTCCTTTTGATGGTTAACCAATGGAAATTAGTGTCTGTTATCTGCTTACAAGGATATCCCTATTGAGCATGCATAGCATAACCAACTGAATAGAATAAGTTTTATTGCGTTAATTCTTCCAGCATATCATTAAGATTTTGTAAATCTGACCCATGCATTCAAGATACACATGAAGCATATTTTTTTAGAGATGAATAACATTTTGAACCAATATCAAATGGACAAGAAGAGACAAGAACATGGGAATAATAATTCACTTGCAAAATTGAAATTTTTAATCATAATCTGACATTATCATGAGAAATAACCAATTATTGATAATTGTACACAAAATATTTGTAGATGTTCTGTAACCAACTTACCCATGAAAATAATAAACTAGATATCAATAATACATAAAGAAACTGGACATGAACATCTGATCATTTGAAGTTATGATGTTTAATTTTCTTGTAAATCACTAAATTTATGCCCTTTAAACGTTTGAAATACAAACGAAGAGTTAATTGTAAAGAAAATATTTATAACAAAAATGTTTGTATTGCAATATTTTACCGTGTCAATAACTATAACGACTGCAATGAAACATCATATCACCTGGTTTGAAGGTCCGATCCTAGAATGTGAACTCTAATATGGAATGTTTGAGCATTTCAAGCATGTGAATGCGGAAGTAAATGAGTCAATTAGAGTAGCCTCCCCTTGTGCAACCGGTGTTCAATCAAATAGTACCCATTCATAAGATGTTCTGATTAGGTTGCAAAAGTTGCTAATCTTTTTGTCTCCTTCTCATCATGTCGGGAAGAAAGGATAAAAACTTTACTTTTTATCTCCTAATGGGCCAGACAAAATGTTTATGATTAATTCCTTTGGAAGAAAGCCCTTTACAATCTTGGAGATATTGACTCTTTTATTAGGAAGAACGTGATGATTTTATACACCGTGTAACTATCAACACAAGAAGGAAGGTGTTTTGAAACAGAACAAAGTGTTTAAAGAAAGACATAAATCATGTCCGATGAAATGAATAATTCATAACTCGAATCATAAACTTAAACTTGATTGTCATATCACGGATCTGCGAAAAATATCAATGGTATTCCCCTGTCTAAATTTAGAAAAGTGTTGAAATGTTTAGCTGACGAAATTGTGTTTAGTAGTATTTCATTGTAAGCGCTTCACAAAAGAATAGTAAACCAAGACAGTTCAAGCCTTTGGAACCATTTGTCTATGGTGAGCATATGACAAGGATCAGTTGGGTCTGTTCTGAAATTTTTCAGTAACCACAAAATATATCCTACTCCAAACATGAATTTAGGAAGGACACTGGTCTCCAAGTCTTTGAGACAGGTGATTCCTAAAGTTGGGGGGAAATCACAAGGGGGCGTGGCACTTTCTCAGGTGTGCCGATTCCAAACATCACCAAGGAGACAAATTCCACCAATAGTATGGATGCTTGTGAAGCCTGTTATGAAAATTACTGCTGCACTAACAGGAAGGTAATTATATATAAAGTTTTTTAAGAGACACATAGTATGTTGATAGGATCACATATATGTCAAATTTTGAAATCAATGTTATTAAATCGGGAACCACTAACTGTTACTGAAAATAACAAGTTAAAGGTCAATCAGTACAGTAGAGCGAAAATACGGCCATTCAAAGTCGGGATTTTGATCGAAAACCGGACAATGTGGCTCGAATGGCGCGCGCAAATTCGCCAAACGTAATTTTGTAACCTTGTCATAAGCTGACAGGAAGATATATTCGATTTGATAGTGTTTATTAGGTATTGTAACTAATAGGTAGATTACTTGGATGCATAATTTTGAATATGAAATGTATTTGAGATGTTTTCTTTATTTTTTCATAAAATCAAGCATTTTAGAGATATTATGCATAAATGGATATATTTGCAAGTCCAGTGATGAGATATGAACTTCAATCAGCATATTAGATAGTTTGTAGCTTATCAAAACCAAATAAAATTTTAAGAAAGATACTCTGTGTCTCTTTAATGTTATAAGGCCTTTTATAACCTTCAATTTCATATTTTTACCTTATTGAAAAGTTATTGAAACATGTTGACCATGTTACCATGTTTTGGTAATGTTCATTATGATAATATGTCATGTTTTATCGTATAAACTGATAACATTCATTCAAGCCTATTTTTTGCCCAAAATGATTATACTCTTTAACATATATTTTTATGTACATATTTAAAATCATACACAGATATACCGGATGGTTCTCTTGATCTTTCTGCTGAGCGAACAGGAGCAGGAATATTTTTTCATCACACTGGTGAAGAAACCATTATTCCGCTTCCTCCCAGCTCCATCTTGGAAGCAGAGCTAGTCGCCATTGAAAGAGCTCTTCAAGTTATATCAACAGCAGATGATTTGGATGCCAAATATGTTATCCTCACTGACTCAAAGTCATCACTGCAGACCCTTTAATCCTACAAACCAACTGAGTACTTCCACCTCTGCAGCAGGATTAATCAACTGCTGTCGGCAAACAAAGAAATGGTCACCCTTCAATGGATTCCTAGTCATGTCGGCACATCAGGGAACGATAAGGCAGATGTATTGGCCAAAATGGCGGCAAGCTGTGGACCGGTCAACAAACAAGTAGCAACAATTCCCTCATTAATGGGTGCAGTGAAATCATCCACCGAACAATTATGGGTAGACAAGTGGAACAATGGGTCAACAGGACGACAATATCATCAAATCCAGACCAAACCAAGCAATGTTCGGTATGCAAACGTAAACCGGAGAGATCAAGTCCTCCTCAGTCGGATAAAGTTGCATCACTATCCGTGCCAAAGCTTTCTACACAAATTCAATCTAGCCACCAATGCAACTTGCCTACTGTGTGATTCTGGGGAGGAAACAATCCTCCATATCATCTTTGACTGCCAAGCTCTTCAACATGCAAGGGCGTTTGACACAAGTGCCACCTTGACTGAACTGCTCACAAATCAGAACAATTCATGGAATAGCATTATGAATCTATTCCGAGAGAGGGAAAAGAGGATACGTGCCAGAGCTAACTAGCTGATGCACGATCTAACTCAATAATAATATTTAAAATCATATTTACATGTGATAGTGAGAATGATTTCATAAATAAACAATTTTATTTTGTTTTTAAGTTTGTCCCTGCTGCAGGCTGCATAATTCAGCCACGACATTAATTACGACATAGTTGATATTTTCTGAATTTTAAATAAAAAAGGCTTACGATATTCTTGATGGAAAAATTATCAGAAACAGTTTTCGGTCATCAAGAAGTGATGAATTCAAAATCTTGAAAGTATCTTATACCACAACCCCATATCCACAGGTGCACGTTTTTCATACTTACAGCAACTTTACCTATCTTGTTCAAAGTGGCAATCCTTGTTACAAAGTGCTTGAAGGCTAAAGATTTATAGAATATAGAATATGTGCCTAGTATTTGAAAAATCAATACCAAAATCACCATTTGATGCAAAGTGATTTTTTACAGGGGAGTTCGCAAATGGTGGCAGAAACTACCAAGTGAGCAAAAACAAACTGTATGGACGCGTATGAAACAGAACTGGCCCGTGTTTGGGTTGATGGGAGCGGGTACAGGGGTGTGGTGCTTGTATTATTACGAGTCTCACAAAGTCCCTGCGCCAGTGACCGGGAGGAAGAGGTTTATCGTTGTCACTCACGAACAGCTCATGAAGATAGCAGAGGCGGAAGCTCAAGTGGTGAGAATTTTTTATGGACTATTTTCTTTTTTTATTGATAGTGAATTATGAATAATCTTTATAATCCAAAATGAAGTGGTGAGACATTTCCATGGACTGACTAGCTCTTTTCTCAGAGATTATTTTTCTTGATAGAGGAATTGTCAATAATCTTTATCATCCTAAATAAGTGTTGAGAATTTTCCATTGACTCTTTTTTTGAGGATCGATCGATATTTTTGTTGATTGAGAATTGTCAATAATTGTTATTAATCTAAAAAAGAAGTGAGAAATTGCTATGGACTCTTTTCTTAGAGGTAATTTTTGTTGATAGAGAATTGTCAATAATCTTTATCATTCTAAATAAACAAGTGTTGAGAATTTTCCATGGACTCTTTCTTTGAGGACATTTTTTGTTGAGAGAGAATTGTCAATAATCTTTATAAATCAAAAAAAAAAGTGTTGAGAAATTTCTATGGACTCTTTTCTTAGAGGTCATTTTTGTTAAAAGTGAATTGTCAATAATCTTTATCATTCTTAATAAACAAGTGTTGAAGAATTTCTATGTACTCTTTCTTAGTGAATATTTTTGTTGATAGAGAGTTGTAAATAATTGTTAGTATCCTGAATATCTAATTTTGAGGGCACGGTTCTATTTACATAGAAATCAAAGCACTTGAAAGAATAGTTTTCAATTAGAAATTAAAAAATGCAATTCCAATCTGATTGAAAGATGATATATTAAACAAATTATTTTTCATCCTCAGTGTGAAAATAGCAAAATGATTTAATCAAAATGGTTTTAAAATTTTGCTTTATCATTTTATGTCAGTTCATGCAATAAAGTGGGATGAATGACGACAGTATTCTTTTATGGGACAAAATAATGGGGACTGCTTTTTTGGTTTTGCTAACTGATTTAAATTATTTTTCTTTTTATGATATTTGATGACATGAACAAACAAAAATATTTCAGAGAATAAAATTCGACAGAAAATACTTCATCATACAATCCATTTTCATAGATTATCTGAAAATATGTTAACTGAATTATGTTAATGTAAATATGTTGATGTAAGGTTAGATAAGGTAATTAAATGATGGCATTTTATAGCCTTAGAAAATTCATGTATATGATAGTAATACATCTTTCCATTACACTACTAATTAACTTTCTCTGTCTCAGAACCTGGATAAGTATCAGGGTAATCTATATCCTGTCAATCACCCAATGGTAATGCGAGTAACGAAGATTGTGTCGCGACTCCTCGGATGCAACCGAGAACTCCAGGATATGCATGTCACAGAATGGAAAGTCACTGTGATTGACGATGGAGAATTCAATGCTTTTGTTGTTCCTGTGAGTCAAAAATATTTTTGAAATTTTAAAAACATTTCTTTTGTATTCTGCAGGTATCAGATTGTCAAAATTTTTCATCAATGATAAACAAGTAAATTTTCAATCTAATTAAAATCTGCTCAAAGTATTATATCATGACCTTGATGTGGCCTTCACCTTCAATATGTTTTAACCAATCACAGACCAACATTTCTTCACACGATACCAACAATTTTCTTTGCTGATTGCCTAAAGTAAAAAGGACATGAGATAAAATCTTATGGGCAGTCAAAGCTGCCTAACTTAAGGTAAACAAGTAGTAAGACATAGTTTTAATGAGATTGTATTTGTAGGTAATACAGGTGATACAGGTAGTTTCAAGTATATTACAATTCAGTGTAGGTAGGGGTTTGAAACACCCTATGATATATATATTTTAAAAAAATACCCAATTGTGATATTCTCTTCTCATTAAAAAATCCTTGATCTCCCTTGATTAACATTTTTGACATAAATTTGACTCTTTATATATTTCAGAATGGACATATATTTGTGTACACTGGTCTCCTGAAGATGATGCAGAATGAAGACCAACTAGCCATGGTGCTGGGTCACGAGATGGCGCATGCACTTCTGTCTCATAGCGTAGGTTTATGTCTTATTCTTCGTTACCAATCTCTTTAGAACTGATATTTTAGGTCACAATTTTGTCATCTTTGATGATTTTTTATCATTCAAGACACTGTCATATATTTAGAGAGTACTATATGTCCGTTTAATAACATTTTTAGGAAACGAGGGAATGGTTTGGCATTCAACAAGCAAAAACAAGTTAAATACCGATACCATTTATTAGTTTCATACAATTGTTATTGAACAGGGACATGGATTTTATTTATTACTCGACATTGTAATTTTTTAAAAAGAAATTCATTGACATGACCATTGCGGCAACCACTAACATGGTGACGTAATGTTTATCAGTAATGATTATGACGTCATCATAACTTTATGTCATTTGGTCAGCAAGAGTTTATCACACAATGTGTAATAACATTGTAGATATTTAACAGCAATATCTTCAATGGTTGAGTTATAATGTAGGATAGCTAGGATAGTGGTCTCTAGAGCAATATTTGCAAATGTGCACATATTATGTATATTGCACTGGTTATGTTTTACCAGATGGCTTTTAATATTGAGCTGTTTATGACAATATATCTATCACTCTATTTACTATTATTTCTAATTCATCCATTCAGAAGCTATAAAGTTAAAAATATATTTATGACATTCTTTATAAATTCAATAAATATTGAACAATATGTGACAAAAATTTAGAATTTAGGGTATCTAATCAAAGAAAACATATCTGTACATATCTTGTAAGCAAAGATTTTCAAGAATATGTTGAAAAGATTCCATCAAGCAAAGGAAGCTAAGATTTGTGACAAAAATAATGTGAGTGTTTATAATGTGAAAAATTTGCTGAATTAATAATTTTACAAACAGGCTGAAAAACTAAGTTTTGCTCAAGTTCTGGATGTGATGATAATATCAGTGATGGCTGCCATATGGACGGTGATGCCTAATGATGGGATAGCAATCATCACCCAGTGGTTCTACCATAAGGTCATTGATGTAAGTATCATTATCATAACCATAATCAGTTGTAGCATTTGAATTCATTAGGATTGAAGTTTTTCTTTTTTTTTTAGCTCAATAGACCAAGAAAGGGTTGATGGATATATGGAATAGCCTTTATCTGGCTTCCAGTTTCAGAAAACTTTTCAAATTATCTGTTACCACGGTACCTCCTCAAAGCTTATACTTTGTTGGGAAGAACCACGCACCTAGAGGTTTGCACTTTTTGATCCTGACGCACAACTTCAAATATGAACATTCCAGACATTACACAAGTTTTTCAATCTCCATGAAATATGGGCATATCCCTAAATCTTTTGCACGACTTTTCCACTTTCCTTTAGGAAGATCAAATTGTTAAAGTACAACCTTAATCACACGGTGACATAAACTTATTTATTATATGATTGGCGGTGAAATACCAAGATCTATTAATGACAGTAAACCGTGTTATCAGTCACTAGTGACAATAACAACAATGACCTGACGTCATCGAACAATGCTCTGGCGCAATGACACGCTCATGATGTCATGTTGTTGCGTGGGCGACGGACTCTCTTTGCAGCCAACTCATTGTAAATGCATTTCAATTTTGTTAGAAATACAACGTTTAAATCATAAAATAAATAGAAAATTTGTGTTTTCTTGACAAATACCATGTTTATCTCATCTCGTGAGTCAGAAAAGTTATATATTTTCACGAGTGGCGCATATAAACTTTCTTCCTCATTCGATGAGATAAACATGGTATTTGTCAAGAAATCACAAATATTCTCTAAATATTTTGTCTTCACCCTCCTTGAAATATGGGCATTTCAGAGTGTGCACCCATTTTTGTCTTTGCTTTAGAAACCATATAAGCTATAAAAATAAAAAGTTTTGAGAATAACATTTTGTAGGATGGAGACTCTTATTGTTCAGCATTATGAACAAGTAATATGTCACTGTATGTAATCTATATCAAATATTAACCCTCTCTGTGCCACAGCTGATGCTTCACATGCCCTACAGCCGACTGTTAGAGAAGGAAGCAGATAAAGTCGGGATGCAGCTTGCTGCTAGGGTAAGAAAAGATATGTTGTGTTTTGATGATAAATTTATTTGTGGTAGTATCATGGTCTCCAAATTGAAATATTACTCGATTGATTTATTGAAGGAGTTCTCTGTCATTTTCCATCTCTGCAAAAGAGAGTCTTATAATTTCATCCACTACAGGAGGGTACTGTGATGATAAACCAAAAGCTATTTGTTTTTAAAGTTGACTTTATATGATAGACCATTTATTTTCATATCACTAACAAGTTTTATTTTATTAGGCAAAATGAATCTGGTAAGTTTATGAAGTAGTTATATAAAACGGATGCATTTGTGTCGATTAAGATATTTACTTGTTAGCTTTTCAATAATTGGATTATGTCTTTAAGAAATACAGTTTTTCATATGATCATGAATATTGTTTGTAAACATCACTTTGCACCTTTTTCAGTTTTAAATTTGATTTAAGTGAAATTTGATTTATAAGTAGGATAAAACACTTTTCTGATTGAATCTGAATTAACCATGATTGATTTCCTATTGGGTTTAAGCCTTAGCCTGCTGAAAAGTTTCTTTACAAAGTAACTCTTATCATTATTATTTATGAAATAGAGTAGCCCCAACCATCATGTTTTTGCAATAAAATATAGTTTTGTCTTGTTAATTCACGAGACCGAAGACCAAGTGGTTTGACATTATAAAAGTTTGGGGCAGAACCATACTTTATTGCAAAACAAATGATGGTTTGGGCTTCTCTAATAGTTTTCTAGTACATGTGTATGTCGATTTTAACATGTTTAAGTTATTTCTCCTAAATAAACATATTTTGTAAATCACATTCGACCATGAATTGAAAATCCTGAATCGGGGCTATGGCTGGTGAAGTCATAGCCGATTGTTATTGATGTCATGGGCCACTTTTCGTGACGTCACTCAAAAACTAAAATATATTGTGGAATAAAGGGTAGGCGGCACATTTAATCTTTACGGGAACAATACTAGAATGCTGGACAACTTTGTTTACAATACAACTTATCGTTAATATTTCATGTAGGCGTGCTACGATATCCGCGAAGGAAGTGTCTTCTGGAAGCGAACCCAGATGATTGACGACCTAGAAGGGAGTTCTACACCAGAATGGCTGTCCACCCATCCCGCCCATCAGAAGAGAGTTGAACATATAGACTTTCTTGTGCCAGACGTAAATACTTATCTTCAATTAAAATTTATTCTTTTTTTATCCAAAACGTCATTTTGTTGTTTGACTGAAATTAATATCAAACTTTTAATATTTGACGATTTGTTGATAGCTGATCTTTAACACCAGAATATAATATCCTATAATTCCTAAGGCCCAAATATTAAGTATATAATTATTATGCACTTTTTTTGTGTGTAAGTACTTTTTAATGCATTGTTTGTTTAAATCTACAAAAATAGGAATGTGCCTGAAAAAAAGATTAATTTTGTTTTTTATATGTCTTGAAATACATGATTTGAATTACGGTAATTTTAATTTTAATTATTTCAGGCAATTAAGTTGAGAGAATCATGCGATTGTGGTCCTCTCCCCAAAATAAATTAATCATTATAAATTTATTGTTATCTTTAATTATGCCAAGTTATTTCATCACGAGGTTCTATCTCGTATGACACCGACACTAACATAACATGTTATCGGCAAACAAACACGTGTTGAATATTTCCTTTGGTCCAGTACATGGATAATTTTTATTGATAAGTTATTTTGAATTTTCATTCTTATTTCTCTCTGTATTTTCATTTAAAATGAACAATTAGCAGAGGTATTTTATTTTACAAGATTAAATTTGAGATGACATCGATGATTGTGTAATGGACATCCGGTGTAAACATCGACTCGTTTGACTTGTTGGGTTGGCCTCTAGTTTCTGACCTTGTCTATTAGGCGACCCCCTTCTTTGACCCCCCAATTTCTGGTATAAAAAACTCGCCTTATAGACTGTAATATACGGTAATTTTGTTTTTTATATGTCTTGAAATACATGATTTGAATTACGGTAATTTTAATTTTAATTATTTCAGGCAATCAAGTTGAGAGAATCATGCGAGTGTGGACCTCTCCCCAAAATGGATCCACGAAATCGGGATTTGAAACTTCAAGAAAAAGTGGACAACATCGTAACTGCTCGTAAAGCTGGACAAAATTTAAAGAAAGTAAACATAGTGAAATGATGTCATTCTTAGATAAGAAGTTATAATACCAAAAGCCTTAGCTTATCACTGTGATATGGTATGAGTGTTATTTTATGATCATTTATGTGAAATATGTGTGAATTTTAGAGAAGTTTTCCTGTATACATATCTAGGTGTGAATAAATGTGTTCGACAATGATATCACCAGAATATTTTATGTGTGCATCTTATGATTAAATTATGGAGAGATATCAACAAGAAATCTGACCTAAATGGTAACATTTGTGACAAAATGGTATCATTTGGTGACAAAATGGTAACATTTTGTGACCACATTTGTTTTTTGAAAGAGTACATGCATATTCGTTTTTTTTAAACAGTAGTCTGTTTTCACCAGTCTTTTCTTGATTTCGCGTGGTACGTTGACATATTATCCCGCTAGTAATGTAGAAATAACAAATTTTATTGACACCGATAATTTTAAAGCTGTTGGGTGACTCCCATATTTTGATAATTTTTTTAATTAATTAACTGCTTTTGATGAAAAACAACGAGTTCCCAAAAGTATTTCTTTATCCGGTAGCCGTATCACAGAACAAATTAACACTATGGTTAACATTAGTGCCATCCTTTAGCAAGGCTACCTAAGTGATTTAAAGGGGCAGTAGCACGTTTATTGATAATTTTACATTTTAAATTTTTCAATTATAATTGTACGTTAATGCTAAATGTATTATTTTGATAGTGTCAAAAATCTCATTACACAAGCCAATCTTCCATAGTCAGAGGACAAAGTATGAAGATTCACCTATTGGCGGCCATTTTGTGTGAATACCTTTAATTCATTTTGTGTAAGAAAAGGGAATCGCATGGCTAAACTTTACATAATACATTTGAATTAACATCTTCATTTAGTTTAAACACATTGTCTTTCAATTGAAACCATTAATTTTCATTTTCCTGACATCACCTTATATTCCCCCTAAAAACGTGCTACTGTCTCTTTAAGGTCACTTTAGTGTTTTGTGCAACTGGACTCATAAGTGTAAGTGTAAAAATATCAACTAAAACTGAAGTTTTCATTGGAGTTCAAAGCCTATGATGCTTTGTAGGCTTTCTCCCAGCAGTTTTTGCATTTGTCTGCTTATAACCTTTTTCTGTATATAACTAGTCAACATTTAAAGCCAAATGTGCTGCATGCAAGCCAGAAAATAACATATTACCTCCCTTGGAAAATGTGTATAGTTGATCTTTTCTAGACTTATATTTTTCCTCATTTATTGCTTCATAAAAATTCTGAAAAATGATGTTATTCATGAGAGTTTATGCCAAGACTTAATTTTATTTTTTTGTCAAATATGAATTACATTGTCTTTAGTGATTGTTAATCTAATATATGAATTGATAAGAGATTCTTTTATGATATAGTTAAAACATATTTTAACAGAAAACTCAGAACTCTTTAATTCTACTATAAGTCAAAATATCAATTACCCGGTCCTTTTTCTATAGAGATTGTTAATCTAATATATTAACTGATAAGGGATTTCTTTAAGAGGCATTTAGAAGTTGGTAAGATGAATGAGAACAAGTTCTATGGATTTACAACTTCTTTATTGATAAGGGATTCTATTATAGTTTGGTTTTAAAATATTTTAACAGAATGTTTTTACTTTTAGAATATAAAGCAATGAAATGCATGTCCAGTTTTTATATAGAACATTTTTTCAGGGTAAATTTGTTTTGATTGACACTTGATAGCACTGTCAGTGAACTTTTTAATTGTGTTTACCTTACGATATGTTGTGTCTGTCATGTTGTGTTCAATATTCCGAACCATGTTTATTAAAAGTGCCATTCCATTTATTGATATATAAAAAAATAATATTAATGCATATAAGGCACTATAGCAAACAAACAAGTACAAAACCAAAAATTAATATTATTACTAGACAAAAATTTCTAAACAATACAAGGATTTCTCAAGCAATAAAACTATGCAAGTTCATTCCATCCCTGAATTATTTATAGATGTTGACACTAAAATGGACGCTTCGGTTTTCGCTTGACACTTTGTTCAATTCTTTGGATACACAGATTTAGTAAAAAGTTGTTGTTTGCATTACTTAGCTTATATTTGATTGAAAAAAAAATAGGAAAAACAAGCAAATTTGTACTTTTGTGCCTTTAATTGTCCTGAAAGCTGATGCAAGATTTTCATGCTGTCCTGTTTTTGTTTTCTCCAGATTTTGTTCTAAGACCCGTCAAGAATTTCATTTGAGAATGTCATATCTGAGTTGTTATATTTATTAAATTGTATTGGCAATGATACATGATAAATGTCATTTTCATTTACCTCATTTTTAATGCAAGAGGTATAAAATAAATGGAAAAAGAGCATACATTCAAATATCTTTATTTTGTACCCTTCATGAATTAAACTTTAAACGATTGTTCACTATAACAGTCAATTTGATATCAAAATATTGAATGTGTCTATTAAGGGAACATATTTGATATTGAAAATATCAAGAACAACAGTTACTGCTATCAACAATATAACAATATATATATATATATATATATGATCCATTGTGGGAAGCAAACCACCCTCTTAACCAGGCAGCTATTGCAATGAATGCCCTAACAATTAGACTTGCATGATAATCAGAGGTAATTATGATCATGTGGAGATAATTAGAGACACATTTGTATCTGTATTTTAATTGAAGATTGAATAATTATCAACATCAAAATATGTCTGTTACAAAGAGTCACTTTTAAATATATGTGTTGATTATTTTGTTATGATACTGGTAGATACATATTTTATGTACCATGACAGAAATAAAAGAGATTATTCATATTTGATCTTGTTATTAATAATAAGTTTTTTTTTGACAATAAAAAATGTCAGTATATCAATAACAGAAATGACAATGTGATTTTCAATGAAGAGTCACAGGATGATTTTTATCACATATTCTTTCCCTTTGATACGAACGTAAATGATATACATTACTAGCATGGTTAATGGCATGCATCGGATAATGGCAGGGACACTTTTTCAGAGAGGCCTGTACGAGGCGCAGCGGTGTACAGACTCGAGGACAAATTGTGCCTGCCGTTATCCGATGCATGCCATTAACTATGATAGTAACTGACTTAATGAGAGTACAATCAACCACAAAACTAATAGTTTAAATTTTTTTTCAATTTTCAATATGAGGGGCGGGATAGCGCAGTGGTTAGCGCGTTCGGCTTCGGATCAGGAGGTCTGTGGTTCGAATCCCACCAGGGGCTCAGCAACTTTGTCTGCAGTGGAGTACTGTTCTACACGCAGTCAGGTTTGGGTGCAATGCTACACTGAATTACAGTGCAGTACCACCCATGGTTCGCTAGTGCAAGCCGATGCTCGCAGGTTTCACCGCAATGCATAGCCACAATACTGTTGCGGGCTTTCTCCCTGCAATTATAGTAGCAGCCGTGATATAAGTGAAATACTCTTGAAAGCAGCGATAAACCCCAGATCACCTCACCTCACCTCATCTCAATTTTCAATAACCTTCCAAGGGCCCCTTCATTAATGTATGAATGAAGTGTGTAGTACTATAAAGGGTGTATGAGCACGTGCTTCTTGCATGTCAACGCGCAAGGCACAAAGTAAATGTTCTAGACTTGTAAACCTCAAGGCACAAAGTAAATGTTCTAGACTTGTAAACCTCGTGCACTCCATGAATATGGACCTGCTTTAAGACAAAGTTTCACAGGTTGTCCATTTCGTTTTTAATCTTGAAGGTCTAAGACGCGTTATTACTGAATTTTGACAGTGGTTTCTACTTCAGAAACGTTTCCCTTGGATTTCCAATAAAAATAGAGCCATGGGCTCTGTAGCTCATCAGACTTTTGATGGAAAAAGGTTTTGACCCCTGTGACCCCATTTAGGGTCATTGGGTCACAAAATCTACAAGTTTGAATCCCCATTGGCCAAGGAGTCTACACACAACTTTTTAGCTCTCTAGACCATTTGGAACTGGAGAAGATGAAAATAGGTTTTGAAGGTTGTGACCCCTGTGACCCCATTTGGGGTCATGGGGTCACCAAACCTAAAATTTAGAATTCCCATTTGCCCAGGAGTCTACACAAAACTTTTCAGCTCTCTAGACCTTTTGAAACTGGAGAAGGAGGAGTAAAATATGTTTTTAAGGCTTTGACCCCTTTGACCCCAATTGGGGTCAAGGGGTAACCAAACCTAAAATTTTGAATCCTCATTGGCAAAGGAGTCTACACACAACTTTTTAGCTCTCTAGAACTTTTGGAACTGGAGAAGATGGAGTAAAATAGGTTTTTAAGGTTTTGACCCCTGTGACCCAATTGGGGTCAAGGGGTAACCAAACCTAAAATTTAGAATCCTCATTGGCCAAGGAGTCTACATGCAACATTTTAGCTCTCTCGACCTTTTGGATCTGGAGAAGAAGATGAAAATAGGTTTTTAAGGTTTTGACCCCTGTGACCCCAATTGGGGTCATGAGATCATGAAATCTACAATTTAGAATCCCCATTGGCCAAAGAGTCTACACACAACTTTTTAGCTCTCTAGACCTTTTGGAACTGGAGAAGAAGATGAAAATAGGTTTTTAAGGTTTTGACCCCTGTGACCCCAATTGGGGTCATGAGGTCATGAAATCTACAATTTAGAATCCTCATTGGCCAAGGAGTCTACACACAACTTTTTAGCTCTCTAGACCTTTTGGAACTGGAGAAGAAGATGAAAATAGGTTTTTAAGGTTTTGACCCCTGTGACCCCATTTGGGGTCATGAGGTCATGAAATCTACAATTTAGAATCCTCATTGGCCAAGGAGTCTACACACAACTTTTTAGCTCTCTAGACCTTTTGGAACTGGAGAAGAAGATGAAAATAGGTTTTTAAGGTTTTGACCCCTGTGACCCCATTTGGGGTCATGAGGTCATGAAATCTACAATTTAGAATCCCCAATTGCCAAGGAGTCTCCACATCAAATTTGAGCTATCTAGAGTCATTGGTTCTGGAGAAGAAGTCGAAAATGTGAAAAGTTTACGGATGGACGGACGGACGGACGGACGGACGGATGGACGGACGGACGCCGGACGCCATGCCATGCCATAAGCCCATCGGGTCTTTCAGACCTGATGAGCTAAAAATGTACTTTAATCATTGCCATCGCCAAAATGTTATAGCTTGTCTATAAAATAAATTAATTACGTATTATTATTAAATTATTTGGATATTTTAAAACTTATTTTCTTAACATAACAAAAGTTATGGTGCAACATAAATCCTATAATGTTTATTTCTTGGTTTTGCTATTTCTAGTGCAAACTAAAGTCTACAGTGTTATTAGGTGATTTTGTTATTTTGATTCAAGCAAAACGTTTTATTTGATTATTGATACTTTCAGTTCACTCCTATGTCTATGTTGTTGATTAATTGTTTTAAACCTGTTGCATCAGATGTCAGGACTCTTTGGCCTAAGAGTTCCCGATATCGATAATGAAACGGACACTTTTATGATCGACGAGGTCTAAGTTGGATGTAAGTTAACAAAGCATTAACTAAGCAACAATTATTTTAATTCAAACAACTGTAAATATGTGTTATGCGAACGTGACATAACTTAATACATCACTTGTCTCTTAGATATAATCTAAATAAATCAAGCTCAACCTGTTGCATCAGATGTCAGGACTCTTTGGCCTAAGAGTTCCCGATATCGATAATGAAACGGACACTTTTATGATCGACGAGGTCTAAGTTGGATGTAAGTTAACAAAGCATTAACTAAGCAACAATTATTTTAATTCAAACAACTGTAAATATGTGTTATGCGAACGTGACATAACTTAATACATCACTTGTCTCTTAGATATAATCTAAATAAATCAAGCTCAACAGTTTTTTTTAATCCGTCCTACTGTTGATCTAGCAATTGATCTTATCAAAATATGATCTATCTGCTCCACTACGCTAATCTGCGTAACGTAGTGAAGAAATTATGATTAACTAATTATCTAACATCGACAAGTATGAGAGATCGTCCCGATGATCTTTCGTGTGCAAATAAGAACTCCGCGAATCGATCAATTCAATTCGGCGTCACAACCGGTTCAAAATCGCACATTCATCGTGAATAAACGTATGATATCTTATGTCCTGTTCTCTGTGCCGACTGATGCATTCTTAAAAAAAATAATCTTTTTTACATACTCTGATCTTATGATTATCATTCGTCGCGTAAGTTTCTGTGCGATGTGCAATCAGTATTTGTCATTGACAATTGGACATTACAATAAAGCATTTGAAAATAGATAATCTTAATCTAAAATACATCCCAGCAATCGGATTATTCATCGAGATGGTCCGAATTTCCGGGGTTTCTGAATGAAGCTGAACTCCATACAGCGGCGAATGTCAGAGTTCATAGGGACGGGACGGCCCGACTTATCGGTCAATCTTAGATCAAGAGTAGGACGAAATAAAAAAAAACGTTGAGCTATGTCTATTTAGATTGTTCTTAGGTATTAAGTAAATTTAAACAAACTTGTGTGTACTTTCTTTTGCCTGGCGGTTTATACACCTTGATCGCCTACCAGTTCTGCATTTTGTTTTCGGCTTAAAATCACGAATATAGTATCATCTGCAAACTTATGACCTTGAAGATTTTAAATCTCTTGGTCCTTTTTCAGCGGTTGAGAAAGGTCCATGTGTAATTTTGCAATTTCTATTGATGGCCCATTTCAAATCAGAAAATAACTATCAAGCCTGAAAATGGCTCACAAACAAAGATGTCTTTCTTGAGCCCCGTATGTGTGGACCGCCAAGGGTTGATCTCACTCTTTCGGCATCCATCCGTTCTGTACTTTCTGAGCCTTAATGAGGTTCCATTCAGAGAGACAGAATGGTCTGGACTTCATAATTTCTGGAGTGAAGGACACAAAAAGACCTCCGTCTACCCTTTCCTGTTTGCAGACCCGGGCTAGATCCGTCATCCCACAATCCATCAGCACTGCATGCAGCTCGGAGATGCCCAGTTCTGAGATGGGAACATTGTTGGTCCTGATGTAGTCGTATTCGCCGTCATCTGACTGATTCTTCGTGGAAATTGGTTTGAGTTTCTGGATGACCTTGATCGCAGGTTGAACGTTCCGATACAAGTCTGAAAACGCCCTTTTCACTTTTCTCTTGTAGTTAAATGTCTTTGCCTGAAAAAATATTTTGGATTGATGTATCACTTGCCTCTTGAAGCGAAGACCAAGTTGCCGTTGCGCAATAGATACCAAATAACCAGTTTTTTTCTATGTACAATTTAAACTGTTTATTTTGTATCTGTTGCGCAGCGCTAAACTTGCCCTTTGCTTTGAGGATATGGCCAACTTCTCTCAGAGGCTACATGAAATATATTTAAATAGTATGGGTAATTATTCATTTTTAAGCTTGTGAGGTGCAAAACAATGCAATTCTTATTTTCGAGAACACTTACCAATTTTACAGGACCTTCACTCTTCTCGTCTGCAATATTAAAAAAAATAGGTCAAGAACAAACGGTAACTGGTAGTGCTAGTATTATATCATTATCAAATAGTTATATTTCACGAACAACCATATTAACATCAGTCTATCACAAAGCATTCAACCACGAACATGATTCAAAGAAGCATCTCTTTACTAAGGACAATTCGTAGCTGAGTTAACAGAAGCGGATAACTTGACTTTCTCTGCTTATTTAATGCTTTTTACAAAATCTATGAAATCTATGAATCAAGTAATGAAAATAGTAGCCCCCCCCCCCTGACTTTTCCGCCTATGGTATACATTCTTCACATTCTTGATATATACTCATCACAAATAATTAAGCATCAAGTACATTTCAGCAAAAAATTTGTATAATTCTAGGTAGCCAAACTTCGAGGAATAACAAAGGCAGAGAAACTTTGAGGACACATAACCTTATATCAAATCATTGATCACCTTGTTTGAACAGAACCACCCTAAGAAACACGAAAATTAGACAACTTGTATATGGTTTAAATTTTACAAGCTGCTTAATTTTATGTGAGGAATATGTGTTAAAATTACAATTTAAAGGAAATGAGATATAACCTTTCACGTGTATTTCGCTGCCTTCCAATGATCCTATGGAAAGTTCGAACAGATTTTAATGAGACTTATTTTGTTAAGACTCACCAATAGTTTCATAAATTTCCTCTTCCACCGGCATCTCATATACATTATCCTCTTCCTCCTCCGGCATTTCTTCAGATGGTTTACTGAAGGCATCACCCACGAGAACTGAGCCAAAGGACGGGGGCAGAGTGGAACTCTTTGATAGAGGCCTTTGTTTAACTAGGGAACCCTGTGATGTTGATTTACCGAGGTTACCCCCTGACGTGGGTTTATCGAGAGAGTCTTGGGTTGATTTAATGGGAGAACCCTTTGGGATTGACATAACCAGATAATTCTGTTGTGTTGGTTTAACGCAAGAATCCTGTGATGATGGTTTAAAGGGAGATTCCTTTGGAGATGGTTTACCGAGGAAATGTTTTGGGGTTGGTTTAACGAGATGATCTTTTGGTATTTGTTTATCAAGAGGTTGTCCTTGAGTTGGTTTATCACTAGAATTTTGAGCTGTTTGTTTTTCGGTGGGAGTTTCCGGTGGTGGTTGAATGACAGATGTTGATGTTGGTTTAATGTCAGGACTATTTGGCATTGCTCTGACGCTGAGACCGGAAGGTTTAGACTGAATGACTCGTGGTTTGGGCTTAACAATAGGACCCTGTGCGACTGGTCTAACAGAAGTACTCTGTGGTGTTGCTTTCACGATAGGGCCCTGTAGTTTGATAGAAGCATCCTTTGACATTTGTGGAATGACATTATCTTCTGGGGCTGGTTTAATGACGTTTTCCTGTGGCGCTGGTTTAATTACATTACTCTGTGGCGCTGGTTGAATGACATTATCCTGTGGCGCTGGTTGAATGACATTATCCTGTGGCGCTGGTTTAATGACATTATCCTGTGGCGCTGGTTGAATGACATTACCCTGAGGCGCTGGTTGAATGACATTACCCTGTGGCGCTGGTTGAATTACATTATCCTGTGGCGCTGGTTTAACAGAAGATTCGAGTGAAGATTTAAGGACAGGACTTTTCGATTTTTGATCAACGTCAGTGACTAATGGTTTTGGATATCCGTTTGGCTTCTCTGTTTTGGAATTTTCTTCTGAAATGGAAGCCGCTGGCTCTGTTTGGCAGAAAGGTGCCACCTTTACAACTGGCAAGGTACGATTTTTGTTTGTATCATCAGCAGGCTGTATATCTGAAACACAACCATAACGATTATTGTCAGCAATCATTATTTTCAATAAGCTATTGTAGCTAAACTATGTTAAGTTCAGCATATTCGCCATTGGATAACCATCGGAAAAGAGACGTTTAATCGAACAAATTTTATTGGGCGACTAAAATATCGACTTTTTAAGATTTTATGAAATGTGTTAACATTTCATGATTAATAGCATAGGAGTCAGCGTTTAGTTGAGGTCACGTCATGTAATGTAAATGTATGTTGCCATGAATGAAAAGATGTGTCGTTAGTTGATGTGACGCAATGGTATAATTCATGAAGAAAAGTTGTTAAGTGACGTTCTTTAACGAGGCACTTTGAGCGTGCATGTGGTATGATGTAGCGAGACGGAGTGACAAGACGTGGTATGACGTGTACGTAATGTGATGTCATGCAACTTGACTCTAACTATCTTAACTCGATGACATGTGCCATTCAATTGATAATTAAGCCTTGCTGCATTCCGGCCACCAAAATTCCTGGTTTGTGTGAAGTTACAACCTCAATCACAGTCCTGTTTAAAGTTAATTTGTCGTTACATTTGTCACATATAATTTGCGACATGTTGCAAGGCCTAGGATTGGTAAAGTAACCTTACCTAAAGCAAGTCTGGGAGGGAGAGGAGGTGGGGAGACAGCTGATGACGCGTCCGACTTGGACTCTTCCTTTGATGGGTCATCAGTTCGGACATCACTGGACAGGAACTGAATGTTACTTGTAGTTGAAAAGTCTGCATACAACGCGTCTTCTAAGATGGACGTCTTCTCGTCAAAAGCTGGAAAGACCTTAACCAAAAACTGTTCATAATTATCCGAATGTTTCCTGATCGGCAAATGCACGTCCAAGTCCTCAACGTGCTTTGAGTGAAGCGGGATGACGACAGCAGCACGACGCAAGGTGGAAGCAGACTTGACACTATCAACCCCCTTGTAGTGACCAAACAGGACTGGGGGCGACGTGGTCTTGCCCATGATGATCATATCTCCGGAGAAGGCGTCCATGTTGTCCACAGCTTCCTGGAGATCCTTGGACATTATCTCTTGGACTCCCCGCCCGATGAAGCGGACACACTGAGGGAGCTTGTAGGTCTCTACCACGTCGCGTATCGTCTGCTCCTCGTCGTCTGGTAGTACCTGGAAGACTCCCCTGAGTAGTCTGGGTAGGATGATGTCTTTCCCGTCACGTGTACACCTCAGTGAGCTCGTGACGCCAATTTGAGTTCTCCGAACAGCTTTCAGTGTTAAAACGTCTCCTTCTTCTAACGTCTGGATGTACCCTGGAAGATGTTGAAAGGTGACCTTGTTCTGGACCCGGACGTATCGAGGGAAGTGTGCGATCAGATCTGATACGGACAAATATTCGTGTGTCTCCTTGTGCATTGGTTGAACCTTGACTCGTCCATTGTAGTTGTACGGCAGGTTGATCTCCTTGCCGAACTTCTCGTATCTGAAAAAAAATGTAACCAACGTATATGAAGGACTTTAATGATTCAACAGCAGCGACAGCAATAGCAACGACTAAAACAGCTTTATCAGGCCTAAAAACTTTCAACCTAGGGCGAAATTTCAACATTCATACGAAAAGTTCTTTACCTGGTTTAATCCGGGCTGACATGTACACATGCTGTAGCTCGAGGGCTGTAATGTATACGTCCCATAAGTCCTACGTTACATCTATAGACCTACCCATTAGGTCCGTGTCGAGCATGCACGGAAATCAATCAATGAATAATGAACTGGCTCAGCTCTTAGATTGGAACGATCTAAACTAATGTCCAAAAGAAACGATACCAAGTTTTCAACGTCCTCCGAAACAAAACTCTATTACCTGACAGAGTCGAATTTAAGTGTGCCTAACAGGCATATGTCTTGTAAAGAAGTATGCACATTTTCATTCTTCAGGAAAAGATACTTTTGATTTTGAGTCTCTTCAAACGCACATATGGGGTGCATAAATCGAAATTTCAAGTTGTTTTATGGACAGAGCTTTTGTCATTTCACTATAAAATTGATAAAGTATTGAATTCAGGTAAGAATACAATCTTGTTGATACAATGCACTTTATTTGACATAAATTCGTTGACGCGTCATTGCACTAGAACGTTTTAAAACAAGCGAAAGTGTCCAATTTCTCCCTGCTATCTCGCCTTGTTAAGGAGATCCCAGATCGATGATTTATTAAAATACATGTTTCTCGCAAATATGAAAAGATAATGTTTCAAAATTGTGCATAGAAGTTAGTTGACTACTGAAGAAATGATAAAACTTTGTTTTAGTCTTATCATTCTGCAATGGATTGAGTTATTGTGCGATTTGTATGGTATCGTTTCTTTTGGACACTAGTTTAGTTAATAGCTGTTGTATCGAATAATCTAGTTAAAACTAACTGAAATGTTTAAAGTCTACATTAAACTACCGACATTTATATTCACATTTTGTGCAAAATGTAATGTAAATCCTAACGACGTCATTTCGTTTTTCATTGGTCGATTTGAAATTTAAATATTAACCGATCGTCTTTTCTAATAAATTTACATGAAAAAAGGAGATTTCATAAGATTTGATATAAACTGACAGGCAAAAGAAAGAACACACTTGAGTTGAATTTATCATTTGTAAGATTTTCAATTTCAAATGTTCCAGTTTTGATGTCGTATTCTCAAACTGGTAAGAACAAGAGTTAAATCGTCGTTCAAAGAGTACTTTAAAGTGTTTTTTTTTTCTCTCACAAAATAAACTTCTATGTTAATAAATTGTTCTAAAGTTAATTTTGTTATGTCAAAAATGCTCATCATCGAGGAGGACATATTCTATCTGACAATCGATAAATGTGCCTATATTTTAAAGGGGCAGTAGCACATTTTTACGGGGAATATAAGGTGATGTCCGGAAAAATGAAAATTAATGGTTCCAATTGAAAGACAATGTATTTAAACTAAATGAAGCAGTAATAAATCAAATATATAATGTAAAGTTTAGCCATGAGATTCCTTTATGTTACACAAAATGAATTAAAGGTGTTCACAAAAAATGGCCGCCAATGGACTTTCTGTGAATCTTTATAATTCATTCTCTGACTATGAATAATTGGTTTATGGAATGAGATTTTTGACACTATCAAAACAATAAATTTAGCATTAACATACAATTATCAGTGAAAAATAGAAAATAGAACATTTTCAAAAAACGTGCTACTGCCCCTTTAAATATTGACAAAATTTTAGGTATGGTAGGGATCAAGATAGTGTTAATTCTTTTTCTCTAAAACCTGCTCTCAATAAACAACGATATTTTAACAAAACTTTTACCAGACACCAATTATCTATTCAAACTACTGCAAATATGTGTTATTGTTAACGTGGAAAAGCTTACTAAACCACTTATCTCATAGATTATAAGTAAAGGCTACAAACTGTGGTGGGTACGTTCCTTTGTCGGTTTAGGTCATATCTGACATAAACAAATATCATAACAACATGACTTGGAATGTTATGCCTTAGCCCGTTTTCGTTGTTCATCACATGAATTGTTTGTTGAAACTGGAAGATATAAAGGTATTGAAAGAAAAAATAGAGTATGTAAAGTTTGTAATATGAATGTTGTGGAAGACGAGCTACACTTCTTATTAAACTGCCCTGTCTATAAGAATCTACGGATAAAATATCTTCAACCTTACTATTTTAACCATCCAGACAGAACAAAACTATTGTCATTGTTAACAAATACCAATACTCAGTTGTTACAGAACCTTGCAATGTATATTTATTATGCAATGTTATTTAGAAAAAATATTTTGAATGCAATTGATTTTACCATGTGATCTACCATTGATTGTACTACAGGCCTGTGGCCTTCTAAGTACAGAAATAAAGATTGACATTGACTTAATATGCAAATTATAGTTATCTTGTTCGTCATGTTTGAGTTAATAAGACAGAAGAAAATTAAAAAACAGAGAAGCCAAAACAATCAGTCACTGATGTTGATAAATACACGAAAAGTCATGTCCTTGAATCTTCACTCGATTCTTCTGTTAAACACGCCACAGGGTAATGTCAAATCAACTTTTTTATTACTAACTTTATAGGTTATCAGTATGCTAAACATAGGCTACCTACGATATCTTCCTGCTTTGTGGACAATTTTAGATGACATAAACAGCTCCTGTCACCTCGCATAGAAAATATGGTTGTATAGCGCTTCGATATCATAACGTTTTAAAGGGACAGTAGCACGTTTTTAGGGGGAGTATTAGGTGATGTCAGGAAAATGAAAAATAATGGTTCCAATTGAAAGACTGTATTTAAACTAAATGGAGCAGTAATAATTCAAATAAATAACGTAAAGTTTAGCCATGCGATTCCCTTTTCGTATACAAAATGAATTAAAGGCGTTCACACTAAAATGGCCGCCAATAGACTTTTTGTGAATCTTTATGATTTGTTCTCTGACTATGGATGATTGATTTGTGTAATAAGATTTTGTCACCATCAAAATAATACATTTATTATTAACGTACATTTATCAGTGAAAAATTGAAAATACAAAATCTTTCAAAAAACGTGTTTCTGTCCCTTTAAATGAATGCGTTTTTCAGTTTGTAATGTATATTGTATTTAAGACTATAAAGCTAAAAGGTTATACGTGTTTTTGTTATCTTCCCGATCTCAGTGTTTTTAATTAGAAAAAGGACTTGTAATAATACTGTGAGCCTATAACATTAATCTCTTTTAAAGCTGATGAACGAGTGTCTGATTTGAGTATTGCTACTTTAAGTGACCTTAATACCTTTAGCCAATCACAGACAAGGAAGCCTTCTTTTTCTGATTATTTGATTTTTTGTAAGGTGTATGATAAGGTCCAAACAATGTTTTTTTTCAAGATCTTGAAAACAAGGCTTGATGCGGGGGTTTGAAACTGACGCGGGCGAAAACCAGAAACAAATTACTTTTTTTCAAGGCCTTAGGCTAGGATTATCTGATTTTGAGTGCATTGCTGATAATGTCTATCTAGAGTCACATTGATTGGTTGATTTTTTTGTGTGTGAATGATCACAGGTAAGGCCCTCTGATAAAACTGTCATGGATCATAAACGCAATGAAGAACGATAGACAGGTTCGATCTGATTTAATTACATTGCTGATGACGAATATCGTGAGTCATAATGACCAGAAGTGATAATATTGACCTCCCAGGACCCTAATATGAGTTGGAAGTTCATCAAATTTATGATTTGCAATACACATGAAACCTATACATCAAATTTCAGTGGTCATACTTTTTATGAGTTTTTGAAAACTCTTTTAAACGTCATATCTCATTAGCTGTTAAAATCATTGTTATAACATTAAGTGACAGCTTGCCTGAAGAAACCAGTCAATATCAGTGACTCGGTTTTCAGATCAACATTTTATGACTTGATCTACCTCTGTGGGAAGAGAATGTTTCAGAAGGGAATGTAGTCTTATGTCAGTCTTAGTAAACCTAGCCTCAATAGTACTCGCTTCACTCCCGGTATTGAGTCTAGCAAGATGTAGTAGCGGGTCGCGTCAACCGATCTATCGAATTGACCAATCAGGGATCGTCTTACAAAACCACAATAGTATGCATTCGCACAGATAACGTTGGAGGATCAAAGATCGCCTAAAGCTCGGCTGACGCGACCTGCTACTACATCTTGCTAGACTCAATATCGGGAGCGAAGCGAGTGTTCCTAGGCTAGGTTTACTTAGACTGCTCTAATATCTGACACTTCTCAAAGAAGTTTACTCTGGAGACAGACAGACATACAGACAGATGATTATTTCCATTTATCACTTATGTTACAAATAACTGTTTAAAATCACATCTATGAAAAAAAAAGATTGACTTTGACCGGTCTAGCTAAGCGACTGATAGTTGATATTTTAAAGGGACAGTAGCACGTTTTATGGGGAATATAAAGTGATGTAATGAAAATGAAAATTCATGATTCCATTTGAAATACAATGTAATAAATGGAGCAGTAATAATTAAACTTTAGCCATGCCATTTCTTTTTCTTACACAAAATGAAGTAAAGGTGTTCACAAAAATGGATTTTATGTGAATCTTCACACTTTGTCCTCTGACTATGGATGATTGGCTCGTTTAATGAGATTTTTGACACTGTCAAAATAATACATTTAGCATTAACTTGCAATTATCAGTGAAAATTTTTAAATATAAAATTATTAAAATAACGTGCTACTGCCCCTTTGAGACGATGCTAAAATATAAGTCACATAGGCTGCACTCCATTGTGAAAGATACTGGACTTGCGATACCTTGGTGATTGTTGTTTTCTCAAATGTTCTGCCAATAAGCCTACTGCATGTAACTTTTCCACATTTTTGAAATTCATCAGGTCACAATTACAGGGAATCCTCGTATTTAAGCCCTGCCGTTATTAAGCCCATGGGCTCGTTAACGAGTTTTGATTTTCGAATTTTAGCCCATGGGCGTAAATTTTATATAATATTTTCTCCCTTCAAAATGTCCAAAACAATTGTTTTTGATGGAATCACTCTGCCTGTATTAGGGCACGAGTTTATGAGAGACTTTAAAAAATATTAAAAACAACGTACATATTCAATTAAAACATAATACATTATTTCGGAAGGACATATAAATGAAATTCATACAAATAAATACATACATTCATACATACATACTTACATACCAACATACCGTCATGCATACATACATGCATACATACATGCATGCATAGATAGATAACATGCATACATTCACATACAAAAAATAGATAAAAAATTAAATAAATAGATAATTACGTACCAACCTTATTAAATCACTCAACAATATTACAGTTGGAGTGTTTGAAACCAATGATAAGACTTTAGTAAAACACTTGACCTAAATAGTTGTTTAGTTATCATATACTTATCCTTATCAATTACCTAACAATGATACTTGTTGTGTAATAAGTATATTTATCTTCAAATAATTACTAGTCAGTAACACCTGTACGTAAAACAATTATCCAATCACAGAACAACAATACATTTTAAGGATATATATAGTGATCATCCTTAAATTACTAACCAACAACATTTTAAAAATAATGCAATCAGGCTTTGTGCCTCAATAATTCACCCAACAACAATAGAGTTGAATATTTTGGAATGTTTTGCACCTCAATAAATCCCTTTAAGCAATACACCTTCGAAAGTTATGTGATCAGTTAATGTACCTTCTTAAATTACTCTACAGAAATACCAGTGAAAACTATGTGATTAGTTTTAACAATCTACAGCTATGTACTTTTATGCAAAGCAATCAGAATAAGTTTCATTCCATTCCAATAGCATTGCACTTTAACCTTATGCAGTAAGAAAATGTACCACCATAACGCTACAGATAATACAGTTTAAGGTTATGTCACAGTGTACCTTGTGTTTCTTCCGGGTTGGGTGAGGTATGCACTGATCCTATGAAGGGGTGCACAAGAGTCCAACCGCATAAGGTCCCCCTGGCTGAAGGAAGTAGCTTCATTGTCCCCATAGATGCCTTCTGCAACCTTTACCAAAGTTGGAATCCGATCTACGATGTCTTTGAGCTTGTAGGTCACTGGAGACCACATGCCCTCTGCTGTAGTCTCCATGATAGTCTCCGTCCCAGTTTGAATGATCTCTGGGACAGGTTATCATGCTCTGGTTGAAAGGCTTGTGAATACAAACGCTGTAGTTGATAGGTAAAAGGAATGCAACTAGGTTAAGGTTCTGCCCTAACCCGCCACTGTTTTTTTTTCATCAAACAAACAACATGAGATATCACATGACGACACAGGCGGGTGTTTCGGGCACTTGCCACTCGTGATAGCGAACTGATTTGTTGTCAACACGCATGTCTGTCTATCGTTCAATGGACGGACATACCTCTTTCTAAAAATATCATGCATATTTAACAAAGGTCCGCCTTCTATTTCACGGAGTAAAATTTACATTCACTTATGCTTTTAGATCCGCCTTCTTACTGCCTCGCCTAAACTCATCTTTAGTTGAAACCGTCATGCATTCGACTGTGACAAGCTCACACTATGTTTAAATGTACGCTGGAATTTGAAATCTATCTCGCAAGTGTAAATGTGAAAAAGTTTAGGATAGCAAGAAGACTAAGATGTTCTTCACATGATCTATTCATCGAAATTGGAAGATTAAAATCAATCCAAAGAGAAAACAGAATTTGCAAACTATGTAATCTCATCCAAATAGAACATGAATATCACTTCGTTTTAAATTATCCAGTCCATGATTCTCTGAGAAAGTTATATATGAAACAATATTATTTTGTCCATCCAACGTGTTCAAATTCGCAGAATTGTTAAATAACAAAAATAATAAATTTCTTCAAAATTTGTCCATGTTTGTTTACAGAACATATTTCAAAATCATGAAAGTTGTGCTTAATTATCGTCAAAATCGTGTGATTTACTCATGAGTGTACACGTCATCATGTAAATGTATTGTACATGTATTACAGGCCTGTAGCCTTTCAGTACTGGAAATAAATTGAAAACATGTGATACTGTATCTTAACGTAACAATTCACCTTACTCTCTTCGTATGTAAAGCTTTCTATGCCACCCCGAATGATGTAGGGGTTCATCTTAGTATTTCACCAAACTCACAATGTATTTGAGAAGGTTCTGTTAAGGTTAATTACCCTTACAAGGTAGTTATTTAAAAAAAACATTCGAGGGCGGAGCCCGAGATGAGTTTTTTAAAATACCTTACCGTAGTAAGGGTGATTAAACGACCTACACCACGTGGACATACATTAACGTGTGTAACATATTTTGCATGAAAAAAAATATCTGCATCAAAATTATTCCTATTTTCTAATAAATAACTGCCCTAGGTCGGTTATTGTTTGCGCCAAAACTAGCAATGCGCCGAAGCGTCCAACTAGGGTTCACGTGACGAAACAGCGCACGCTATTCTCGTGCAAGATTCTCTCTCAACACGTGGTCAAACGACGTCTGTCATTTGACGCAATTCATTGGGGACTGCGTAGTTGGTACATGCCTTTCGATTCAGGCGAAGAATTAGTGAACAAGAATTCATGGAAGTGAAGTTTGATAAGGATGATTTGAATCCTAGTATCTTTATAATGCTCTTGTAAAACTGAATGACGAAGCTGATCTTGCACAGAAAAACAACAACGAAGATGACTATTGTTGTGAATTTCTAGTCATATAGCATTCTCTCCCCACAGAGGCAGCTCAGTCATACCTGAATTAGCTAACTCAGGTATGACTGAGCTGCCTCTGTGGGAAGAGAATGGTCATATAGTTACAAAGAATAGATAAAAAAGGACAGTGTAGCGTCTGGCAAGCCAATTGCTTCTTATGACATTTGTAAACGTTTGTTAACCAAACAAAACGAAAACTATCGGTGTATTTGATATGTAACATACCTTTGTAGGGGACATGTAAATAAAACATGTTCTTTCTGTCAATCGGGATAAAGAGTATAATGACATGTCAATTCCAAATATGATAAACGTATAACGTAACTTAAACAAGACATTGACAACTTCATATACACGGAATTTACCGTCTCATGACAAAAATACAGTATTAAGGTTCATTTTCAATTATTTAAATATGAAAGTTAAATTTTTTATTTTTGTCTTGGTATTAGTGTTTATGACATTTCTTGAAACGATAAAGGATAAAATATCTAGATTTAAAAAATTAAGAAAAGGTCAAGAAAACAGTATCCTTTGAATATTGGTTGCAAATGAATTTTTGAATCTGTGCACACTTTGACTAATAATATTCTTTTTTGAAACTATAAACGAGGTGACATTTTATTCTATTTTGTTCATATTTCAGGTGTGACCACCTATTTGAGAAGCAGTGATGGAGAGATGACTACCAGCAGCGCCTCTCATGCAGGATGGAACACAATCGCGATCAATTCCTATAAATGTGTCGAAACATGTACTTTGAAAGACTTTCAGTGCAATTAAATGCTTAAAATTTTTGAAATGTATTCTTTCGAGTTATTTGGTTGGGGTGGTTATATTGGTTATACGTACAAAAGAGGTTGTTATTTAGAGGTTGTTTCATCAAATTCGGAAAACCAAATCACATCCGGAAAGCCGAGAGGCAATATTAGAAAATTACGAATGTTTATTTTTCAAGGGAAGATACCAAGTCCGAGGTGAAGCCGAGAATGTAAGGTATCTGCCCGTGAAGAAAATGTCAGGCCAAATACAAAACCTTTAAAAAACACCGCAGTCGTTCGCATTGCCACAATAACCGACCTCAATCCATGGAAATACCGAGGTGAGGTTTGGCTATTCAGAAAAACGACCCGTCAGAGCAATGGACATAACTTTCCCTAGTGGTGTAACTCTAGAAAGAATATTGGCGAGACCATGTCAGGATTCGAACACCTGGACTTGGTTTGAAATCAGAGCTGCTAACCAGTGGATTAACACAAACCTACTTCGCTTGGTTTTAATTCTGAACATTTATTTTTGTGAATGAAATATTTCGTATATTATTGCGGGCTCGATCAATGTATTGAAGCAATGTTTGTATGGTTTCAACATATCTTTTATTCAAGAACGAATCTGGTTTAGTAAACTAGAAGTATTGGTATGGTTTAATTTATTTTAATTCAAGAACGAATCTTGTTTGGTGAACTAGCAATATTTGTATGGTTTTACTATTTTTTTTTCAAAAACGAAACTGATTTGGTAAAAAAGCACAAATTTTTAAATACCGCACCAGTTCAAAGATGATAAATAAAGTATACAAGAACTATACAAGAAACAGAACACGACAAAGACAGCACCCAAGTGTTGCGGCCGTGAAATACCCTCAATCACAAAGAGAAGTAAGGCTGCGGGTTGTCAGTTTACTCGTTTATTCCGATAGATGGTATATGTAGATACGAGAAACACTCTGTAACACAATACTAAAAAAAGTACAATATCATCAAAGGTAACATATAAACATATCACATCACATAGTATTACAATTCATTACATAAATCAGCATTTGCATACACATACAAGCATGCCATTAATCAGTTATGATATATGCATCACAGTCATTATCAAGAAATATACATATCATATGGTGGGTACATGCGGGATCGACAATTCGATTTTGTAGAAGCACACGGAATCGACAAGCGGTAAGCTTTGATGTTATATAGGTGTGTTTGTACAAGGGATTAGCCCAGGTGCGTTAATCCGAGCGTGTTGTTTTAGTTATCGAGTCGCTGACAGAACACAGTTCACATTTTGACATGAGTTCACTTATATCAGGGAAAAACATATTCACATTTGGATATGAACTTATGTTCACTTGGCATTGATTAATTACGATTGCTAATCAGAACGTGGGGTATAAGAACATGGACAACATCATGGTCCTCATTGCAACTTGCAACAATGGCAAACGCAAAACTTCTCTTCATTCCTTCTTGTCGTGGAGGTAGATTCCTGATTCTTCAGGGATTCAAGTTCAAGTCTAACAAGAAGAGGCATTCCTGGGAATCTTGGCAGTGCGTTGTCAAAGATTGTCCTGCTAGGGTTTCCACAGTGAACGACCTGATCACCAAGATGGGAACACCACATAACCATCAGAATATGAGGACTGAGGTACCTGCTTTATACCTGTTATTATATATATATTACTTATTAAACTTACTATTTGACTACAATATTTTTAGGAGATTTTAAGAAGTTAAAAATTATATAGAGGAACTTGCAATTTTTATATTATGTATAAGTTTTATTGTTTTTCTATAACATGATTTATTTTATCTTTGTAGGTATCCGGATCGCTCATGAAGATCACTGCTATCGTAGCTGACAGCACATCTCCGGCCCCAATGATGTACCAAGAGGAAGTTAACAAGTTGCGAGAAGGCGAGTTGGATGACGACAACCGAGCACTTATCACCGCCATGCCAACATTCAAGTCCCTCAGATCTACCCTCTACAGAGCCAGAAACAAGAACCTTCCTAAGCTACCCAAGACCAGACGTGAGATCGAGATCCCTGAACAGTTCAGCAAAACCGCCGGAGAAGACTTTCTTCTGATCAACGATGGTGCCGACGACAAGATTTTGGGTTTTGCAACTTCTGCCAACCTGGAGCTACTGTGTGACGGCCCAAGGACGAACAACAACCTCGAGGGGTGGCACAGCAGACTGAAGAAGGTTGTCGCCAAGGCCCACCCCAACATCTTCGAGTTCATCAGCTTCCTTAAAAAAGAACAATCGACTACATACCCTGTGGGTGACGTGGGAGTGTAATGATCTACCGGCAGTCAACCCTCCGCATGATGGTACAGGATAGACATACCTGAGCCAAGCATATGGTACACATAAACATATATACAATATATAACATGACTGGAAATAGTTCAGTCATAATATCTGACCAATGCAAAATATAAGACTACAAGGAAAGTATTCCTTCAATGTGTGATATATATACTTATACACAATCCAATGATATAGAAGTACTTATAAAATCAACTTCCATACACGCATTCTGGCATAGGTTCACATCATTGCTAATTACACTTATGATAATTACTTTACTGAAAAATGCTTAGTTATACTTATTTAAAGTATTTATGCAGTAATTAAAGGTTTATGGTTATAATTAAAAAAAATTTTTTTTAAGGTTTTTATTTCCCATAAGATGTTTACATTTTACAAACAGACAATTGTTCATTGTCAATGACAATTTACATTATGTATTTGTATACAAAGCAGCAGAAAAATAATATTCACATTTCATTACTAAATATTGCAGGTAATATTCAGTATTCATTACAAGTGTTCTTAAAGGGGGTTTTATTTTTTATTAGCAGGGTCCCGAAAGAGTCGTAAATACTCGGTAGGGACGAAATCGTTTGGTTGCGAACCGCTTACAGCTGACAGCCGGTACCAAGTTTGTGTCATGTGACCCCCCTTACCCGTCTGGGTTTATGGTTATAGTGCTATTTATTTACTTACCTCTGATGGGTAGTATAACTTGTGAAGGTGTGCACTTCAGGTGTGGGTGACAGGTACAGTGCAAGTAAAATAATATGGCTGTGACCTAGAGATTTGAAATAAGCCAAACTTGATCAGTTTGGGTGATCAAAACAACAATAGCACCCGACTTCCCTATCTATAGATAATGGACTGATCCAAAGCAATCAGAGAACTGAACTAAACCATTAAAATACTACCGACAACTATTCATTGCCAAAACCAATGAACTTCTGTTGGATCCAAAACATAAACGCCTCTATATACACTTAATAAAAATCAAAGGACACATGTTAAAATGAATGCTTTTATTTCACCCTATTACACAAGCACTAGACAAGAAACAGAACACGATAAATAAGGTACACAAGCACTAGACAAGAAACAGAACACGATAAATAAGGTACACAAGCACTAGACAAGAAACAGAACACGATAATAAAGTACACAAGAGCTAGACAAGAAACAGAACACGATAAATAAGGTACACAAGTACTAGACAAGAACAGAATACGATAAATAAGGTACACAAGAGCTAGACAAGAAACAGAACACGATAAATAAGGTATACAAGCACTAGACAAGAAACAGAACACGATAAATAAGGTACACATGAACTAGACAAGAAACAGAACACGATAAATAAGGTACACACGAGCTAGATAAGAAACAGAACACGATAAATAAGGTACACAAGTACTAGACAAGAAACAGAACACGATAAATAAGGTACACAAGAGCTAGACAAGAAACAGAACACGATAAATAAGGTACACAAGAGCTAGATAAGAAACAGAACACGATAAATAAGGTACACAAGTACTAGACAAGAAACAGAACACGATAAATAAGGTACACAAGTACTAGACAAGAAACAGAACACGATAAATAAGGTACACAAGCACTAGACAAGAAACAGAACACGATAAATAAGGTACACATGAACTAGACAAGAAACAGAACACGATAAATAAGGTACACAAGCACTAGACAAGAAACAGAACACGATAAATAAGGTACACAAGCACTAGACAAGAAACAGAACACGATAAATAAGGTACACAAGAACTAGACAATAAACAGAACACGATAAATAAGGTACACAAGCACTAGACAAGAAACAGAACACGATAAATAAGGTACACAAGCACTAGACAAGAAACAGAACACGATAAATAAGGTACACAAGCACTAGACAAGAAACAGAACACGATAAATAAGGTACACAAGCACTAGACAAGAAACAGAACACGATAAATAAGGTACACAAGAACTAGACAAGAAACAGAACACGATAAATAAGGTACACAAGCACTAGACAATAAACAGAACACGATAAATAAGGTACACAAGCACTAGACAAGAAACAGAACACGATAAATAAGGTACACAAGCACTAGACAAGAAACAGAACACGATAAATAAGGTACACAAGCACTAGACAAGAAACAGAACACGATAAATAAGGTACACAAGCACTAGACAAGAAACAGAACACGATAAATAAGGTACACAAGCACTAGACAAGAAACAGAACACGATAAATAAGGTACACAAGCACTAGACAAGAAACAGAACACGATAAATAAGGTACACAAGAACTAGACAAGAAACAGAACACGATAAATAAGGTACACAAGAGCTAGACAAGAAACAGAACACGATAAATAAGGTACACAAGCACTAGACAAGAAACAGAACACGATAAATAAGGTACACAAGTACTAGACAAGAAACAGAACACGATAAATAAGGTACACAAGAGCTAGACAAGAAACAGAACACGATAAATAAGGTACACAAGAGCTAGATAAGAAACAGAACACGATAAATAAGGTACACAAGTACTAGACAAGAAACAGAACACGATAAATAAGGTACACAAGCACTAGACAAGAAACAGAACACGATAAATAAGGTACACAAGCACTAGACAAGAAACAGAACACGATAAATAAGGTACACAAGAACTAGACAAGAAACAGAACACGATAAATAAGGTACACAAGCACTAGACAATAAACAGAACACGATAAATAAGGTACACAAGCACTAGACAAGAAACAGAACACGATAAATAAGGTACACAAGCACTAGACAAGAAACAGAACACGATAAATAAGGTACACAAGCACTAGACAAGAAACAGAACACGATAAATAAGGTACACAAGCACTAGACAAGAAACAGAACACGATAAATAAGGTACACAAGCACTAGACAAGAAACAGAACACGATAAATAAGGTACACAAGCACTAGACAAGAAACAGAACACGATAAATAAGGTACACAAGAACTAGACAAGAAACAGAACACGATAAATAAGGTACACAAGAACTAGACAATAAACAGAACACGATAAATGAGGTACACAAGAACTTGATCTGTAGCTTGGAAATAGCGTGTATCACAACTGTATTCGGGTTACTTGCGTGACTCAATCTCCTAATGTCAAATACGGAATATCATTACAAAATGCGAACTGTAAGGTGAGATATACAGATAGCCATTGATAGCCATAGATAAAATCTCCTAAAACCTTATCACCAATCATCTTGACTCTTAAAAACCAAGCGGTCGACAACAAGGAAGGACTTAAAGGCACTAATGCAAGCATACGATGCAAACAAATACAAATAACCTTATTAAGAATTGAAGGCCATATGACAAAAGTTGTGTTCGATTAGAACAGTAATCCGTCTTGCACACTCGCTTAAAAGAACTTATTGCGCAGAACGCAAGTGTCAAACACGGGTAACACGAGTTCACTCCCCACAAAAGGAGGAGTAAGCGGGTGTTCACTCATTTCAAGATGACAACCTTTGAAGTGGAAAATTTAAAAAAAAATAATTATGAAATGGGACATTTTGATTGTTTTAAATGACTGTAGAGTAAAAAATTTCGACTGTTTACGTAATGCGCAGGCAGATCTAGCTGTCATCACATCGCAATATATTTTGACCAAAAAAAATCCATCTTTCGTCGCTAGGTATCAACACTTGACGTTTTATTTACTGGACTCCCGCTAGTGAGAGCGCATGCGCAGAATTTACACTAGTGTCGTCGAGTGTCGTCTAATCGAAAGCACCCCAAGTGTACAAGATATCTTATCCTACCCCATATAAGAATCTCGATATCTGATTGGTCTCCGTGATCCTGGATAAATACTGACATCATCGTCTTGAGCGGGGTGATAAATAAGTTATACCCCGCCACAAAGAGCATGGAAAGAGCGTACATATAGAGCGTCTTGAATTTGTACAATGTATGTTACCTTGAACACATCACGGTTACTTTTGATCAACCGATATGTACTGTAGCTGTGAACAAACTAGTCAAGGTGCTTACACAGTTTTTCTTACTTTTTTATTTTCAAAGTATATGTGTTTTGTTTAAACATTCGGTACGATATACCACTTGGACGCGGGGGTCAGGGGATATATCAGCCTCTCGCTTTGTGCTTTGCGTTGGCCACAACACAGTTTCTTGTATTTGTTGGTAATGACAAATTGTGCCATCTGTCATCTAGACGGTTGCTTTTATTCGTTGGTAATACATTTGTCAAGGTTCTTAATTGAAAACTGCCATCGTTTCTGTTGTTGAATAATCTTCCTACGAAAAGCCTAAATCGCCACTTTCCGAACTGTCTGTTTTATGCCTTGCTGCCGACCCTTGAGTTTTCTGTGCTTGCTCTCTAGCTTTGTATGAGTGAAAACAATAGACCAATCAGAACGTAACTGGAGGTCGCTAACAATCGCCTGTAGGAGCGCTGATGTCTGTGTACATATATGTGCGTTTTAGGCTTTGCGTAGGAAGAGTTGTTGAATTAGAATAAGTTTAATTTCGGCCGAATTGTTTTGGTACTGCAGCGTATTTCAATTTCTTTAATGACCATGACTTATGACAGGTAAATCTGTGTATCGCCGATGTAGAATTTCATGCTGAATCATTTGCAGTCTTGTTGAATCAACCTCAATACTTCAAGAATATTATTTGGCAGATATCCTCAATGTGTATCGTCATTATTATCAAGGGCAATGCATAACGTGCATTATTTAAGAAAGAATGATGTACGCCAGTGCCTCCAATACCGACTATATATCATTAGCAATGATCAAGGTGCGGACAGGTAATTTCTCTCCAACTTATTCCAACAGATAACAGACGCTGCACTTACTAGAGGAAGTCCTCATCATTATCTTTGTTCCTGATTTTAAATTTTTAGGGGGTCATCACGATACCAAGCTCACTGTGGTTGATGTATTGCTTACTTATCAGGAACATGTTTAAACCTTTTATAAATAGTGTGTGTGTCAGCAACTAAATGGAATTTTGATAAATCATCTTTGCTTATACTCTATAAAGCACTTATTCTCTCAAGTCAATATTATGCAGTCAAGTATTTATTAATACAGCAAAATGGCATTTACCCAACCATGATCCATTACAGTCAAACACCTTTAGTTACAGGGGCATTCCCTTTCATTCCCAAAGCTGATATGCAAGTAGTTTTCAGAACCTTATTTAAAGTAGTGCCACCAAAAATTTACCCTAAAGACTTATCTTTCCTTATCATTTTCTTTTGAGTATCATCCGACTAGAGATGTGCTAAGTGACTACACTTAGTATGCAATCTGTGACAGAAATCATGGTAAAGTACGCTTTGGGTGAACTGCTCTTTAAAGGGGCAGTAGCACGTTTTTTGATAATTTTTATGTTTTAAGTATTTCACTGATAATTGGAAGTTATTGCTAAATGTATTATATTGACAGTGTCAACAATCTCATAACACAAGCCAATCATCCATAGTCAGAGGACAAATGTGAAGATTCACATACAATCCATTGGCGGCCATTTTTGTGAACACCTTTACTTCATTTTGTGTAAGAAAAATGAATCGCATGGCTAAACTTTATGGTAAATATTTGAATTATAACTGCTCAATTTAGTTTAAATACATTGTCTTTCAATTGGAACCATTTATTTTCATGTTCCTGACATCACCTTATGTTCCCCCCAAAAACATGCTACTGCCCCTTTAAGTAGGACACGCGATTTTAAAGTTGTTTCGCCATTCCCAAAATCAGCTCGAGCAGTCCAACGTACCCTACTAGTCTAGCCCTCAATATTGTGTTTAAAACAGTTTTACCCCTCAGTACCCGTTGTTGTATAACAAGAGGAACAAAATCAGTTCTCAAAAGTCATGTGGAATTCCATCCAACGTTATCCGGAGTATCAGCATGATACATATGCAATTGTCAATTGACCGCATAGGACAGTCGGTATTCAAGTAGTGTCAGTATATTGACCAGACTTAGTATGACCCTTCGGTCATAATCAAATGAGGGTACGAGCATGACCGGACTATATATTATAACAAGACATTTGATCCCCGCGGAGATAACACCTTAGAAAGCAACGTTAGACATCGCTAAATCTTATTTCATCTTCACCAAAATTTTACAACTTTATTAAATTTTTGATAACTATTAAATCTTCAAGATTTGCCTTGTCAAGGTTAATCTATAGTTAAAAGTGAATCCCTTTGTAAGAGTCATTCGGTCGAGGTAAATAATCGCCAATTGCATGCTTATTTGACAGAAGTGACTAATAACCCTCTACTGGTAGCTATGGTCATTGAAATAGTTCTTAAGGTTAAGTGCAAGCTTTCAGTTAGTGAGAATACGTTACAAAGATTACGCAATGGCAATGTTCACGGGTGATTTGTCATTGTTTGTATATGCTTCTGAATGCATGGTCATTAAAATAACCATAAAACGTAAGTGCAAGCTTTCATTTGGTGAGAAAACGTTACAAAGATGACGCAATGGCAATGTTCACGAGTGATTTGTCATTGTTTGCATATGCTTCTGAATTTACATAATAGAAAACCCCTTTTCCAGCTCTAAATGAAAAGCAAGCTTACAATTGTCATGTGACTACCATAAGTTACTATACTCTGAAATGTATTTTTATCCATTCACACAAAAGCGCAAGAAAGACATCTAACCGGTTAGGTGCATAATCGAATTTTAAACACGGAACACTTCCGTGGTATTACAACACGCCATTGAACATAAAAGCCTTGACCCATTCCTCTATCGGGTTTCTTACGCACCTATTTAGTTGCCGGTGTTTTCAATAGTATAAAGAGGCCATAGTGGTTGATTCAGCAAAGATAGACAATATCGTGCGAGGTCGATGTGATCTGCCCTTGATTTGCGGTGAAGCATTAAAGGGGCAGTAGCACGTTTTTTGAAAATTTTATATTTTCAATATTTCATATTTTCAATTGTATGTTATTACTAAATGTATTATTTTGATAGTGTAAAAATCTCATTACACAAACCAATCATCCGTAACCAGAGAACAAATTATAAGGTTTCACATAGAGTCCATTGGCTGCCTTATTTGTGTGAACACCTTCAATTCATTTTGTGTAAGTAAAAGGAATCGCATGTCTGAACTTTACATTATATATTTGATTTATCACTGCTTCATTGACTTTTAATACATTGTCTTTCAATTGGAACCATTTATTTTCATTTTCCTGACATCACCTTATAATCCCTCAAAAAACGTGCTACTGCCCCTTTAAAATAAGAATGTTGTCTGAGTATACGACTTCAGTTCACAATTTGTTATCTCTGTTCACTTATGTTTAAAACAGGGAAATAAATTGAAATTTTCAAGAAATATTTCATTGGATTATGAGTTTATACATGGAACACATATTACAAAATCTTCAACAAAAACTGAGGGCGCCTTGCTGATTTTAAATTTCAAACAGTGTAAAAAGTAGCTAGTTAAGAATTTCAACATTATTATAAGCCAATTCTAAATTGTGTGATTGTTGTTTATTGAGATAAGTTTTTGGAAAGAAAAATAATTTTATTAAACAAAACATTTTCTCTGAGTCTTTTTCCCTATCAAAGATGAAAAATGTGCTTTGAGAATTTAACATAGAGAGATATGTTTTATATAATAAAAGTTTTAAAGCCGAGGGTTGATGGCACTATGTTTCTTATTGTATTGCTATTTCATATTCATGTAGACAAAGTATGAATAATAAAACATCCTGTTCACATAGTATTTTATTATAAAATATATTTTTTAACAATTGACTTCAACGGTAGCAAAAAAAACAGCAACTAAAAAATAATAGAAACAATTAATTTTTAATATTTTCAAATAAACAAACAAACAACAATGTAAAGCATTTGCATAATTTGATTTGCAGCATTTGTTTATGAAAGCCGATCATACAAACTAATTAGGCTGCGTTATGTAATTATGTTGACAAATGTCAAACTTATACAGTAAAACACACCATGGACACTAAAGAACACTTAAACAAAAGTTAGCGTCTATTTATTGAATAAACTCAGAAAATAAAACCTTAACGAATACCGAAGTTCAAATTCATATGCAAAAACGCGAAATTTCAAAATTCATTACGAAAGTATAAACAGAACTCTTGTTATGCGATCACGGGATGTATTATTATTAAAGAAATTTCTATGATTTCCTGATAGCCATCACGGCAAAGCCTCGTATCTCTGGCACGGGTTATTCGTTGCTATAGCATGTCGTGAATTAATAAAATATTTATTTTGTTTAAATAACTTTATATTTGTGAACATAGACGACTAGAACCGTGTCTGGTGATTAAAAGAACTATCTTGTTAATATTTCAAAAAATATATTAAACCTATGATGTATACGAGAACTTTAAATGGTACCGTTCGACATGAGGTCAAAACTGCCCGAATCTCGGGCGAGTTGATATGCAGAATCAAAACTGTTATTTTTAGTAAATCTACAATTAATTCTGCAAATTTATAACGTAATCAAATAGAAGATGTATATGATACAATTTACTTAAAATATATCTACAGATGATCGTTATGAAATTAATATCTAATGATATAACCTTTGAAAGTATTTGGATCGAAACAATGTCCGGACATCAATATATATGGCATTAGTCTTGATAAATTATTATATCAATTAATGATAGGAGCTTTCCGAATACAAATGCTCTGGTGTAACCGAATGTTTTTATTGGGGCTTTCATGTACTAAAAACCGAAAAACAGTATCTTAAAGACTTCCAAAGGCAATAATTTAACAACATGAATATGCCAATATTAACGAAATTCTTTTCATACAGTCATGGGTCAATCTTATCTAAAGCAACAACGATCAAGCGTATTGTGAAACTTTGAAAATATATTTATAAAAAATTCAAATTGCAGTTTTTAATAAAGATTTATGAAACCTTTATTGATGTATATTTTCACTTGAATTTTCCTGACATCACCTTATATTCCCCCTAAAACGTGCTACTGCTCCTTTAAATAATACTAGGAACACCACTGTGCTACAAAAACGTATAACTAGTTTATCAAAAGAGTATAAACACATTCAAGTTAGATTTACAAAGATAGATCAACACCTATTTAAGCCCTTAAAACCACGACACTTGACTGGATCGTGACATTACAGGAGACTTTTTAAAAACCAAATTTCGAAAACGCTACATATTTGTGATTTACACAACTTTCACACCTTTCTGAAAACAGACCTTCAAGTTACAGATAAAACATCTTATTTTGAAATTTAGATTCAGTTCCCCTAACACTTTGGGATCTGAATTTAAAAAGAAGAACACATCTTTATCCAACGTTTTAAACGTTCAGAATTGTATTGTTTTGTTAAAAATATTGACACAACACAATTGCATATAAAATGACATTTGCATAGTTTATCAAACAAAAAGTTATTGAACATTTTATGCTAATGATCGATTTTTTAGCATTACATTTCTTGAACGATCATCATATGAGACAGATATGTATTTTTTAACAGCAAGATCATCATTTACAATAAAAAGAGATTAAAAGATAATCATTTGTCATTGATGATAACGAACATTTCAATTTGAACTGTCTCGTGATATTATGATATAATTTGAAATATAAAATGTTGAATTTGGATATGTATATTAACTAATGAAATTTTTTAACGTAAACAAATACATGATAACAGTACAAACGAAACATATTCTTCAAAGTATCATGAACAATAAGAAAATAGGATACGAGTTACTACAATGAGAAAAACATAACGTTTATCTCTCACATATTTAATTAAAACAAACTCAAAGGTCAAAGGCCATTTCCGTAATATAACGCAATGAGATCATGACTAAAACAAAATGTAGTTGCAACATGCTACTAAGGGTTAATTCAACTTCATTAAAATAATATCATAATTTACTCCACTGCGTTACGCGTAAGATTGGGTATTTTTATGTTTCATAACATTTGAGATTTTGACAAAAAAACGCGAATCTGTGTTGAAAAAAACACCATAGAGACACGAAATCAATCTTAGAAGCGCAGCTCTGGATGACACAATATTGCTGATCAATCTCATCGATAATTAATCAATTATTTGTACATATCATATCAATACATAAACCGTCATAAAACGATTTTTCAAAGTAATGTAAAAAAAATAAGAATGCGGACGGTAAGTCTTTACGACCCTTTTTTTCGTAAATATTGTAGCTATACATATTTCATCTTAATAATATTGTTCAACACAAACAATAACAATATTATGTCATGAAATTGAACAAAGCCGATAGAACAGTCTCTTTAAGTCTTTGGCCTCCAACCGTTTCTGATTTCATTCACCTTTTGGATCTTAAAATCTGAAAGATTAAATGGCTTTTTCTTCAGAATTTCTGGTGAAAAGGAAGCAAATAAAACTCCATCTATACATTCACGTTTGCAAACCTTAGCCAGGTCTGCCATTCCACACATTGTCAGAACAGTCTCAAGGTCAGAAATTGACATCTTATCGAGGGCATTCTCGGACTTCTCTGGTGGTTTGGTTTGTACATTTGGCGAAACCACCAACGTTGGTTTCGATGTTGATGGTTTCGATTTCGGTTTGAACTTCTTCGAGAACTTTTTGATGTCTTCCTCTTCTATATAGTCATATATGACGTCATCGCTGGAATCCTCGTCCTGGTTTTGAACTTCCGGTGGTTCCAAGCCCAAAGATGGATCGCCTCCCCTGTCGAGGCGGACCTTATGGACCAAATCCAAAAGCATTGCCTTGAATTGTTGCTTATATTTTTTCTGTGCAATCTGACGAACATAAATGACAAGAACTACATATCAATTTCCTAAAGGGTGTGTGAGGAAGGAAGAAAGGAAGGAAGGAAGTGGATAATCAAGACGATTAAGAGGAAGAAGGAAGGAATTAGTGAAAGGAGAAAAAAAGAAGCTAAAGGGAAAGGAAAGGAAAAGAAGAATAAATTAGAGCCATTGGCTCTGTAGCTCATCAGGCATCATATCAAGTTTGCTTTATACAGGCAAGATGAGCTAAAAATGAAACTGATGTTACCTATTACCAAGAAAACCTATAAAAAAATTACAAAACAAATGTATTATTATTCAACACTTTCTAGATCGCCAGTATCAGACAGTGAAAGAAGTCCACACTAAAATATACATGGAGAAATAAATTTGTCATAGACTGTCATCTAATGGAGAAAAATATGTTTTTAAGATTGTGACCCCTGTGACCCTATTTGGGGTCATGGGGTCACAAAACCTACAGTTTAGAATCCTGATTGACCAAGGAGTCTACATGCAGTCTTTCAGCTCAATAGACCTTTAGGAGCTAAAGGTGATGATGAAAATAAGTTTTTAAGGTTGTGACCCCTGTGACCCTATTTGGGGGCATGGGGTCACGAAATCTACAATTAAGAATCCCAATTGGCCAAGGAGTCTGCACATTTCATTTTCAACTCTATAGTCATTTTAGTACTGGAGAAGAAGATGAAAATAGGTTTTTAAGGTTGTGACCCCTGTGACCCTATTTGGGGTCACAGGTTCACCAAAGTTACAAATTAGAATCCCCATTGTCCAAGGAGTCTGCACATATCACTTTCAACTCTCTATTCCTTTTAGAACTGGAGAAGAAGATGAAAATAGGTTTTTAAGGTTGTGACCCCTGTGACCCTATTTGGGGTCACAGGTTCACCAAAGTTACAAATAAGAATCCCCATTGTCCAAGGAGTCTGCACATATCACTTTCAACTCTCTAGTCCTTTTAGAACTGGAGAAGAAGATGAAAATAGGTTTTGAAGGTTGTGACCCCTGTGACCCTATTTGGGGTCATGGGGTCACGAAATCTACAATTTAGAATCCCCATTGGCCAAGGAGTCTGCACATATCGTTTTTAACTCTCTAGTCCTTTTAGAACTAGAGAAGAAGATGAAAATAGGTTTTTAAGGTTGTGACCCCTGTGACCCTATTTGGGGTCACAGGGTCACCAAAGTTACAAATTAGAATCTCCATTGTCCAAGGAGTCTGCACATATCATTTTTAACTCTCTACTCCTTTTGGAACTGGAGAAGAAGATGAAAATAGATATTTAAGGTTGTGACCCCTGTGACCCTATTTGGGGTCACAGGGTCACCAAAGTTACAAATTAGAATCCCCATTGGCCAAGGAGTCTGCACATATCATTTTTAACTCTCTAGTCCTTCTGGAACTGGAGAAGAAGATGAAAATAGGTTTTTAAAGTTGTGACCCCTGTGACCCTATTTGGGGTCACAGGGTCACCAAAGTTACAAATTAGAATCTCCATATGCTAAGGTACTTGTACACAAAATTTCAGCTCTCTAATGTGTATGGTTCATGAGGAGAAGTCGAAAGTGTCAAAAGTTTACGGACGGACGACGGACGGACGGACGCCGGACGACGGGCCATGCCATAAGCCCATCTGGACTTTCAGTCCTGATGAGCTAAAAAGATAGGAGAGAAGAAGAAGAAGGAAAATGGAAAGGAGAAGAAGGAAAAAAGAGAAAGGAGAAAAAGAAGAAGAAGGAGAGGAAATAAGAGAATTGAGGAGATTAGAAAGTTTGAGAAGATTAAGAAGAGGCGGAAGGAGAAGAGAAGAATTTAAGAAAAAGAGAAAGGTAAAGACAGAGAAAATGAAGAATAAGGAAGAGGAGGTTTATTCAGAAGGAGGGAAAAAAGAAGAAAATGAAAAGGAAGAAGATGGAAAAGCATGAATATCAAAATATTGATTTTTAGAAACGATATTTATCAATTATGATAAGACTTTATTGTCAATTTCGCACTTTTATGTCATAATTTGGAGCTATTGCTTTTAGTCGAGACATGCTTTCTATAACAACTATCAATCAATTACAATTCCATATTAACATATATTCATGAGACGTTTTAAAATTCACAGGTGTTAATACCATCTGGCTTATACCGTATATCATTTCATTTCATAATTATAAAAAAATAAGCATATTTGCAATATGAATTACCACCTGGTTAGGTTAGAGACAAATTTAGGCATACTTACAGGCAATGGCACGGGTTCAACATATGTTCCTGGGGGAAAAGGTATTGTATATTTATAAAAATGTCAATAGGGAAATAAATACATAAAAAGTGTTTATGATATTATCGCTGCAGGCCATTAGCAACTCGAAATTTGAATTATTATCATCGTTACCATGAAAATGAGACATCACTTATTTTATTCGTTCCTTCATTCGTTCCTTCATGTCAACTTACTGAATGTTAAATAACGTTACGGCGCCATATTAAATTCACTAGATTGATTTTTGTTTTGGAATAACAAAATTCTTTATTGTAAATCATTTGGTTATTAACGTTCATCAAAATATAACTTTCAGCAAACATTGAAATCAACAATTGAACGTTTCAAAAAGCAACTAGTTGTGGTATATATCCCCCCCCCCCCCCCACATTTTTTTAACAATACCGAAACTCCCTACATAACAATATCTTAGTAAACTGTAATCACTTTCTCCAAATCGAAACAGGTAGATGTCAACGAATTCTTGTAAAGGACATGACATGTTCAGGTTTAAATATATATTGTCGATGAATTCATTTCTTATTTTGTGTCCGAAAAAGAATAATAAATAAATGCAATACATGTATATTCACAGTTATCTTAAAATTCAAATCAGAACAAATATGTACAAAATGAACATCCTTTTTGATACCAATAATAAGTCACTTTAAGAACGCTGTCAAAGAATTTCTAAAATCATAACAAAATGTTTATGTAATAGTAATACAATATGTTATCTCAATAAGTATTTATGGTTTATATTGTGATGTATTGCATCATTAAATATTCTCCATGTACCTATCATGCCGTACCGGGAATCCTCGCATTTAAAGGGGCAGTAGCACGTTTTTTGATAATTTTATATTTTGAATTTCTCACTGATAATTGTAAGTGAATGCTAAATGTATTATTTTGACAGTGTCAAAAATCTCATTACACAAGCCAATCATCCATAGTAAGAGGACAAATTATACAGATTCACATAAATCCATTGGCGGCCATTTTTGTGTGAACACCTTTAATTCATTTTGTGTAAGAAAAATGAATCGCATGGCTTAACTTTATGTTATATATTTGAATTACTACTGCTCAATTTAGTTTGAAAACATTGTCTTTCAATTGGAACCATTTATTTTCATTTTCCTGACATCACCTTATATTCCCCCTAAAAACGTGCTACTGCCCCTTTAAGCCCTGGGCTTAATTTCGAAAACCCCCATTTCATATGAGAAATATATTATCTGAAATTAAGCCCTGGGGGTAATTTCGAAGGGAGAACAAAACTTACTTTTTACTATCAATCTAAGGTATCCATGTAGTAGTCGAGGGTTTATTTGTTAAGGATTCCACCTATATAATGCTGCAATGACGAATGAAAAAGAGAGACTTGTTTTTCTTTTAAAACTCGATGATGACCAACATCAACGTTTTTACTTTATCACTTCCTGATTGCTTATCATCAACCGTATTTAAACTTTCATATTTGGTGTCTAGAATGACACTTGCATTTGGAGACCAATGCAGTTTCTGCGTTTAAAACCCTATTGACTATCGTAGCCTAATACAGCCTAGCCCATGGGCTAAAATTCGAAAATCAAAACTCGTTAATGAGCCCATGGGCTTAATAACGGCAGGGCTTAAATACGAGGATTCCCGGTAGTTTGCAGCCTTAGTGTAATAAAGTTCAGTTCAGTATAGGCATGAAATGTATGCTTCCATGCTTAATGGTGCAGAGTGAATGTTTTTGTTATTTTACACGACCTAAGGGGAGCATTTCGAGAACGATAATTATCCCTGGAGTATCGAGGATGTCAGAGTGGGCCACACCCTAGGTTAGATAAGGCTTGAACAAGACTAAAATAAGACAAAGGAGCTTGCTCTAAGCCTGTAAATGAAGAATATCATTTACGATCTTTGATGTATTTTTTGAGATTTTACAAGTTTACATGTCATTATTGGACTAAAGACATTACAAAGACATCTAATACATGATTGTGTGACATACATGGCCTTATATTTAAAAGATCCTTAACGACAAGGATTATCAGGAATCTTGTACAAATGATTGATATATTTGTAAATCACATATCCGGATCAATTGTATATCAAAAATGATTATGAAATGAAAAGTGTTCACCCACCACTTTTAAAGAGAAATCCAAACATTGATACATTAGGGTTCCCTCTGTGCACATAACAGACCATTCTTATGAACTTGTATCAAACAAGATTTCAGTTGGGAAAATTTGTTCGAATTTGTCATTCGTCAAGGCTTCTGTATTACCTCCCAAATAAAATACTTAAAGGAATTTTTTTTATGAATCTAATTATTTGTTTGTTCATAATTACCTTCCTCTTTAGTAAAGGCCTCAGAGATGAGAGAGCCAAGACCAAGACCTAAACCCGTTGAACCAGAGCTTGGTCCCTCAGCTGGCCTTTGCTTGGGTACCTGGTACGTTGGTGATTTTACCTCCCCGGAACTTGGAGATCTCATTGGCAAGACTATTGGAGTCTTCTTCGGTTTTAGTTTTGGACTCTCTTCATGAAGATTCAGGTATTCAAAGGAAATGAAATAGTTATTAAGCATTAGACGGTTGAACTTTAGGATGAGAGATAAAACTCTATCAAAGATTCGATATGGGACTGAAAGGCATGTTGGATCATTTGCTTATACGAGAATGACAATTATAAAGAAATTATGTTGAATAAAAAAATAGATATATTTTGACATTTTTTGAAATATTGAAACCATGTAAATTTTATTATGTACATTATTTAATTCGTCCCCTCATACGTTTATTAACTTCAAATTCTCAACTTACTGAATGTTAAAATAACGTTATGGCGCCATATCATTATCCTTAGAATTTTGTTTTGGAATATCAAACTTCTTTATTCTGAAATCAGTTGTTTGTCAAAAAATTATCAAAATATAGTCTTCAGGAAACCTTGAAATCAAGAATTGAACGTTTTGAAAAGCAACTAGTTATGGTATTGAGTCAGTAATGAGTCAGTGTTCTTGTTATTCTACACGTTCTTTCAAAACGATAGTTACCCCTGGAGTATCGAGGATGTCAGGGTGGGCCAAACCCTAGGTTAGATAAAGGCTTGAAAAGTCGAAAATAAGACAAAGGAGCTTGTTCTCGGCCTGTAGATATCACAATCGCTCTTTGATTTATTCTTCGAGGATTTCTTTTACCAATTTTGCATGTCAGAATCTCATTGTTGGACTAAAGACATTACAAAGACATCAAATGAATAATTTAGTAGAGATTTAAAAGATCCTTCACAACAAGGATTATCAGGATTCTAGTACAAATGATTGATATCTTTGTAATTTACATATACGGACCAATTGTCCAATAAAAGTGGATAATGATTATGCAATGTAAAATGTTTATCCAACACTTTTAAAGAGAAATTCATACGCTGTCCCATCTCTGCACATAACCCAACCATACTTAGGCACTTGTATTAAACAGGACTTCGCGAAGTGGGGAATATTTGTTCAAATTTATCATTCGTCAAGGCTCCTGTATTACCTCCCTATTAAAATACTTAAAGGAAAAAAAAAATTATGAATCTAATTACCTGGTCGTTCATAAATATCTTCTTCTTGGGTGGAGGCGCCAGAGATGAGAGAGCCAAGGCCAAGACCTAAACCCGTTGAACCAAAGCTTGGTCCCTCAGCTGGCCTTTGCTTGGGGACCTGGTACGTTGGTGATTTTACCTCCCCGGAACTTGGAGATCTCATTGGCAAGACTTTTGGAGGGATGTTCTTCGGTTTTAAGTTTGGACTCTCTTCATGAATATTCAGGTATTCTGCTTGAGACTTGACGCTTTCAGTCGGCTTCAATGCTGATTCAAAGAAAATGAAATAGTTATTAAACAATAGACAGTTGAACTTTAGGATGAGAGCTAAATCTTTATAAAAGATTCGATATGGGACTGAAAGGCATGTTCGATCATTTGCTTATACGGGAATGACACTTATAAAGAAACTATGTTGAATATAAAAATAGATATATTTGGGAAATTGATCCTTCATAACATAATAATCAATGGCATTTAATAAACTTACGGCGTGGAGGTCTTTGAGGCACCGGGGGAGGGGTTTCTGGGCCGTCTTCTTTCCCAGGATGTTCTCGAGGTTTGGGCCTTGGGGGGATGGCAGGTGGGGTGCTCTCGGGGATAAACTGAACCTTCCGACTCCTGGAGAAATCGGCATAGAGAGCCCCTTCCAGGAACTGAGGAGTGCTGGTACTCTGGGAAAAGTTCTTCAGAATGAACAGCTCGTAGTCACTGGCGTCTAGGTAGGCCGGGAGTTGGACGTCAATATCTGTTATTTCCGGAGTATCCAAGGGAATAACCACTGCACTACGGTGGCAGAATTGAGACGAAGGGTCGTCAGTGCCAAGTCCTTTGTAGTGACCAAATAGAACTGGGGCTGACTCCATCTTTCCAGTGAGGATTAGCTCTCCGGTGTATGTGGTCAAGTTATGGATGGCCTCCTGAATGTCCTTGGACATGATCTCCTGGACTCCCTGCCCGATGAAGCGGACACACTGAGGAAGCTTGTAGGTCTCCACCACGTCGCGTATCGTCTGCTCAGTGTCGTCTGGCAGCACCTGGAAGACCCCGGATGTATCTCTGGGCAGGACGATATTCTGTCCCTTCATACTGCATCTCAATGACGTTGCGAAACCTGATTTGTTTCTTCGGACAGCCAGCAGTTCCAAAATGGTGCCTGCTTGCAAGGTTTGGGGATTTCCGGTCGGGTCTTTGTATCCAACATGGCTAAGAACCCGGACGTTGCGAGGGAAATATTCGATGAGATCTTTAACCAGGGTATATTTGTAGTATTCTCCATGCAGTGGTTTCACCAACACGCGGCCATTGTATTGATACGGTAGACTTATTTCGCTTCCATACTTAGCGTATCTGCAAGAGGAATAAACAAAGACAAATGTATAGACACTCAAGAATACCAGTATTTCGTCAAAATTTGAACAAATAATCAATAACTTTCGATATCCACACTTTTGTTTCGTTTTGAAAAAAAATATGTACGTTATTTAGTGGTATGGTTAATTCCAAAAGGCTGGAAGTTTTTAAGACCATTAAGAGAATGACAATATCGGGAAATCATTTAAACATTTAGCTACAAACTCCAAAACGGCAGTGTTTATTTTTCTTGCAACAGCTGTCCCATAATGTGAATAAAAAGCCATAGAAATTTTAGATATTCTGTAAATAAATATTTCAAATACAGTTCATAAGTTATGGTATATTGAATAGTGGCACTTGTTCTTTCATGTTAGTTGGGGTCAAAGTCATCAAGTAACTAGATTAGCGTTTGCGGGACACCGCAAAAGCAGAGCAGCCCCGAACTTGCGGGTTCGCCTTACCCTGTTCCGCCTTTTACAGGCCTCACCCAATTGGGCATTTTCTCATGACCTTGACCTTTGACACTCAAGGTCACACAATCAATGAACACATCAAATTGAGTAAAACATAAATGTAATGAATGAAAGTGTTAAAAGTTAAGATAATCCAATTTCTCAATATATGTTGACCTTGCTGTGACCTTGACCTTCGACGGATTGTAGCCAAACCCTCTTCAACATTTTTTACTCATACCAAGTAAGAGCTTCATAGCACACACACTTTTCAAGTTATGGTGTTTTAAAGGAATTTTGTAGTGATTTTATAACTCGTGACCTTGGCCTTTGACCTTGAGAGTGAACATGCATAATAATTCCCTTGAAGTATAAACATTTACACTTGTTCTTGAGTTCTGAAAAGCTTAATGGGATTAAGTTATACCTAAATTAGGTGCACATTGCAATAACTCATATTTCATGACCTTGACCTTTGACCTTGAGAGTGAACATGCATAATAATTCCCTGGAAGTATAAACATTTACAATTGTTCATGAGTTCTGAAAAGCTTAATGGGATTAAGTTATACCCAAATTAGGTGCACATTGTAATAACTCATATCTCATGACCTTGACCTTTGACCTTCAAGGTCACACAATTAATGAACACTTTTTATTGAGTATAACAATCATGTATTGATTAAAAGTGTTCATAGTTAGAAGAAAGCATTTTCGCTAAACCATGCTAAAGTCATGACCTCGCTGTGACCTTGACCTTTGACGGATTGCAGCCAAAGCCTTTACAAACATTTTTACTCTTCCAAGGATGATATATACCAAGTTAGAGCTTCATAGCACAAAAACTTTTCAAGTTATCGTGTTTACAAGGGATTCTTAGAGTGATTACATAGCTCGTGACCTTGACCTTTGACCTTGAAAGCGAACATGTCAAAATCTTTCCCCCGAGGTATGAGTAGTAAGTTATGAATAAGAGTTCTGGAAAGCTTAGTGGAAAAAAGTTATAGCTAGTAGTACGAGTGCGGCGGCGGCGGCGGCGGCGGCGGCGGCGGCGATGAAAACTTCACAAAAACTTAGACGGGGCTGCTAATTAATTGGTGAATACATTGGCACGCTGTACAGGTAACTATGCAGTGCTCCACAGAAGCAGCGTATCTGCGTATTTTACGCAAATAAATTCATAAAATCCCAATTACTTTAAACGATTAGAGTACAGGTATTCAGACATTTAAAACCCAAAAGAATAAAAAAAAGCTTGCGTACTGCACGCAGCTATTGGTAAACGCTAACAAAGTCGAACCTAAACTTGTCACAAATGGATACCATAACTCTTCAAAATATCAATTTTCAGTGCTTTATACATGTTCATTAGTATCATCACATTTTCAAGATGAAAAATCCACAAGCACAACTCTCAGGTGTATATAGATGAAATATAAAAAAATTACGGAATTGGGAACATAAACACATTCATATTTGAAATATTCAAAACTAACCTGAAGAAGCCAACATGGCTGAAAGCGCTAGTTAGCTAATATGAATGTGTTTATGTTCCCAATTTCGTAATTTTATTATATTTCATCTATCTATATATATATTTATGTTAAACCATGAGTGTACAATCTCATTTCTCATATATAAAATACCCAATTGTCCGAAATCCGGGGAGTACAATTTTATCAAAGTATATATCAGAACGGACAATACTCAATTGTTACCAAAACAGGAAGTAAACACCCAATAGCTCCAAGCATTATCTGAAGCACTTGGTATGTGATATATTTCCCAGGCATAATCCAATGCAAGGCAAATATTTATGCACCTGAGGTTAATCAGGGGAGCACTTGTATACGCTACCTCAGTCTGTTTGCTGATACCTTGTTCGTTAAGTTTGTATCTTTTCCAATTTATTTTGTGCTAAATGTTGTATTTTGGAAATACTAATACTGGAAATATTTGGAAATACTGTATAAAGGGGCATTGGCACGTTCTTGATCATTTTATATTTTAAATGTTTTACTTATGATTGTAAGTTAATGCTAAATGAATTATATTGACAGTATCAACAATCTCATTACACAAGCCAATCACCCACTGTCAGAGGACAAAGTATGAGGATTTACATAAAATCCATTGGCGGCCATTTTTTGTGAACACCGTTAATTTATTTTGTGTTAGAAAAAGGAGTCGCATGGCTAAACTTTACGTTATATAGTTGAATTATTACTGCTTCATTTAGTTTAAATACATTGTCTTTCAATTGAAACCATTTATTTTCATTTTCCTGACATCACCTTATATTCCACCTAAAAACGTGCTACTGCCCCTTTAAATCAAAAGGTTCATCACTTATGTCGATCCGTCTCTTCGGGTGACAAACATTTCAGATTAGTGTGTGCATTTGACACTCAATCTGGAATTTCAACATGTAGGCTACAATCCATACCCGTTGTATGATAACGTTAACCGCGTCATTTCGCAAAAATATGTTGAACTCAGTCTGATTAAAATCAACCGTACTCCGAAGAATAAAATAGCAAAAATATAGACTCTGTCGGGGTTCGAACCAGCCAGGATTATGGAAGGGGATGTGTGCCAAAAATGAATTCATGTACACTCGTAACTCGCAAGATGTAACATGTCGTTCTCAACCATGCAATTCTCGAAAAGACAAGTCCAAGCGTGCAAAACTAACATTTCAATCCTGTAAAACTCAACTTGCTGTTCTCAACTTTACAAAGTTGAAATTCAAGAAATGTCAAAAGACAAAACCGGATTTTCTATTTTGAATAAGAGTAATATTCACAATAAGCAATGCTATAAGTTACGTTTCACATATGGAAAATGGAAAATAAAGAGTTGTAAAATCAGCTTTTTAAAACAGACTTTTGCATTTCGAGTTTTACACGATTGCAATGTACATGATTTCGCATTGACGGGGGATGTGTGCCAAAAATGATATGCTATGCTTGATTCGTTAAAGCAAACATTTGACCGACGCGAACTGATTCTGCAACAGGCACGAGAAAGGAACAAGTTTACTTTATGTAAGCGGCTTACCTGGCTAACCGAAACAAATATCTAAATGACAGAATAACTGGCCAATTTACATTTAAAGCATATCTTCATTCCAGATATTGCTAGTTTCACCATTGTTGAATTTTATATAAAATGGACATCAAAAATTAAACACAAATATTCAACTTAAATGACAGTAAATGTAAGACTGCATTGAATATTCTTATCAACGATAAATTTTAGTGATTATCCGAAATTGAAGCGATAACTATACTCATGTGCAAAAGAAACGTCCCCAAATATTTTTTATTTGTAATTTTTTATCTAATGACATTGAACCTAACTCAGTGTTAGGAATAGGTCACATAAACACTCAAGTTGATGACATGACCAGAAAAGGACAATAAATGCACGTTTTTTACGAGAAAAATGATTTTAATCAGTGAAATTTCTTAAATGTACATAACAATACCCTATGGTCTTGGGGTATAAAGCCCCCGCCAAAATGTTTTTAGGCATCAGTTACATCATGTTGACAACAAGAACATGCCGCAATTAACTTCAAAGCAGAGAGGATGAGCAAAATGTATGCTTCAACTTGACGCTACAAACGACCATGTCGCTAGAATCTTGAACTGATCGAAGCAAACAATTGGTAGGCTGTTGATGCATTTTGGACAGACTGGCAGGACAATAAACAGGCCCAGGAGCTACAGACCGAAGGTGACCACCCCCATTGTAGACAGACATTTACGGGTGCTTCCCCTGAGGAACATTTTCCTGACTGTGACGACATCAGCTGCACACAGCCTGAATAATCGAATCAGCAGATGGACAGTGACCAGACGACTGCGTTAACACGACATTTGAGCAAATCGACCTCTCAGAGCAATGAAGTTAAAGCATCAAAATTGACGTCGAATACTGGCTTTAGGGAGTACTGTTGTCAATGTTGTGAATGTCTTGGCCTAGCCAGCAAGATCTCCGGATATGTATCCAGTAGAGCATCTTTGAGGCTACCTCAGGCGACGTATTCGACAACGCCAACAGCCTCCACTGACAGTGCAGGACTTGAGTCGTGTTTTGCAGGGGAAATGGCACCATATCCATAGTCGTGTTATTAGGCGATTTATAAACCATGTCCGCGGTCGTGTTGCGTTACTTGTTGCATCACAAGGAGGCCACAGCCGATATTATGACGTTTAAGTAACTGAAGCAGTGTGATTTGTGTTTTGACAGGTGATCGAATACCGGACAATACACCCCTAGTCAACTAATCATCTTGTAAAACGGTAAAAAAATGTCTTTATGTTTCACGAATTCTTGCAATTTGATAAATATACAACAAGTTAATAATAATAAATGTCAGAATATACAAGTGTTTTAAGATTTGCTATTAATAGTTTGAAAACGTTTGGGGACGTTTCTTTTGCACGTGAGTTTATGTATAGTTTGGTATATATATGTAAAATACCTTTGAACTCTAATGCCATACAAGTAGCAATGAATGCAATACTCTTCCTACCTCACCGATTTTGACATATATTTATTTTGTAAACCACTTTTAGTAAGAGTGAAAATATCCAATCAATATCTTCATTGCGATATTATATACCAAAATAAATTTAGGATTTAGTTTCGTGAAAGTTTATTCAGTTTTAAGTTACATTCACTTAAATGTACTTAACCTGATTTGGTAACGTTTACAAATTACGTGGTTGTGCTTCTCACTTTCAAATATAAAAGCAAGAGCCAGTCATCATAAAATCTCATTTTTTATTCATTTTTTTATTCATTTGATATTCAACTTGATATATTATAAAGTACCAGTATAGCACTCTCTCCCCACATAATGAAGTCATGAAATGTTGATACAACCTCTGTTCTAACTAGCCGAAATCCGTGCGTTCTGGTAGTTTCGCCCGGCACAAAATAATTCGCTGATTGCACAAATAATAAATATAACTTTGATTTTCTCCATCAGGCATCTCCAATTTTATCCCACAAAGTCGGCATAATAGAACAGAGGCTGTGTTGATATTTCATGACTTGATCTGCCTCTGTGGGGAGAGAATGCCAAAATAGTGGCATACAAATATTACCCTCACAACAATAAACATATTTTTGGATTACTTTAATCAACAAGTAAGAAACCGAGCAGAGTTCACATAGCCCCGCTTCCAACTTTGTTCAAAGAATTTCAAACAGTAGAATTGATAAACGTTGTTTAATGTTGTATGATAGTTTAGTAAACAGTTTTAAAGGTAAGTCATTGTGTAAGTCTCTTTTGAACTGAAACCACAAAACTATCTTCATTAATAGATTTTACCATTAAAAGGGTACATCTAGGAATAGTGGTTGATCTTTGTTTCAAATTTTAGGTAGTGATCATAAAAATTCTACGAGATGTGCTGAGGACAAAAATATTTTGAGTCACTTTGTTAGTCATGTTTAAAAAACACAGAAAAGAAAATTCACATATTGTTTAACTTTCAAAGGGCATATCCAAAATCATGATTGACATGTGTAGAAAATTTGGTGTCACTGAGATGTATATTTCAAAGAAATTTATCATCGAATAACTTTTTTAGTCATATATCCATGGAATCTGCAAAAATATTTTTTTTAGTCTAACCTCGTTAAGGCACATCTAGGGATCATGGTTGATAAGTGTTTGAAATTTGGTGAAGCTAGCAGGTATAGTTTTTGAGATATGCTACGGACAAATTTTGTGACGGCCAGACAGAAGATGAACGGAAAGAATGAACGCTATATATTATACACCCGCTTATGCTTAAAACGTACATTGGTCAGTTATTCTGTCATTTGGGTATTTGTTTCGGTTAGCCAGGTCAGCCGCTTACATAAAGTAAATTTGTTCCTTTCTCGTGCCTGTTGCAGAATCAGCGTGCGCCGGTCTAATGTTTGCTTTAACGAATCAAGCATAGCATATCATTTTTGGCACACATCCCCCGTCAATGCGAAATCATGTACATTGCAATCGTGTAAAACTCGAAATGCAAAAGTCTGTTTTAAAAAGCTGATTTTACAACTCTTTATTTTCCATTTTCGATTTTCCATTTTCCATTTTCCATATGTGAAACGTAACTTACAGCATTGTGAATTGCTTATTGTAAATATTACTCTTATTCAAAATAGAAAATCGGGTTTTGTCTTTTGACATTTCTTGAATTACATTTCAACTTTGTAAAGTTGAGAACAGCAACTTGAGTTTTACAGGATTGAAATGTTAGTTTTGCACGCTTGGACTTGTCTTTTCGAGAATTGCATGGTTGAGAACGACATGCTACATCTTGCGAGTTACGAGCTTACATGAATTCATTTTTGGCACACATCCCCTTCCATACAGGATATCCTCTCCGTCTCCGTCTGAATGCACCCAAATCTGTCGCATGTCTGTCTTTCAGGTGTATCCATTTATTTTCAGCATCCTGATCTTACTTAATGTTCCCCCTTAAAACGTGCTATTGCCCCTTAAAGACTCAATAAAATAATGGATTTTCAAAATATAGATCTAAACTAGAATTAATATGGTTTGTTTGCTTATCTTATTTCGTTAAGGTGTTAAGACTTTTTAAAGGCGGCAATGTGTGATAAGCGCAACTCGTTCACTGAAACTTGTACATTCCTTCTGATCATAACGTGTATACAATATTCGTGTAGCGTGTCACGTAACACACACCCTTTATCCAAACAAGTTACATAATAGATTCTAAAAGATATATTTGCTCTATCACTGAAGCAATGCGACCGAAAACATTGTATATTTGATTTATTACTGCTTCATTTGGTTTAAATAGATTGTCTTTCAATTGGAACCCTTTTTTTCATTTTCCTGACATCACCTTATATTCCCCCTAAAAATGTTTTACTGTCCCTTTAAAACTATCAAATCGTCCAGAAGCTTCTATTCGGCGTCTTTAACTATTATTTTATCCGTCGTAGAATTTATTAATTTATTTCTAAAAGATTCATTCATTCTTTTATATTACCAAATGTTTCGAAAATACCGTTTCTATACATTCAGTGTTAAATGTTTTGTTAAATAAAGCAAGGGAAGCTATAATCGTGTCTTACAACCTTTAGGGGTTATATCTTTTTTTAATAGGTTTTGTCTCGTAACTTATGTATTTACTCTTTACATCTCTTTGTCTTTGTATAGGTTGAATACTATATGAGGTTACCACTATCAGCGTAGATCGGTCATAACATAACCACGTTGGTCGGTTATGAAATAGTGAATATATGGAAACAACTGTACTTGTTCTTTTTATCAAACAAGAAATTAAGATTTAAATTCCAACAGTGGGATTTGAACCCGGGACCTGAATTTTGCCGAGCAGCGCATTTACTTCTTTACCGCCACCGAGCAACGCTTTACCACGTTACCGCTACCGAGCAGCGCATTTAATACTTTACCGCTACCCAGCATGGCATTTACCACTTTACCGCTACAGGGCATTTACCACTTTACCATGCACTTTACCGCTACATAACAGGGCATTTGCCACTTTACCGCTACAGGGCATTTACCACTTTACCATGCACTTTACCGCTACATAACAGGGCATTTACCACTTTACCGCTACAGGGCATTTACCACTTTACCATGCACTTTACCGCTACATAACAGGGCATTTGCCACTTTACCGCTACAGGGCATTTACCACTTTACCATGCACTTTACCGCTACATAACAGGGCATTTACCACTTTACCGCTACAGGGCATTTACCACTTTACCATGCACTTTACCGCTACATAACAGGGCATTTACCACTTTACCGCTACAGGGCATTTACCACTTTACCATGCACTTTACCGCTACATAACATGGCATTTACCACTTTACCGCTACAGGGCATTTACCACTTTACCATGCACTTTACCGCTACATAACAGGGCATTTGCCACTACACCGCTACCGAGCAGCGCATTTACTACTTTACTTTTGTTGTGACATATTCATGTTTTTATATTTCCATACAAATATACATCATTATTGAAATGAAATAGTTTTTAGTTTTAAATCTGAAAAAGGAGTGTATTGTAGGTATCCTATATGTTTAGTTTGGACAGGACACAATTAACCGGCAAGTTTATCAATTTAACGTTATTGAATCAATTGTATATAAAAGAAAATTAGTTGAAATTATCGCAGGAGTTTTCCACCGGAGTGTAAGCCCTCGTGAGTTTATTTGCAATAACCCCTCGGTACCGGGTTGTTATTTACCACTTCTCCTTATGTTAGAATTACTGTCTGGATTGATGTCACAGATATCTAAAAAGCATCTCAACCGTTAAACCTGTTATATCTGTACTCTTTTTTAACTAATCCTTTATGATATATTACAATATATAAAAACAATGTCCGATTATTTCTTTCACTTTTATACTCTCTCAAAACCATACAAACCTTACATATGATTTTGTTGTTTAAAGTAGCTCTTGTGCTATACCATATATTCAAGTTAAGAAAACATGTGACTTGCTAATGGATGTTTATTGATTACAGGCTGTGCGAATGTTTTATACCCATGTTTTCACATGTACTATTGGCCTCAGGGCCACGTATATACAATAAAATCTGTCTGTCTGTTTGTCATACGATTTTGTCTTTAAAAGCCTCTCATAACTCCAGAAGGAGTGGCTTGTATATTTTATCAACATTTTGTATGGTATGTATAATAGATGTACAAGGTGAGACTCAAATAACATATTCTGTCTGTCTGTCTGTCTGTCTGTCTGCGATGGCTCTGTTGCATTTCATGCATTGACACAGATATAAATCTAGAATATTTAAATGAGATCAACTTCGTCAGTAGGTCTGTTTTCTTAAGCTAATACCAACCTACTTTAATTCAAACATAAAATATAATCTATAACAGTTTTGGCAATATCTCTATGACACAATCTACCTATGTATGAATTTGATAATTGCTATTATACCCTCGATATCCCCCAACCATCCGCAAATGAATTTTTATTTTTCAACAATTGCAATCTTGGCTAAGAGGCCTTAAATTGTCAAAAACTAAAACGTCCAACAACAAAAAACATTAAAAAAAGGTTTGACTCCCTTACCACATTACTTATTATTACTACCTCATTTCAAACTCGCTAAGCAACGTGTTCATAGAAAAAAAGTGTTTTATATCCACACAGATTACGCTTTGTGAGATTCGTTTGTCGCAAACGTTTTTTTAAGTTTTTGCATTACTCATATATTGCCATGGGTAATATTGATTCTAAAAAATCACACCATAAGATAAGATTGTCCACAGAAAAGTTATTTATGTTCGTAAAACTCGGGTGAATTATGTCGATATTTATCAAATTCAAAGCCGGATAGTCTGAATATATTTGCCTATTTCCGAGGAATAAAAGCTTCAAAATATTAACTTTACCGAGCATTGAACTTGTTCTGTCGTGATGTTTCCTCTCCACTAGCAGACACTAGATCGAGGGTTTCGTATCGTATAAAGTTAATATTTTGATTTTTTAAAATATTAATCAGAGCTATATATCGATTTTAATCAGACTGCAATGGCGACATACAAACAAAAAATAGCAATATATATTATATTTTGGAGAGATAGTGAACATCAATAAGGACAATTCTTATGGATTAACAACTTCTTTATTCTGCTGTTTCGACATAGATTCCAATGTCGTTGTCAAAATGTTCATCCATAAGAATTGTCCTTATTGTTCATCACGCCAACTTCTAGAATGCTAATAACAGAAGGGATGATATAGTGTTTGAAAGTTTGTGTATAGTATATATACATTATGTTTCATCTATAATAAAATCCAAAAGAAACGTCCCATCTATATATTTGATTCTCGATTTTCGATAGAACAAAAAATATAACAAGACGATAATTTTGTACCTTAACCACTGCATCTTGTGCGTTTAAGCGATGTGTTTCTTCAGATAGTGCCTTGGCATATACACTCAGGGGCAAAAGAAACGATACCAACTTTTCAAAAGAGTACAAAACAAAATCCTGTTGTAAATGAAATGCGACTACGAGCCCTTGTGATAGGCACATCAGTTGTGAAAAAGTACTCACAATTTCAAACATCAAAGTATAATACTTATAATTGTATGACTGTTCAAATACACGAGGGGTAAAAAAACCCAGCTTTTTCGATTTTATTTTTGGTCATAATCTTTGGAATTGGACTAAAATAATTATAAAAATCTATAAAATCTAAGATGTTATCAATATAAATAACCCTTGTAGAAGTTAATTTGTTCACGCATTTTGCATGTATTTTGGTTTAAAAACAAGAAAAAGGGCCATTTTCACTATCCTATCTCGTCTAGTTAAGGAGATTTTGTTAACAGCGTTTTTTGAAAGGCTTGTATTTCAAAAACGTTACCAGATATAGCTCTGAAATTAAAAACTTAGTTCAGTTAGCTCTTGAATACATGAATTAACCCTGTTTCAGCCGTAACTATCAATTGTAGATTAACCTATCATGCATTTTATATGGTACTGTTTCTTTTGCCCCTGAGTGTATAAGAATCGTGTCATTTTGTAATTATCTTTCGTGATTTTTGATGTGTGTGAAAAAAACAAAAGCGGACGTTTCTTTTGGATTTTAGTTTATTATGAAAATAATGTATTATAGGTGTCTGTAACACTTTGCTTATCCGTATCTTGTACGATCTTTGCTAGATGATATATTTTATCCGTTTATCATGCTCAGAAATATCTAATTCATAGTAATGTGACTTGTAAATAATACGATTTGCTTCTTCATTATCAATACAATTTTCAAAAATTTCAAAAACACTACAGACCATACTACTTTTATGTTTAATGTACGTCATCACCTTGTGGTGTAATTCTCTAGGAATAGTAAGCCATAATGTCAAATAAGCTCGGCTTTGTATTAAGTGTTATACTACATTTTTTCCTTGTATCGCTTTGAAATTTTGAAAAAGGAATATTGACACACATGTTAATTTCTTTTCCAAACAGAATGATAAAAGATCATTTACTAAACATCTAATGTGTAGAAATCTTTACTAGATATAACTCTATGTTAATATTACGCAAACGAGAGCGAGTATGATTGGTCGGGTAATTATTTCTTATAAACTTAAATTAGATTTTTTATATTTTTGATTTTGCTATTTCAATTATACATGAATACAGATTATTTCGTTCATTTCAATGTCATGACATTCGATTTTCATTGACACTCAAATGATATTCTTTATTTATTTTTCTTATCAGTGCAGTAAACTTGTCACACCCAAAATTCTTTTTTTTTCTTTCGTCAAACCGGTACAACAACCTGTATCTATAAGCAATTGACAGGTTGACCTAGAAAATAGCGCTATAATAAATCTATAATTCTATTTTATAAATATAATAAAATCGAATAAATCATCAGCATACAGGGGTTTATCACTGAAAGAAACTGCTCATCAAGCTACAGCAACTATATCTTACAGAATTATTTTTTAAATTTTAGCTTTGTAAACAAATAAGTTATCATAAAAATATGTTATATCAAATAAATTAAAAAAATTATAGAATTAGTAGAATACGTAATGAAGTTTACCGAAGTGTCACACACTTCCGGCCATAAGTGACCTATGAGACACTAAAATCATCATTATGCATGTTAAAAATTATATGATAGATATTAAAATCAAACATCATAAACATAATCTATAGATCATGGTGATAACCTAGTGCTATTCAATGTATTTAATCTCGTGATGGCCAAATTGATAAAACTATAGTACTCACGTAAATACAAATTAAATGACCTTTTTTTAGGCTTTAATAAACCAGAGAAATCAATATTTACGATATTGATAAAGATACATGTATGTTTAAAGAAAGGAGAAACTTTAATCGATAGTCAAAGCCAATCTTCCTACGCAAAGTCTAAAACGCCAGTTTACGAACTGTCAGTTTTATGCCTTGCTGCTGACCCTTGAGTTTTCTGTGCTTGCTAACTATAAGAGAAAGCAATAGATCAATCAGAAAGTAGCTGGAGGTTGCTGACAATCGCCTGTAGGGGCGCTGATGTCAGCACAGAATGATGAGTTTTTGAAAAAATCATGTATTTTCAATTGGCCTGCGTGCCTCATGAATATTTTACACTTTCGTAGGAAGATGGTCAAAGCCATACTTGTTCTGGTCGAGTGTACTGAAACAAGGAAGTTTGAAACAAGCTAACACATTCAATAGAGTATGCGCACGAAGTTTCATAACGGATTTTATATGAATTAATTGTAATTCAAAGTATATTCTGTCGGTGTCTATCCTTATCTCAAAAAGTGACTAAAATTATATAACTGATGTAAGTTTATAAGTAATAACTTCCTTCTTCCTGCTGTGATTAATTCAAACTTTGAACATCTGATTCCTGTCTTTTCCTAAGTATCCCCTTTTTGTGAGAAATTAATAATCAGTAGGGAAATCTATGTCAGTTATAGTATATGGGCAAATGCTCAAACCACCCTAAGCGTTTCTTTCATATGCGTCCCCCGTAGAAATTTCTTTGTTTGATAAAGCTACAATATCATTTCACATTTATAATTTTGAGTTGCCTTAACCAATATGTTTTTGCCATACAGTATAGTTATGTGTTTGAACTATTATAGTTTGACCACAAGGCCGAATGAATTATTAGTTGACAGCGTTTTGATCTTTTCTGAAATATTTCAAGAATATTTTTTAATATACATGATGTCATATTAACTTCTTTGAGAGGCATTTTAGAAGTTGGAATTACAATAATGATGAGGAATATATGGATGACAACTTCTTTGTTCATTGTATGCGACGTTTCGACATAGATTCTTGTGTCGTTCTCAAACTGAGGAAGAGTAATGATGTAGGGGCATATATATACATAAATAGTAATGATGTAGGGGCATATATATACATAAATAGTATCAAGCAATTGTTTTGATATCTTGATATTCTGATACAGTAAGCAAGATAAACTTTTTAAAATCACATTTGATCGGTAGATACTAAGAAATGCTATTAATGACATAAAAATATGAAAAGAGGAGCATTTTTAGATCAAATGTAACTGAAGAACCTTTATATCGTTATGATAACATATTTTCCATTGACTATCAGTTGCCAAGTCATATTCTAAGAGGGCATAACGTCTTTTATTTACCAAACATTTATGGTTGTAAATATATCTTCATAAATCAAGTTCCATGGTGTTCTTTTGTGAATTCTGTATTAATAGCCGATAATGAATCATAAATCATACAGGCGGATTCCATATTTGTTTGACAGCTTTAACACTACTCGCTCTTTCACTTTCTTTGAATTAGTAGTCAAAGCGACAACATACATTACCGTGTATATTTCACTCGTGATTAGTTGTATGTTTCTTTATACTGTCATATGTGTTATATCTTATATCGCCTTTCATAAATACAGTGGAATAAAATGTGCTGATTCTCCGCCGAAACCGATAGAAAGAAAGGTGGTATTATTAATTCGGTTTTATTCAATAGAAGACTTATGACGGTGCGTGCACTTGGATACACACATCATTAATAAAAATTTACGGATCACAAAATTCTTATTTAACATAAATCGATGCTAAAACTATCGACTTTTATAATGCCCAACTGTAAAAGTGATTGGACAGATTAAAGGGGGGGGGGGGGGGGGGGGGTGGAATCCACATTTCACATCTGTCGTCATTGTAAATATATGTTTAGAAAACTGATTGGCTTAAACGAAAAGCTGAATTATTAATTTATGTTCTTTATAAAATGGCATTTCCACAAGTTCCCGAAGCAATAAACAATGTAAATGAACATGAACGGTTTTGATGGTGCCAATTATAAACAGCCCGTAACAAGAGTCCCAATCAGAATTTATAAAATTTATTTTTTTCATAACTCCATACAGAAAAAGGACATGTAAGAATAACACGTCCAGGCAAAACTATGTTACACAAGTAATATCTTATAAATGTACACAGGATTTGATGAATAAACAATTTTATGTTCACAGTAAATCCTGATAGTATAGGTGGAAAATAGAAGTGACTAAAAACTGATGATTCAAACTAGGTTATGACAAATTGACAAGAAATTCATAACGCTGTCATATTTGTCAATTTTTGTGTAGGCGTTATATCTGGTCAACAAAATATGCAGTTGTAATTTCCTCTTTAATATGTTTAAAATTTGGGATAGTAGTTTCATTTTAAATATATTGTATTCGTTGTCAGCAAATTCAGAACATTATTTCGTTGATATTCTTTTTAGAAAAGATAACATAAGTTCCTGGATTTTTTTCAAGTATCCATTCTTCCAGTTGTTCCATATAGTTTGATAAAGTTAGTCATAAAACATATGTAAAATTGACTCATTCTCTGTTTTGCAAAAGGTGCATTTGTTTGATTCTTTGTACATGTATCTCATTTTTGCTCATTTGTTGGAAGAAATCTATGAAATATACTATATAAGAGCCATGAATGTTTAACACTATTGTAGAATATAAATGTTAATCTTTCTATGTATTATTTTGATAGTATCAAAAATCCCTATACACAAACCATTCATACATAGTCAGAGAACAAGTTATGAAAATTCACATCAAGTCCATCGGCGCACGATTTTTGTTAATCATTTTGGGTAAAAAAAGGAATCGCATGGCTGAACTTTACATTGTATATTTGTTTTATTACTGCTTTATTTACAACAAATTTTCTTTCAACTGGAACAATTTATTTTAATTTTCTTGACATCACCTTATATTCCCCCTCAAAATGTGCAACTGCCCCTTTAAAAACATCCAACAAGATTTAACCGTTGCAAAGAGCAGCAGCTTGATAATAGAAAAACCCATTAAAGGAACAGTCCTATCGGGTTATTAATTGTGGGAACGAAAATGAATAGGGTTTTCCCTGTTTATACATATAACACTTACTTCACACTTCATTTCAAAATATGGTAATGAGAATGAATTTTTGTAAGGGAGGGGGGGGGGGGGGGGGGGGGGGGCACGGTAACAGTAGGTTCAACTCAACATTTGTCATTTGGGCGAGGGGGCAAGTTTGTAGAGCGGGGGTTGAGGTAGGAGGCTTGTTGTTTTGGGGTTTTTTTTAGGAGGGGGGGGGGGGGCGATTAATTGCTAGTTAAGCGGGTAGGGGGTGGTTGGTTGGGTTGATTACGGCCTAATCCGTCGAATTTTCAAAATTAAAGCGTTTTTAGAGAATTAGTGTCTCATAGGCCATTACTGGCCGGGCAGCATACATTTTACTTGTTGTGATTCTAATATATGTGATTGTGTGTTGCTTGTATGCAGTGTGACACTTTAATAAAATACATTTCTTCTTTCATTTCTTCTTCCTATCCGTCGAATAACGCTTGAGTGATTTTGTACCGATCGGTCGAATCTTGACGAGCATGAGACCCTGGGAGAATCTAAGTTAATTGATGAAGGGGTGTACGGGTTGTTTACAAGCATTACGATTGATCACTTGAAATGAAATAAGTTGCTTACACGATAAAGTCTTATTTCATCGACGGACATATTACTGAGTAAAGGGTTCATAATGTAAAACCCCTTTCTGTTTATCTAAATTTAATACTTTGATGAAGGGAACAAGTTAAATGTTTAATTGGTCATGTGTGTCCCTATTCAAATACATGTATGACATATGCATCACTTTCAAATCATTTTATTTATTATTTACTTATTCAATTTGACTATGTCCATGACCTCTTAAAGTATTATGCCCATACCATTTGGCTATAACTGAGGCATGGCCCCCACGTTTTATATTGATAATGTTATTTACTCAATCAATCTATCTTGATTTCTTTGTGTACAGTGTTGGCCATAGGCCCAGTCTACATTTCAGATTCATAGAGCGATATATGTAGATAATCACAAGATTTTTAATTTACATGAAAAAACAATACTATTGACAATTACTATTGTACCATTCTTCTTCATAAGTCTAAACTTCAGACAAGAATCTATAATATTTATTAAAATTTTGCTGTTGTTCCCAAATAGTATGCCAATTCTTGAAGCCACAAGAGACACAGACAGACAGACAGACAGAAAGACAGACATGTTTATTCAGTATATAAGGCTCTACGGTCCAAAGTACAGTTGAGTTTTCAGTTATCGTAGTTGGTCACGTGACTTTAAAGAAGATTTGACATAAGATTTCATATTGTACAATAGTTGTTTCATATATACACAGATACTTCCAAGTGACACTGAAAAACTATCAATCCGACATTCTACTTGATCCATTTAAAAGCCCGAGCTGGTACCTCAACTAACCCTCGCGTTTATCCTAGGACGTCACTTACAATTACTTAAATTGACTAGATTGCATATTCACTTTTATCATAAAAGTAAATCATATCTAAAACAGTCTTAAATTAGATATCAATGGCCTTGTATGGAATATATAAGTGTTAAAGCTCATGTTTGTTGAGCATAGAAGTGTCAATATCAAGTTTAGTCATAATGCATACATCTGCACGGACCTACAACTAGCTTTTCCTCCAAACTAATAAGGAATCTTTAGTTAACCATAACAGCTTCAATCCGGCTTATTGTTGAAACGAGACGAGAATCGTTAGGCAATCGACGACACAATATAAACGTATAATAGGCCTACTACTTTTAGTATTGTTTTAGTTTTGTCAAGATGACATATGATAAATATGTAGGCTACTATTTTTACAACGTTGTTTGCTGTTCGTGTTAATCATTTCGTCATATCCCATGTAACAAGCACACATATTCATGTAATTTTGTAAATATCATTTACAGAAGTCTTAACATATGCTCATAATTCCATGATAGTAATAATGGATAGCAAGGAAATGTTTACGAGAGATATGGCTAGAATTTGAATATAGATAGGTTAGAGGTCTTTCTGGAAAGAGTCTTTCCATTTATTTCTCTAATGGAAAACAATGAACATACAATCTCAATGCAAAAATTACAATATTATTTCACCACTTAAGTACAAATGTGAACCCCTTGTTAACGATTAATTAATTCTGTATAATGTTCATATATAAACAAACAAATGCATGTAAATCATGTTAACTTTGATGGGCACTCATTCATTAGAGCACCGGGAATATCAAATATGCAATCATAAATTTGTTTAATTATTAATTTCCTTTTAACATGCAGTAAACGCGATATGATTATACTTACTTAGTATTACTTCCGGGTTGGGTAAGATATGCCGTTACCCGCGTCATGGGCTTGCAAGCGTCGATATTGATGAGATCCCCCTGACTAAAAGAGGTTGCATCATTGCCTCCATAGATACCTTCACAAACTCGTACAAGAGTTGGCAAATCTTCGATGATATCCGTTAATTTGCAGGTATCCTCCGACCAAAAACCGTCCCCGTAACCCGCCATGTCGCATTGCAATGCTATCTACAAGCTCTTGTCACTCATGTGTGTTTATGTTACAGCATGGGCGTGTCTTCAACGCAACCAACAACGCGTCTCTCAAACGTTACATCCGTAGACATTCAAATAAGGCCAGATTTTGAGCTTTATTAAAAATGGTATTATTAAGCGAAAGTTATCAGTTTGTATAATAACGAGTTTGCGGGGTTATTTATGTAAATAGGTTACGTCAATATTGAATAAAGAGACTTTATGTACCTCTCCTTATAGGGTTAGTCATATGCAAAGACAAGATCGAACAGGTATGTGGGGTTGTAAATTTCAACAACAACAGAAAAGAACACATGACGCATGTCAATAGAAGAATGCACGTTTTTCTGTTTCTTAATTCATTTATCAAATGGGACCTTTAATCGAATTTGTGTAAGTGCGATTCATACTGTAGATTTGTAGAATTGACATGCATAAATTGTTCAAAATTCAAAATAAATTAAATATGTTAAAAGTTCTCTCAGAAAGAGAAATTCAGAGCTGTTTTGATGTCATGACCATTTTTGTTTGTTTAATGTCATTTCATATTTTTATATTGACAACTATATATTCATATGCCTTTTTACTTAATAACATTTATTTGATGATAATATTTCTATATAACTGGCGTCATAGTTGACAATGATGGTCATAATAAAAGCTATCATGCCGAAACTATGTAAGGAACGGATGACCTTTCATTGTGTTTTCTTTGTACGTTTTAAAACTTATCACAGAAAATAAATGTTCAACTATAAAAACGGTTAATAAACTAGTAATAATAAACAAATCGTTCTGCACACGTTCTGTTGTTGGTAAAATGATAATAGCTGAATATATAATGAATAAATTAAAAAAGTTGATAAATATGCGATTAAAATGGAAAGTGTTTTGGATATATATATGCTCATATGAAATGTTAGTTAATGTGTGGTCATAATGAAATATGATTGCATTTATAATCATAATGAAAATATATACATTATGTTATAACGTAAGGTGATTGGATATATAATTCTAAAGAAAAACATTAGTAACTACATATTCATAATATATATTGAAAATAAGTTGAATAACAGTTTAACTTCACCAAATTGTTTCTGATACAAAGCAAACAAATACATATAAGATGCTAAACAATGATAATGTTATTTGGCTTTGAAGTGTCCGGATTTGTTCTACAGTTTATTCTTTGGTCATGTTTGTCTTCGTGTGTCTATATACGAGTTTGTGACTCATCTCAATGTAATCATAAGCAGAATTTGTATAGTTTTCTTCACATTTTCACCAAATATACCGCTGACTATTACTTCAAACTGTAATTGTTAAAGGAATTATACATACATTATACATAGAGTAGCTCTTGCACAATAAAGATGTTTCCACATCATTTATGTATCGAAACCGGAAGGCAGTTTAAAGGGGCAGTAGCACGTTTTTAGGGGGTATATCGGGTGATGTCATGAAAATGAAAATTAATGGTTCCAATTGAAAGACAATGTATCTAAACTAAATGGAGCAGTAATAATTCAAATATATAACGTAAAGTTTAGCCATGCGATTCCTTTTCTTTACAGAAAATGAATTAAAAGTGTTCACACAAAATGGCCGCCAATGGATTTTATGTGAAACTTCATACTTTGTCCTCTGACTCTGGATGATTGGTTTGTGTAATGAGATTTTTGACACTGTCAAAATGATACATTTAGCATTAACTTACAATTATCAGTGAAAAATTTGAAATATACAATTATCAAAAAAAAATGCTACTGCCCCTTTAACATACATAGAAATGATAAACTGTGTTTAAAACGTGATGGAGGCTATATAGAGGATGCATTTTATCCTTGTACGTTCTAAATTTGACAAACTCCGCTCTAAACATTTATAGCTTACAAATCCAAATAAAGCTAAATTTAATTTCCTCATGTTAACATCAGATTGAAGCTTATTGATAACTTACCATACATGTACATTTTTAGTTGGGGGTTTACTGGATACATATCTGTTTGCGCGTATAATCTAACAACATTATGTTTTTACAGGTCGATGGCCTAAACTGTAGTAATTGATTTGACGTCATACTATTTCCATTTACACTCTTATTTTGTCTAAAAAAATCAAAATATAAAAACCCTTTTAATCTCCTATAAACATTTTGTCAGATGATTCTATAAAATTAAAACAGAAATATTAAACATGAAAGTCTGAGATAGTTAGCAAAAATTCTTTCATTGTTCGAAATAAATGAAATTGTCCAACAACCCTAAATCCTTTCAATTTCCTCGCGGTTGCCATTCAATGAGTTGGTTAGTCATAACACCATTCTATCATGTTATGAATTACTAGTTCATCGCTCGGGTTATGCTTTGAAATTTAGACGGAAGTTCGCTGTATTGCTGTTGCCAAGCATTCATAATTATGAATGAGTTACTTTATAGAGAAGTACTGACTCATTTTGAAAAATTATGCATTTCGGATTTTTTAACAATAAAATAAATTACAATAATGATTTTCAGAAAAGGACATTTTATGCTATTCGGTTGTATCACGATATTTATATCGTCAAATTAGAAACGGTTATTTTCGATACTAAGATATATCGTCACACATCTAAATAGATGGGCATATAGAAGCTGATGTGAGGAAAGATAACAAATTCTTTTGACAGAAACTAAAACACCATCATTACTTTCATGAAAACGATGTTAGTTGTTTCCGGTCCATAGAATTTGTTCATCTTTAACTTTTCAATAAGCTTGCAGACAAAGAGTTTATAGTGTTTAAATAACAATTTAACAGGAAAATCGAGCGTGTTTCTGTACAAGTGTGAGCCGGATCGTTCAATTTTCATTGAAGTATGTAGGTCTTTTATCAGGACCTTAAAGCTAAACAATATTAAAGGGACAGTAGCACGTTTTTAGGGGGAATATAAGGCGATATCAGGGAAATGAAAATTAATTGTTCCAATTGAAAGACAATGTATTTAAACTAAATGGAGCAGTAATAAGTCACATATATAATGTAAAGTTTAGCCGTGCGATTCCTTTTTCTTACACAAAATGAATTAAAGGTGTTCACACAAAATGGCCGCCAATGGATTTTATGTGAATCTTCATACTTTGTCCTCTGACTATGGATTAATGGCTTGTGTAATAAGATTTTTGACAATATCAAAATAATACATTAAGCATAAACGTACAAGTATCAGTGATAAATGTAAAATATAAAATTACCTTTTAAGGAGCCTTCTTGAGTCTAGAAATTGTTGGGAAGTCTAGATGCTTCCCTTTCAGATTACTTTATCAATTCTCTTCAGCAATTTTTTTCATATGGAATGATAAAAAAGGTAAGATTAAACGAAACACGATTAAAAGATTAAAGACTGAAGGAGGGCTGGGTATGGTTGATATCAAAACATTTATTGAAGCTCTAAAATTATCTTCCCTCCAATTTTACTGTAAAATAATCAATTTGTAACCCTAGTAATATTCCATACTATAATATTTTTCAAATAAAGATGTTTTAAACCATAATCACTAGTCTGTCTAACAGCCCCTGAAACAAAATATCTTTAAAGACCCACACAAGTCTATATTATTGAAGCAAGTCTAGCTCACTGCAGTTTCAGTTTCTGAAAATGAACAGCTTCAGTGGGCTCCTTTCAATTTTAATAGTAGAAAGCTGCATTTAATATGTATTTTCATTTCAGAGACTGAAATTTAGTGTACATAATCACAACAACAAAATTATTATAAGGAATTGGACCAAAATAGGTCTAATGACAGTAAATATGTGACGAACATTGTTTTCTGAACTTTGATAAATTACAGTTAAAAATAAGATTAGAGGTACAGTTTAGATTACAACTATGACAGTAGGGGAATGTTGTTCCTTCCTGTCACGTAGAGTTCATACAGGAGATATATTCAGTGGTAGTAGCACTCTCTCACAAGTTAAAGAAAGACACGCCTGTGTGTGGTCATTCTCTCCCCACAGAGGCAGCTCAGTCATACCCGAGCTAACTCAAGTATGACTGAGCTGCCTTTGTGGGGAGAGAATGGTGTTTGGTCCTCAATCATGTATTTTCGTTTACTATACACATTCAAGTGTTCACAAAGATTTCCAAGCGCGCACTCCTCCGCCTGGCGCCTTTATGACCTCTTAAATACTCAAGCTTGTCATTATCATTTATGCAGAAACTTCTGTACTTAAGGTAATGCAAGAGGTACCTTAGACTAAATTTCAGTCTCTGAAATGAAAATGCACATTAATAAAGCTTTCTACTATTAAAATTGAAAGGAGCCCACTGAAGCTGTTCATTTTCAGCCTGAAACTGCAGTGAGCTAGACTTGCTACAATAATATAGACTTGTGAGGGTCTTTAAAGGGGCAGTAGCACGTTTTTTGATAATTTTACATTTTAAATATTTCACTTATATAATTGTAAGTAAATGCTAAATGTATCATATTGACAGTATCAACAATCTCATTACACAAGCCCATCACCCATAGTCAGAGAACAAAGTATGAGGCTTCACATAAAATCCATTGGCGGCCATTTTTGTGTGAACACCTTTAATTCATTTTTGTAAGAAAAATGAATCGCATGGCTGAACTTTACGCTATATATTTGAATTATTACTGTTTCATTTAGTTTGAATACATTGTCTTTCAATTGGAACCATTTATTTTCATTTTCCTGACATTACCTTATATTCCCCCTAAAAACGTGCTACTGCCCCTTTAAAGGGGCAGTAGCACGTTTTTTTATAATTTCATATTTCAAATTTTTCACTGATAATTGTAAGTTAATGCTAAATGTATTATTTTGACAGTGTCAAAAATCTCATTACACAAACCAATCATCCATAGTCAGAGGACAAAGTATGAAGATTCACATAAAATCCATTGGCGGCCATTTTTTGTGAACACCTTTAATTCATTTTGTGTAAGAAAAGGGAATCTCATGGCTATACTTTACATAATAAGTTTGAATTATAACTGCTCCATTTGGTTTAAACACATTGTCTATCAATTGGAACCATTAATTTTCATTTTCCTGACATCACCTTATATTCCTCCTAAAAACGTGCTACTGCCCCTTTAAGGATATTTTGTTTCAGGGGCTGTTAGACAACTAGAGGTAACTCTTAGGGATAGTTAATTTCCCTTATAGAACTTGTTTCAAAATTGTTGTTTCATGATGATGAAGTTTTTATCTATGATCTATTGCATAACTATGACCTAGATTGACAGTATCATGTTTTACAACATTTGTTACAATATACACTGATTATTGTTGGATGGCCCCTATCTGCTCAGCTGAGATACTAATCCCAGGGGTCGAGTAAAGTCCAGGGGCCAAAGTTAGCAAGTTACCTCACACACTCTCCTACTGAGTCATACTTTTCGATCAATACTTATCCCTAGTTAGACTAATATGTATATTTGCTATGGTTTTCAAGCTGATATTCTACCATATGATACAACAAATAACTTCATATCTTTCGTATGTCATGCCTGTATCAAAAATATTGTAAGAAAAAAATGCATATCTTTCCCAGCTGTTTAAAATCTTTTATCAAAAGTACAAGAATCATTCCTACCTGTAATTTGAATTTCAGTATTTACCAAAGAACTGTTTTGAAGAAGATTTTTTTATGATAAGTTGATTTCTAATAATGTGAAATTCGATATTTGTAACAAATTTGAAATGATATTTAATGACCATGACTTGGACTGGAATAACATTTTCAGTTTATTGGGATTGTAGTGTAACCAAAACATTCTGGAATTAACTTGAAATTTAGATTAAAAAGTATTTACACTCTAAAATGATAATTTCGAAATACTTGAATTGGTTTCTTGAAACAAATAATAATGTTTTAAAAAATCAAATACTTCTCTTTGCAAAAATATAATTCCAAAACTAAGTAACTACCAAAAGATTCGACAAATTTGGTCGAAAAATTTATATATATAATGACTGTATTCAAATACAAATGAAAATCACTAATCCAAATATTCAAGAATTGATATATTGCTATAAAAAAACTTTTTCATTCAATATTATTTAATGTACTTTTTGAAATGTTAATGTATAATATACCTTTAATATGCCATGTAACCCTTGGGTACCAAGAAAAAAATCTTGTTGCCTCAGTTTTAGGAATCAGATATTCTTCAGGGCTCCTTTTTGTATTATTTCAATAAAATTTAAATTATCAAATTAGTCATAAACCCTTTTTTTCAGGGAATATATGTAAGTCTAGTAAGTAGATCTACGTGTCATATACCGTTAAACTTCGCCATTTGTGGATGAATAGGCATGTCGAGTGGGATATTTTCGTTTAAATCAACCTGTTTTGATATTGAACGTAAAAATACAGATTATCATCTGAACTAAAAGATTGTCAATAACAGGTGTTTCGACTGATAAATGTATGTTTTCACAGCCCGTGAGATAGACTTATTTTTAACGAGGAAAGCTGGACAAACTCTGTTATTTTTAAAAAGTGTTAAATATCAGTTTAAAATTTATAACAGCTCGTTTTTGGTAAATAGGACGAGAATAAAGTTTTGGTTAATAGAACTTAAATTGAAATTTTTTAAAGACAGACAAACGTAATGTGATGACGCGGACGTTTATTTTTCAGTATATGTTTGTATTTTTTTGCATTGGACATCAACAAATATAGAAAATACAACAACTTTTAATCACTTTATCACTGCCAAACAATCTTTAAAAGCCTACATGAATAAAGAGTTTCATTTTAATGTCCATTTATCATTGTTAACTAGTCTACGGTAAAATCCTTTGCCATATACCCAGATATTCGATTAATATTGAATGTGAAATGAGTTTTAATAAGGCAGTATTGATTTTTGTTCGTTTATTCATATATTGAAGAGGTATTCATATTTGCGTCAACCTTGTTTAATGATAGATTTATTTAAAAAAAAATAATTTTCAATTACCTTGCATTTATTTTGTTGAAATCACCTTACATTTATTTTTCTAAAATTGTTTAAATCACCTTTCGTTTATTTACAAAATATTATTTAAATCACCTTACATTTATTTTAATAAATGTTTAGCAACGTCACTGTAGTAACTTTGGTTCTATTATTCATTAAAATCTCATTTAACTCTGATCTAACCTTTCACAAGTAGCGTTCAATAGGGTTTCAGGTCATGTTTGTTTACACTCAAGACGTTCAACGGCTTCAATCGATGCGATATATTCCATGTTATATTTATATTATAGGAATGATTTATTTACATTTTGCACGTTAAACAAACTGATGATAGTCAAGACAAAATCACGACACCCATTTTGCCTTAAATACACTACTTTAATAAAAGAAATAAAAAACACCCAAGTGTTTTCTTCATTTGCTAGATTTTTAAAAGTTTTCAGCTCGAAAGGAAACTTTTTGTTTGAAGTTTTGTTCGTACCCTGATTTGGAGCTACTGATTTCTAAACATTTTTTGAATTTTTTTGAAAATTTGATTAGTTTTGGAAATTTGGAATGTTAAATCATTTCTTATGAGGAAAATAAGTAAAAGAACACTCCCTTTTAAAATTTACTTCAATCAGAAAAATATCTTTCAATACTCAGATTTAAATAATAAGGTTTATCTTTAATAACCTTTTACTAAAATTATTGATATTTTATGCTATAAATGTTTATATATTTTGTCTCTATTTTGAATAAAAATTGCAAAGACAACGGTAACCCCTCATGGAAAATGTAAAGAATGTCGTATTGCTTTTAGTAAATTATTAAGCTCGAGTCATACGGTAATCAGTAGAGATGGTAGACGACTTGGTCTTGTTCACTCTGCATCGTACCTATTGTTGAAAATTGATTTTACTTTTGTCTTTAATGTCCATTCTACAATGTGCTAAGAAAAAATATCACAAATATTATCATAAGTTATTCCAAAATGTTCACATTGAAAAATGATGTCAAATTCAATAGTCATGGGAAATATCTGTATGAAGCTTCAAATAAACATAATGCGTTTATGAATCTGAAACGTTCCTACATTATTATGTGTATCTTGGCATATGTTACAGTTGTACAAGTGTAAAATATTTTATGGGCGCTTCAAATATACACGTTGTATACAATGTATAATGGGCCTGAAGCCCCCTTACTGAAATAAATCTCTGTCTCATTTAATTTATATTTAAATGGTGAATAAAAGGTGCCAAATAATTGACAATATGATTTCAGCCTATCAAAGAAAGGTTTGTTTAAGGTGCACTGTACGAAATTTACAGATCAAAGTACGAAAGCTTCTGGTGTCAACTGGGTTTTCGCTAAACTATGACAGCGTTTCGTCTCAAATGCGGGTGGCGCAGTTTAATTTATTATTATTTTATTATTATTCGAAATCTTTATTACATCTCTCTGAAATCTTAACTAATCGATATTATATGGCTGTATTATGGTCACAATTATTTATGGTGGAAAATAAATACATTTATTTATCCAAGCACCTGTTTGGGTTAGAGACTATTTTAGGGCTGATGTAAACATGGCTGAAAGGTAGGACTCATATTCGAAATTAATTATATTGATTACTTACTTCCGAAACATACAATCAATAAAAGATCCTAAACATGTCATTGTACATTTGTTTTACAATAATAAATGGATATTGACAATTATAGCAGGTCATACGCTGAAAAAATAAACGAGGTCAAATGTTTCCAACTGAGTTGCCAAAAAATATATTTTCTCGAACGAAGAGAGGCTAATGCGTAGATAATGGCCCTGTGTGTGATGATGTTATTACTATAATCTGTAATTTGGATCATTTGTTTAATGTAGATTTAGGCTGAAAATCATTAAAACCTGTGTTAGTGTTTTCAACTGGAGCACATAATTTTAAAACTCTACAATACAGTAGAAAATGCATTCTATTTGTGTTCATTCTGATGACAAAGAAATAACACAAACAATGAAAAATCATGTGATCTAACATTGATTTTATCAGGACAATACAAACGTAATTTTCAACATTAAGAATAGTTTACAGTGTATTTAAATTGCTTTTCTTTTAACATTTTGGTAAGAATGCATTTAACCATACGCATATGATCGTGTCCATTTTGTACTATCTTTTTTAACCCTTGGATCCCTGTCATAAGTCTTTCAAAGTTTGTCTAGCAAAAGGGTTGCTAACGCATTGTAGTTAAAATCACTAGCCTAGCACCCAGTAGAGTTCCAAGTTTTGATATATGTATTTCAGAAATCCCAACAGTAATAAGTTATGTATGTTTGTCACTATATGTAAGTTATTTATATAAAATAGATAGACACCATCAACATATATAATAAACTGATTATGTTCTGTTTTCAGTTCTGCAGACAATGATGGACCAGGAGGGTCATGGTGGGGAAGCTGGCTACAGACTGCCAAAGAAAAGGTTTGAGATATAATTTATCAGTTTCTTTGCTTTCAACAAATTCTTCTCAAACTGAGTTCCCATGAAACTTATTCATTTGCTTATAAATGTGGCACAGTTAACAGTGTTTTCATCATTTTTGTGCATATCATTTGAGGATGTTTAAGATAAGTTTTGAACTTACTGTCAATCTGAAAAAACAAAATTTCAGGTTGAGATTGAAAACGCTATTCCAAGTAATTTTCTGTATAAGAGAATGTTATGAGTATACATTTTCATCTGCATGACAGGCAGTAGGCAGTTGCCACCAAATACTTTTGTGTACATCTTTACTGAATAAGTATCCATTGAACCAAACATGAAATCTACAACAATTTAATAACCTTGATTGAACTTTTTCAAATTCATTGAGGGATCATCTCTGTCCTCTAACTGCTGTTATTTGACTCCTGAATCCTCCAACCTTCAGTTTTGTAAAAATTTGTCTGTTTGTTAGTCTGCTGGAGCCCTGGAGTTTGTCAAGAAGGACCTGGCGGAGTTCACGACAACGATGCAGCGCGACACGACCTCGGCTGTCCAGGTCACAAGCTCCACTCTGCAGGACACCTTCACGGTAAGAACATCCGTCAGGTTAATAGCTAGGATAGCTGTATGAGTAGTGTTCTGGAAGTTGGCAGTGTAAGGAAGGATATCTCATGTATGGATACAAAGAATGTCTTTGTTTCCACTATGGTGACATTTCGGAATGGATTCTAATCGTTTATTCATTCAGGCAGCTGTAAATATTTGTGAAATAAGGTTGTTTATTCAGAGCATTTTTAAGCAAGTCACGACATTAATTTCTGTGGGTCTTTTCCAATTTTATGAGTATTTGATTTTCAGTAAACTATCACTGAAGAGGTCTTTCAGTCGGTTGTGATCTGTAACCTTATTCATTTCAAATAATCAGAGACTGGCTAAGAATCAAATTGTTCTGTGACTTTTAACCTAGTAGCTGATTGGGTGGATTTGAGAAATCTCCTGACACAGTCCCTATTGAGCACTACTCATTTCAGAAACAAAGCAAGGTATGAGTGATCAGATTTCAATGAGATGTGGGCAAACTAAGTTAGTAAATTTTTTTAACTGAATCAAGCAGTTATATACCCTAATGGTGTTATAAGTTTAAGTTAATGTGATGTGTAAACAATCAACAGAATATGTGTTAACAATGTTTTATTAGGCGCTTGACATCCTGTCTAAAAAAGTTCTGGTAGGGATGACAGCAATCAACAGAATAGGAGGTATGTAGCTAGTTGATCTGAAACTGATAACAAAACCATTTCTTGCAGCCTGAGAACACAGAAGCTGCTAAAGATAAGATGAAGGAGAGTATTAATGGATTTTTTGACGGCATAACGAAAGTTTTGACAATTCCTCCCGAAGATAAAGATGTATCCAAGCCAAAACCCAGGGACATTGGCACAGGAGGAGGGATTTATGATCGGTCGAAGGTAGGAAGATTTGACGTTTTAATAAACTCATCTGTCATTGCATGTGTGAAATGTTTGATGTGGTTATTGTTAAAATAATCAAATAGACAAGGGCAAAACTTTCATGTTTTGACTTTGAGGGGACGGTAGCACGTTCATGGGGGAATATAAGGCGATGTGAGGAACATAAAAATAAATGGTTCCAATTGAAAGATTATTTATTTGAACTAAATGAAGCAGTAATAGATCAAATATATAATAAAAAGTTCAGCCATGCAATTCTTTTTTCTAACACAAAATGAATTAACGGTGTTCTCACAAAAATGGCCGCCGATGGACTTTATGTGAATGTTTATAATTTGTTCTCTGACTATGGATGGTTGGCTTGTATATTGACATATTTGATACTATCAAATTGGTACAATTATCAGTGAAAATTGAAAATATAGGTGCCAATAAGAAAACTCAGATCATGCTCAGGTAATACAAAAATTCACACCTACTTAATAAGATATTTGACACACATCCTCTTCTCTATGTTCAGGTGCGGCTGCATGCAGTCCAAGTTGACCCCAACACGTACCTGAGGGAGCCCAGTGGACCCCCTGAGTACTTTGAGAAGTGGCTGGAGACGTTTAACCTCGACACTAAGAAGGGAGACATCTCAGAGCTTCTCGTAGTCAAGGTGGAAGTCCGAGCCCTGTACACACAACTGGTAGGCATTGTCTATAACACACTCACAAGATTGAAAAATTTGTGTGAAGATATGACTTACTCACAAAATTTAAAACTTTGTCTGAAAATTTAACAGCATCATTTGTGCCTGTTGTTGAAGTTATTGAAATTGGCCAATAAGAGACTTGATAGATTCTTTAGGATTGTTATACAATATTTCAGGAATTATGTAAACATATTATGGAAAATACAGAAAATTCAAACTCATTCAACTGCATACTTTAACAATAAGGATCACTAGGTTGAGGTTGTAAGAACTTGTAAGACAAACTCTATTTCTGAACCAAATGTATAGAAAATGATCAGATATGACATGTATTCTCCAGGTTCCCTCCGAGCTGTCCCACTCCGAGTTCTGGCAGCGCTACTTCTACAAGCTATACCAGCTGGAGCAGGATGAGGCTCGCAAACAGGCTCTCATGAAGCGGGCAGAGACTCCCACTGAGATAGACACACTGGGCTGGGAAGGTGAGTTCACTGGTTACTCTTTAGTCTGGAAACTATAGCGACACTTGGATGTGAAGGTGAGTTCACTGGTTACCCTTTAGTCTAGAATCTATAGAGACACTTGGATGGGAAGGTGAGTTCACTGGTTACTCTTTAGTCTGGAAACTATAGCGACACTTGGATGTGAAGGTGAGTTCACTGGTTACCCTTTAGTCTAGAATCTATAGAGACACTTGGATGGGAAGGTGAGTTCACTGGTTACCCTTTGGTCTAGAGACTCCCACTGAGATAGACACACTTGGATGTGAAGGTGAGTTCACTGGTTACCCTTTAGTCTAGAATCTATAGAGACACTTGGATGTGAAGGTGAGTTCACTGGTTACCCTTTAGTCTAGAATCTATAGAGACACTTGGATGTGAAGGTGAGTTCACTGGTTACCCTTTAGTCTAGAATCTATAGACACACTGGGCTGGGAAGGTGAGTTCACTGTTTACCCTTTAGTCTAGAAACTATAGAGACACTTGGATGGGAAGGTGAGTTCACTGGTTACTCTTTCGTCTAGAGACTCCCACTGAGATAGACACTCTGGGCTGGGAAGATGAGTTCACTGGTTACTCTTTCGTCTAGAGACTCCCACTTAGATAGACACACTGGGCTGGGAAGGTGAGTTCACTGGTTACTCTTTGGTCTAGAGACTCCCACTGAGATAGACACACTGAGCTGGGAAGATGAGTTCACTGGTTACCCTTTGGTCTAGAGACTCCCACTGAGATAGACACACTGAGCTGGGAAGATGAGTTCACTGGTTACTCTTTCGTCTAGAGACTCCCACTGAGATAGACACTCTGGGCTGGGAAGGTGAGTTCACTGGTTACTCTTTAGTCTAGAAACTATAGAGACACTTGGATGGGAAGGTGAGTTCACTGGTTACTCTTTCGTCTAGAGACTCCCACTGAGATAGACACTCTGGGCTGGGAAGATGAGTTCACTGGTTACTCTTTCGTCTAGAGACTCCCACTTAGATAGACACACTGGGCTGGGAAGGTGAGTTCACTGGTTACTCTTTGGTCTAGAGACTCCCACTGAGATAGACACACTGAGCTGGGAAGATGAGTTCACTGGTTACCCTTTGGTCTAGAGACTCCCACTGAGATAGACACACTGAGCTGGGAAGATGAGTTCACTGGTTACTCTTTCGTCTAGAGACTCCCACTGAGATAGACACTCTGGGCTGGGAAGGTGAGTTCACTGGTTACTCTTTGGTCTAGAGACTCTAACCGAGATAGACACACTGGGCTGGGAAGGTTCACTGAGATAGGCACTTAGAAGGGAAGGTGAGTTCACTGGTTACTCTTTGGTCTAGAGACTCTAACCGAGATAGACACACTGGGCTCACTGAGTTCACTGAAGAAATAGATTAGCCTCAACCATCATAAGGTTTGCAACAAAGGTTTGTTTTGCCCTCTTGCTTTACTCTTGTTAGGTTAATTTTAACTCAGATAAAACAGGTTTAGTAGGGTGAATTGAAAATTTTGACTATACCGCTAATTGCTTCAAAACTGCCTAAACGGCACTAAACAATAATAACTCATACAACTTTAAGTACGTATGTTAATGGGCCATCGTTCTTTAACTTCACTCAAAAACTATAATCTTTTGTTTAATAATGTTGAATTTCTCTCTCCAGATGACTGGAGCGGCGATGAATCTGAAGAGTTTGAGAATGTGACGGCTTCGGAGGTGAAATCTGTGAAACAGGAAGACATCCAATCCCGTCTCGCCCCGGAACCTCAACTGACTGGCAGCTCAAAGGATAGCAAAACAGACAAATGGGTTGTTAGTGAGAGTCCAAATAATTCTACACATCCTACTGAAAGCACAATCGATGGTGATTCAAACATTTCCTCAGGCTTGACAGGGACTAAGAATGATCAATCAAAGTCTGATGAAACTTTGCCTCCTGTTGCAAAATGTGATTCAATGGATAAAGGAAGCAAAGGGAACTCTAAGGACCTGTCTGAGGATGTTTCAACAAAAGAAAAAACAGAAATTTCTCCGGATTCACAGACGACACTTAGTCCTGAACCAAAACTGCCCCAACCTTCCAAGGAATCAGATTCTAAAATGCCTGAAATTATGAAAGAAACAAACCCACAAGTCACCCCAACAACTAAGGAAACTGACCCCAAAATGTCACCATCCAAGGAAACTGATCCAAAAATTTCACCATCCAAGGAAATTGACCCCAAAATGTCACCATCCAAGGAAACTGAACCCAAAATGTCCCCATCAAAGGAAATTGACCCAAAAATGCCATTGTCGTCAAAGGAAACTGACTTATTAGCTGCAGCTAAGTCAAAGGATACTGTGGACTTGGTAACGCCTGAGGAATCAGTTCAAGATGTACCAAGTGAACCTATTGGAAGTGAATTAAAGGTCGAGGTTGGAAAGGGAGATAACTCCAATTGTGAATGTGTGGAGGCAGAGAAGGATATAAAGACCAAAGTGAAAGGGGACCTAGTTATGGTAGGATCGGACCGTGAATCTCCAACATCTGATTCCAGTGGATATAAAGGTTTGAGTTTACTTTAATGTCGAGTATTTTCATTTCTCTTGCCTTCATTTTCATCTTTTCTGTCATCTTTTTGTTAAACACTGAAATCTCATTAAAATCAGTTTGAATCCCTCCATCAATCATACCTATTTCTGCTTAAGTTAAGTTCCTTTGTGTTCATATCATCTAACCTTGTCTGATTTTAATGAGATTGGCAAACAGATCTTAAGCTCTTTACACTGCAAATAGCCTCCAAGTGTTTTTGTTCTGTTCTTTTCACGGTGTTGGATCTAGAGGGGATATTTTGGGGTTCATTACTTATGAAAATTTCTTTAAATTTTGCCCATAAAAAGAGTGAACCCTAACAAAAGATGAACCCAGAACCCCATTCTCTTCCCACCGAGGCAGATCAAGTCATGAAATGTTGATACAGCCTCTGTTCTAAGTCCCCATAATCCGTGGGTTCCGGCAGTTTCCCCAGGCATAACAAAATTGCACCACAATCCATTTGAATTTCTTTATCAAATGACAACGCTTCTCGCATGGAAAGGGTCTTTGAAGTTCATATCACAATGCTTTCGCCATGATTCATTAGCCAAAGTTATGTTTTTAGAATAGCATTGCTGATTGCACAACTAACTTTGATTGTCTCAGGCATCTCCAATTCTATCCTACAAAATCGGCGTAATAGAACAGAGGCTGGTTTCAACATTTCATGAATTGATCTGCCTCTGTGGGGAGAGAATGCCAGAACTCCTAAATTTCTGGATCCTTCACTGTTTCACCGTCTTCTCATTTTGTCGCCTTGAATCTTTTCCTCAGTAGAATTATGTTGTTTTTTTCCTTTGTAAATTTTCAGTTTTTGTTGTCTCTGTTTTGTTTTGTTTCTGTTGCATGCCCTTGACATTGTTTCTCACGGTTACACAGACTACCTGCGCTTGATTCCAGAACCTAGTGTGGACGACGATTGGGAACACGACTTTGACGTGGAGCTAACAGAAGAACAGAAGAAGACCTACGAGCAAATGAGTAAGAAGACGGGAGAGAATTTGGATAGTCAGGTACAGTTCATCTAGTTTTGACTTAAAAACATTATTGAAGTTCTTTTGAGTAATAGCTTTTAGGTAATTTCAGATTCAGGGGTAGGCTTTCACGATGCATCAGTTAATTGTCACGGTTCAATTCTCAATAAGATGCACAATATATAATCCTTTCACCAAAATCAGTTATAAATACATTTTAACGCTATAGTTTGGAGGGGTGAGAGGTCCAACAAATCATAAAAGTTGACAATGCACAACATTCAAGTGCCATATGTTTTGATGAAACTTACGATCATTGATTTATTTGAAAAACCAGATAATTGAAAAGTGTAATATATTCTTGTGAGGACGACAATGCCATCATGTGTTCATCAATAAAAACTGGTCATTAAAACTACACATGCTTGATATCTATATAATATATATATATCATCCCGTATATTAATTACTCTAAACTATTCAACTATGCATGTTTTTCTATATACTCAGCAAATTAATTTAAGGATATTTCAATTGTTATGATTAATATGTTTTCAGTTTATGGATTAATCATTATTCATGCTTTCAAAATTAACTTATAAAACTACGTATGTCAAAAATATTTTTCTATTATTTTGCTCTAAAACTTTTCAATTAATTTTACAGGATGATGACTGGGAAAGCTGGGAATGAACAATAAGACAGGCAGTATATTCTTTGTATATAGAAATGGTCTCTTGAATTGCGCTTTAATCATGGATTCTTTGACTTCGTAAGGGGAAATTTATGGTTTGATTCATATGCTTATATAACTTTTAATATGAAAAGTACTATTTGTAAATATTATTTAGTTAACTTTATTATTTTTCATTATTGATCATTGTAATGATTTATTAGATCATAAGTATTTATTCCTAGATGCCCTCGTTTTCATATATAGGAATATTTATCTGGGCACAAAATGTGTTAAAACTGGTTACTTTAACTTGCACTCGCAGCTATTTAGAAAGCTGTCAGAGGCTTGTCTTTAACATAACTATACTCAATGAAAACATCAGTGTATCCTTTTAGTTCCTGATAAGGTGTCACATATTTTAAGTATCACTCTACTCTGAAACCACAGATAACATGGAATCTTAGTACATGTACAGTAGAACACGGATATAGCGAACACTCGAATATAGCGAACAAATTTTCAAGTTCCGTCCCTATAAAATATCATTAAAATTATATGCGTTTAGCGAACACCAGATATAGCGAACTAAATTCTTTGGTCCCTTGGAGTTCGTTATATCAGAGTTCTACTGTATGCTAAAGTCATAAACTGGTGCAGTTGAAATCTTCAAAAAAACAATTTGAGAAGATTTCATTGTCAACATTGTTTCTATGTTATTAACTTATGGTTTAAAGATGGAATTTATAAATAAAGGTCAGCAAGTCTGTCTGGCTTGTGTGATTTCAGAGATTCTATATTTTTCACATCGCAGGGTTTGTCAAACTTTCAGGGTTGCTGGCTCATTTTTCAAAACTCACTCAAAAACGCTTGTAGGGACAAAAACTGCTTTCTCCCTTTAATAATACAAGCAGCCAGGATGTAAGTGAAATACTCTTGAAAACTCAAAATCACCTGACCTCACCATACCATATCATCAAGGGAGTAGAATCGATTCACTTTCTTTTTAAAGCCTTTTCTTGTGGCAACAGTGGGAATCAACATATATATACTCCTCACAAAAAATTAAGCAACATGTAAATTTTGCAATGCAAGCGTTTTGTCCAATTTGTATGTTTTTAAGGAAGGTTGTGTTCAAGCAGTGTAATTAATGATCTTACTTAAGGTTATTAAACTAAGATTTCTCTGCCTACATATTTCTTGAGTTATGGCTTATTAGAATGTGAAACATATTTTGTTGAAAATATTCTTGATGCTTTAGTTTTTGTGAGGAGTATAACAGGGAAAGGTGACAACAGGAGCAAATTATGTAATCATGTGATTATCAAGGCTTGAAGGTTTTTTTTTAGCATTTACGTGAAACTTATTTAATTTTCTATGTAAATAGATAGTATATTCTTATCCATTTAAAATATTCAATGACTATCATGAAATTTACGAAATGTACATTTTAAGTGCTTTTATTTTTTCTCTAAAAAATTTTGATTATCCATACGTGTATATTTTTGTCAAATGATTGAATAGCTATAATTAAGAAAGAAAGTTTCAGTTGTATTTATGTTTTGGATGTTTTAGAGTCATGCTTATTTTTTATTAATGAAAATGTTGGATGTAACTTATACAGGATTTGAAGATGGTGAACTAAGACCATGTTAGCTGGTGTAACTGGAGAAATTGTGATAATAATTAAGATGTGCTATTGTATTTATATCTATTGACAATAAAATGTGATATGTATTTATTTCTTGTTATTCTTTACATTTCTTAGTCTGTTTGTTAGGGCCATGGCATCCTGCTACTGCTGTATATATCTCCGCATTATGCTTCAACTTATATCCTGATGTCCATTGAGCCATAACCCTTGTTTCGCTATATACGTTATAGCAATCTAATCAAATGATGCCCTTTCAGCGATTGCGGCAAACTGGTTTCCATGTTTCCTTCTTGTACACTTCGTGTGATTCAACTTAATCACAGTGCTATCAGAAATAATATCTTGTGTTCCGCTGCACGCTCCTGCTAAGGTGATAAGCAGTGGTTTTTTTTTACTTGTTTATGAAAGGCATTGATAGATAACAGCGTAAGAGTTCAAAATAATTTGGCTGAAAACATATAGACTATACACAAAACTGAGGTCGGGACTGCTAAAAAGCGTTGAGTAACAAACCGTCAGGTAAATGAGGCTCTTGGCCCGATGGATATCAGGGAATAAGTTGGAGCATAACGCTGAGACAGATACGCTGATGTAGCAGGATGGGCTGACGGGTGGTTGCTCAGCGCTATTTATAGCCTGTCTGTTTTCAGTCAAATTATTTCGAACTCCATACACTGTTGTCTAGTGATGTCGCACGTGGAAATCTAAGAGCGCGCGATTTGGAGATTCGCAGGAGACTGCAATGAGAATCAGATTTAGTATCTAATAGCTCTCCTATTGGTTAATTTGAATCACGAGGTGAGCACGCGGAATGAGGCCAGAAACTAGTTTGCCGCTATCGCTAAAAGGGCATCATTTGATTGGCTTGCTATATATAGCGATACGGCACAAGACTAAAAAAGTCACTATAGGAGGATATCAGGGGATAGGTTGTAGCATTAGCGGAGACATATACGCTGATGTAGCAGGATGCTAAAATGTGGATGAAGGTTATTTCTTTATCCCTTTCCCAACCACTTCTTTGTGGCATGCCATGGCATAATAAGAACAGTGTGTGTTGCATATTTTCACCGCTTTTGAAAGAACAGCCAAAACATGGCCAACTTGTAATAGAGGTTTTGTGGGAACATGTGTCAAGCAACCTCTGTTGGAAGGACATGCTGTTCCTTAAAATTGCTCCTTTGGTTTGAATCATTTCAAACAGATTTTAACAACATTATCATATCCACTATTAAAATCATAAGAACAACAAAGTTGCATTATTACCATTTATTCAGACCATGAATTAACATTAGAACTAAACTACTGAGTGTTTTAAATTTTAATCAAAATTGGTAAACTTGTATTTAATGATTAACCTCTTAAATCAAGTTTGAAAAAAGAATGACATTATGAGATTAAAGTGTAATACTGTGAAATGGGTAATTTTTTTAAAGTGCAAATGATTTGACGTTTGAAGCACAAATACTGGGATATTCTAGTTGACTAGAAAATACTATGAACAAAAGAGATTCAACTGACTACAAAACTCTACAACTAATACAACTCATAAATATCTACGTTTCTAACATTGACCACAACATAAATTAAACATAAATTGGATTTCCTTGTCTATTCTTAATCTTAACACAATCAAAGAATAAAAAAACCCAAAAAATACCGTACCTTTACAAAGTTCTCAAAATATTTGAATACATTGATACATATAAGAACCAAATATTATACATTGTTTTTTAATCAAAAGTTTACCTTAATAGACACTTTTGTTGCTGAAAACATAAAACGATTCTGAGTGTCCAATTTACAGGAATCACAAACCCTGGGCAACCAGATAACGTAAATTGTTTTACTTGCGGCCAATGGTTTTATATGAAGATAAAATAACAATTGCAAACATTTGAAATCAACATCCTAATGATAAATGCATATACTTAGATGGCACAAAAACATGATTCTAAAACAATATAGATAAATGCAAATGTTAATAAATACAAAAGAACATTACCAATAAAAATAGATGTAAAAATACCTTTCATATAACAACCTCTAAATGTGATATCAAAAAAGATTGGAAGATCTTAATGTTAAAATGTCATGTAATGTTACAATAACAATAATATGAAATTTAAATAAAAAGTATATACTACCTCTTCAAAACTTCTTGATATTGGCATTTAATATTTTGCCACAAGAATGATATTGATGTTGAATAAGAATGAGAAGTTTGCAAATTACATATTGCCAATGCAACAATATTCAAAATACAACTTTGTTTCGAATGTTAATGAAAACAATACTTCATTTCTCTAAAATTTGGAAAGAAATAGTATTGAACTTAGTATTTGATTTGTATCAATCAATTAAAGTTAAATTAATGGAATAAAATGACGAAGAGAGAACAATAGGATAATGCCCAAAAGACGGTAGATTATGCTGTTCACATAAAATCTTGAAAGAGAGAATGATATATATATATGTTGATTTTTGCATTGAATTCAGAAATCTTAATTACTAATGATAAAGTTGATAAATTAATAGAAATGGTATCTGATAAGTTCTAGGTGACATTTGGTGCTAAAACCATAAGCGACCAACCGTGAACAAGAGATAATGCGGCACATACCATATTTGCTAAGGTAGAATACCATACTTAGTTCATTGATCCTTTAGCAACTAGGAACAAATTATCACTGAAACACAAATGATTTTTACTTTTTAGACTGTCAATTGACCATGTTAGTTGTTTACCTTTAACTAAGATAAATCCTTTCTATGGTTCATGGGCAAAGATGACATCATCATCATCATCATCATCATCATCATGAGGTTTTGATTTTATATAGATGTTCAGACACATAGAAATGGTGAGTATTATCCAGTGATAATCAAAGTCTTTTCATTCTGTCACAAATTCAAGGCTGTTTTTCCTTGGTCAAATGCTGTTTCTAAAAGCCAACAATTTTGATTGAGATGCAACATGAAATTTATGATTATGACAATATGCTTTCTTATGTTTTGACCCAAATTTCAATCAACATGAAATCCAGAGGCAAAATCCACAAAATCATATATACTTTCTTTTCAATATCCAAAATTTCAAAGGGCAATTTGAAATACAGAATTAAATCTACAAAATCCAGTATGCTTTCTCTTTAATATCAACAATTTCAATGAATATGAAATCCTAGTTTTAATCACCTTGCTCCAGTAAAATGGATGAGTGTGTTAGTAGTGACTGCACTTGCCATTTGCAGCACCAATATGGCATCTTTTTCATATAACTTCAATTGACGCCCAAAGTGAAAACAACAGTTTCAGTCTACAAGCTTATTTAAATAGCCACAATTTCAATCAACACCAATAGTTTCAATCCACAAACTGTCTTTTTAATTTCCCCAATTTCAATAAACGTGGATGTGAAACTTGTAATATCAATCCACATGCAGTGTCAAATCCATAACTTCAGTAAATAAGCAACATCAGCGCAAGTGGTCCACAGACCTTGCTCTCTCCGTGCTCTGTCTACTCGGTCTAGATCCTGATCTCGGTATGACTTGATCCCCTACTGGACTCCCGTACACGTCTATGAGAGCCAGAGAGTGCAGACTTGTCGATACTTTGGGGGTACTGGAGAATGTACTGAAGCTACTTCCATCTTGCTTTCCACCAACTGGAGAGAAGGCTGGTGTGTTCTGTATGGACTGGAAGGGTTGTCTGCCCTTGGATTGACGTCTGCTCCTATCAGAGCCACTGTATAGATCGTCCATCTGGAGGTCAGACTGGTTTGATCTGTTGTGCAGGGTGAGAGGTTTGTTAGTATTGCTTATGGCTTGACGGTATGAACTGGCAAGAGTTGGGCATATGTTGTCGGCCTGAGGCATTATGGGATCTGGATTTGAGAGTTTAGTGTTTCCAAAGCTATGTTTGGAAACATTTGAATCAGAATTTTCTTTGTTTTCATTTGAAAGCCTCTTTCTATATCTTCCATTCAGGGAAGTCTGTGAAACACTCTTCTTTGCGTGATCTGTGTCCAGTTCTCGACTCCTCCTCCTGTCGATACGATCCTTTGACCTATGTTTGACGGGCATTGGGGAGCCTCTGACTGGAGCTCCTGTGGTTGTGTTGCCACGGATACAAGACATCTTGGAGGAATGCCTCATCAGGGCAGGGGGAGATGTGTCCTTCAGTTTGTTGTCAGAGTCGAGGTAGGTCCTCTGGAAGGGTTGGTATCCTGAATCAGACCCACTGGACAATGGTCGACTGGAACTGTGGGCGGAGTCCTGGGAGAGGAGTGACCGTCTTGATCTGTTTGTGGACATCTGGCCATGGTCATCCTCTGAGTCAGGCTGTTCACTGTCCACAATCTCTTTCACTGCATGCCATGCACGGCTGTTGAACAAGTCAATATTTCTGCCAAACTTTGCTGGCGAATCTGTAAACTCCTGCAACTTCATAGGGCTTGGCTGAATGCTGCTTGCAATGGAATCATTCAGGTCTTTGAGATACTCTCTTACCAATGTCTTCTTCTCTTCTGGGATATGTTGCATCTTCAACAAGACTGTCTTGATAGGCTCCAGGTTGAGATAGTCCAGTTTCCATGGTGTATCTGGAAGGACGCTCCTACAGGCTTCAGGCAGATCATCTTTGTTGGCATAGACAGATTGACGTCCGGACTCAACCCCTTGACTGGTGCAAGGAACATGTCTAACTGGGCCTGGAGCTGACTGAGTCTGATGGAAGGAGGAGTATGTGGCGTGGGGGATGGCATAGACTGGCTCTGGACGGTGAATCATGGAGACATCCTTGTACTGATGATCCTTCTGGTCACTGCAAGAGTCTCTTTTGAACACACCTGACTCACCCTCCTCAGATTCCTCCTCACTGAGATACTGAGGAGATCTCTTTGTGTTGTAGCTCTGATTCTGATAAAGTGGCACAACTGGGCCATTGAATCGGTCTGACAGTTCCACATGTGGACTTGGTTCTATGTGTGGACTACGGTAGGTAGCCTGGGATATGTGTCCATAGACAGGAGACTCTGTTCGGGAACGATTATCTCTTTCAGCCAAATCATGTACAGAAGACCCAAGATAGCTCTCTCTCAAAAGATTCATCCCCGAGGAGCCGGCAGATCGGTGTCGGCCTTGGCTTAGATCCTCTAGCCTCATGCTTACGCTGGACTCACGGCTGTGCCAGTGGTCACTCTGTCGACTCTCTGCATGCACTGAAGCACTGTGGGTAGGGAGTGGCTGACCAAGAGAGCTCCAGCTTGAGAAAGACCTCAGTCTGTTGTACGTCTGATCCATCAGGTCAGAAGCATCAAGTGTAGACAGGGTGTCTTCATCTCGACCAATCATAGGAGACCTGAATCTTCCAGTCGTCTCCTCCCAGAGTTTACCTGCATCAAGAGGAGACAGAGATGCTGGCTTTTCTATGACAAAATCTCCTCCTCTCAGCGGACTGTGATATGTTCCATTGAATCTGTTTTCATGAAATCCATGGATATCTTTAACATTATACACCTTCCTTGCTCTAGATCTGCCATAGTCTGCCGTGGATTCCATCTCACTAATCTGATCCCGTCTGTCTGCCTGGTCAAACACTCGGCTGGAAGACATGCGGGAATTCTGTATGAGGTACCTTGAGCTTGAAGCAGATCGACTTGACGTCAGGGTTCCGTTTTGGGTGCCGTTACGACTTTTTGCAAAGTCCATGACATCAAGTGAACTGTTTGAAGATGAGCTGCTCCGGCCTGCAAACCCAGCCTCCCAGGCCAGCTGGAGGTTCTGCTGGGAGAAGTTGCCCGAGGATCTGTTGCTGATCCTGCTTAGACTCAGAGTTGTGCGGTCCATATCTCGACTCAGCTCCACGATGTCACTACCCAGGACCGAGAGCTGAGTCCCTGCCGTCAGGTCAAATATACTGGGCACTGTCTCTCTCTGCAATAGCAAGCAATTGGACACATTATTATGTGGATAAGGGAATCCCTGCATGTCAAGTATACTTCAATCTTTTTGAAAAGCAGGAAATTGTACATGTTAACAATTAAATAAGGATATAGCATTGAGTTCAATGAAGTGTACTTATTTCTTTTCTTTAGCTAGCTGTTCAATCAATGACCACATGAATAAGATTATATATGTTGAATATGTTGAACCCATTATAATATTAAATATTTTAAGAACCACCAACCTAAGGTAAAGTCCAAAGGGGAATACAAGACATATCTAATAAAAGCAATATGTTACTAAACTCTAAATAATAAAAGCCAGAAAGTGCTATTTTCATTATAGCAGACAAGAATAAACACAAACACATAGATTTGCATCAGACATTTGTGTTAACTCAAGGTTGTGTTCCCTACCCATGTGGCAGTCAATGAGCGTAGGATGGCAATAAAACAGTTAAAATCAATGATTACCTGGTTGTTAAGTACTCCATTGTGGACGACTGCCTTGACCGTGTAGAGATAGATGGGACCAGTTGGATGAAGACAGCGGTAGTACATCAACAGGCAAGCCAAGCCTACAAGGGTAAGCAAGGACATTCAATATAAAAGAAATTCAGATTCAAAATTATTGTGTAAAACAAAGATTTGACAATATAATGTTAGACAAACAAATTGATTTTCACATATAATACCCAAGTTAAGTGCCTAGCACAAGAGGCTTAAAATGCTACAGTACATGTATTTCAGTACGTAGTAAATATGTGGCTGGTTCTATGTAACCAGGTCTTGAATTGATTTGGGCAGATTTATTCTTTAATAACATTATTAGTTTCATACAAAATCAAGGAACACCAAGCCCTAAGGGAGGATTAGCCATTTCCCCAGGGCCCTCTTTAGAAACATCACCAAGTTGTTCCCAGGTAACGGTAATCTTCAAAGGGGCAATTATGGCTATTTTTTCAGAAGAATTGACCATTTAATTGGTAAGGGCAAATTTTCAAGGGAAACAAAACAAAAAAAAGAAACTTCCCAAGGACCCTTCTAGAAACAACACTGATGAAAATAACAAAGATATAATTCATTTCACCACAAATCCCCAAAGCCCAATAGTAAATGGTACCACTAGTTCAATCATACCTAGCAGGAAACACCCAAAGACCACGGAGGGAGTGACGATATCCATGACAGGGGATGTATCCTTATAGACGAACCAGACCGCGACGAGAGCCGTGTTCTCCAACAGGAAGACAAGATAAAACGCCAGCATACGATGTCGACTCCGCCCTTCTCGCAAGTTGAGGAAACAGAAGATGTAGATGAATCCAGCTACGATCTGAAACAACCCTCTCTCACAGGCTCCCTCGCCGAAATCGGTGCCTCCAACTGATATCCATATGGTCATAGCTATCCAGTGGATCCCTGGAAAAATGGTTGACAATCTTCCTTGAATTTTTTTGACAACGAGTGAGGGTAGTGAGGTCCCTTTCTATTGGATGCACTCATAGAAACAAACAGCTGCAGCTTGGTTATGACCATCTTCCTACGCAAAGCCTAAACGCCAGTTTCCAAATTGTCAGTTTTATGCCATGCTGCTGACCCTTGAGTTTTCTGTGCTGACATCAGCGCCCCTACAGGCGATTGTTAGCAACCTGCAGTTACTTTCTGATTGGACTATTGCTTTCTCTCATAGTACGCTAGAGAGCAAGCACAGATAACTCAAGGGTTGGCAGCAAGGCTTAAAACTGACAGATCGGAAACTGGCGTTTTTGGGCTTTAGGTAGGAAGATGGGTTATGACAAGACTAAACATTTCACAAACATATAAAATATATATATAAACACATAAAAATTTATGATAAATGGTCATTTTAGCCACATATTTTTTATTCACTCTGAATATTTAAGATATTTTTTTAAATGTTTGTTGATGATTTATCTTTTACATTTTAGTGTAAGGTAGAATAAAAGCAAAGTTCCATTACTGCTTTCAAGAACATTTGATTTAATTAAGATGAAAGCAACTCTACATTCGCCAAATAAAAACAATCCTCTTTTGCACTAACCCTAGTTGACTTTGAAATCAAGATCATTTCTATCATTTTAATTAATTTTTTCCAAATTCACTTTATTCAATTGTATAAACTTAGCAACATATAGAAAATACCTACCAGCAGCAAGAAAGACCCATGCCTTGAATACCGTAGCGAACACAACAAGGGCCATAATTCTGCCGGCTGTCATACACGTGTGCCACATCCAGTGAGTGAAGAGGCTGCACCAGTTACGAGAGTAGACGTCTCTGAAGGCTAGCCTCAACCCGTCAGCGTATGCGGTCAGAGCCCATGCCAGAGAGATCAGTGAACTCACCACAGAGATCCCTTGACAAATCAGATAGGAAAAAATTTGAAATGGTCTTCAAACTGTAGGAAGGAACAACCACTAAGGATGAATCTTGAAACAGTTAAATCTACCCTGAACAGAATATATAAGATTTAAGTGGATGTCAAACTGTAAGATAATCAAATACTATAAAAGAGGGATCATTAAATTGTAAAAACATTTGATAAGATACATGTCACAAAACACTATTTGATAGACTGTTACTGTTAGATTTTCATTGAATTATCATATAATTGTCATTTCGAGTAGAAATTGTGTGATTTTTTAAAATGCAAATAATGAATTATGTCATTTACTTCATAGAAAAGCAAATGCATGATGAAAATCAGGGAGTGGCTCATTATGAGAATGGTAACATTAAGCCCTAGGCAACCAACCAACCTGCTAGGGGTGTAATGGCGCCTGTTAGAAGGATGATGTAGAGTTGTAGACCGAGTTGTGGAGCTGCCTCCAGGAACGACTCCAAGAGTCTAAGAATACACACATCATTCTGCTCCCTGTACACTCTATCAACATCGTAGAAACTGCGGGTAGCTCTCGCCTTCAATCCAAGTCGAATGACTCGCAGATATCTGTGAAAGAGAAATCGGTAATGAATCTACTAATATGACCTGCTGAGTCCAGGGAATCACTACCCAAAGGTCTTGTGATTTAAGTGAGTCCCTCAATGAATAAGTAAATAGTTCTATAAAATAATTTTTCAACGCATGACTCGCATCTTAAAATGAAATGGGTCCTTTCTAAATTTGTTGAGTATTTGACGCATGATTCGGGGGTAATTCATCACTGAAAATTATTAAAGTGATTATTAATATAATGTTTGTTTTATCTGTGTTGTTTAAAGTAGACAGCCTCAGGTTAACTGAATATTATATGAATCCAATGTAACAGTTATCAATTGAGATAGAATGTAATTTGGTTTAATGTGCGTAATCAGTTTCAGACAATCGGTATAGTTACTGAAACATTGTTCTTGTTAGTACTTTTAGTAGTTTATTCTAGACGTATCAACAAATTAAAGACTTGAGATAAATTCCATTTATTACTTCTTAAGAAATTCATTTGGATTCTGTCCAAGTAAGTATATTTTGTCATAAAAATATCAACAGCAAGATATTCTAGGTATAAGGTACTTCAGTCAGCAATATCAATCTTTTGTAAGCCAAAATTTAAATAATAATAATAATAGAAGTTCTGAGCTCAAATTAATTTCTAGTACTGATGCAGGGATATTCTGAATAGGTCTAATGCAGTAACCATAATTTAGTCCTTACCTCTGTATTGGAGCAAACAGGAAGAGGTGTGGCAGGCAGGTTAGAACGGACATTGTCTTGTCGGTAATGTGCCATTTTAAACTGAAGATCTGAATTATCAGAGTTGGTACAACAACAAATCCTGCTGCCAGGCTTCCCCAGATTATGTCACCATTCTCGAAAAACTGCACTGTGACTAGAATATCTGAAATGTAAATGTAGAAAACTGATATAATTTATAATAATTCATATATTTTTTAGTGAATCACTCTTAAATATACTAACTACGACTTTATTCATGTAAAAAATACATATATATGTATAAGAAAATATCCCAAATTAGTTTATTCTTCAATCAAAGGCTTTTTGTTATTTTGGACTTTGAAAATAAAAGGAGACTTTTGACAGTCTAGAATTTATTAGTAACTAAGTAGAGACTCTAAGGTCTAATAGAAATTTATATAGCCTTTGTTTTTCATCGATTTAAAGGAATAGAGACATTCTATGACAAATTCTGAACATAGATATTAGAGATACGCGTAACCGCAACAGTTAGTTTGACAAGTCAGACTCAAAACAACAAAGACTTGTTGAACGACGAAAATGAAGTTTCCAAGATTTGCCTCAGGGTATTATTTTACCTGTTCCAACATCAAGCATAAACGTTATCAAGGAGACAAAGTTGATGAGAACATCGTATGCAGATATTGTTTTAGCCATTGTTATTTCACGTAACAGCAGGTGCCCGTTTCATATCTGTTGTTTGAATCTGGCGGTGAAACCTGACGCCATTTTGTTTCGTCACGTGATTAAATAATGATCTGACTACTCGAAAAAAAATTGTTTCCTCTTTTTAAATCGGACCCACAAAGGCCATATTACGCTTTGTGAAATATTTCTCTGATAAATACTATTTGTTTGACAATAAACATCGAGTAAAAATAGCGAGTTTTACCGACTTTGGCCGGAAATCTCGGTTACTTCAAAAAGACGAAATTAAAAACAATGAAATCGTGTATATTTTTTAATATGAAAGAATAATTGCATTTAATAATTCAAATAAATCTCGAAATCGGTTAAACATCATTCTGTGCCTTTTTCAGTAACATTTGTTTCCCGATAAACACCCCAAAATAATTAGAATCTAAATCCTAATGGGTTCATCTAAAATCCGAAATCACATGTGGTGAAAATGTCAACAAACACACATGTATGAGTGGTCACAGTGGTAAATCGTGTATGTCAATTTGAACTTTGTCAAAAGAAATTTTGTCATTGATATTTTATTTCAATTTGTTTATTTATTTAACACATGTTTGTTTAGTTATCTTTGACAATATTTTGGTCTTGCAGTTCTAAACAACTTAATTGCAGAGCATTTCAAATCAATAGCACTTGATGAAATAACAGCAAATAAAGTTAAATGATGTAATCATTTTGTTTAAACAATATAGATAAAGGCTAACAATGTGACCTCACACTGCCACATTTGTAATGTTTGCAAATCAACTACTAAATATAGATTTATATTTTAATTATACTCTAAATGAAATGATGTATTCAGTGAATAAAACCATTCTTAAAACTACACAGTGAAGATTAACGTGTTAACAGATTACAAATCTTTACTTGATAAAGAAGTGAATTAATAAAACAATACAATTTCAAAAGCTTAAGGATATTATGAGTAAATTTTCAAACAAGCTTTAACTCTTAATATTTATTGTACCTGTATTATCATATCAATACTGTATTAATTTTCAGAAAATGAAAGAAACAAAGGCAAATCATCATATCCGTTATGATACTAGCATATCATATTCTTAAAAGAAGAACAAAACCAATAAGCAGATACCATTAAGGGGAGACAACTCAAACCAAGGGAGATAACTGCTATCACAATGAGACTCCCACCACTGCCATCAGTGTCTGATATAGTCAGGATGTATCAGCTGTCAGCACAGAAACAGTTGGCACAAAACTTCTTGCTTGATATGAATCTTACAAGGAAAATTGTTCGTAACGCAGGAAACCTACAGGACTCTTTTGTGTGTGAGGTTGGTCCGGGCCCAGGGGGGATAACTCGTGCTATACTCAATACCGCAGCTAGACAGCTGGTCGTTGTGGAAAAGGATAAGAGATTTATACCAAGCTTGCAGGTATGTAAAACCATTTAAATAATTGCTTTTAAATAATTGCAATTGTTCTTAGTTCCAATGAGCTGCAGCAAAAAGGAATGATATGTAGCCAAAATTTAATGTCTTGAGCATATATGAAGGAACTTGGAATTGAGGAGATAGGAGAACAAAGATATCAAACCTCCCACTTATTGATATTTTATAAAAATCGGACATCATTTGTTATTTTCTATTAGTCTCACCTTCTTTTTCCCACTGAAATCATATAATTCAATATGATAATCAATCAATCCGGAAATCTGTTGACATGAAAAAAAAAATAATTTTTTAAAAATTTTTTTTGCCTTCAAACACAAAGAAATACTTGTGGCCATACTTAACAATAGAATACTTAGTATTGCTTTCATGAGGCTACTCTACTGGAGTGGAGAAGCTATTAGGAGATATATTTTGATATATTGTCAGTAGATTTATGTAAGATTGCAGTTAAGTTATGTATATGTAGTAGGAAAGAAAATCCAATATTTTCATGTCCACGTGGGATTCGAACCCGGGACCTCCGGGTTGAGAGTCCCACGCTCTACCTGTTCAGCCAAAGAGATATCCCTCCAGCCGAAGCCAGTAGGAATGCTTTAGACCTCACCCTGTCACATATATATTGTCAACATCATTTTCATCTCAATTTTACCGAAAAAGCAACCTTTTAATTTGTTTCCTTCTAGTAATTTCAAACTGAACATTGATACAAATGTGTTATATTTCATGCTAGGAAATCTTTATATTCTGTTCTCAATTTTTTTTTGCTCTCAATATAATTCAATTTCAACTTTCATCAAAATTTTCTTTTTCTTCTTTTCACAGTTACTAGGAGACTGCAGTGAAAACAGACTTCAAATTGTTCATGGGGACATTCTGAAATTCAAAATGGAGGACATCATACCGGAAAGCTATACAGTGCCATGGAAAAGTGACCCACCAAATATTCACATAATTGGAAATCTGCCCTTCAATGTGTCTACTCCACTAATTATTCGTTGGCTGGAAGATATAGCCAATCAGAGAGGAGCATGGCAGTATGGGAGAACTAAATTGACCTTGACCTTCCAAAAGGAAGTTGCTGAAAGGATGGTAGCACCCATTTTGTCAAACCAGCGGTGTCGATTGTCAGTCATGTGTCAGTATTTGTGTGATGTTCAGCTCAAGTTTGAAATCAAAGGTAAATCTTAAAGTGGTTGGTAACCTTGGACAATTGTTATCATACATTGTAGATTTGGTGACATGGACATGGGACTGATGGGAGGCAATGCCCCAATACCTATCTTCATCTTCTCCTCAATAGTAGAAAGCTGAAATTTGTTAAAAGAGATATTTTTGCCAATAGGGGTTATAAATTGTAAATTTGGTGACTCTTTAACCCGGTTGGAGGGCATACAGGACTGTGCCCTGAAAACCTATTTTCATCTTCTTCTCAAGAACCGTCAAGCCCTTGAAGGCTGAAACTTGTGTTTCATTTTTGATACAGCTGATCTGATAATCCATTCTCTCCTCACAGAAGCAGATCATGTTGATACAGCCTCTGTTCTATTACGCTGAAATCCATGGGTTCCGGCAATTTTCCCTGGAGGAAAAAAATTGTATCACAATCCATTTGAATTTTTTATCAAATGACAACGCTTCTTGCATGGAAAGGGTGGTTCATATAACAATGCTTTTGCCTTGATTCAGTAGGCAAAATGATGGTTTTAGAACAGCGTCACTGATTGCACAACTAACTTTGATTGCCTCCAATCAGGCATCTCCCATTCAATCTACAAAGTCGGCGTAATATAACAGAGGCTGTATCAACATTTCATGACTTGATCTGCCTCTGTGGGGAGAGAATGCTGATAGTCTTGCATACCAAAATATCTTTCTTACATTATTAGGCATGTCACTGTGCATTAGACTTGAAATTAGTTGTTGCGATTTATGGCAAATTGAAAATAAAATTGCAATAATTGTACTTCACAATCTGTATTGCGATTAATTTGCACAGCCGTAATATCTATTAAAAAGAGTAAACCTGACTGATTGGTGACCCCCCAAAAAAACTATTGAATTCCCAGTCACCTCATTTGAATAATTGAATATTTGTGCAGGTACAGCGTTTGTGCCCCCTCCCAAAGTGGATGTGGGCGTGGTCCAGTTCATCCCTCTTGTCAAGCCCCGAATCAAGCTGCCCTTCAAGATGGTGGAGAAAGTGTGTCAACATGTTTTCCATTACCGACAGAAGAAGATCAAACATTCAGTAGAGTAAGTGTCTTAATCGTGGTTGGTAAAAAAGTGTTCAAAATTGTTTCTTTGATTATATAGGGATAATATTCCCTGCTAAATACAAACTTTTGAGTGGCATCCTAGAAGTTGGTAGTATAAGGAAGGCAAAGGAAATTCTATGGATGAACAACTTCTTTGTTTTGACACTAGTGATATAAATAAAGAAGTTGTTCATCCATAGAATTTCTTTACTCAAGTGATATAAATAAAAAAGTTGTTAATCCATTGAATTTCCTTTGTCGACCGTATAAAACAAAGACATTGAAACAAGTGCTTTTGAAAAGAAATGTTACTGAGACTCATTCAAACCAACCTTAAAAATCTATTTGATCACAGTGTCGAAACTATATAACTCCTTCTGAACTCATTATATTTTATAAGCCCTGTGTCATTTTACTGGTCATTGGCTACCAGGCCAGTGTTATCTTCTAAACCTGTTAAATATACTTCCTTTTTTCTCTGTCTGTTGAAAGTGATGGAAGTGTCATAAAATATTGTTTGTTGATGATTTTGAACAAATATTATGCTCTTAATCCAACATATTTATTATTGTTGATTGATCAGACTTAGAATTTGCACTGAGTAATGCATGATGTAAATTTGGTGATGGCAAGTTTATATTCGTGTCAAGAATTCATTTGAAATTATATTTTCTGTTTATCTCTATCAAAAACAATTTTATTTCATGTTGCATCAAAAGTTTTTAAAGATTATTCTGAATACCTACAGATACAGGAGTATTTTCATTGTGAAATAGGGATTATGATTTATAATTGTAGTATTTTTCCATTATTTAATACATGCAAATTTAAAAGATGTTATAACACCGTTTATTTGTTATGCACCTGAGAAAAGTAGGGTTTATTTGAAAATTATTATTACTTGTCATTAAAATGTTTTGTTCATATATCAACTTAAATATAAACCAAACAAATAACAATATTCCTTCAATTGTTTCAGAACACTCTTTCCTGTAACGATGCCACACCTCACTGCAGAAATGTTTGAGAGAAGTGACCTTGACCCCTCGACCCGACCTCCACAACTGACCGTCAGAGACTTCAACCGACTCTGTCTTGCGTACAGTGAAATATGTGCTAGTGACCCTTCCATATTTGAGTATGACTATAGGTCCCAAGAAAATGCCAAATTATGGCGGAAAAGAAGAAAAGTTACAATAGAGAGTTTAGAGGAACAGATTCTAGAGGAGAACGAGTCTTCTCGTCAAGAAAGAACTGTGGTTTGACCTTCGTCTGAATGTGATACAATGTCAATGTGTACTCTAGATCAGGATTGGCCTTTGTATTGGACAGAGATATGTCATTAAAATTCAGTAAACATTTTTTGTTGAATTTTTTATCTTTAATAAACCTATTTTACAAAGAGGAGAGCCCTGTTTTCAACCTGGAAAAAATGAGCAATCATACCATATATCCTTAACCCTGGGGTTCTATTTTAGCACCACTCAACCTCTCAGCTTATATTATGCTCTGGCTATGTTCAAATTCAAGTTATATACATAAGGGAGAAAACATGAGGGTGGCGTAAAGGTTGCCATTTCAAAACAAGAGTGTGGATTAGGTTTTGAAATGTCTACCAAAACCTCACCCAAGATTTTCTCTTATGTATACACAGTATGGCAGGTTTTGTAAAATATATGTGAATGCAATTGTAATATTGTTTTGTGTGCACATTATCTTATTTAAAAATACACTGAAATGTATCTCTCTTCAAAAGATAGTGAGTGAAAAGGGTTTAACACATTGTCCTATAGGATTAAACATTTAATCTAAACTATAATTCAGACAATGAAATACAAAAATAGAGCCATTGGCTCTGTAGCTCATCAGGCTTCATTATACATTATGCTGTAGAGTGTGGCCTATGTGATTCCCCCTTTGTAGGGGCGACAGACTCACCAATCATAAAATTAAGTATATAGGCGACAAGTTTCAGCTTTCTAGGCCTTATGGTTCTGGAGAAGAAGATGAAAAAAGGTTTTTAGGGTGTGGCCCCCATTAGGGGTCACAGGGCCAACAAAGCTACAATTTATAATCCTCACTGGCCAAGGAGTCTGTACACAAAGTTTCACCTTTCTAGGCCTTATGCTTCTAGAGAAGAAGATGAAAATATGTTTTTAGGGCGTGGCCCCTGTGGCACTTATTAGGGGTCACAGGGCCACCAAAGCTACAATTTATAATTTTCACTAGTCAAGAAGTCTGTACACAAAGTTTCAGCTTTCTAGGCCTTATAGTTCTGGAGAAGAAGATGAAAAAAGGTTTTTAGGGTGTGGCCCTCATTAGGGGTCACAGGGCTACCAAAGCTACAATTTATAAGCCTCACTAGTCAAGGAGTCTGTACACAAAGTTTCAGCTTTCTAGGCCTTATGGTTCTGGAGAAGAAGTCGAAATTCCACAAAGTTTATGGACGGAGGCACGGATGGACGCCGGACACCATGCCATGCCATAAGCCCATCGGGTCTTACAGGTCAGATGAGCTAAAATAACTGGTTTTCAATAATAATATTATTTTTCTTTAGGCTGTTCATTTCATATGTGTATTCAGTCAATCTAGACTTGCAGAATAACGACATAGACTGAATTAAAGGCTCCTATTTGATACACAGTCATGAAGCAAGACTAAGTTTAATCTCAACTTGAAAAGCTGTGCTCTTTGGTCTGATGGTGGAGCCTCTGACTACATTGCTATTGTCACTGTAAAACCTCTGGGCAACCCTCAAAGAAAAACTTCATTTGCTAAAACCTACTGAGAAGTAAAACTAGATGTGCAGGAATCTCTAAGGATGGATCGTTTCTCATTATTTTATTGCAATATTTTGCTATACAGAATAGAGTATTTGAATACAAGATTTTGCATCCTATCTTGTCTTCTTATGAGCATAAAGAAGGATCATCACTGCTCAGTTATATGCTGTTTTGGAAAGGGAGAATTTTCAAGGGCTGTTTATGACCTGTATACATATATTAAAGCTTCGTTACGAACTTTCCGTAAGCTTAAGTTTTATACCTTTCGTATCATATTGTTTCAGTGTTGCAATATACAGATATATCGATCCTAAGTTATCTCACAATGAAGAGATATCTTGTGTTTGGTATATATTTGTATACCCGGGATGTATATACACCACAGTACCCGATGACCAATAGGGTTTATTTAGAGTCCATGTTTTATTCAAGAATTGTTGATAATCAAGGAAATATATTGCTGTTGACAAGCACCTGCATTCATACCAGTTTATTGCACATTTCAAACCATATAAACACTCGAACCTACTTCTTAAATAACATTCTTGGAAATGGGGAAACAGGACCTGTTGGAATTGTAATTCAGATAATTTGACAATTGGATTCTGGTCACTAGAGCTCTCAATATATTTGTGAAGGTTTCTTCTTGGATGACGAAAATTTTATGAACATGTGTCATGACCATTCTCTCCCCACAGAGGCAACTCAGTCATACCTGAATTAGCCTCTGTTCTATTACGGCTAACATACGGGATAGAAAGGTAGAAATCTGATTGGAGGCAATCGAAGTTAGTTGTGCAATCAGCGACGCCGTTTCAAAAGTGGTCATTCGCAAAAGTTCGGCTTTTCCCGTGTGGATCCGCACCAAAGGGAGATAACTCTTCCTTCTACAAAACAATCGCTTTTTACCTTCTCATTGGTTTTTATTTGGTGAATTATTAAAATAAAGTTTATCATAAAACGAAGAACAATTTACACAATTATAAAACAATATGTTTCTAATGAAAAACCCTATACATATCTGATTTTGAAATAGTTTCCCTCTCTGAGACTCACACTGTTAATGAAAAAGAAACCTAAAGGCATGATTCTTTTAAAAGTCACTGAGCGACCGTTGAGTATTCCGAAGTCGTGGACATCCAAAAGGTGTTTTCATTGGCTGCAAAAAAGGGAGATATCTCAAGTTACAACTTTTTGCCGCTAGGGCGATCTGCCGGAACCCCAGGATTTTGGCGTAATGGAACAGAGGCTAACTGGGGTATGACTGAGTTGCCTCTGTGAGGAGAGAATGGTGTCATGACATGCAGAATATGAAAATAGTCGTGTTGAAGGTCATAAGCTTTCAGATCACTTCCTTGTGACCTTCAAGGTTACGAAAGTAAAAATGTCGAAATCTGAAGGACTTGGATAGATTTGGGTTTATAGGAGATCTGCTTAGCTCAGACTACATGTCAATCCACTTGATTTGAATGCAGTTTGTGAACTGTACCATTAAACTCTCAGAGAGGTGTTGAATAAACATGCTCCAGCAATCATGAAAGGTGTGAGAGTGAAATCATCTTCCCCATGGTACTCAAACAGAATATGTTCAGCCAAACGGGAACAGCGTATTGCAGAACTGAGATGGAGGCAATCAAAACAAGAAGTTCATCGACAGATTTGAAGATGCTGTAGGAACAAAATTATAAAGCTTATCAGAGAATAAAAACACAATACTGTTCAAAGACGATCGCTGGGTTAGAAACCTAAGTCTCTTTAGACTCCGATCTCTCTTTAAAAGCTCACGTCGACAAAGTCTCTTTTACCAAAATAATTATGTTACTTCCCCTTAGGAACATCAGCAGCAGCTTGACTTCCTCGACAGAAGCTCATGCTTTGGTTCTCTCAAAGATTGACCACTGTAATGGCGTCATTTATTAAAATGCAAATTTCAGAAAGTGAAAATTCTGCCCGAATTGTCTCTAAAGTTCCCACAAGAGTACACATAAAATATCAGATCCAGAATTGAATTCATGGTCTTGAGTCTGGTCTACCAGTGTTACCATTATGCAGATCCAGAATACCCTGTCAAGCTCGCCACGAAGCACACTCCCTCTAGAGTGTTGCGATCTGCAGATCAACACCTACTTATTATTCTCAGACAGAAAACCAGGGCTTTCGCTTCTTCAGTTACTGTTCCTCCAAACTATGGAATCAATTGCCAGACGAACTTGACTCATTTAAAATTTCATTGAAAACACATTTGGTCAGACAATGTCACAACATCGATCATTAACGTTACATTAAATATATGCTCAAAATATGCTCTCTCACTCAAGCAATAACTTTGTTTATGATATGTTGCTTTTGATCCTCACATGTAGCGATTTGAGCATACTCCATGTGTGAAGTTCAAGGCGTTACAACTTGTAAATACCTTCATTATTAATAACCAGCATTGATTAAAAAAACCACAGAAAACAATTGTCAGGGTACTTTTTTAAAAAGATCATCCCCCTTTTACATTGAGATGTATAAATACACAGCTTTGAAGTTACAAGGAAGTTAGATATGGAACTGATTGATTGTCTGTTGAAAATCAGATCTCCAGAGAATTTCAAGACATAAGGTAAATCTTGTGACCTACATAGAATCACTATATTTTTAATGTTAATTGTTCGCTTATTAATACTTAATATGACATAGCTCTTCAAGGCTTCAGCTAATCAAATAAATATTTCATTTTCAACACCCTTGGGTGCTATCGAGTCTTTATAATGCAGAAATGTTGGTTTCCCGCGATATCTCGTGAACCTCGGATGAAATCTTCGGACTTGGCACCAGTCTTCATATGGGTAATACACCGAAACCCGTCGAACTGGGTGACATTGATCTTTTCAATGTCATGGCGATACTTAACAGTTTGTAAAATGTTGTTGTTAGGATATCTATTAACTGCTGTACTAAAGGGTTTTGGGTTTGGTACCATCTTCACGTGGGAATACGCAAACACCAGTTGAGTGTTATTACCTAGAACTAATATTCAATGTCAATTGGAGATTTGACATTATGAATTTTATAGAGATTTGTTCAAAAAGAAAATCTGAAGGGAGGATAATCCGGCATTCTCTCCCCACAGAGGCAGGTCAAGTCATGAAATGTTGATACCGCCTCTGTTCTAATTCGGCGAGTTTGTGGTCTAGAATTGGAGATGTCTGATTGGAGGCAATTAAAGTAAGTTGTGCAATCAGCGACGCTGTTCTAAAATCATCATTTTGGCTACTGAATCATGGCAAAGACATTGTGATATGAACCACCCTTTCCATGCGATAACCGTTGTCATTTGCTAAAACAAGATCAAATGGATTGTGGTGCAATTTTATGTCCACCAGGAGAAAACTTCTGGAACCTACGAATTTGGTTTTATTAGAACAGAGGCTGTATCAACATTTTATGACTTTATCAACCTCTGTGGGGAGAGAATGGGGATTCAGCACCTCTTATACCTTTCCGCCCACACCCCTTGTTCTGCTAATGGCAGTTGTCTTTCAAGTTTCCCTTCTTTCTCCAGTGTCTTATAAGAAATTTGAAATTTGATTCCACTCAATCCGTTGTTAAGAAAACAAAGTGTAAATACATACATGAAATACATACAGACTGCAATTTAATCTTAGTCCCGTTTCCCTTTTATTATTGACTCTATTGTACACAGATGGTTGTCATTGTTCCTTTACAATTTCCCGTCTCATGTATATTTGATCTGGTGTCTAATGCATGTATAGGAATTTAACGCTTCATTTGAAAGGAACTTTGATATTCAAATTTCTATCTTACCCTGAATCAAAGGATCTACCCGGGGGTCTGAATATCCACATAGTTCCAGTTTCTCTTTGTCTCATCCAAACGATTATTAGATGAATGGCTGCTCTTTACAATTACATGCTTAATTGAATACATAATAGAAGTAAATGTTACAATTTGATCCAAATTCAAATTTATTGTTCTTTCCTTATTTCTATTTTGTTAACATATATTCCAAAATTAATTTCATAGAGGTCAAAACAGTTGTTTGATTTTGCATATAATTTCAATTATAACTTCGTTTGGAAATTTAAACATTAAAAAAAGTCAGAATTTATAAGAATGATTTGTATAATGTGTTAAACTTTGTCCACACGGTTATAACATGTTTGACATTCATCTGTATCTGCAAGTGTTCGTGACTAATGGCGGAAACACTTCGATGAGAAATGCCACACTCTGAAGATATCTCGTCGATCTTTATTCTGAAGTCCTTGACCAGGGCACTTGTATCAGCTGTGAAAGCTTCAGAGGACCTCCCTGACCATGGGTCATCGGTTAAGGAGTTGCTTAACTTCATTGACCATTTCGCCACAATCGAAAACTAAACTGCTTCTTTACTTTTCACACTGATCATGTGTTTATGTATGTCGGTGTCATTGACACCTTATTTTTTGAGAAACTTACGATGTGCAGTATTTGCACTTTCCATAATTTCAATATTGTAGCTATTGTCCATCAACACGCCAGGCTGAACCTACTATGTATATCTTCGGCGGGGAGTGTTTCGCTTTCAAAATGGCCTCTAGATAGTGTATCTCAATAGTGACCTAATTGACACTGGCTTTTGGTGTATATTTTTACTTCCCCTCGTTATTAAAAACAATAAGTATTTTAACTTCAATTCAATAATACTGTTTTCTTATAACGTTACATCATAAGCAAACAAGAGTAGTTGGAAATCATGACTTTGTCCTTCACACTATTCTACTTTCAGGCCTGATGAGCTTATGGCATGGCATGGTACATGTCCACCGTCCGTCCGTACACATGTTGCATTTTCGACTTCTTCTCCATATACATGTTGCATTTTCGACTTCTTCTCCAGAACCTAAAGGTGAAATCTTGTGTACAGACTCCTTGACTAGTGGGGATTATAATTTGTAACTTTGGGTACCCTGTGACCCCTCATAAGGGCCACAGTGCTCACGCCCTTATAACCCATTTCGTCCGTCTTCTCCAGAAACAAAAGGCGCGGAAAGCTGAAATGTTATGTACAGACTTGTGAAGATTACAATTTATAGCTTTAGTGACCTTGGAAACCCAGTTGCCCCTACTAGAACCTTTTTTCCTCTCCTTTTCAAGATGCACAAGAGAGATGAAATATTGCTTAGTAGATCCTTAGGCAATAGAGATTCTAATGAAATTGTACATTTGATGACCCTGTGGCCCTTAGGTAGGTATGAGCACAACAGGATCAACACCCTTAAAACCAATTTTCATCTGCTTCTCCAAAAGCATAAAGCCTAGAAATCTGAAACCTTGTGTACAGTTTTGTTTACTCGTGAGGATATTAATTTACAGCTTTGGTGGCCCTGTGGCCCCTACAAATGGCTTGGTGAACCTTTGGATCCTACACCCTAAATTATCTACTGTATAGTTCAGCAATTTCCATGTCGGAATTGATTACCTTTATCTGAAATCACATCGCCGATATACTTAATTTTAGGATTGGTCACACCCTAAAGCAAAATTAAATAGGAAGCCCGATGAACTACAGAGTCAATGGCTTTGTTTTTATCTTTTGGAACGTCCATGTACACATATCCGAATCGTATTTTTGCCCGTTGATTCTTGAAACTAATTAAAACTATTTCCATGATCTGGTTCTTCCAACGTAACGTATATAAACAGCCCTTTTCATATGTGACAGTCGCGCACAGGATTAAATACAAATAAACACAAATATAACATTAATGATATTAACACTTTAACATCAAGAGATATCTTTTAAGTGATTGTACAACCGTTATTCGCTCAAATGAACTAATTGAACTCTAATTACAGTGTATATTTCACTAGCACAAAAATTCATTATGGGAAAGTGTATGCATGTTTGTATATAATATCAGGTCTCTTTAATTGATTAATTCACTTATGAATGACGCAGTACTCGCAATGGGACTATATATTTCAAGCTTCAGTTATGCTTCAATGGCGTAACTGTTAGTACGCTGAGGGTAATAAACCAGTCAACCAAAACAATTTTAACACAGTTTCAGGAAAGAAAGAAGGATTTGTACCATTAGTATAAACGCTACTTAACCATTTAGAGTTGTACTCATCACCATTATTATTTTCTTCATCATGATCATCTTCATAATTATCATCATATTATTCATGTTCATGCTGGTGCTACATCTTTGTACTTCTGCTTCAAATGTTACTTCTGCTTCTACCTCTTCTACTACCTCTATTTCTTCTGCTCCCTTTACTTCTTCTAATACTTCTGCCTCTTCTGTCACTTCTGTTTCTTATAATACTTCTGCTACTTATGCCTTTTCTGCTACTTATGCCTTTTCTGTTACTCATGCCTCTTATCCTACTTCTGTCTCTGTTGCCTCATCTGCTACTTCTGTTTCTTATTATACTTATGCTACTTATGCTACCTATGCCTCTTCTGCTACCTATGCCTCTTCTGCTACTTATGCCTCTTCTGCTACCTATGCCTCTTCTGCTACCTATGCCTCTTCTGCTACTTATGCCTCTTCTGCTACTTATGCCTCTTCTGCTACCTATGCCTCTTCTGCTACCTATGCCTCTTCTGCTACTTATGCCTCTTCTGCTACTTATGCCTCTTCTGCTACTTATGCCTCTTCTGCTACCTATGCCTCTTCTGCTACTTATGCCTCTTCTGCTACTTATGCCTCTTCTACTACTTATGCCTCTTCTGCTACCTATGCCTCTTCTGCTACTTATGCCTTTTCTGCTACTTATGCCTCTTCTGCTACCTATGCCTCTTCTGCTACTTATGCCTCTTATGCTAGTTCTGCCTCTTTTGCCCCTTCTGTCTCTCCTGCTACTTCTTCTTTTCTTCGAAAGCTTCTTTATCTACTGTTACTAATACCTTCAATTCTTCACTGCTGCTATACAACAACTGACTTTGTTGCTTATAAAACTCCTGCTGCTTCCGAGACTAGTACTACAATTGCTTTTAGTGCTGTATTGAAATATCTCTGCTGCTGATTTTGATAGGCCAACAATAAGAACATGAACATATGGTTAATACATTGGTAAAATAAGATTTAATGGAAAATGACAATTGTGTTTTGTATTGTCACTTGACTTTGCATCAGCAGCAAGATCATGAAAATACAAGTTAAACACAACAGACCCAGTTTCTATTTGTCATTGCGAAGTTGAATAAAATTATTTAAAAATCAAAATGTGTTATGTGTATTTTATAACTTAGGTTATAATACTTCTTCAACTGTTTTGTTCTGTTTAACTTTGTTTGCAAAATATCTGCATTGCAGTTTACCTCTCCTTATATGCAGATGTTATATTTTGAATGTTTCAAATTCACAGTGACAAAAAAAGTTTCAGAGTCCATTTATTACAAATGTAAAAACGGCTAAACATAGAGTGACCAATCAAAGGAATGGACCTGTCTTTGATCTTGAACTGACACCATGGACCATGAAAACGTTTTACTATTATCAAATCAGAAAGTATAACGGAACCTATTAGAATAATCTACCTTGTTTAATGAGCTGAAACACTCTGACCAATATAAGCCTTTAGATAAGTAAATATATCACTGATCAAGGATTGTAAACTGTCAATTACTCAATATTTATTCACTTCACAACAGTTGAGTGCGAATGATATCTCAGTTCATTAAGTACTATGGCATAATGATTTGTGTAATTATAAGTGGTTTACGGCTATAAGCAGTTTATAGGAAATAATCGATTAATCGATTGGAAGCATGTTGATATAGCAATAAGATTTTCATCAAAATAAACATTCGATTGTTAGGTGATTATGGAACATTTACAATTAAGCGTTTAGTAATAGTATATTTCCAACGTTGGCGAGACTTATGAAAGTTTGTTCCCTTACCATTGCATATAATTTGTGGTGTTTTTTGGCATCATATAGAGGATATTTAATGTTGTTTTCCAAATACCAGGTTTATTTCATCGAGTGTCATGGGTAAAGTTGATATTTCACGAGTGGCGCAACCACGAGTGAAATATCAACTTTACTCATGTCACGAGATGAAATAAACCTGGTATTTGGAAAACTACAATAAGTATTCTATTTATTATATGATGTTTTAATGAAATATGTAATGACTTCAAAACTGAAAAGTTACCCCTTTTTTTTCACATGGCTGAAAGTAGTTCCGGCACCTGACCAGTGACGATATAATATATCGTCACTGGTCACAGTGAAAATATAATATATCGTCACTGTTGCCTGATAGACAGTTTATTTCACTGGTAAAACCCAGTATTTCATCGCTGATCATATAATAAAGTATTATATTTTGTCAAGGATAATGTTTTTCGCACTCCATTTGCGTATTTCCTTAAATATTTTGTTTTAATCCTTAAGAACATTCGGTCAATTGTCCTTTAAGTTAAAATTTCTCAAAAAATTTATTCAAATCGTTTTCGAAAGGATACTATTGAACATTAAATGTTGGTCATCTCATGAAAAATGAAAAGAGAAAATAATTACATTACACAACTCTTATTGGTGGCAAATAAAGGAATTATGGTATAACGGCAATTTACATTGCTCCGTGGCATTGACGTGTTATTAATTTCATAAAATTAATTACTTGTCCACTAAATAAGCCCATTCTTATCCCGGTACCACGGGCTTTAATCAACTACATGTTAGCCACTTTCATTTCCATAAGCAAATGATTAACGAATTCCACTGCACATCTTGTCCGAGCATTATGACCATATGGCGCGCGGTGTTGCCAATAAACATACAAGTGATCGCAAATTGGTTTGCACGAATACCGTTGCCATGGACACCAGAGTTTGTGACGGAAGAGTGTAAACGAGCCCCCATATTGTACCCCGTTTAACTCTTTGTACCGCCGGTAAAGCGTCTTCCTCATTTAGGCGGTACTTTTCCAGATCAATTTAAGAGGAATTAGGCCTTTTGTTTCGATAACACTATTCGCCATGTCATACTTAGGTCAAAGGAGGACGTTACTTAGCCGTACTTTAGTGCTTTGATTCGGAAGTTCACGAGTAGGAGTTTTCCCACACTTTTCACGCTACAATAGGTTAGCGGCAATCTTTGCACGGATATTTCAAGACTTTCCGAGAAATGTTGTACATTTCATCATGCTGCACGTGCAGCACGACTTTTTCGCTCGAAACTCTTGTCCCTGGCCGTATCATTATAAACAAAATATGGCTCTGTTGTCTACATGGATTTCAGTGTTGTAATGTGTCATAGTGACATTGACCTAGAAAAAATCACATCTTTTGAGTGATGATGAAACTAAGGAAGAATCAAACGAGGCCCAATAAAGTAATAAACAACTTGGTCGTTTCCCGGCAAAACACAAGTATTGTTCGTGAGGCAATGTCAAAGCGACTTTAGCGTTTTTGGACAGATGCTCATGAATTACGTTAGTTTTTGAAGGGTCCGCACACAAGTTGCTATTTTTTAGGCGGAAAAAAATTAACCATGTGTGTGCAACAGACCATTATGCTTTCAATGTAATCATTTTATGTTTTCTTATACCCTTCTTGTGCTTTCCATAAGTGCTTTATGTACTTTCCATTTGCTTCCCTTATGCTTAATGATTGTTTTTCTTGTACTTTCTATCTGCTTTGGATGTCCTTTGCTGCTTTCCGATTGTTTTTCTCATGCTTTCTAAATGCTTGTCCGCCGCTAATGGCTGAAATATTGCCCAAGCGGAGTTAAACATTAACTCACTCACTCACTCTAAATGCTTTTCTTGTACTTTCCATGTGCCTACGATGTCATTTTCTGCTTCCTGTTTTGTTGTTTGTCCTTGTGCTTTCTTAATGATTTAATATATGAATTCATGATGAGACCTTTTCTATTTTAACTTGCACATGAATCTTGCAAGACACTTAAAGGCCCATGCTTTCTTATATATGTTCTCATGGATGCGCTTTGATTTCGACATAGAAATGGTAAAACTATAAGATCTGAAAATCATGTCTAATATTTCATTTCCTGTTAAATTGGATAGCTTAATCAAATAAAGTAGATATTGCAGTTTGGTACATCAAATGTTTGATTGATTCTTTATAAACGTCAAACATTTGTCTATAAACGTGATTACAATGAAAGCAGTCTTGTTTGAAAACCAATAGACGCCAAAATAAACAAAAACCAAAGAACACAATGTTGACAATGGATTAGGCTTTTCATAATTGCTTTCATCAAAGGTTTTCTGTAACGTATTCGTGATGATGCATTCATTACGCTAAATCTACGATACTCGGGTCAACGTATTTTTCGATTAAACCAACCTTCAGTACACATATAGACTTTTAGGTATCACTGCGCAGGCAAAGGGGTCATATATACCCTTGGAAAGGTAATTCCGCATCTGAATCACCTGGTCTGATCTCTTTTGCAGCATTTGGAATAGATAAGTACGTAGGTATAATGTCATTTTAAAGTGCTGTGTATGTCCGATAATTTGTCCGATGTCTTATTTGAAAGGAACAGACACCGACAAAGATACAAATATGGTTATAGGATACTTCAACCTAACGAGATAGATAACAAGGGATAGACGCGATGATAGATACAGACACATGGATAGAGAAATACAGATACTGATGCTCAGATAGATATTTAGATACAGACAGAGATTGATGCAAAGAGGCAGAGCGACACATACAAGAGACATACTTAGAGAGATACAAGGCGACAGACAGATACAAAGATTACGAACGAGAGAGAAAAGACCGGCAAATTCACAGATACAAGGAAACAGACAAAGAGAGAAAAGACAGCCAAACACACATACAGTGTCAAGGATACAGAGAAAAACAAATACATGTACAGACAGACAAACACACAAATACAAGGATACAGACGAAGAGAGAAAAATAGACAGCCAAACACACACACACACAGAGTGTCAAGGATACAGAGAAAAACAAATACATATACAGACAGACACACAAAAAATACAAGGATACAGACGAAGAGAGAAAAGACAGCCAAACACACACAGAGAGTGTCAAGGATACAGAGAAAAACAAATACACGTACAGACAGACACACACAAATACAAGGATTCAGACAAAGAGAGAAAAGACAGCCAAACACACATACAGTGTCAAGGATACAGAGAAAAACAAATACATGTACAGACAGACAAACACACAAATACAAGGATTCAGACAATGAGAGATATAAAGATACAAACAGACAGAAGCAAAAGAAATATACATATAATTCAATAACCATACTTTTTGCAACTCATTTTAGATTGATTAAAAAATACGAAACATGTTTTGATTCTATAATATACGAGTATACAACGACAGTTAACAGGCCAGATGGATGAGTAATTTAAGGTTTGTTTATTTGCCAATATATATCAACAACCAAATGCATATGAGCACGCAACACAACTTCATTAACTAATGAATTGGTGACTCAGTTGTTCACTGAATGAAGAAGCCGATGCATGAAGCTCCATAGGTAATGCAGATAGATGTAAGTCACGGTATTATGTACCGTTACAACAAAGTACTGTTAAAGACAATGTAGCAGTTTTTATAGGAAATAAAGGGATTTCAAGAAATAATAATAACTCAATGACAATCAATTTAATCAATAATAAGAGTTTTTCAACTCTCCAAGGTCACTTCAGTTCAGGTATGTGAATCAATTTGTTTAATTTAAATAATATAAGGTGTTACCAAAAAATGACCGCATGATTTTTTCGCTTGATATGTGGAAATATTTTCTTCGGATAATCGGGTTAAGTAATACATTTTATCTTCTGAAGATAATACAGTTTGCATTATCTTGTATTCAGAGGGAAAATTCGAAGAAATATTTTAAACAACAATTGTTAAAAAGTGCCAGGTAACACCCCGTAGTCACACGTAACTTTGAATTTTATATAAAGTAAACAGAGCATTGAATTTGAGTTGGTGGTATTTGAAAAGTTATATTACTAGTACTCATTTAAATGGTATGTGTGATATCTGCATATATATTAGGACGTTGTTCAATATTCATTGAAATATAAGAATTTCATATGTTTTATTTTTAGGAATAAAAAGATAAGATGATCTATATTGACATCACTACATATATTAATGACGGGTATCAAAGACAAATAATCGGTCATGATAATGATAATGACATTTATTTGGAGCTGTATCCAGGTAGAAATAACCTGCTCAAAGCGCCACCTACATCAGTACCCTGTACTTTCAAAGCAGCCACCAAGCGCAAACGCGACCATGTAGGTCTGTAATCCTATTTTCAGGTTCCCATGTTAACAGCTGGGTGAGCTGAGTTCAATGTGGATGAAGTGCCTTGCCCAAGGACACACCACAGTATAAGACTCTAGTCACAAAATTTTGGTGTCTCCACCGGGATTCGAACCCGGGCCCTTCGCGTGAGAGACCAGCATGCTAACCACTACACCAATGTGCTCATGAAAATCACGGGACGATTTTGTACTTGAGTAGCAATAATGAAGATGAAAAGGACACTCGTCAACTAACCTTCTACATCTTTTGTCTATGACAAAAGAGAAATTGATTTTATTTTGATTTATTTAGCACATTTCTAATTCAATTCGATAAAAATGCATTTAAATGAAATGAGAACTAGATTTTGCTTTTAATATTGCTTTCTATGAATTCTATACAATTTCTAAAAAAGTTATACCAATCGTAGTTAAATTTTTTTTCTGAAAGGGAACATGAATTAAGACTCGGAAATGAAATACATTCCAAAAATTCATTAGTAGTATTTTTGGAAGTCATACCCATATTTCGATTGATAATTCGTGTGCCCTAGGTTATAGATCTTCTGAATAATGTCACCTTTGCTGTTTACGAGTCAGTAAAGTGATATCCCTGGAATTGCAATCGATATTGTCGTTTTAGTTTGACAATAGCACTTCAACGGTATTTGGTGACGTCACAACATGCAACGATGCATGGTTTAACACGCACTGTCATTGATTTATTAAAATAGTCAATAAAAGAATTACTTTTAACAAGAAATACTTTACTTTCCATTTCATCTGTACAAAAACCAATAGTTTCCTCTTTTCATCTGCTTGATATTTTATTGATGATATTTGCCCTTTAAATTGGATAACGATTGTTATGGTTGGTGATTGTTTCTCGACAATGTGATTTCATTTAATATTTCATCATATTCCATACCAGTGAATGGTTAAAACTTATATATATAGAAAATCGATTGATGGGTTGTAAAGTAAGATTTTATTGAATATTCTTCATTTCTTTGAGAATAGAAAGGCATCTTTGAAACATGGTGCATTCCAATTGTTATTGTTTATTGGCTTTTTGTAAGTTGTACTGAATAGCCTCTGTCTTTGGCACAAATGGTTTAAGTTCTGATTCAATGGTATGTTATGAGCACTATAATCGATATTTCTGATTTGACGACAAAATATCGTGAATATTATGATTACGCTTCAAGATAAGTTTTGTTGTTTTATTTCTTATAACAAAAGATGCAGCAATATTGATTTTCATATATCTGTTTTTAATCATATTTAAATACGTTAAAGGAATTAGTAAAATATTAGGAAAACAAAATTCTGTTAACGTTTCGTTGCGGATAATAATTTTCTAATATAATATTAGTATTTGATTAATTTATAAATGTATTCACACATGTAATCCTTTCGAATTTAGCTATGGATAAAGAGAAAATCATTAACGCTGCTAGGAGTCATGTTATGATACCATATGCGTATCCCGGGTAATTATCAGTTTAAAGGTCCGCTAACCTTCACAATATTTGTAAAAACTTTAACCCATATTTTCCTCTTAATATTGGTGGAATCGTTATCCAACGGCAAATCACATGATTCATTTCCACTTATCGATCAAAATTCATAACTCTCGCAAAACTCTCACGTCACTGCAAAATGACGTAATTAACATTGAAAGTGATACTTCTCTTTGACATTTTGATAAATATTGTGTAATTATTTCCAGGTGATTACCCCCCGCATAGCTTGGACATTGCTATGGATACAAACCTCCCCAAACGCTCTGAACGGACAAAGTGATAATGTTTAAGCCTTGTCATAGTAATCCAGTAAGATAACAAACATGTTAATCAATTGAGTGACGTTCTTTCGCCAATGTCCATAGTTCATTCGCGTCCAATTGTATTTTTAATTAACTTGTAACCATTTCCCCATTTCCTGCCCCTTTCTGTTCGGGTATTGGGTACTGAGTACCTTCTCCTTTTGGGTGCTTGGTGGCCAACAACGATAGTCCATTAAACATAGAGAACGTTTCATTGGTTGAAAGAAAGAGGCATTGCCAGTAATGATTCCTGGCATTAATTGTCGTCTGTTGGTATGAAATGTCGTCTGATTCAACTTATACCAAGAGGTGCGACCTCCTTGCATAGCTTATCGTCTGATTCAGTGAATTGTCGTCTGTTGGTATGAAATGTCGTCTGATTCACCTTATACCAAAAGGTGCGACCTCCTTGCATAGCTTATCGTCTGATTCAGTGAATTGTCGTCTGTTGGTATTAAGTATCTTCATAAATTTTCATCTTATGGTGTCAGTTATCCTCTGAGTCGATCTAGTGGCATTGATAAATGTCATTTGATAAAAAGGACTTTCTGATTATATGATGAATTGTCTGATGATATTACGATTTGTCTGATGATTTTATGAATTGTCTGATGATTTCATGTACTGTCTGATTGTTTCATGAATTGTCTTCTGATATCATGAATTGTCTTCTGATATCATGAATTGTATTCTCATATCATGAATTGTCACCTTGTGGAAAGCATAATGACCGAAGATAATCATCCAGTCTTGTTTTGTAATTATCCCACGGATGGTCCACTGGCTTAACGTAAACAGCATTGTAACTGTCGTCTGTCATGGAATGTCCCGTCATGAGTTGTCGTCTGCTAGCATGAAATGTCGTCTGCTCAATCAGCGTGAAAGCTACCTGACACATTTCTCATGGATTTCTCTACGGAACCGACGCCCCCTGTCATCAGTAAACAAGTTGAGATGGCATCGATCCGAGGATTAGAGAGCAGACCGTTCTGGATGCATCTCATTGTGAGTACTCATGAAAGAGAATGGGATGCATTTCATCATGGATACGTGTTTACTCTACAGTGATACCAAACTTTTGAAGTGATATTCATGCTTTCTGAAAATGGAATTATCGGCCTTAGAGGAACGATATGCTGGTGTCCCGGTAAGTAGAAAATGAACTTAAGGTGTAGAGCATTGGTTTTAGGTGTAGGAAATGAACTTTATGAGTAGAACTGAGTAGACTTAATGAGTGGAAAAAGGACTTATTGAGTAGAACATGTGCTTTGAGCGTAACTCATGACATAAATGATTAGTACACTGAGTAAAATAGTAGAACATGAACTTGATGAGTAAAACATCACCCTAAATAGTAGACCTGAACTTAAGTTGTACAACATGAACAAAATGAGAAATACATGAAAATGACGAGAAATGAACTTGATGAGTAGTACATGAACAAAATGAGTAGATATCTGTAATCTAATCTAAATGTCTCAATATATTTTATGATACGCTTTTTTGCTAAAATGCTATGCATACACTGCGAGGGATGTGTTCACAGATTTACAGGACCACTTACAAAATATGACAGAAATTTCATACATTACAGCAATAATAACAAAAGTTGAAAAACACAAATCAGGCCGATAAATCTTCAAACAACGTAGAATAATTCTCAACGTTTTTTTATATGATTTTTTGAGAAAAACTGACATTCTTTCATAAAATAGTTACTGTCAGCATTTTCCAGTAGTCAGGGTCAAAACATTTACATACCTATAATCAGTCAAACTAATAAACTAATGGATAAACTAAACAATGTGGAGTTGACAATAGTTGCTAATTCATAAATAAATCAAGAAAGTACATGTGACAAAGGTGTGAATTAACTATCCTTTTCGATATTGTTTTAAGACGACAGCCTTTTGCATTGTAAGCCTTTCATGACCTTTGACATAAAAGAAAAAACCAATGAACTCGAAAGCAAAATGTGTCGAACATATTATCCATATTATATGTCTTTTCGAGATATGTATTCCGTGATTTTCATGACATAGATTATTTTTTTGATACGTCTACCCATAATTCTCTCTTTTAATGATGAATTGATAAAAACATATTAAATACTTTTTTATTTGACGTACGACATGGATGTTACGATTGTTGTTTCACAGTGTGGGAAACCATGAAATACAATCTCATCATTACACTCAGATCCAACCCATCACTCGTACATCGCTGTATTTCTGATCTGAGTAGTCGCCATTTGGTTGTGTCAGGTGACCTTTGCTTTCAAACCAATTAGTGACAAGGCGAGCAAGCCTTTCGGTACGATTATATATTTTTGGATACGGATTGCTTGAATTCATGGAAAGTCAAAGGTCAAATGATAACGAGCAATACTCAATTCAGAAACGAAGCAAGAAAGAGTGATAGTTCCAGGTCATTTTATTGATTATGATTAGAGGGGTTTCTATTCTCTCACCATTTGTAAGAGGTATACCATTTCCTGCTGTGTTTAGACTGTAATACACGGATTCATTTACTGCAATTTTTTTACTGCTTTACATAATCTTTAGAAAGTATATAATTTCAAACAGGATAATTTTGTTATTTTTCAAATCATGATATCATTACTAATTCATCTTTGTTACAATATGAATTTTTTTCCTTATGTGACAAAAAACTACATTCTGTAGTTATCTTTTACAACCAATTACTAATTCATTATGTCACATGCATAATTCATGCTTACTTATACTTAATTAATGGCAATTGTAGGCTTACATTGAAATTCATTTTGTTTATGCTTAATTTATAGTTCCTTATTAAATTGTATATAAATGATGTGGGAATGGAAAGTAGAACATTAAGAATTAAGTATTTTTCATTTAAAGGGACCATTCGATCGGGGTATTTTTTGCAGAAAAGAAATTCAGAAAGACTTTCCTGTTTACAATTATAGATGATTCTAACATGATAATTTCACACTTAATTTCAGATATGTTTGTGAGGTTAGCATTTCAGTTGTTCAAGATTAAACAATTTGCCAGAGAATAAAGTATATTGCTAAAAAAAAATAAAAACATCGTGAAATGAAGCCAATCATCGAAGCTACGATCGTGGAATGCATTACTACGACAAAACGCTGCCGTAACTGATAACTTTTATCATGAATTATTTGTATATACTCCTCTTATATCAATCAGGTATTTATTTCTTTATTTGGTTAATGAATTAGAATAATATAGCACATTTGTTTTCTCGAAATGCTAACGTTTCAAAATGGCGGACGAAACGAGATCGAGTGGTGCCTTTAAAGAATTGTTGATTTTTACTACTCTCTAAATTTGGGAAAATTTAATCAAAGCAGACGAGTTTCCAATGACCATCTGATAAAACATAGAACAATGTAACATAAAACTTATTTTCCTCAATTCTGCGTTGTGTGCTCAATTTTTAATAATTGTTTGTTATTATGTTTTAATATTCCAGTCATTTTTTATTTAAAAAAATTCGAGTTATAGCAGATAATTCTGAATGACAAAGCAAAATGCTAAAGGGGCAGTAGCACGTTTTTAAGGGGATTATAAGGGGATGTCAGGAAAATGAAAATTAATGGTTCCAACTGAAAGACTAAATGGAGAAGTAATAATTCAAATATATAACGTAAAGTTTAGCCATGCGATTCCTTTGTCTTACACAAAATGAATTAAAGGTGTTCACACAAAATGGCCGCCAATGGATTTTATGTGAATCTTCATTCTTTGTCCTCTGACTATGGATGATTTGCGTGTGTAATGAGTTTTTTTAGACTGTCAAAATAGTACATTTAGCATTAACTTACAATTATCAGTGAAAAAAATAAAATATAAAATTGTCAAAAAACGTGCCACTGCCCCTTTAAGAAAGGAACACTTCTAGACAATAGTGAAAGTGAAGGCTGTTTAACAGATTTTTCAAAGTTAAGCTACAAAAGTTCAAGCTACTTTCTAAATCAACAAAAAGAATAATTTACATGAGTCACGATGCGTTAAGGACCGATAACGAACCTTCTTTCGGTAAATTACGTCATTATCGTTTGTGTCAGCATAAGATCAACAATCAGACCATACTTGAATAATTACAGGATTCAAAAGATTAACAGTGTGAAATAACTTTTCACAATTGAGTTAGTGAAGAACAACAGAACCTTGTGCTTGACAAGTGAAGCATTATAAATGCAGATAGAACTTGCTACATGAAATACACTTCACGGGGACCAATTCTCCGCCGTTTATGGGGAGAGGGGAGGAGAGATTTAATCAAAAGTTTCATGATTTATGACCAATTGCTCTTACTAAAATAAAACTAAAACTAAAATGTTCCGAATGCAACGCAATTCCTTTTTTCGCGAATTTAATCACTGGATTTGCACCAGTTTGCTTTTATAAAACTTGTGCCCAACAAGGATGTGTTCTCTCGGCTTCATTGTTCACTTTCAATACAGAACAATTGCGTACGCTAAAACTCAAATACTGGAATTTTAATCGAAATGGTCTTATTAGAGTCTTTAGAGAAATATAACTTTCTTTGATAAAACATCAGTCATTTTGTGTTAGAAGTTGAATGGTGTGTAAAAATTCTGTCATTAATATATATCAGCACCGTTGTTATGCACTATGTTGGCATGAATAAAAGACAAACAAAATTGATAAAAAATATAGTATCTCTGAATCATCAGCACTTTTGGAAGACAGTTATTCAATTTGTCAATACCAACAATCAATATTTGTTTTAGTATTTCATTTCAGAAAGTTGTAAATGACGAGAAAATAGTCAACTTTATTTTTACTCTTATATCAATATTTATTATTTTTGCATTCATTTTGTACATTTTGTTTATTGGAAAAAAATGCATGTTGTAAGTTGTAAACGACAAGAAAATAGTAAACTTTATGTCAAAAAATTATTTTACTCTCATATCAGTTTTTATTTTTGGTATTCATTTTGTACCTTTTGTTTGTTAAAAAAATGCAGGTTGTTTAACTATTCGATTCTGCCCTAACGAACATCGTTTCCTTAAATAAAGCCACTTTAGTTAATGGATAATTATTTAAGTAGGGACAGAAAGAGAAGAGTAATTAAACTGATTGGGCAATTATTCTAAAACAAGTGGTATTGAGAACCCCATAAGGTTCTTGACTTGGCAAATTGATTAGAAACAATGATAAACAAAAATAGAGCCTTATTGATTTGGAGTGAAAAGTACTATTGATTACAGATAAGGATTTCAGTTACGGTTATTTGAACACGAAGATGAAAACAGTCGTGCTTGAAATTGGAAAAGTGCTTAAATGGCACTTACCTCTACAAGCAAAGTGGGAATTATTTATCGGGTGAAATGAGGTTAAATGAAGGGGTGAGGGTTTTGTTTCATGGGTTGAATTGAAGTTGGTCTCTCGAAAACTGCTAAAATGACATCTACAGTAACGAGTAATGTAGGATTTCTTCACTGGAAGCAATTTGGGAGAATGAGAGGGTTAGGTTTTTGTAAGGCTAGGATTGAAGTTGATCTTTTAGGCATAGGCATTGAAAATGAATGACAATTGCAAGTGATTACATCTGAATGTTAATACCAGCGATGGTCAATTAGACAATTATTTAGCAAGCATACGAGTATATAAAAGGGGCAGTAGCACGCGTTTAGGGGGAATGTAAGGTGATGTCAGGAAAATGAAAATTAATGGTTCCAATTGAAAGACAATGTATTTAAACTAAATGAAGCAGTAATAATTCAAATATATAATGTAAAGTTTAGCCATGTGATTCCCTTTTCTTACACAAAATGAATTAAAGGTGTTCACACAAAATGGCCGCCCATGGATTTTAGGTGAATCTTCATACTTTGTCCTCTGACTATGGATGATTGTTTTGTGTCAAAATCAAATTAATACATTTATCATAAACTTACTATTGTCAGTAAAAATTTCAAAATTTAAAATAATCAAAAACGTGCTACTTCCCCTTTGACAATGTTCCCATAGTATCTGTTTTACTATAGAGTCCATTGACAAGAAGGTTTTAATCTTTCATCCGTAATGCCATTATAAAGGAGCTTTTGAAACTGATTGTCTAAATGATAAATTTAATACAGTTGTTAAAGTACCACTTAGAATTATGTTCTTAAATGACCTTTTTATCATAAATTATGATCGTGTCATGCATAACATGCACGACTCTACTGTGCTGAAGAATTTTAAAGGACCTTTTTAAAATGTATTCATGTTTATGCAACTTAATATGTTAAACACCAAGTTTAAGAATACAGTTTCAAGGAATGGTATAATGATATTATTGAATATAAGCTTTTGATTAAAAATCTGTTAAAGAGATGGTTATAGATACAATAGCCTAAGTAAACATAGTCTCAACAATACTCGCTGCACTCCCACATTGAGTCTAGCAAGATACAGTAAGAGGTCGCGTCAACCGACCTTTCAGCGACCTATGACCCTCCAACGTTATATGTGCGAAAGCAGACTATTGCGGCATGGTAAGCTCAGCCCTGATTGGACAATTCGATAAGTCGGCTGACGCGAGCCTTTACTACACCTAGCTAGACTCAGTATGGGAGTATAGCAAGTATTATTGAGGCTAGGTTTACTTAGACTGTAGATACAAGTGCGTTGATAAATATAGTCCAACATTTTATAAATATTTGTTAAAAGGTTTTTTTTAACTGTAGTTTGTCAGAGGATAAAACTTCAGTTTTCATCTACTCTACCTCACAATCATGTCACATATTGTAAACCCAAATCGATATCGTAAAAGTAGAGCATGCAATGTTACGAAAACATGTTATCAATCGTCTGTTATTGATAATGTTAACTCATCACTAACATGCAATTACTCATTGACAGATATCATTGTTGATATAATTGACATCGATACATTGTCCAAGTTAAATATTTACTAAACGTATGATACATGACATGGTAATTGAAACACGTCCTTTGACAGAATACCGGCGTAGTGGCACGGTGGGTAGAGCGTCCATGTTGCCAGGGTTCGATTTCCACCGTAACCACTCAACTCTATTCCATATCATGGTGTGTTTGTTAGAGCGCTGTCCTTCTTATATGGATTTACACCGTTGGGTGGTTATATCTCTTCTTTTTTCAATTGGTTTTAAAGGGGCAGTTGGGTGGTTATATCTCTTCTTTTTTCAATTGGTTTTAAAGGGGCAGTAGCACATTTTTAGGGGGAATATAAGGTTATGTCAGAAAAATGAAAATTAATGGTTCCAATTGAAAGACAATGTATTTAACTAAATGAAACAGTATTAATTCAAATATGTAACGTAAAGTTTGGCCATGCGATTCCTTTTTCTTACACAAAATGAATTATAGGTGTTCACACAAAATGGCCGCCAATGGATTTTATGTGAATCTTCATACTTTGTCCTCTGACTATGGATTATTGGCTTGTGTAAAGACTTTTGACACTGTCAAGATAATACATTTAGCATTAACTTACAATTATCATTGAAATTTTAAAAATATAAAACTATCAAAAAACGTGCTACTGCCCCTTTAACTCGTAACAACCTCCATTTAGGTGCTCTATCTTTACACACATCGGAATGTTATTGCCTTTGTTTTAGATGAAGCCTGTATGCCAAAGCACCATCTGTGTAGGTTGGTTATCTCACAACCACTTTGGTCGATTTTCAAATGGTAAACCAAGCAAACAATTGGACTTGTCAAATTTTCCTCTAAAACGAATGTAAAGGTTCATGAACAACGAAACCCGGGGTCTCTATATTGTCAAGCAGCGCGTTTATCATTTGAGCTACTGATGATTAATGCTTGTTGATGTGCATTTTGTTCTGTCATGGCTGCATATTTATTTTCCCTATAAATATATATCAATATTGTATTGAAATAGTTTTTGTAAGGAATCAAGTTTTTTTGTGTTTAAAACGTCAAGCAGGTGTTTATTATAAGTAGCCTTAATTCTAAGTTTAAGACAATCTCAATCGGGTTAAGAAAAATTCTAGTAAGGTTCAGGTACTCGAAACCTATTCCCTACCTCGAATGTTTTAAAAATGACGGCACTCAGTTTATCTATGATAAGTGACACATTATTATTTGACTACGGACAACCGTTTTGATATGACAAACATATTCGGTTCAGCTACTATCTTGACTCGAATTATTAATAGGTGTTCAGTATGGTCGCATGCAGATAATTCTCCGACTACGGACAACCTTGTGAAAATAAATATTTTACCATCTGAATAACGCATATTCATTTGCTTATGTATAACGAAGACAAATTTTAACAAATTTAATTTAAAGTAAATCTTGTGGTTAATAGATTGTTCGATAGTTCTCCTCTCAACTTTACCATAACAATCATGTTGCAACATTACTTCCAATGCCCATGTTATAAACAAGACATTAACATACACCAAACACAGAAGTCCCAAAATTCAAACACATGCACACAGAAGTGACAAATGATTTAATAATTTTCGATATTTTCTTGCAACATTACCATTACATCGTGTTGTATATTACTTTCAATTCCCAAATTGGAAGCAATGCATCAGCATACATCAACACAGAAGTCCCAAAATTCACGCTCATGCACATAGCAGTGACAAATGATTCAATATTTTTATTTGCAACATTACCATTACAATCGTGTTGTATATTACTTTCAATTCCCAGATTGGAAGCAATGCATCCGCATACATCAACACAGAAGTCCCAAAATTCACGCTCATGCACATAGCAGTGACAAATGATTCAATATTATCTTGCAACATTACCATTACAATCATATTGCAATACTTATTCAACTTCCAAGTTGGAATCAATCCATTATCATACATCAACATAGAAGTCCAAAAATTCAAACACATGCACACAGAAGTGACAAATGATTTAATAAGTTTTAATTTTTTTCTTGCAACATTACCATTACAATCATGTTGCAATACTTATTCAACTCCCAAGTTGGAATCAATCCATTATCATACATCAACATAGAAGTCCAAAAATTCACGCTCATGCACATAGCAGTGACAAATGATTCAATATTTTTATTTGCAACATTACCATTGCAATCATGTTGCACCACTTCTTTCAATGTCCATGCTTTCAGCAATGCAGTTACATACACCCAACACGGTGTCACAACCAAAAGCACATGCACACAACAGTGAAAAATGATCTGGATCAATTACTCATGGAACACAACAAAACAATTGTTACTCTAAATTTCACTTTCCTTATAATCCCATCTCTTTGCCCGACATTCCTAAACCCTCGTCATTTTCTAACAATAGGTATGCAATTGTTCACTTGCAGTCTAAATATCAAATTTCATTTGATTTGAATTCGATTCACGGCGCTAAAACCTTCCATTTCCTGAACGTAATTACCACTGTTTATGGAAGGAAAGAACCGGAATGATTGAAAGGTCGCTTCAATTAATATACTGTATTGTATTCGATGAACGCATTTTGATTGATAAAGCAATTGAGGAGATTAATAAAATGAAACAGGCCCTGATAAATGCATCCTACTTTTAAGAGGTTAATTTAATTTCAATAACGGGAGTTTTAGCAAGGACGGGGTTCGATTCTCGACCGAGTCATTTAAGGGTCATGAAGGATTGGGGTTGTTGCTTTTCATATGAAAATATACTCATTATATCAATTACACCCAAAGGAAGCCTGTTTTTGTATAACAACTACTCATTTTTATACACGATAACATGCCTGCATGATCATATTCTTTATGACACATAAGTTGGTGCATATGCATATGTGTGACTGAATAGTTATTATTTATTAGTTTAGAGACATCTATTGACATATCAAGCTTAATTTGGCACGACAAGGGTGGGACTTGTACTAGCCTATGATATTGTGTTGACTAAATAAATTTCATACATATATCTACACTTCTTTATGTTTGGATATGTTTGATTCATGTAATAATAAGTTCCGATTTAGATCGTTCATATGCCTAGTAATTGCATTTCATGACCCCTCACTCGTACCTGACTGCATATCTGATCTGAGTATTTTCCATACAAGCAATTTGCTCGTGACACACAATTATATAGTAGATTGTATGCAACATCAATGTTAAGTATACATAGAAACCACATTAGGTTTTCGCGAGTTTCATATATACATTCAGAAAGAAAAACATAAAATATTGTATGGTAAAAATGGTTGAGAATGGTACATTCGAGAGAACAAGTCAATTAAATATGAGAAATGTGCAAGAAACGTATATGAAAGACATAAAAAAATAAATTATTTTTATTTACGAGGTCAAGATTCACTGCATCAATGATACAGTTTCTCAAATGATTTATTGATTACTCTGTGTTGTCGATAGTAATCAGATGAACCGAGAAGCTCAATTATCATTATAATCATAATTGATACGTAATAGAAATTAAATATTCATATTGACGCCCAGTTTTTTTTATCTGTTTTGTTTCATCTTTCAGGTAAGTGAGAAGTCGAAATATGAATAATTAATGTACAAGCTAATTACATGTTTTGATCAGTGGGCCGCACATACAATTAGGATTTTACGCATAATTTGATTTTCGCATTAATATTAAATATGTATACACATGGCAGCGATCATTGATTATCGTTTGTATTTCATTATTTGAAATATCATTTTAATAATAATAATAATAATGATAAGTTTAACGTCAAGTATCCATCTTTGTAAGTTGCTCACCGACGGCATTATTACCCTGACGGATTGTACTTTTTCAAAGCTGCTTGCCTGCGCTGAGAGTCCATTTCGGACAGTACACCCGTATAACCAGGTACCCATTCTACAGCTGGGTGGACTGAGTGCAATGTGGATGAAGTGCCTTGCCCAAGGACACAACACAGCTTTCGACCCAAGTCACAAATCTTTTGTGTCTCCACTGGGATTCGAACCCGGGTCGTTGGGGTGAGAGGCAGACACGCTAACCACTACACCACCGTATAGCCAATCCCGGGATTCCATCGATGCATAAATGATTCTAAATAGAAGAAATAGTTTTTAAGAATTAAGAATAAAGCAAAGATGAAAACAGATGCGTGTCTAAACAGTATAATAAACATTAATGTAAACGAGGTCATTTTGAAATTATACATGAAGCACTCATAATATAACGCTAGCTAGCCCCTTGGGTAACGAAAGGAAAAATTATTTAGTCACTGAGCTTATCGTCGCTAAGGCAATTGTTAGCCATAGGCGGCAGATATCAATCAAGGAAATAAACTGTTTTAGCCATAAACGGGGTGGCAAAATTAAGGATGGGATCAATAAATTTAGAGTCAAACTTTATCCTTGTCAAATATACAGAAAGTACATGAACAGATTGAATTTGAAAATTGCCAACAGCAAAATCCATTAAACTACGAGGAACGAGATATCAAGTATTCAAATGCTATATAGAGTAATAGCTGTATAGTATTGGGTAATAACATACTCCTGAACTTTTTAAATGTTTAATGTTAATAAGTTAGTTTTCAGAGCTCTTTTTATCGATAAATTTTAAGGGTCGACTTAATTTTGATATTTTAAACTTTTCTAAGGGTACATGATCTTGTATAACATGACTATTTAATCAATTTTGAATTATTGTTTAAGAAAGATCTCAGATGTTTTCATACGAAGTGATCATTTCAAAAGTTGATATCAGTAATGACTTATTACAGTATGACCAAGTATGGAACTATAGATCTAAATTTATTTTATTATTCCATTGAGTTATAGTCCATGGGAACTTATATTTTATTTAATATAAGATATAACCTTTAAAGGGGCAGTAGCACGTTTTTTGATAATTTTATATTTCAAAATTTTCACTGATAATTGTAAGTTAATGTTAAATGTACTATTTTTATAGTGTCAAAATCTCATAACACAAGCCAATCATCCATAGTCAGAGGCCAAAGTATGAAGATTCACATAAAATCCATTGGCGGTCATTTTATGTGAACACCTTTAATTCATTTTGTGTAAGGAAAAGGAATAACATGGCTAAACTTTACGTTATATATTTGATTTATTACTGCTCCATTTAGTTTAAATACATTTTCTTTTCATTGGAACCATTTATTTTCATTGTCCCGACATCACCTTATATTCCACCTTAAAACGTCACTTTTGGTTGCTCTCCAAGAAGTCTATATCCAACTTTTCATGTCAATGATGTCAATTGACTTTAAAACACCATTAAATTTTTACCCTGAGTAGTTCCTACATTCCGAAAATCGATCAACTGGATGTTTGTTAAATAGATTTAGCGGATTAACCGTAAGAGGTTTTACAATTTATTTATGGAAAAGGCGTCTTTAAACTCAACATTACCTACACGGCGAACTTTAGGTATACCACGGTCGTTATCGATCATGCGATCATGCGTTAGACGTTCTAGTTAATTAAAAATAGGCCCAAAACATTATAAAAGTGTTTCTGGTCTTTAAAGTTGGTCAAAAGTGATGCAATAATTCGGATTTAATTTATAAAAGTAATTGGTTTTCGTATATAGACGTTCTAGTTAATTAAAATAGGCCCAAAACATTATAAAAGTGTTTCTGGTCTTTAAAGTTGGTCAAAAGTGATGCAATAATGCGGATTTAATTTATAAAAGGTAATTGGTTTTCGTATAGTTGAAAATTAATGAACATTTCAGAAATAGAATAAACGATTGATATTTGTAGGGTTGACACTGACGCGGACCGAAGCAAGACAAAAACTACATTTTTCTAGGCCATATAAGGTGCAATATTTTCCGAATGAAACAAAACCTAAAATTTCATGAAAGCATTTCAACGGAATACCAAAATGCGAAGTATCAAATCATTGATAGAATGTATGTCCCTCCGCTAATATAGGGAGAAACCATGAAACCGAGGATATGGTAAGGTTTTAGACCCTGATAGGAAGAAAAGCCCTGAGGATGCGAAGGCGCAACGAAATGCGGGTTCGAGTCCCGTTATGATATCTGTGAACATTTTAAATCGATTTTTCGATTGTTAAACTTGTGTTAAGGTTTACAAGGACAATTTTAATCCCTCTAGTTGTCTTTACTAGGGCAATTGTAAACTCACCTAGAGAAATGCAAGGTTGTATGTCCCTCAAAACAGATGTTACGATTTTGAATACCCTTTAAAGGGGCAGTAGCACGTTTTTTCATAATTTTAAATTTCAAAATGTTCACTGATAATTGTACGTTATTGGTAAATATATTATTTTGATTGTGTAATAAATCTCATTACACTAGCCACTGAGCCATAGTCAGAGAACAAAGTATGAAAATTCACATAAAATCCATTGGCGGCCATTTTTGTGTGTACACCTTTAATTCATTTTCTATAAGAAAAAGGAGTCGCATTGCCAAACTTTCCATTATATATTTGAATTATTACTGCCCCATTTAGTTTAAATACATTGTCTTTCAATTGGAACCATTAATTTTCATTTTCCTGACATCACCTTATATACCCCCTAAAAACGTGCTACTGCCCCTTTAAAACACCACATTATGTGGCTTGAGGGTTGATTATGTTTTTATGTGTGGTCAAAACATCTACTTTTTCCTTATGAGTTTGAAGTTGAGTAACTTAAAGTGCAATAAAACCTTGATGTCAAGTGTGTGATTCGTCGTTAGGAATGTACTCTAACAGATACAATTAGACAGACAAACAAACTTAAATAACATATGCATAGGCCTATGTTATGCTTCAATAATGTGAGAAAGTTGGCCAAGCCTACACTTAGAAGATTAGTTGTTCACTTGCTTAACAACTGTTTTCTTGCTTTAACCTAGATAATTTTACAATTGCTTTATGAAAGACGAGTCTTCACATCTAATATTACCTACACGTTGAATACTAGGTCTACATTTACTGTATAATTAAAGTCTAAGTCGGTCTGTCGGTATGCTAATATAGTACAATAAGGTGCAATATTTAAAAAAATGGAAAAAGAACACTGTCATTTCATATTGGAATTGAAATCGATTTCCAGTTTTGTAGTTCTTGCGAAATAACAAAACGTCGATAAATTGAATGCTTGAATTTTCAATTTGAATCGATTTGCTCCAAAATGCTTATTGCTTGTTTAAGTAAGTTGACTTGAAATATACTTTTTATATCATATTACGATGATTATGATTATGATTATGGGTTTTTTCTGATTTTGTCTCAAATCCACACATAAAGCCTTTTCTCCATATGTTGACAAGGGACAAATTACTAGAACTTTACTCCCGTAGTGTAGAGCAACATTAGAAATAAACTTTTAAAATGCGAATTTGTTCTTTGCTATGATTTTAAGTTTTTTCCTTATTTGCTGAATAATTGTCATGCTCATTTATGATGTAAAAGAATCCCCATCATCGCATTACGTTTTCCTGATTGTAAAGCCCAGAACGAGTTTTAGGCCTTAGTCTGTTTATGAAACAGGTCATATGTTATGGATAACACACGCATACGAGGGTGTTATAGCAAACAGAGGCCTTTGCCCTAGGGACGACCCGAGTGCGCGTCAGCGCACGAGGGTCGTCCCGTAGGCAAAGGCCTCTGTTTGCTATAACACCCGAGGATGTGTGTGTTATCTATCTTATATACCGAAATAATCACTTATTTAACTTAAAAGCGAAAAAAAATCAACAAATTAATTTCATTAAATTTGAGGAGAGCAGAATAGACTTCAATAGTCAATAACCTTTTAATAACCAATCCCCTGTGGCCTAGTGGTACAGTCTTGGACTACAGTTTGAAAGGTTGAGGGTTCGAATCTCTAATGTTCTACTTTTTTACATTTTACATTTAGAAATTTTTCTTGAACGCTATAGCTAGAGGATGAGGTTGTTGCAAATTTCATATATCGAAAATAAAATCACATTTCTAACATTTAAGGTGAACAGTGAAAATAACCTTTTAAAGTTTGAGGAGAGCAGAATAGATATCAACAGTCAATCCCTTCACACTTACCAATCCTTAGTGGTCTAGTGGTATAATCTTGGACTACGAAGTGAGTGTCTCTGTGTTCGAATCCCCCATTTTCTGCCACGAAATGTTTTATCTTGGACATTTTGCCAGAACACTATAGCATAAGCATATTAAGGGCGTTATTAATTTTTGTTACAGAGATACACCACATCTCTGACGTATAAAGTGTACAGTAGAGCGCAATTGAATATCATCAAGTTCTAGGAGAGCAGCAAAGACCTCACAAAACAATTCCATCATATTCACCAATCCTTTGTGGTCTAATGGTATAAGTCTTGGGCTACAGAGCGAAGGGTTGTGGGTTCGAATCCCGCGGTTTCACTTCTGAAATTTTTTGAGATGGATTACCTTACCGGTCTTTGAAATTATGAGGTGCGAAATGGAGGGCCTCATAATAAATAATAACCTCCTTGGATGTTATTATTTCGTATAAGGCCCTCCCAGCAGGTTGTTATACAGTGCAAGGCCCTCCCGGCGGGGTGTTATACAGTCTAAGGCCCTCTCAATTCCATTCCGACGGATGTTCTTCCGAACAAAAACTCCCTTCAAATAGTGTTAAATGGGCCTTGAGGTATATAATCCAATTTATATACCTCAAGACCCATTTAACACTTCGCTCTGTAGCCCAAGACTTATACCATTAGACCACAAAGGATTGGTGAATATGAAGGAATTGTTTTGTGAGGTCTTTGCTGCTCTCCTAGAACTTGATGATATTAAATTGCGCTCTACTGTACACTTTATACGTCAGAGATGTGGTGTATCTCTGTAACAAAAATTAATAACGCCCTTAATATGCTTATGCTATAGCGTTCTGGCAAAATGTCCAAGATAAAACATTTCGTGGCAGAAAATGGGGGATTCGAACACAGAGACACTCACTTCGTAGTCCAAGATTATACCACTAGACCACAAAGGATTGGTAAGTGTGAAGGGATTGACTGTTGATATATATTCTGCTCTCCTCAAACTTTAAAAGTTTATTTTCACTGTTCACCTTAAATGTTAGAAATGTGATTTTATTTTCGATATATGAAATTTGCAACAACCTCATCCTCTAGCTATAGCGTCCAAGAAAAATTTCTAAATGTAAAATGTAAAAAAGTTGAACATTAGGGATTCGAACCCTCAACCTTTCAAGCTGTAGTCCAAGACTGTACCACTAGGCCACAGGGGATTGGTTAGTAATATGTTATTGACTATTCACGTCTATTCTGCTCTCCTCAAATTTAATGAAATTAATTTGTTGATTTTTTTCGCTTTTAAGTTAAATAAGTGATTATTTCGGTATATAAGATAGATAACACACACATCCTCGGGTGTTATAGCAAACAGAGGCCTTTGCCTATGGGACGACCCTGACGCGCACTCGGGTCGTCCCTAGGGCAAAGGCCTCTGTTTGCTATAACACCCTCGTATGCGTGTGTTATCCATAACGTAAAAAGGTCGAAAGCAATAACTCAACGGCAACTTTGTAACGTTGTCAGAAGATACAAAGGATGATAAAGTATGTGGTGTTAGGTAGTTCATTCTGCTTGTATACATGTAAACTGGCGGTAGAATTCGAACTTTTTACCTCTGAAATGTTTGTTCTGTTTTGGCATTGTAGAGATGAGCAAAATAATTCTTGTAAAACAGTCAGATCTTATATTCGAAATGTTTAAATACTTTGTAGATGAGATAAGTATAGGTAGATGTCGAGCTTTATTACTGGGTCTCTTAATAGAGATTATTACCCGAAGAAGTGTGTCATATGACTTTTACGAAACGAGTGTGGACTTTTGTATTAATTTGCACGAGTTTCGTAAATGTTATTGTTTCCTTAAAACCATTGAACATTCGTTTACGAGGAATATATTTCTCAGAAGGAAAATTTCATTATTTCTTTCTAGTTTGAATCTATAGTGATATTTCTTTTGTTCAACACTTTTCATCACATATGAAACATTAGAGATTCATTTAGATTCAATTCTCCAATTCTTTTACTGTTTTGATTGATGAGTTGAGTAATCAAACATGGATAACATGCTTTTGAAATTGAATACTAAAGATTGTTGATGTGTTCGTTTTCATTGATTTGGCAGATGGAACAATAACTACAATGAAAGCAAAGGTTATACTTTAAGTACAAGCAGTTTATGCAAAATAATCAATGATAAATAACATTCCATTTACTTAACAACAATGGTTTTTTTAAACTGTACGCACTAACACCAGGTTTTGTTATGATCTATTATATGGTTAAGTAAGCATTAAACATCATTGCTTACAAGAGTAAACATTTGAGAGAACATTGCTTGAATTTGAAAAAAATATTCTCGATTCAAATAATATCTATAAGGTGAACTACAATGAGATGATAGACAGAAAATGAACGTAGATAAATCACCTAGGATATTTCTAAAAGGAGACGTTAAGAATCTAAAAACCTTACTTCACATTTTATCCTTCAATTTTTTTCTTATGTTGTATACTCAAAAAAAATGTAAGGACCACAATTATGTCTTTATTCAAGCACCATGAAAACTATACAATGTTTTAATATTGAACATTCTGTGTCTTATTCTTTTCAAGTTAAATGTACACATTCATGTATCAGAATAGATTATATTTGTGTAACCTTATTTATTTATTGCTTGTCTATCTGTTTTTACGCTCATTGCTTATTTTTTAAAACTAACTAATGTTACGATTAACATTTAAATTTTTCTATTTCACTCAATTCGGAATATCACTTAAACGTAAAGTCACAAAGCACATGCAGATGAATGTGAAATGTGATAATTTATGAATATTAATGATGTGTATTTGCGTTTTGAATAGAAAATTTCGTGAAGTCATAACTTCTCATTGTGCAAGTTAAATGGAATTATGCATTTAAGAATTGTCATTGTTTTTAAAATGATTACTCTTCCTGTAGATTTTCGTATTCATAAATTTTCATGATGCATTTAAAACTTGTTTTGAAATGCGTTATTGCGTGTATACATAACATAAAGTATGTAGTTTTCAGTAATCAAAAACAGTCTTATATGATGCGAATGATTTCAATAAAGTGGAATCGTTTAATTTCTGATACCAAGCCCATTTGTCTACACTCTAGTGACGTGAACCGAGCTTTCACTAACTAATATAAATGCACTACAAGACAAGAGAGTGCTTTTTGATGTTCATTTCCTGGTCAATAGCAGAGATGACATATAGATGAGTGTGTTAAAACAGATGAAATGCTTCATGGAGTAATCAATTTCACCTTGTTCATTTCAATGTCACTTTCACTGGTGAAATGAACGTGATATTGGATCGTTTTCTTTCTCATGAACGTCAACTTGTAAGAGGTGACCTTTGTGACTTAAAAGGTCAACCACTTGGAAATATGGAATATAAGTGCTTTGGAAATATGAATTACAGCCGTTTTAAGATTTTTGATGGACGCCGAACATGGGTCCTTATAGACTTTTGTCAGTATTGCTAAATTTATTCAGAGTAGGTTAAATGGAAAGTAAAGTCAAGTATTGTATGTGTTGAAATACACACCAAATCAAGCGTATTTCATATTGAAGACTTTGTGGGAGTCATATTGAACAGGCGTATGGCCAAATTTTGGTTCATTCAGAGGCAAGGCAATTTTCACTGCAAAAAGTGAAAATAAATGATGTCAAAAATGTCATCATTTGATGTCAAATAATAAGTTCGATCAATATTATTGATGAGTTCAGATATACATGTTAGCGGCAATAGTGAAAATCCGGCAATATAGCGTTAATGCCTAGGTAATAATGTGGTTCCTAGGCAATAGTGAGAATGGTATTTTAGAGCAGGCATTACCGGTATTGCCAGCAGTATTGGTGCTAATGCCTAGGATATGAGGCTGACTTTTTCTATTGCGGGATGAACAATAGCCTGTACAAAATACATTGTATAGTGTTGAGGTCACAGTTTTGAATTAAAACCAGTTAAGTTGCTGTCTGACAAGGTTCTTCTTTGATCGTCTATATCAACGATGTTGTGGAATATATTATCATTAATATTCGGCTACTTGCTGATGACAAATCACTATATGAAGTTCTGTTTTAAATATAATTTTATTCATTTTCATCATCTTGATTGGTGATTTGTATTCTCCAATCGGCATTAGCACTAATGCGTTGGCAATAAGGAAAATCATGCCTGCATTTTGCAGGCCATTGCGCTAATAACTGCCAATTTTCGGCAAAAAGTGTATCAGTATTATTGAAGAGTACAAATATACATCTGAAGTTTTAAAATACCAGACGATGATATGGATGGCAATTTCTTTATTTATTTCACACAACGTTTCAGGGCTTATTTGTGCCCCTTCTTCAGTTTATTGTCACATAAGATATACATGCTGCTTGCCAAAAGCAACCAAGGAACATGTGTTATGAAATCATGAAAAAGAAGAAATTAATGATTGACAATCGATTTTCATTGATGTTCCCAGGCACAATAATGTTACATGATTGAAAGCAATTCCATATTTGACGCCTTAATCATTGCAGTTGATTGCAGAATTACAGTCGAACGTTTCAAGTTCTTTCATTTATTGTTATCAACACTTATGGTTTGGACCGGCAAAATGATATTAATATATGAAAAGAAATCTGGCTTCTTTTACAAATGCAAATGCAATAAAGTGGAAATTCTTTCAATTGGAACCATTTATTTTCATTTTCCTGAAATCACCTTATATTCCCCCTAAAAACGTGCTACTGCCCCTTTAAGTTAGGGTTTTAATCAAGAATGCTTAAAACGACTTAGTAAAGACGCTGCAACAAATCAAAACACTTATCACGAAGGCCATGAATGTAACAAAATATTCTACATGTATACTGATTAGTAGTTACGAAATGAACCGAAACAATATTCGATTGTTTAAACTGGACGTTTAGTTGTTTAAGTATCAAGTATTTTCAGTGTAGTATAGATTGAGGTTGTAATTAACAGGAAAGTGAAGAACCATATGTTTGTTTTATACTGTTTAGATTGATTTTGAATGACTGTTCGGTCGTATCGTTGGCAAGTATCATTTAAAAAACAACAGTTTAAGCAATTGCGAAAGAAATTAACAATCTATGTTCTATGTTCTATATTCTATGACTAATAAGTAAAAACAGCAATTACTTTTCAAACCAGTTGCAATTTATTAAACTAAACTTATGTTTTTATTGTTATTGTGATATTGCCGCCTGGTTCAAGACCTTGTCGTTAACAAATGATCAATATAAAAAAAGGGATTTTACGAATTTACGTAAGCAAGTAAAATTTCTTATAACTGATTGTTTTATTACGTACAGGAAAGAGCGTTTAATTTTTAAACCAGTCGCAGATTATTGAATAAAATATTGCTCCTTTTATTGTCTTTCATGGATTATGCCGTAGTGTTAGAAGCGGCCTTGTAACGTTAGCAAGTTCCATTTCCCAAAACGATTTTAACGATTACGTAAGCAAGTTTAATTTCTTCTATGTTTAGTCTGTTTGTTTAAACTTCTGATTGTTTAGTACGTACAGGAAACAACATTCCTTTATTCCACCCAGTTTCACTTTCTTGAAACTAATGTTCTTTTTATTGCTTTCATTAACTATGCCTTATGCTTAAAGATCGTCTCGAAGCTTTATCAAGTTCCAAAACATTTTTAAAAAATGACTAAGCATGTATCGTTTCAACTATGTTAAGTTTGGCGAAAAATTCTTAATTTTTTAAACTAGTCGCAGTTTATTGAACTAAAGTATAAGTTCTTCTTCTTATTATTGTCTTTGATATGCCTTATAGTCTAAAACCGTAGCGGTAGGAGAACAAGTTTCATTTTTAAAAAACATCAAAAACATTAACAACGATTTTAGTAATTGCGTAATTTCGCCATTTCTTGTATAGTCTAAAGGATCTTTAATTTTTAAACCACTTGCAGTGTATTGAACTAAACTATAGTGTTCGTTTTATTGTTTTCATTGATTTTGCCGCATGGTTTAAGACCGTGTCGCGGTGAGACTTGAACACTTATCGATTGTTGTAATAATTTTGTAATCGTCGCTGGCTCAATTCTGCTGGGAATGGAAATAACAGAAATAAGAAAGACAAACACTGGGCGAGCCACTTACGTTTTGCTCTGTTGCGTTTTATTCTCATTTCAGCAGCAGAAGACAAACGATTTCAGATATTGTAATGTAAAAGCTACTTTCCACTGTCGTGTCTGATATTTAAAGTCGATATACATATAGAAATATTTTAATGATTTCAGATATTAAATGACATACGGGATGTTTGAATTTAAATTCAAATTGAAATTAAAAATTTTGCGTTATTGAACACAAACATTATATAATGATTTTAGACCTCGAACAAAAGGTTTTTTTAAATTGTGTAATATATCAATGGTTTATCTATATTTGAAAGCAATAATCAAAATATTTTACGGAATCTACCTTTCGTGTTAAATAACAACTGTTTAACGTATTCATTCTTAAAAAGAAAAAAAATATTCTTTTTTCAAAGTTTATCTTTTCAAAAGCAAACAAAGAATATTGTCTCTCATAATTACAACTCGAGTGGCTCATTATATGGTATGTTCTTTTATTAGGATTTTATATGTAGATTGAGGTGAGCCATGAATAATTTTTCTGTCTGTCTGGAATAGGCAATAATGTTTGCGCATGTAAAATCGTTTGTTCCCCTTACACTTAAAATATTCTGAAATCATAAATGAAAATATCAAATTTACTCAAGTATCAATTGACTCTATAGGATATCAATAGTTTCTTCATATTGTATGTTATAGATTTATGAAATTTTGGTTGTGGTTGATTAAAGGAATCATTCCTTTCCGGAGCATATTTATATTGTAAGAGACCAACTCTGTTTGACCATTGACGAGATTTATATTTACGAGAAAATATCATTAATGTAAATTAAAATTTCATGAAATAAACTACTTTTTTAAATTTATTGACAATAAGTAAATAACTTACTGTTTAATTATAGAAACAAAACTGAATAAAAGTAACATCAACAATTGATAGTGCTATTAAACTTTATTGTTGTGTAAAATCAATAAGAAAGTCGTTATACACAAAACGTAGTTATCCTTATAAGTCACAATTTTATTATTTCAACGATGTGACACTGTTAAAATCCCAAATATAAAGATAAGAAAAATATTTTTCAGGTTCCCATCCGCGTAAGTTTCGAAACCATGTAACATTTTGTTTCGAGTTGCTTAACAGGGAAAAAGAATAGATTTGTATTCCCGTAGCCTAGAAAACATTGGAACATTGACTATTAAACTGCAACTCGTTGATGTTCAAGTAGGTCTTAAATTACGATTTATCGCAGTGAGATAAAGATGAAATTTATTTCGTTTCTGTTTCTATGTCGTTAAAATTTTGGCATTCAAACCCATACCCACACCCTTTCCCTTACCCACTGAGACACCGAGACCTCGACAAAACCAAGCTGTCCCGTATACCACATGCATGAGTTCAGTGAATTAATATTTTTGAACTAACATGTATTACGGATGACATTGCTTAAATAACTTTCTGTTTTAATACTTTAAGATCTATATAAGCATACGGATGTATATTTAGCGTTCACATCAATCTTTATCAAAATACAGGTAGGGCATTGAACCAGTGCCGTCACTAGGTATAAAGGACTGGTTGTATTCAGGAGCTCCTATTATGCTTCTTTAGTACGTCTGAGAAGCAATTCTAACGTGTAGCTATAAAGCTAGATCAATTATCGACTTTTTGGAGGCTAGCATTTGCCCCTGTATCAATTACCCTCCATAACGCTACCTTATAGTCGAGTTCTGACATTTACTCGTTCAATAGTGCAAATCTATGTAGATAGAATCTTGTTCTGTAAATACCCGGTTCCAGTCACAGAGGTAAAAGGTAAATGTTGGTGGCCAGGCCAATTTTCCAATCATCCGATAAAATAGCGATCTTATTACTAGAGGTGTTAGACAAGGCAGCGCTCTTTCTTGGATACTGAGGCTCTGTGCTGTTATTTACCGCCGCCCGATCGAAGATTTGCGGGTGGGCGGGTAGATTGTTTCACAATCAAACTCGAAAGATTTCTTTATCCGCACTCAAACTGCACTGGGGTTTTGTCTTAGTTACTGAATTATTTGCTTGTTTATGATTTGGGCGTTGATATAGAGTTTTGAAAAGGGAGTTGTGGAAGAAACTCTACCCTATCTACCCGTTTGATAATGGACCCGTCCGTCATCCATCAGTTCAGGTATGCGCTGGGTGTTGCTATGACGGCAACTTCTGCCACGGCAAATGTAATGTCACGTGTATCGAGGCAGAAACACTGAGACAGACGACGTATTTAGTTAATGGAGGGTGAAGAGAGATGTTAGTTTGTGATACAGGAAAGGATTAGTACCAATTCAACACATTTCAAGCAACTTCTTGAAGATGACTTAGAGTTCCCTCCTCAAGATCAACAGACTGACGACTTTGCTAACAGGCAAACCAAAATGACTTTACAGTGATAAGGTGTTGAGTGACAAATGGGGACTACAAAGATCCAAGACGAATGGAGACTCATTTTAAGGACTCACCGGAAGTAGAGGATCTTTAGAAGGTCGTGATGAACCAGCACGGTGACTTCAAGATAAAGGATTCCGACCCTAAGATTGATAATGCCGGGAGGACAAGTGCCACTTCTAGTGGGATCGGGAGTGGGTCTAGTAAAGGGTCGGAGGAGTCGGGGTCTGATACGGCGTCCCTCAGTTCGGGAGGGGTCTTCCAGCAGACGACAGGACCCACTTCCGATCGTCTGCTTAACCTGTGCAATAAAGGAGAATGGATGATACTAGAATCGTCACTACGAACCATGGACAAAGCCAACCCTCAGCTTTTGGCATTTGATGAGGTAATTAAGGGTTAAGATAGTTTGCCTACCATAACTATATGATACCGTTATTTAACTTATGAGTCTCACAAGTGATTCGGCATGTTCAAATCCACCCGCAGTCAGATGAGATAATGGACCCTTACAAAGTGTTAAGATAGTGATGTCTGTCATGTATGATATCTTGAGTTTGGAGATATGTTTTCGAATATCCAAATTCGAACCGACAGCAGATGAGATAATGTGTAATTTAGGGCTAAGATAGTTTAACCATCTGATATCATATCCCTAGATTCACAATGTGTTTAATTTCTCAAATTAAACCTTCGGCAACATTTGAGGTTTCGGTTATTTAGAGAGAGTTGAAATTGTTAAGTCATCATGTATGAGTTTAGAAAAATGGTTGGAATACTCAAATTCGACCCCGCAGCCTTTGGTAGAAGATGAAGTGATTGGTATTAAGAGAGTTTCTTGCTAGTCCACCGTGCCTGATACCTTAACTTTTGTGTTAATTTTGGAATGTCCAAATTCCAACCCGTTTTTGGCAGCAGAAGAGGGAATGGGTGTGTTGGGATAGCTTAGTCCATCATTGAGTTTCACGATACTCATGTTAAGAATAATCAAATTCCTGTTCGTATGGTTGCAAAAGAAATTCTTGGTAATTTAGCTAAACATTCACCATATTAGAATTTTCAATTTCTCTCCACTCATGAGACAGTTGATTCAATGTTATCTAGTTAAGAAGATAACAATTTCAAGAATAATCGCATTAAGGAGTGTAGATAAGGTGTATCACTGTATCAGACCATTTGGATGGTATAAACATATTTTATTCACTTGGAAAAGGATTGGGAACAAGTTATCCAATTTTGGATGCTTTTATTGTCGAAGTATCACGTTTACAACATGTCAAACCTCGAGTTATCTCAGATAATTTATGTTTAATACTAGTTCATATTGCAGAGACTCATATGTTCGTTTCAAAAATTTAATTCAGAATCCACGTCGAAAACATGTATTTTTCATATATTTACATGTAGATTGTATGATTAAAATATGCTTAATTATGTAATTTAAAACAAATCATAATGTTTCTTTATTCTTTAAATAAATATATTATATTTTAGATACTTAAGTTTAAGGAAATATTGCCATACATATAAGAGAGAGAAACTATCTAAAGAAAGAATTAAAGTTGTGAGACGAGTTAATTGGTAATTAAACTTATAGCTCTCAGTTGCTTGTGAACTTGGTTATAAATTTCAAATCTTGATTATCGAAAACGATTTAACAAATTTATTTATGTAAATTTCCTTGTTTCATTTAAAACAAAATTTCTTACGTAGATACAAATCTTTTTTACAAATTCTAACACTAAACAAACCCTTTAGAAACGCATTAAGAAGTTGTGGTACAAAATCTCTGACATGTTCTTAATAGGTATAGGGGCACAAATACGCTGATAATAGCGGTTAGGACTTGACAACGGAACATACAAATCCTGTTATTAACTTTAGATGTGAAATTCGGTTTTGTAATTCACTGGTAGGGTTATCTTATCATACATTTCGGAAGGGATATAATCGGAGGATCGGGGAACCTGTGGTGTTTGAATTTGTTTATCCGGGTGGGAAAGATAATATCTATTATTTTATCTGTTTTAAGAGATAATGCGAACATAAGATCTTTAAGGAGACATCTTCTCACCGTGGTGTTATCTAATCAAGATGGTACCGAGAGGTATTTAACTAGAGAACCCGGGGAACATTTGGTGAAAGCGGTTTACAATCGGGTTTAGAATTATATTTATATGATATTTTATAACATTAATAAATAGACCATCACATTTTCTGACAACAACATTTTCTATGGGTTCAAGAGATATTTTTAAAGGGAGATATCTCTGACTATATGAATGTTATTGTCTGGTTGGAGTTTAACGTCTTCTTTCACCATTAGGCGATGTCGCCGATGTACTATATGAATCATACATACAACACTGATCAGAAGCGTTTTCTCTGAGTCGTGTTATCTAATTAAGGTAAAATTTGAAGGAATGTTATCCGGAGGACTGGTGATCCTGAGGTGTTTAAGCTTTTTATCACTAAGGGGAAATATCTGTTATCTGACAAAATACTGTTACCTTATCTACTTAAAACAATTTGAATATTTTCTTATTCTGGTATTATCAAAACCGGTGACCTGAGGTGACCCTGAGGTGTTTAAGCTTTTTATCACTAAGGGGAAATATCTGTTATCTGACAAAATACTGTTACCTTATCTACTTAAAACAATTTGAATATTTTCTTATTCTGGTATTATCAAAACCGGTGACCTGAGGTGACCCTGAGGTGTTTAAGCTTTTTATCACTAAGGGGAAATATCTGTTATCTGACAAAATACTGTTACCTTATCTACTTAAAACAATTTGAATATTTTCTTATTCTGGTATTATCAAAACCGGTGACCTGAGGTGACCCTGAGGTGTTTAAGCTTTTTATCACAAAGGGGAAATATTTGTTATCTGAAAAAGTACTGTTACCTTCAATACTTAAAACACTTTGGATGCTTTCTTATCCGGGTAATATAAAGGAAAAAGCTACCCGTTCGACTTATATTGAATTTAAAGCTATAAATTCATTATATGCTGCTGATTTCCAAACACGGTATGTTTATCTTCTGCTTATGTGTCATTGAGTTGCAATGTCAAAGTCAGTAAGTAATTCGAGGGAAAACATTTATTACTTTTCTAATAAGGATTTGCACTTAAATGCGAGTATATTGTGTAAACATATCTACGGCCAGCGCATGATAATTGTATATTTGGTAATGATTAATAAAAACTTTGTAATCTATGATTTCAACCAAAATAAATAAGTTAATTTAAGACAAAGGGGTGAATGGCCTCATTTCCAGACCATCATTCCTACTGTTCATTTGACTTTCTTTGTTTCTCAAACAACGACATAGATGTACTGGAGACTGTTGTTTATCTCAAACTATGCGTAGAAACTAAATTAGGCGATGTGACAATAATATTCAGCCCCAAAGGACAAATACGGCCATAAGTATGATCAATTATTAATTTGTAGTTGTTGTTTATATTCGGGTCGTATTTACAACAATAGCGTAGAATCATCAGGATTGTCGAAAACCTCAAAAACCAATTACTGAGAAAAAAGCCTTTGGGGTTTGGTATACCGAATAATTGCTAATTAGTCTATTTTGTTCTTATTGATATTGTGTTGTAAGGGTCAAATATGTGGAACGTTGTCCAAGGTGTGTTTTACCTGAGACTTGATTGTTTAATTAATGGGTTTTTTATTGGTTCAGAATTTTAAAGTTACAAGAAGCGGTTCAAGTTATGTAATTGTTGCAAGTCAGACAATTCGACGGGGCTTGACATGAATTGAAATATTAATCTGAAAATTTCCCCAAGTAGCAGATTAAAAGAAAAATATGTAACTCTCACGGCTTCTACACTACAGATAAAACGGCGTTCAACAAGGGGATGTCATATTTTGATTATTGGTGATGAAAATGCAAGTTTATTGGGTTTTATTTAACTTAAACGTGCACATGAGTACGTATGAAATAAACTTTATGAAAATGCTTTTTGTAACTTTTAACAAATAAATGAGAAATAAGAGTGGTGTGTTTTACGTGTGACATCCATTCAGTTATTCAACTTTTTATCAAATATCAAGAGACTGAATTATTATTCAAAAAATAAAATGAATAACAGTTTTGAAATAGTTTAATTCTTAAACTCTGGCAAAAGGTTAATTTGAAATTCTGATTGGTTAAGATGATGATAAACTATTGTTTGACTTTAGTACACAGAAGCTTGTTATGTGTAAATATATCCGATATGATGTTAATGGCGTCATCGTACGATAGTAAGTTAGTAATAGTGGATAATGTTCAAGAAACAACTGCTCATTGACTGTCCCGTTCATAAAGGGGTGTTAGGCCAAGATCTTGTACATTTATATTCTTATTCTTCAAAAATGATAAATTTAAAAGGTATCAAATATGGGAAACAAACTCTGAAAACACTTAATAGATTGATTGAGTGCTCAGCACTTTTATCTACTCGAAAACGTAGGGCATATGTGCAAATATAGTTTGGTAGAAAGTCACGTGTTTTTCATTTGATGGGTTAAGTGTAAAGCGCACGTGGAGAACATGAGTAGTATGTACCTAACATGCTCAATGCTGGTTATTGTTTGTTAATGGCATCATTGCTTGTGAATAAATAAATAAAGTTCGTACGTTGAGGAATACGTTTTACTAGAGTCCAAGGGCAGATGAGTTAGCACCGTCAAAATCCCAAATACTTATGAAATGCAAAATCTTGACAATTTCTATTTCCGTGAAGTAATACATAAATTATAGATGGAGAATACATAAGGAGGAGTGGATATCTATTTTCCCATTACATACACATCAAAGAATGTTTCCCTTAGTTTTCGTTAGGTGTGTATATCAATTCATGGTGATGAGTACAATTTATTAAGTCGCCTTGTTTTCTATGAACGTTAAAGCGGGGCTGCGTCCACAATGAAAATGGGTCCCATCGTTATCTAACCTGGCTAATTAGCCTTTCCTGATGAGTCAAGCTACTCTAAGCTGACAAGGGGTTAGGGTTCACTTATCGGCAAGGGATTCGACTCATGAATTGGGTGCACTGTGAACCTTTCTACCGATATCTACATAGTGCTTTCTTTGTTGTCAAAGATTTCATAATTAAACGAGTTGGCTCGTTCAAAACTGATGGATACATCCGAGACTAAAAGTTCTAAACCATAGATATATGGTTGTTTCTTGAGGATGCCAACATTGCAATCGACCCATACCACTGATTTATCTTTTCATAATGTATTAAATGACGACAGATACAGAGTTTACATACAATTGCTTATTATGTACAGAGGCAGGCGTACATAGATCATATGTTTTAAGTTACTATATTTCCTTTAAAATGTCAGGAATGACTAAACTTTGAAATATGTAACTACCACATGTATTTGTGAACAACTGAAAACACAAAACTCTTGAGCCTAACATAAAAATACAATTTTGAATAAATTGGTTTTTTTTTTAAATTTGAGCCAATAATGCAAAGACATCAATAGCTTCAACGTTTACTCTTCACCAAGAACCAACATACAAGGAAACATAATCCAAATGTAAATGCAATGAACAGCTGCGGATTGAACGAATATTTGTGTTTTGTCTTAAGAAGTCATTTAGAACATTATGGAAATTTGTATTGGTTAACGAAATTTAAGATACGTTGTTCGAATAAAAGATATATCTTATTATCAGTCATTTTCTGCTTGAATGTTTCCCGTAGGAATACACGTATTATATTCAACTGATTAAAATGCTCAACATTAAATGTAGAAGGATATAAAATATTTAATTCATACTAAATTTTCCTTAGAATAAGCATTACCGCTTTTGGGTTGATGTAATCGTGCCAAAAATGAACTCGTAACTGTAACATGAATGTGAACTTTTATTTAAATTTAATCAACTGTTTATTATCTAACTGTACTTTTACAATACCTACTTTACTGAATTCTACTGATTAAGTGAACGAAAAATTATTACCGAGTATGCAAAACATATACGAATATGAATCTCTTGATTTAAGAGTTTGGTATACAATTGCATGTTTATTTTAAACGGACTTTTAAAATAACAAATCTTAAACGAAATGATCATTTCCAACGTTCAAAAAAATCAATTTGTTTCATAAGTGAGGTGACGTGTTTTGGGGTTTAACGCCGCTCTCAAAAGTTTTTCACTTATGCTGCTAGCGTAATTGCAGGGAGAAAGCCCTCAACACTATTGTCGATTTGCATTGCGGTAAAACCTGCGAGTTTCCGAGCCCCTGGCGGGATTCGAACCACCTCCTGATCCAAAACTGAACGCGGTAACCACTGCGCTATCCCATCCCGCCCCCTGTTTCATAGGGAACCTACGAGGAAACTTAATCCAAATGTACTAGTGCCTTTTTAGTGTCCACTGAAATGGAACGAATATTTGAGATTCGTCTTTCAGGGTTGTTAAGCACGTTATGGAAATTAGCTTTTGTGGAACAAATTGTCAGATACGTTCTTTGAATAATGCATATATACACCTACATTTGAATACTTCACATGAGGGATACACATAGAATATCATTCATCATTTGATACTTCATGTTACCTTAAACCGAAAACCTGCAATGTTATGTGTAGTAGTTGAAATTTTAAAGGGCCTTTACATAAGGCCGAACATTTTTATTTTCTTTAGAGACAGACAAAAGGTTTGCGATGAACTTGATGCAGTTTGATGATGATTATATTACGATATTTTTTTAAGAAACATTATTAATTTTCAACAACATAGATAAAACCTAACAAATTAACATTATGTATGACTTTGTCACTCTTGGGACAACATCTTTTAAGATCTACATGCACATTTTGTATTTTGCAAGTCCATATTTCAATGGTTTTCAAGGCTACGAGATAAATTTAACAACACTCGATGCTTGGGTCTGAACCTGAAACAAGTTACTTTTTTCTAGGCCTAAGCTTGATACGTTCTTGACTATTATGGTATCAAAAATATCAAATAAATATTAAATTTTTCGTGGAGTGACATACTACTAAATAGAGGATATTATATGAGTATGACATACATTGTTTACAACACTACATATTAGTATTTTCCGAGCGAGAGCGAGATGTATGCTGATATTTAGGCACGAGTGTCGTAAACATAGTATGTCACGGGCACGACTATGATATTAGGATTATTATCGTAGTCGCAAAATTAATGAAAATGCCATAAACCTACTGTTCAGCATAGGCGGATCTCTGCCGGCCCGCACAGATTGTGGCGTCATAGGCGAACAATGACGTCAAAGTATTGTTTATAACGTGACGTCACAATGAAAAAGTGATATTTTGCCCTAGGGCATCATATGAAAAATATGAACCTCGTAATGACTGCTCTCGTAGGTAATAAAAAGGTTTTATGCATAACACTGTCCTACAAAACACAAAAACTGTCAATGTATTTTACTTAGAAATGCATACATTTGAAGCAAAATAATATCTTATGTAACATACTATCTCATACATGACACCTAGGGGTCGTCAAAAGTACCACCGTTATAAAGATATATTCAAATAGCTTAGCACAACTTAAAGAGAGACACCAAATGCATTTACTGTTATACACTTCATATACCTAAAATGTTTTAGCTATATTACAAGAGACACATACACAAATCAATTCCTAGATACACCCAAGTAACACACAGTGTTCTAATCATAGACACCAACAGGTATAAATTAACATTTTTATCAAAAACATAATAAGATTACTGAAAGTAGCAAAACATCCCCGTGATGCAAATTCCAAAGAATATATATAATATTTAACATAATACTTAGTTCGTTTTATATAGCGAAAACACTAACTAGCTTGAAAACGATACAAGAAGCTGTATCGAAACGTCGTGTACTCAGAATAAAGAAGTTGTTATCCATAAAATATTCGTCCTTATAATAGAAAACACTAACAGATTATCAACTTTGTAGTACAAGATTTCTGTAGCAATAAGCGAGTACATGGACACTAAGAGGTCTGCCATACCAGATATATGTCCAGGGGAAAACATGTTTTATTTAGTAATAACAATCGCCTACTGCCACCATCTCTTATGAATTAGATATGAAGAACTTGAAGTAAGACAAAGTTTATTAGGTGTAAGGGAATAGTATTCTTATAAACCACGAGGGGTTATACAGGGAGATCGCTTGTGTCCCTGTGTGTGGTATACTATTTGTGACGTCTTTACAACAGATGTCAGCCCTGGGGAGTATGTTGACAATTGAATTCAGGTTTTAGATAGGGGTTAGGTCAACCGTGGTATCTAGGCAAACCAATATATGTATCCTTGTTGTAAACAATACTTCATCAATGATTGATTAGTTGCTTGTTAGTTTTATTTGTTATGCTTAGTGTTTTGTAGTTTTACATTGTTACATATAATTGATATAAGTTTTCCTTTTAGAATGAATAATTCATGTTTTCGGTGTGTTGTCTTTTGGATTTCATTGTGTGCATACGGAAATTGTTTCAAGAGGATTTGTATTCTTGTTTGTTTTGTATTGGATTTGGTGTTTGTTTTCAAATAAAATATTTATGTAATCTGCATTTGCTGAGTGGCACTTCGTATAACCAAGTGCCAAGAAAGTGTAAACAAATCAATATCTTGAAGTAAAGAATTGAAGAAAGTCATTAGTAGCTATAAGTAAACTCTGTCTTTTTTAACAAATTTGATAACAAATGAGAAATAACTATAAAACATAATATTTATATATATTGTGTTTATGACGTCATAACATCGTGACGTCATTTCTGATGACGCAAAACGTTTGTGATGTCATGTCCCTTCTGTTGACAGGGCATTGTTCAAAATCCACCGCCAAAGCGATATCTCGTGTGGAACACAGTTTTGGATGATAAATGAAGATATTGGATGTAAAGTAAAATTGTAAAAAATATCAAATTTTAATTTTTTTGTATATTTGATAAAGATGTTCATGACATTAACTCAATTCAATTCTTGTATTACCTGTAGCATTGCATCTAATCGGCTGTTACCAATACAGGTGTTAATTTGATGCAGGTGAACATATTCAGAACAACTCCATCTGTCCTAGTTTTCATGAATGGTTACATAAGCTATAAATCTAAATTTACGATTTAATTTCAATCAGCGCATATATAAGTTCACTGTCAAACATGCCGTTAAATATGAGTCTAACTTTTACAGTCGATTTGCTCAACGATCAAACGCAAAAGGACCGTCAAAATAACTCTTTGCCGAACGGATAATCCCATTGGAACACACAAAACGCTCCTAAAGGTATCAATTAATATACCTTAAACTGAGCGACCATGCGTGTCCAATAAAGCTCTGGGTGTTAATTCCATGATAAACACATTATCCTGCGATGCAAGAAATCGAATGATCATAATCCGAATAGGAGTGAATGGAAACCCATTGTTACTTGTGAGGAATACGCTTAAGGAGTAAACGTACTGTTGGAACTGAAGCATCAACACCAGAATAAGTCTTTGTATCAAGGAAAACAAACCAAACCCAAATCAATATGGATTTTTTTCTTCCAATGTAGACGGTCATCCTCCTCTATGTAAATGGTGGCTTGACATGGTTTTCGATGACTGTTTGTAGAAGCATTTTGTAGATATGTCTTTTGTGTTCTCATTGCCGAAAGTCATTTACTGAAAATATATCTGCTCGAATTAGTTTTATAAGGTTTCTAAAATGTCATTCAAAATGTTTGCATTCTAAAACCTGTAATGAAGTTTTGTAATTTGAAAATAAAGTTTGTCAATGTTGCTGGTTGTTTCTGAACGTTTCAGAGTGTAAATGATATGATGAGCACAATGGTTTGAAACGTTTGTGTTAATTGATCGACTTGCACGCGTCAATATTTTGATCTTCGATGCATTCAAAAGAAACATGTAAAATCAACGTTTCTGAAAAACAAAATGAAACGTATTGGTCGCGAGGAAAACTTCGTATTGAATTAAACAATCAAAAGGAAACGTTTCCTATAAGTACAAACTATTAATATTACACTTTTTTTCGAAATTAATTTCGTTTAACATGAAATAAAATGTCAATGCCTGTAAAAATCTGCTCTGTCATTTGCAGTGTTTAGTTATCAAGGGTATGACACGAACTTTTCTCAGACTACTTATTTATACAAGTAGGTTCGATGTACTATATAAGTAGATACATTGTGCATATCCAAATAGCATTGTTATGCTGACATCAGCAGACCATTGTCAATATTGAATAGATATTGACATCCCGTCAACGTTGTTCATTGCAAATAGACAGCCACAACAGTACATACTTTTCATTGTTATCTATGGACATGGCATTGATATAATGATATATATAACAGGACTTTAAGTGGGTGACATGGATAAGGTTAAATGGAAGTGTCTGTATATAAATGGTTTCTTACGAAATTGGTATTCTCGAACGTGTTCTTATATGTTATAGAAAGTTACAAGAATAGAACGAAGTCAACTATAAAATATAATCATATATCTAAATGAGTTCTTTTTCAATAAATATAACGATTAAGTACGCAATTTTTATCAAAATATTAAAAGAATAAACGTGTTATTTGAAGTTTATGAAATAGTTATATAACATTTGCATTACCAGAAATGACGTTTTCAGTGAATGAGTATTTGTTTTATGACGTCAAAGAAGAAAAATGCCGCAGAAACAGATTTTAATAGGAAAATTTGAAAAATGTACACGTACATACATGGAACAAATAAGGTATGTTTCGCTATATGATTAGATGCGAGCACATGGATTTATGTCCCAAAACGAATAACAAATGACATCAAATGTGGCGTTCGAGAAGAACTATGAACTCTGAATATCGCGAACGTACTTCAAAAGACAAGGAGCTCAACAAGTTTCTTGACTACCTTGTTTTTACTTTAATTTTCATACACTTTTATCTTATTAAATGTATGTTTATATGTACAAGATATAAAATAAATATATGTTTGTTTTCAGGAGACAGGGGTGACGCCGTTGATGGTCACAGTGAGAGAAAACAAACTAGTTATAGCAGAACGTCTCCTTGACCTTGGGGTCAATGTCAACGCCAAAGCCAAGGTCAGTATATATGAAAGGGGCGATAATTAACAATAGTTAGTGGCATTCAGATAAACACATGTCTCAACACGTTGATTACTTGATGACTTGATATTGTTATTTCTCCTGAATTAAAATTTATTTCATGCAAAAGATTAGTTAAACAAGTCGTAAGATTAGTAAAACAAGTCGTAAGATTAGTAAAACAAGTCGTAAGATTAGTAAAACAAGTCGTAAGATTAGTAAAACAAGTCGTAAGATTAGTAAAACAAGTCGTAAGATTAGTAAAACAAGTCGTAAGATTAGTAAAACAAGTCGTATTAGTAGTAAAACAAGTCGTCAGATAAGTAAAACAAGTCGTATCTAAGGTAAATTCCAATTTATATAATCGAAATTTTAAATAGTTTAAAATCAACTTTGCAATTACACTCAACACACTTTGATCCGTTATTGATTAAACAAAACATTATATTTATCTTTCGAAACTTTCTCAACAGTATTTGTATCCAAAACACAACCAAGAACTATGGGTCGATAATACAAGAGATTTCTCATAAAACTGATTTGTTGATGGGTTTCATAAATGTTATGGAACGTGTCCATGTTATGTAAATCAAAAAGGTGTCTTCAAGTGTAAAATTTGAGAACAATAAGCTCTATATTTTCACATATTTGTTCAGACGACGAATACCCATATTGAATGGTTTGAAGAAGGCAAACGGCTACTCCTGAAAATGCGGATATTGATATGGCACTTTTCAATAGCCACGGGGAACTAATCGATACATAATGCATTGATTTCCAATTATTCAACATTTACAATAGACGAAACAGTAAGTGGCACTGCGCCTGGGAATCAGACTTGTCAACAAACTTTAGCTTTGGGAACGGCTGCCAAAATGCTTTCTGTAATCCCAAACGTATTTTGATGCCACTTAATTAAAGCACCTTTCAAGTAGGTTTGATGGAATTAATTACTGTTATTTCCCATCGAGGTCGGAATTGGATATTGTGAAATGATGTGTTGAAATGGAATTGTTTAAATAATACGAACAAGTTGAATTAATCTGCATGAAATATTTCAAATATTTCATGCCAATAGACAACTATTTTCCACTTAAATTAAAACCGCACATTTTTAACATAATTACTGAAATTGGCTTGAAAAACGTTAAAAGGAGTTTATATGCTTTTTTGTCTATTAGTTTGATATTCAGAATTTTTAAATTAAAGATGTATGGATTCTTCTTTGTTTAAAAAATTAATGTTACCATTTATTAAACATACTACGATCTACACTCTTATGTAAAAACAAGGACCATTATTTCAAATAAAATATCATTCTATTTGACATATATCACAATAGAACCTATTTTCCAATATAAAAAGCACATCATTTACTGTGACTATCGTGAATGAAGTTATTAGTCATTCATTAATTGCATTTAAGGAAGGTCTCCCAGTACAAAACAACCAAGCCGCCCCTTCGCAAAATGCACAGTTGTTCATAATAACCGTTTATAAAGTTTCCAGTTGTGTTTACTAATCATTCAAACTTGTTTACCCTCCTATTAAGTCTGGTTCGATGTGTGCACAATGTTGTTAGCAGTTCGTTGTAAATCGATGCAAACCTTTAAATAGTTGCGCATCTTCGGTTGGTAGTAGCGTCATGCGCTGTTGTATTGCTTACTTAAACATCCAACTCAAATAGCATGCATTGGAGCATCAACTTGTGGCAGCGAAATGATCGATGGTGTCGTTCTTTTTTCAAAACAGAAACTCTGGATTTTTTTACTTTATACCTTTTCTGTATTTGTATTACAAACGTCTATTAGAAGTCTGTTGAGTGGAGGGTATGGCATATTGTCAAAACATGTATTTCTGAAAGGATTTTATTTGGACGTAATTGGAAATGATGACTATCTTGCCTAAGTGCATTTGCGTTATGGAGTCTATTTTGCTTTTTATGTTGCATGATATGGACAGATGGAGTTTGAGGCGTTCTTGATATGCAGATGCAAATATATGATATTCATGTAAATTGAATTTTTCACTGGCGTGCTCACTTTAAAGGGGCAGTAGCACGTTTTATTTTGGGGGGGGGGGGATGTAAGGTGATGTCAGGAAAATGAAAATTAATGGTTTCAATTGAAAAATGTATTGAAACTAAATGGAGGAGTTATAATTTAAATATAAAATGTAAAGTTAAGCCATGCGATTCCTTTTTCTTACATTAAATGAATTAAAGGTGTTCACACAAAATGACCGCCAATGGATTTTATGTGAATCTTCATACTTTGTCCTCTGACAATGGATGATTGGCTTGTGTAATGATATTTATGACACTTTCAAAGTAATACATTTAGCATTAACGTACAATTATCAGTGAGCATTTAAAAATATAAAATTATCAAAAAACGTGCTACTGCCCCTTTAAAAGGTTTCTATTTATGATAGCAATTTTCTTTTTCGCAGTATAATATACTTGTTACCTTTATGACACAAATGTAGTCTTAAAAGGGCACGTTCTTTTTTAAAAATCTTATATTTTCCATTTTTACTGAAAATTCTACGTTAATGCTAAATGGATAGTGTCTAAAATCTTATAATACAAGCCAATTATCCATTGTCAGAGAAGAAATTATAAATCTTCACACGAAGTCCTTTGGCAGCCATTTTAATGTGAACACCTTTAATTTATTTTCTATAAGAAAAAGGGAATTACATGGCCGAACTTTGCATTATATATGTGATGTATTACTGCTTTATCTAGTTTAAATACATAGTTTTTCAATTGGAAGCATTTATTATCATTTCCTGACATCAACTTATATTCCCCTAAACATGCCACTGTTCCTCTAAAGTAAGTACATAAGCCGATGGCCTAAGAGCGAAAGAAGAAAGAAAACACTGCAAGTACATACAGCATAATAAGTGATACATCATCATGTAACTAAAAACTGAAAATTCACTTCAAAATGCAAAATGTTAAGATAAGATATACTTCTAACCCGAAACAATATAAAAATATATTTCATACTCTTTTCAATTTCATGTGTGTGTTGTATAAAACTTAAATAATATCGACATGAAACACCACACGAATGAAAAAAAAAGAAAATCGCATTAATAAATGGTTCTCCTAAAGTATTTGCGGAATCCTAATTTACCTCAAGAGAAATAATTGAAAACAAAGTGTTTTTCGCGGCCTACTGTCACAATCAATACATTCCTAATAACAATCACATCTTACATTATGCATTGATTGTTTAGCCCAAATTGGTTGATTTATTATAGCAATTACACCGGTTGATTGGAGATAATGGTTGGTTATTTACACCTGGGTTAGTGATAATGGAATATGATTGGTTACCTTTCCCCTTGGAGCGGATTAACATTCCTGACAAAAAATCATGAAATTGACTTTAAACATCAACTATTCTGTGATAAACGTATTAAGTTTAAGTTCTTCATAAAATACCAAAGAAATTGAAATTCAATTTAATCAACATTTCAAAATTCTAAATATGATTTTTTGACGAATGTCGTCAATTAAGATCATGATTACTATCGTTTTGTTAATCATCTTATACCTATTTTTATACAAATCAAATCCTATATTTATTTCTGCATTTCATTTCATATAAATATGATGACGTTTCCATGTTCGTTTTTATTTTGCTAAAAGGTTAATGAAATAATTTAATATCAGGTACCTAATTGTCAAAGCTTTAGGATGAATCTTTGATAGAACTTTAATTATCTGTGTAGCGTAGTCCAGTACATTAATTACCTATTTTAATGAGATTGATCTTTTCGCTAGTTACAATAACGCACATTATTCTCAAAGCCCTGAGGAGAATGGGGCAGATGTCACCTATTAAATGCTGAAGGATGAATTTTCACCCACGTGCCCATCCTTACTGCCCATCGGAGTGTAGCAATAGTGACGACAAACAGCAGTTCATTGCCCATGGTTAAACCAATTAAATGAATATACTGTGCTTTTAATAACGAGCACAATCAATACGACCATAAATGTGAAACATCATGAATTGTCATTAGTGAATGAATAAGCCTGGCAGAAAAAGGCAAGAATAAGTAAACCAAAATCTACAGAGACTTTTGGACCTACATCTTAGTTAATGTGTATAAAATGTTTAAAAAATAATGAAGTATTATAGCAAAACGAAAAAACAAACTTAAACTTAAAAAACATTCAACATAAAACAGCACAAATAGTTGAGAGCACATTTACAGCTTTTTCAAAACAAGATCAGAAAAGTTCAACATTAAAAGAAACTTAAAAAACTAACTTGACTTCAAAGAAGGTAATGTCGAGTGGCGAGTCACAACTTTATAAGCAATGTCAAAACAAAATCCGCAAAGTTCAAAGTCAAAACGTCAAAGCTAACACAAAATACAATACTTCAGAACCACCGTGACCTAATTTAATCAATGTATAAATCATGTTTGAGAAAAAAAATTAAGATTATATCATTGTACAGACTCATTGACCCAAGTTTATGTCATTGTATAAAAGAAATGCCTGAGCAAACACATATCATCAAACATTGTATCAATGCACAAACCCAATACCTGAGCAATGTTTGTGCATGTCTGGTAAGTGTCATTGTCTTTAGTTTTTCACGTCTACATGGTGTGGTATCATCAGTAAATCAATGAAAATTCAAAGGAGAAGGAAATGATATCAAACATTTATGGTCTTTGTTCAACTGTCTATTAAACTTTCAAGGAACCCAGTCAAGCTTAACCGGATAGCATACCAGCGAAAAAACAACAAAATCAACAACAGTTATACAAATGTTGAAACAACATGATTAGATTTCTTAAAGAGATTCAGGAAAGGTGCAATGAAGGCAACATTCTCACGAAACATGTACATGTAGTTTGAATTATGACCTACAGCTGCGTACATTAAGTTTGTTCACCTACCTTTTCTATCCTGTGCAAATAGCATGTCATTATACATGTCTTTGATTCATCGAGTATTGCGAAAATTAAATTGATCATGTCGAAATTCTATGACATAAGTGTGGACTTATTTTTGTTAACATATTGATACCCAATCGTTACAGTTTTGGCAGGTAATTGGATTGAACAGGAGTTGAAATGTCGAAAACACCTTTTTATATTGTTCTCTATGATATTCTTCTTAAGAGATAGATGGCTGTAAATACAAATCATATTTTTTCTTTTGTACGTATTAAATGCAATGGTGCTGATTTTTCTCTCATAGAGAACCCTATTCATTTTAATTGAAATTTAAGAAAACCGGCATTTAAAAAAGGACCCCCCATCAGTTTATTTCTTCATGGCAAAATTGGAAAGTTGGCACTAGAGATCAGACGACCCAAATTTGAAGTACTCGAATGGTTATTTTACACATGGACAATGACTGACCCAGTGCCAGATCTGTTCAATTTATTTTGTTGAAGTTCAAGCGAACGCAAATTACATGATACATGCACTAAGATACACCAGCAAGTGAACAATTTTAAGGTACGCAGTTGAATATCGATGTTCATAATACGATTGTATAACCTATATCAGGGTTCATAAAAGGATGGTAGGGGGTTCATGATACGATTGTATAACCTATATTGGGGTTCATAAAACGAAGGTAAGGGGTTCATGATACGATGGGATAACCTACAATTTGGGTTCATAAAATGATGGTACGGGGTTCATGATACGATAGTATAACCTATATCGGGGTTCATTAAGCGATCGTACGGGGTTCATGATACGATTGTATAATCTATGTCGGGGTTCATAAAATGATGGTACGGGATTCACTGAATAAACGATGGTATAACCTATATCGGGGTTCATAAAATGATGGTACGGGGTCTATGATTCGATGGTATAACCTATATCGGGACTATAAAACGATGATACGGGGTTCACGATACGGTGACTACTAATAAGATACCCAAGGGCGAAATATTATCTCCATTGTGCAGTAGCGTCATACACAATTCTTTGACGTCACAATTCCAAATACTATAAAAAAAATTAAACAACAGTCTAAGTAAACCTAGCCTTAATATTACCCGGTTAACTCCGATTGAGTCTAGAAAGGTCTAGTAGAGGGTCACGTTAGCTAACGTATCGAATTGACCAATCAGAACTCATCCTACCATGCCACAATAGTCTGCCTTCGCACGTATAAAGTTGGAGGGTCATAGGTCGCAGAAAGGTCGACCCTCTACTAGACATTTCTAGATTCAATATCGGAGGGAACCTGGTATTATTGAGCCTAGGTGTATCGAGACTTTCTTAAAGCAGTACTGTGAAGCAACATTTTATTACCAATGCGTCCCTACAGTCAATGGAGAGATCGGTCCCCGACGACCACTATTGATGTTTGCCGACACGCGAAACACCCATCACAAGGAACCATAAATCACATGTACACACTATTGTAAGAACAAAACATATTGTATGCGGCAGGATCTAGACTATGTTTTACCAATCATCTGTAAGATAGATATATTGATAACAAACGAGAACCATATTTTTCTATATTGATTGAATTTATACAAGGATACAAATCTAAAATGAAGGAATAAGTGATGAAAAAGAACAATTTATTTCAATATACAACATATGATTCTATATTGCAATGTTGCGCAAGGTTTTAAATTGTTTATCATTGTCGAACATGACTGCTCTCAAATATTGCAAACAAAAATATATTTGTCTAAAAACATTTCGTGTTATGTAGCCTATGTTTTATCAATTCTCTGTAAGGTAGATAAATTGGAAATACAAAAACGTTCGAATGATGCAAATAAATTCATACGATGACTTTGATGCCATGTATAAATAAGGTGACGAAATTATATATAATATATATAATTATATTTTACTCTATAAAACTCTTCTTTACCGTCTTAAGACCGTCCGTAGTTTCATATGTTAGGTAGAGCATGTCTGATGTCAAAATGGTGCAAAAAATTAAACATAGTTTTGTCACAACTTTGACATTCCCAATTGGTGTAATATATGAGTTGTACTTTCAAGTTTAAGGATATAGTTAAAGATATGCGTCCTTGGAATATCATGTGAAATTGAATAAATTGGACGTAAATAAATTATTTGACAAAGGAAAATGTTATCAACTTTTTCTTTGAGCAATTGATATAAAAAAGCATATTAAAAAAGTATCGATATAAGTTTGTACTTTGAAAAGTTTTTAAAAGTTTTGCTGTTTGTGTGTATGTATGCAGTGGATTAAGAATTGATAAATCGAATGAAACACAAACTATATATGTATATATAGATATATCAATAATTCAGGTGCACTCGTAAGGTTTCTAGATCTCAAGGTAAATAATCGTCGTCTTACCGTTTGACTGTTGTATATGTACATAGGTATGTTTAATCATGTTTATGTACATATGTATGTTAATCATGTTTATGTAAATAGGTATGTTTAATCATCAATGTATTAAAAAAACAGAAATCGTTACTTTTTGAGGTCATCATCTACCGTTTCTACTTAAACTTTGTTTCCTGTTAGGTCATGCTAAAATCGATATCCATTTTGTGCTTGAATGACGTCTTTCAGTTTGCATGTTTGTTTAACTCTAGATGTACACTAGATTGAAATTGAGCAAATCGATGAAAATAACAATTAATATCAGTAAAACAATATTTTGTCATACTTTCTTGCACATATCTGTCTTTGATATTGGAATTATGAATTGTCGTGTTGCATTTTGACTTAGTTCTTTACATATTGCATATATGTAAAAGGTAATGTTGAAACAAAACGGAAAACAGGAAATCGCCTTTCGCAATTAAAATATTCACTAAAGGTGTTGATACTACAAGAAATGGTAAATAAAATATATTTGGCAAACCTTAAACGTCGACATGTCATATGTCCCTTTAGGGCTGTAGACATTATAAGTTCGTCAGATCGATTTGGCTAGATTGGTTCCACTAACACTTGATGCATGGGTATTGACCATATATAGTATATGAGCAACACCCATGGATCAAGTACTTATGATTGGCTCGTGGTGTCGATATCCCGTTTTTTGGCATCGGACGTTGTCCGTTATTTCGTCTTCTCTCCAAGAGCTGAAGCCTAATAAATTTGATGGTATAACCTATATCGGGGTTCATGATACGATAGTTAAACCTATATCGGGGTTCATGATATGATGGTTAAACCTATATCGGGGTTCATGATACAATGGTTAACCTATATCGGGGTTCATGATACGATTGTTAAACCTATATCGGGGTTTATGATACGATGGTTAAACCTATATCGGGGCTCATGATACGATGGTTAAACCTATATCGGGGTTCATGATACAATGGTTAAACCTATAACGGGGTTCATGATACGATGGTTAAACCTATATCGGGGTTCATGATACGATGGTATAACCTACATCGGGGTCATGATACGATGGTTAAACCTATATCCGAGTTCATGATACGATGGTTAAACCTATATCCGGGTTCATAAAACGACGGCTACTAAGATGGCCAAGGCATAATATCACCATTGTCACATTATACACAATTCTTTGACGTCACAGTTCCAAATGCTCTAAAAGCTCTACAACAGTACAATGAAGCAACGTTTAATTACCAATGCGTCTCATGAACTGATCTGAATCTGATTCTCTGGGCAGTAATTGTTATTTAAACATTTAACATTTTGATAATCAAAATGAAAGATAGTTGTATCTCTAAAAAAAAATTTCGAAACTTACAAAACCTATATACTATAACAGTTTGAAAATAAGTCCCGTTACTTCCCATCTGACCAACAAACATTCCTAAACGAACAAAGGACACCATTTTATTAAACCTCAGGAATCGATAAACCAACCTAAAACACAGATTTGTTCATTGACGTCCACCAGGTGTACTTGATTGCAATTTCAGGCAGGTAAATTGCAGGTGTAAAGAGATCCTCCACGTGAGACGAACGCTATCCCCAAAATCGATCCCCACTACCATATAAAGTCAATGCCATGGGAACAGCGCTCTATTGTGTTTCAGAGGCGATTCCAATGTCTCTATGTATTTGGCGTTACCGGAAGTGCGCAGAAACGTTTTCTTTTGCAAATAGTCCTCGGGTTAAATACAGCAGAACGTTATCATGTAACTAATTTGCGTATATTTTTTATACAAAACAATCCGCATCGACGAGTTGGGTGTATACATATGCGCTTAAGAAGTACAAGGGTTTTCAATTAGGCTCTCTTGTATTATTCCAAAACTTATCTAAATTTGCCTTGGCTTGCTAAGGAAAGTAATGGGGAGATAAGAAGAGGGTTATTGATGATATAACGCGATGGTGATGTCTATTTGGTGTCCAAGTTACAGTGTTTTCAAAATATGGGAGATTATTTTAATCGATGTTGAATAATATGAAATAATACCTACTTGATAAAGCACTTGGGGGTTACACATCAGAACCAGAAAATACCAAAGGAACATTGGATTGTTTATTGAAACTTCAATAATGATTGAAATCGATTTCATTTGGAATAAAAGGTTATAGATTTTACTTAAATTGATTGGAATGTTTTAAACATGCCTTGATAAATATCTACATATTTATCGTCAATATTTTGCCATGTACCAACTGAGATGGAAATTTCTCAAGTCAATATTCATATTCATAAAAGATATTAACGTAACAAAAAAGCAAGAGGAATGAATTTCAAATTTACACATATTTGCTTCCATGGATACCAAGGTTATAAATTAGCTGAACAAAATAAAAGTAGAACTGATTATCAATTATGAAAGGGGGTTAATCATATGAATATGGAGGAAAATTATGAAAACAGGTTTTACAGTTGCAGAAAGTATTGGCTGCTCGTCCGGTAGCGCCAGTACTGAATTGGGTCAAAAGAATAATTCATATTTTATAAGTCCTTTACCTTAAGAGAATGACCACTTTTAAAAAATCACCCGGACGTTGAAACAACAAAATCGTTTTACAAGATTGACATTAGTTGAAGGGAAATGAAACAATTATGAGAACCTGATACCCAACAGGTTTAGTGTCGAAAATTGAATGAATTAAATTGCAAAATTACATAAATAATCAGATATCAAATATCAAGGAATGTAATTTATGATTTACCGTTATAACGCCTTTTTGTAAAAGTGATAATTACTTGTTTGCTCAATAATTTTCTTGATTTGTAATGGACTATTTTTCTACTTCATGATGAATTCACACTATCTACCAGAGCTCTTATTTACTCGGTTTAAACAAGAATTAGTTTTAGATGAAGTCATTGTTAATACAAAATTCATTGTACACTATACAGGTTAGAAATGTGACTAAATATTCTATCACTCACTATAAACCATTGAATGTCTATTGATTATGATACTAAGGGATACAATTATTTTTTGCATTCTTTTGCAGGATGGTCGCACTGCCCTTCATTATGCTGCCGCCTATGCAAAAGATGACATCATCAAATTACTACTCAACAGAAAAGCCGATCCCAACTTGTCAGGAGGGGTAAGTTGACTAAACATATGAATCCAAATTATAATATCAAACTTTACAAATAATGGATCCTTTACCTTTCTGAACTCATATAATCACAATTGTTTGAATGACGACACACATTAGTTTGATATCATAAGAATTATCTATACTATATGGCAGGGGTATCCTGAATAAATAAATTTGTATGAATCAAAGTTATGATATCAATCATTACAAAGAATGGATTGTAAGGACTCTTTACCTTTATGAACTGGAATGATGACAATGGTTTGAATGGCAAATGCATTCTGAAGAGTTAACTACTGTTTAATGGTTCTTAGCATTAATATTTGGTCATTATGATATAAAGGTTTTGCAATAAAACATATACACACAAATACTTGCAAATCATGTTTCAGTTACAGTAAATCAACAGCGAAAACAAATACAGTCGAACTTGTATTAGCGGCCACCTCTATAGAGCGGCCACCTGCTAGTTACGGCCACCCTAAAGTCCCCCCGAGCGATTTTACGTTATATTTTACCTCTTTAGAGCGGCCACTTGTTAGATGCGGCCAGCGGCCACCCTAATTAAGTCCCGAGCGAAGGCAAGACTTGTAAGTAACGGTCATTTGAAGGACACTATGAGTGAGGTGACTGTAACACTCACAAAACAATAAAAAATCAGTGACTATTTTAACAAATAATTTTTAAGATCATCATTTAACAAACTTTTAATGACTGTTATATCTTTATTGATTTTAAAAACTACATTGTATTTTTAATTCTGTATGTGAAATATGTTCTCATTTTAGAATTAAATATGATATTAGAATTTTCGTATCATCAATCACGCATCTAGAAAATTATCCTTATATACACATCCACAATCTGCTTCAATATGCACATATCCACAAACCACATCCACAAACAAACATCAACACTCATTCATAACACACATCCACAAACACACATCAACTAACACACATACATCAATCCTCAACAAACCAACATCCACAAACACAATCCAAATCCAAACAAAGTATTCACTGACATACCCGTGTGGGTCGTAGGTTTACTCGACATTTCACGAACGACACATCTGCAACATACATTTAAAAACCACACCCATAATTACGCATCAACACACAACATAAACACCATTCATAAAAAAAACTCAAACACTCATCCACGTCTACAAACTACGTCCACAAACACATTAACAAACACTCACTCACAAACACATCAACAAACACTCATCCACAAACACATCGACAAACACTCATTCACAAACCACATCCACAAACCACATCAACAAACTACGTCCACAAACACATCCACAAACACTCATTCACAAACACATCCACAAACCACATCAACAAACTACGTCCACAAACCACATCTACAAACCACATCTACAAACTACGTCCACAAACACATCCACAAACCACATCTACAAACTACGTCCACAAACATACCCACAAACCACATCCACAAACACATCCACAAACCGCATCTACAAACTACGTCCACAAACGCATCAACAAACACTCATTCACAAACACATCAACAAACACTCATTCACAAACACATCAACAAACACTCATTCACAAACACATCCACAAACCGCATCTACAAACTACGTCCACAAACACATCAACAAACACTCATTCACAAACACATCAACAAACACTCATTCACAAACACATCCACAAACCACATCTACAATCTACGTCCACAAATAAATCCACAAACACATTTACAAACTACGTCCACAAACACATCAACAAACACTCAGTCACAAACACATCCACACCTCAACCACAATCCACACACCAACATACACATACATGTTTCAAGCATCCATCCAGTAACCATAGCTCCGAGTCAATACGCACTACCTGAGATGCAAGTTGTTAGAATACCTGTAGCAAGGTGTTTGATTAATCATACAAATGATCCCACCTGTATTATACGTGCCATTCATCGTTCACGCTTCACCGCTCTCTTCATACTTAACAAGAATCCAATACACCCTTCAGAGAAATATAAATGCTCGCCGGTAATCAATTTTTCTAGTTCCACTTTCATAACGCCCAAGGGTGAAAATGTCGATGAAAATAAGGTAACAAAAACTCCAAGTAATTGAAATGTCTGGGAACTAAAAATGGAGAGAGAAAAATCAGGTGTTTTTACTGTCGCTGCGGAAATAAACAGGAAATTAGTTGAAAATTGTATTTTATAGCAACATGCAAATCATTGATGTTGATATTGATAGCCTGGTTTAACTTATGCTGTAATGTCAAAGGGAAAATGCAAACTTTTATTTGCTCTACTTGATTAAGCCTATTTACTGCTGTTTCAATTCTGGTATTTTACGAAGCAAGATGATTTTTTTGTATTAATTATTTCAGCTACCACACAAGTTTCAAATGATTGCTTTCAAGGCCATACTATAATGCTTTTCGCTCGTAAAATGTAAGATATCGGAATTCATGCTTCATTTAATTTCTGATTTTTTACATGACAAAAGCATTGATTTCATAGTATTTCAGATATTGTGATGGTGTAAATTGCTCATGATTAACTGTTGTGCAGTTATTTAAATGATAGACTCAAATGAAACCGATTTTATTATGCGGTTACGATTTTATAGTTTGGTTTATTTTGTTAAATAAATGTTTTTTTGGAGTATCTATGTTTGTTAAGCGCTTTACATTTCAAGTGGTTTTGTCTAAAACAACATTTAAAAGTATCATATTGCAAAAACTATTGTACGTCATGGTTCGTTCTAGTGAATATTATTGGTTTTATTATTTTATTTGATACATTTTGGTTAATGGTGGTTATAAAACGGTATTTGAGCTTTATCGGCCCCAGATTCAATAGTAAGATATTAATCATTTGTGCTTTGTGGAAAACACATTAAACGTACTACATGTAATATTACAATTGATATGCTATAGCTATTAAAACATATTTGTAATTTCACCAAGAAGAAAAATTACGGGTGAATATGTCTTCCTTTGTGTGTTTGGGCCATTCAAAGTAGAAACCAATGGCTACATGTACCTTTATCATTTCAAGGCAACGTATATATCATAAACGTATGCTTATCAACCTTTCAAAATTTCAAGTATCAAGAACTACGACAGCACTCCTTTATAATAAATATAATTTACGTTCCAACAACCACAAGTAATTTTGAACAAATTAGAATATCTTTACATTGGTCTATTCTCTAAATATTAACGCCTTTAGAATTTCCTGACTTGTAATTGACATTCGATACGTTGATTTGATAATCAAGAGGGAAAGAAAACCAATAAGCAACTTCATTTAGTTAACGTTACGTTTCACCATAGATTCTAATGTCGTTGTCAAGAGAACACTTGAATGAAGAAGTTGTTTATCCATAAACTTGTACTTATTGATATTATGACTTAATTCGCTTTCTACTGGGTCTACTGAATTAAATATATTTGAAATTGTATGTCAAGGAAGTTGTCTGTGATCTGCGATAATGCAACATGTCTGAGGTGTAAACAAGTCCCAACGCCCTTGACAATAGAGGCCGTTTAAAATATTTATCTGTTAAGATGAGAAATGGTATTTGCATACCTTTGGGCAAAGCCGTAAGATATAAATTGCGTCCTGTTGTGACATGGCTCTAAAGAGTTCTAAAGGCCGTTTATAACTAATTCATTGAGAAGAAGCGTATAATACAGAAATCAATATAGAAAATAAAACAGTCGGCTGCAAAAGTTGTGCAGATTGTATTTGCATTACATAGTATTGAAAATCTAAAGAACAGTATGTCATTAGATTATCAAGTTTAAAGGGAAAATAGCACGTTTTTAGGATGAATATAAATTGATGTCAGGTAAATGAAAATAAATTATTCTAATTGATAGACAATGTATTTAAACAAAATAAAGAAGTAATCTTTATTATTTGTTTTCTGACTATGGATGATAGGTTTGTGTAATGAGATTTTTGACACTAACAAAATGATACATTTAGCATTAACTTACAATTATCAGTATAAAGTTGAAAATATAAAATTTTCAAACAACGTGCTACTGCCCCTTTAAAGCTTTCAATTGGACATTTTAGTGTTCAATTTTTCTTTCAAATTTGTTTAGGTTATCGATTTTACTATTAACTAGATGTAGCCTTTTACAAACTTTCAATCTTACCTAAATGATTTACAACAGACGTGATAAATGATACCATTAAAATTCCCCATTTTCTTTGAAATAAACCATTTCCCATGGGTTCTTCGTATCACGTAATGACAAATTATTCAGCGTTTTAATGCTACCATTGAAAGGATATGGTTTCCGGGTGATATCTAAATGTTAATTTTTTAAGATAAAGTCCTTACTCAAAAATCAATTAATTAACGAAAAACCCTTCAAAGTTATGAAATAACTACGTTGATTGGGAAATGTGTAAATATGGTTGAACCAGACACTATTAATGATTGAACCATGTGCTTTGTCTCCATAGTTTAGTGCAGTGTGCTTAACAGACGTCGGTGTTTGTAATCATTCCCAGTTTGATTTACTGGCATATTAAGAAGCCTTCGATAAACACGTGAAATCGGAAAGGCTGTGAAAATGTCCATTATAGTATCTTTTCGTTGCGGGAGGCGATGTGACCCTAAATCACGTATATAGACCGATTGACTTTAGGTGTCACGGATATTCTAACGGTTAAGGTTAAGGGGTTGAAAGGTTAACCGGAAGTGAGATAGGAAGGGGCCGTAAGACTTGTATCACGTCTTCCAAGAGATAAAATGCCGATTACTTAATATATTGATTATAATGATGATATCTTAATAAAGGTAACATTTCTTTAAAATAATTGATGAAACCTTGAGCATCTTTTGTCTAGGACACCGAAATGAAACAAATTTGTAATAGGGAATACCATCAATAATTGTTTCAAATCTAATAACTTATTATTTTAACCTGACTTGCTTCTGTCTTTATACAGAAAATGTGCACATCACACGGGTGAAGGAACTCTAGTTTTCATGGCGGTTGTTCATTTCAAACAACCTTGATGATTCTACAACCTTCATTGCGTGATTTAAAATCTTTCATTGCAAGCACAAACGATGCTGCTAGAGTTAATAAACCTCCGAAGGCAAATGCCTTTATATATAACATAAATTCAACTACAAATTTAAGGTTAATTGAATTTGATTTAATCAAATTTAATTCTTTTAACCACAAAAACTCATCAAATTAGCCAAATATAAGAGTGACAAGGATTTAAGTAATCAATATACCCATTCTGGTTCCCCGAGTGTATTACGCTGCGCTTCATACAACAGAATGTCAGTATACCCTAAATCAGATCAACAGCTGTTATCATCCCGATAAGAAGCTGTAATCGACTGTCTCCATATAGCTGATAGGACCGTTGTCAAGTTTTCAAGCCACTGTGACCGTAAAATTTTGTTAACAGCATCAATAACGTTGTATTACGTGAGCGGTTTGACTTTGGTGTAGGAAAATGCCATCCACATTAACGCTTCTAGGCTTGAGGGAATGAACAATTTTAAAGTCTTTTTCAACTAGGCACAAACATTATATATATTTACTGTTTTTACACATAAACCCTTAAGTTACAAGATTGAAGTTGCCGTAACCCTTTAAACCCCTACAAGCAAGAAAAATGTCTACACGTATTATTACCGCTTTCTTGGGATTGAAAGGGTTAAAATGGTTTAAATTATACTTATGCCAAGTAGAATTTTTCTAAGAATCAAAGAAATATGCATAGCAAAGATTTGTTCATGATCACGGGGACCGGTAACTTTATAGTGATTCATTTTTTTCAGTTGATTGTACTACTTCGAACGAAATATAACGTTAACTTTAATTTTTATTTGAAATATATCAATTTAACAATATCATCTTTTAGAATTTGAAAACATTTTAATTTTGTCCAGTATATCTCTAGATATAATGTTAATCATGGATCGTATTTGTAACCCTCAAGTTGTATAAGCCTTTATGTTGACGGTGTGAAAATCATGCTCCTCGCCATTTTAGACGTGATTTTCGAGTTACAGTAACATGTCAATTTAGTGTAAGCAGATTTCTTTGCCATCTTCAAACATTAACATTCAGCTTGAATGTCTTTAAATTTTCAAATTTTGGACATCATTTTTGTTCCGTTCTACCAAAAATTAAAAAACACACTCTTTTAATCAAATCAATATAAATCCAATGTAGCTACTTTCGGATATATTTAACATGCAAAGGACAGAAAGACGATGTTTTGAGTTTATATGTACTCTGGTAAACATCGATTGAATAGAGTAAGCACCCGTAGATGATTGTGTTCGCAACAATGCGAATAAACACGTCCAATCGATCTGACCAAGTGAAAATTTAAAAGTTATGTACAAGAATAAATATGCAAACCAGTGTTTTCTATGGTTAGTGTTTTCAAACTTGGAACTCGAAGTTATAGAACTCTATAACTTACATGACAAACTTGACAACTAAAACTTCTTAGGTAATGCATTAATTACCCCTTAAATGGTTACCTAAATCCTTAAAATGACAGTCCTATCGGGCTATTTTTGTGGAAATGATTTCAAGAAGACACAGTAATGCATTCTATTCTTTGTCAAATTGATAAATCTAGAACAACTAAAATGTTACCATCACTAACATACTACCCACTAACATGAAAATAAGTGTGAAATAATCATGTAATAATCATACATAACTTAAGTATAAATAGGGAAGTGCTCTTGAATTTTGTTTCTACACAAAAAAAACCCGATAGGACTGCCCCTTTATTAGGCAAGTTTTTTAAAATGGATCCTTCTCGGGGCACTTTTACTTTTCTGATCAACATCAACTTTCAATTTTTTTTATTTTTTTTTTTATTTTTTATTTTTTTAAATATCAGGAATGTATACTATCAGCTTTTTTTTAATTTTTTTTTATTGGTTCCACAGTTTGATACAAATAGTAAAATATATACTATTAGAATATATTACATATATATAAAACATATAAGGATACATATGTAAATTGTATCTGCTATAACATAAGCTTAGTAGATTATATATAGTGAGATGGGTTTCTATGTGCAAGATATATGGCAAACATATGGACAGACCATAGGAATGATTATGGATCAAATATTTGGAATAGTGGGAACCACTTATCTTTAAATTGAGCAAAACTATCATTTCTTTTGGATATGAATTTTTCAACAGTGTAAATATCTTTCAAAATTTTGATAAAACTTTTCAAGTTAGGATTTAATTTCTTCAATGTCGAAATATAAATATATCTTTTAGCTGAAAAAATGATATGAACTAGCAATGGGTTAATTCCATTAAATCCAAACCAAACCAAAGATTTTGTTAAATCAAAAGTCTGCAAAATTCCATTTTGGATAATCCAATTTTTGACCTCTTTCCAAAATGATTGGGTTACAGTACATTCCCAATATACATGACATAAAGTTTCATTATCAACATTGCAAAAATTACATATTGCATTATCAACAAGTTTCATTTTCAAAAGCTCTTTTTTTGTGTATATAATTCTGTGCAAAAATTTGAATTGAAAATCAAATAGTTTTACATCTTTCAAATTCCTTCTGCAAATATCAAAGATCATATGCCAATCAAAATCAACATCATTGAATAAAATTTCCCATTTTTGGCACACATGAGGTTTAATATTGTCAGACAGGAGTATATCATAAAATAGTCTTGTACCTTTTCTTAAAGTAAAAAAGTCAACATAAGGACAGCTTTTACCAAGATCAGTGGTATGTATATGTCTATTGTTTTTAATAGTCATTTCCCATGATTTAGGAAAGTTATACAAAACATATCCAAAATCTAAAAAGGTACCTCTTATATCATATACTTTCAATTGTTTTCAATCCTTAATGTTTGATGAATGTATATTTCAGCCGAACGATCAGCTCGCTTTGCACGTGGCGTGCGGGAGGTCAGCGGGTGCAGTCCATGCCGTCCAGTTGTTGCTGCGCGCATCAGGCAAAGATGGCCGCATGGTTCAAGATAAGGTAGGGGAAATCTCAAACCATTTATTTATAATTTTTCACTGTTACAGAAACAGGTAGATCAAGATAAGGTAGGGACATCCTAGAACATTTTTAGCTCATCTGTCCGCGGTCCGTCCGTCCGTAAACTTTGTGGAATTTCGACTTCTTCTCCAGAAGCATAAGGCCTAGAAAGCTGAAACTTTGTGAACAGATCTAGACTCCTTGACTAGTGAGGATTATAAATTGTAGCTTTGGTGGCCCTGTGACCCCTCATAAGGGCCACAGCCCCCCCCCCCCCTAAAACCTATTTTCATCTTTTTCTCCAGAAGCATAAGGCCTGGAAAGCTGAAACTTTGTGTACAGACTCCTTGACTAGTGAGGATTATAAGTTGTAGCTTTGGTGGCCCTGTGACCCCTAATAATGGCCACAGGGGCCACACCCTAAAAACCTATTTTCATCTTCTTCTCCAGAAGCATAAGGCCTAGAAAACTGAAACTTGTCACCTGTATAGTTAATTTATGTTTGGTGACCCTGTGGCCCCTACAAAGGGGAATCACATTGGCCACACTCTACAGCATAATTGATTATGAAGCCTGATGAGCTACAGAGCCAATGGCTCTATTTTTTATCATTTGCAAAAACAGTGCTTAAAGAAAAAATCCCGCTGTTCACAAGGCTTAGCGCATTACCAACAGAGGTAGATCAAGTCATAAAATGTTAATCCAACCTCTATTTGAATAGGACTATTAAAAGGGCCACAGCTAAATGGGTTGTCGACCAGAATGTGAAAATGAAAAGTATATTGAACTTAACACCATAATGATGATAAAAGTAAACGTCACATATCAAAGTATTCTTTAATGAACAATTTGCATTTTAACTAATTACTATGAGGAAATCAAGAAAAAAAGTGCAATTCAGCATATATCTTTAAAATGTGAAAACAACATTCGATTCATCTTGCCTGAACGTGATAAACAACCAAAATCTACTTAATAATATTGATAGCCATTAATTTTAAAACAAAATTCTTGTCAACTGCATGTGTGTTCAATAAACACGCCTAAAAATCTTTAAGAAAACCCTTTAACAAGTTCTAACATCAACGTGTAAATGGACAAGTATATTGACTTTGTCATCTCCAAAGAAAATGTTCAGAAGGTAGCGTTAAAAAGTGAAGAAGGTTTTTTACATATTTTTAATAACCTTTAGGAGGCGATCGACGGTATTGTATGAGTTTTAAAAAACTGTGTTATTGATGTGAATGTTTGTCAATATTACTTCTTTTGAAAATAAACTAAAATTATGAGTGAATTACCAAGGAGTCGATCATACAGCCTATAGAAACAGGTTGACTGACTAAAACGCGTATTGGCATCTTTAGTCTTATATTTGAACATTTTTATATTTTATTGTACCAAAAGAATCACGACGTAGAAGTACTTTGCTTAAAATAATTGTTAATATAGGTTATTTACAAAATGATTAAAGAGACACAGAGTATGTTGATAGGATCACATATGTCAAATTTTTAAATCGATGTTATTACATCGGGAACCACTTACTGTAACTGAAAATAACAAATTAAAAGTCAATCAATACATTAGAGCGAAAAAACGGCCATTCAAAGTCGGGATTTTGATCGAAAACCGGACAAAGTGGCTCGAGTGGCGCGCGCAAATTCGCCAAACGTAATTTTGAAACCTTGTCATAAGCTGACAGGAATATATATTCGATTCGATAGTGTTTATTAGGTATTGTAACTAATAGGTAGATTAATTGGATGCATAATTTCGAATATCAAACGTGTTTGAGATATTTTCTTGATTTTTCCATAAAATCAAGCATTTTAAAGATATTAAGCATAAATGGATATATTTGCAAGTCCAGTGATAATATATGAACTTCAATCAGCATATTAGATATTTTGTAGCTTATTAAAACCAAATGAAATTTAAAGAAAGATACTCTGTGTCACTTTAACAACGTCAACGTCATTCATCTTACTCAACTTTTTTTATAGAGATGCAATGTTATATCATCAAATAAAATTACATTGTAAATAAAACTCTTTCAAATGTTATGTTTCCTGTGTTCGTCTTTTTGTGTTGAAAGTAGGCTTAAAACCTTTTGCTGAAATAAAGAATAAACCCTATTGGTTCTGTTAAATGGAATAGGTTTCTACCTCAATTTCGTGTATAAAATTTTGTATGAAAATAAAATGTTCGTACGAATGAATATGTGAACAATATTGCGGATGCATGAAATTGTATAATAGGACAACGAGTATTTAAAAGTATTTAATTCAGGAACAAAATCCGATTAGATATATTGTTTTTAAATTTGTTTAGTTTTGACACAAAAATAAAAATAAATTTACTTTGCAAAACTTCAGAAAGAATTATATTTGATGAATACGATTCGAAGCATTCATTAATTCATTCAGGGAAGCACTTTTTGGCATTTGGGTCCTCAATTAATTTTACTGTCTCTTTTGGGGAAAAGAAAGCATTCTTTGTGTTTGATTTGTAATTGAAATATTTGGATAAGACAATATATCAAAGACACGATGGCAAAAAGTACTTTAAATTTTAGCACACAGATTGAGGTGATCTTTGTAACCTGACATTCATAATATTTAAGTCTGAAGGGCGTGTATTGTCGAGGCTTAAGTAAATTTGATATACAGCCGGTTTCTGAATAAAACTTTATAAGTATGCATTACTTTGCAATGTCATGTCAGTGGTAATCGAAAGCACACTCTTCATATCTCTATCAAAATCGTGATTCCTGCGTTGATGTAGGCTTTCTGTTGATTTTTGTTAAGTAGAGAAACTTATATTAACAAAAGGTTTTTGAAGGCTTTCTACTTTACTTGAAATGTCAAGGTTACACTAAATTGAAAAAGCACAATGAAATTATCTCTCTAAAAATCCAAACATCCGCAGGCTTCTGTTCTCAATAACTGAATAGTGCGTTTCTTTAATGTACGTGGGATTATCGATTTCCACCTTGTAACCCACTTGAACACGATTAAATGCATTCTTCTTATTCAACTACGTCAACATAGATGCGTGCTGTATTGAAAAATATGAAAGATGCACTCTGATTAGATGAACTAACCATACTGATGTTAAACCAAGATGTACTGATAACAGATAGGTCAGGGTGACATTGGTTTTATAATAGACAATAGCACCTAAGTATAGGCGAAATTAAGGCTTTCAAACTCAATATTCACCACCAAAATTAACTTACCTTAACAAATTTTTAATCCTGTTCTTCAGTTCACAGTTTGTTCTTTTTACGTTTCGAAGGTTTCATCTGATATAAAAATAAACATTTCGTTACCACGGGGTTCAGTTACTTAATGCCAATAGAAGTATATATGTTTCAGGTATGTATACAATCATGGCTTTTGTGAACCTACCCTTAAGAATGCTTTTGCTACCATTTATAATTAAAGTAAAATTGTTTACTAGAATATTAGTTTTACAAAAAATTTTTGCGAATAACACAAACGTTTATATAGATTTTTGTTACCATAGGGTAACGGTAACAGTTCAAGTATTGAGATAACGTTTTTATTTTTGGCGATTCACAAACGATGCATCCTTTATGTTTTTACCCAAATTGTAAAAAAAATGTCCTAGAAACATTACGTTTACTATTTATTTCTGTGTTTGATATAAACGTTTACACTATTACACGTTTGATATACGCTGCTACCGTTAAAATAACGTTTATTTGTTTTATTCATTTAGTTTCTTGCATAAATAACATACCACGTTTTGTTGACAACCAATGTCCAATTATGTTCTAGCCACTAAAAGAATACAGATTACAGTGGTTTCTTATAACATATCATCTACGATGTATCTTTGTATTTCATAACGAAATATCAATGTGTTCATTTTTAGTGGAAAATATGTTCATTCTGTCCATGTTGCAGGACTGTTCTATCCCTCTGTTCATGTTGCAGGACGGTTCCATACCTCTGTTCATGTTGCAGGACGGTTCTATCCCTCTGTTCATGTTGCAGGACGGTTCTATCCCTCTGTTCATGTTGCAGGAATGTTATATCCCTATGTCCATGTTGCAGGAATGTTATATCCCTCTGTTTATGTTGCAGGCCGGTTCTATCCCTCTGTCCATGTTGCAGGAATGTTATATCCCTCTGTTTATGTTGCAGGAATGTTATATCCCTCTGTTTATGTTGCAGGCCGGTTCTATCCCTATGTCCATGTTGCAGGAATGTTATATCCCTCTGTTCATGTTGCAGGCCGGTTCTATCCCTCTGTTTATGTTGCAGGACGGGTCTATCCCTATTTTTGTGCAGGACTGTTCTATCCCTCTGTTTATGTTAGAGGACGGTTCTATCCCTTTTTTTATGTTGCAGGACTGTTCTATCCCTCTGTTTATGTTAAAGGACGGTTCTATCCCTTTTTTTATGTTGCAGGACTGTTCTATCCCTCTGTTTATGTTAAAGGACGGTTCTATCTCTCTGTTTATGTTGCAGGACGGTTCTATCCCTCTCCCCATGTTGCAGGAATGTTATATCCCTCTGTCCTTGTTGCAGGAATGTTATATCCCTCTGTCCATGTTGCAGGACTGTTCTATCCCTCTGTTTATGTTGCAGGACTGTTCTATCCTTCTGTTTATGTTGCAGGACGGGTCTATCCCTCTGTTTATGTTGCAGGACGGTTCTATCCCTCTCCCCATGTTGCAGGAATGTTATATCCCTCTGTCCTTGTTGCAGGAATGTTATATCCCTCTGTCCATGTTGCAGGACGGTTCTATCCCTCTGTCCATGTTGCAGGACTATTCTATCCCTCTGTTCATGTTGCAGGAATGTTATATCCCTCTGTTTATGTTGCAGGACGGTTCCATCCCTCTGTTCATGGCAGCCGAGGTTGGTAACGTGGCAGTGTGTCGGGAACTACTCCTCCTCACCACAGAACAACAGGTGCTCCACAGGCGCAATGTATGTAGCTGCATTTACTGTGTTCATTCACGTTATATTGGTTATAAGTGCATAGGAGAATAAATTCTTGTTTCAAGGAATACGGAAATGACTGAGGCTTTCACAATGAATAATTTGAAAACGCCTCGGCTTGATTGTATCCAACAATGTTACTTCCGATCTAGCCCGAGAACCGCTCGAATTTCAACAGAGGTTTTTAAATGAGCAGATCTATCTTCGTAAGGAGTGAATGGAGGATTCGGGGTTTAAAGAAAATTTAGTCTAACACCGACACCGAGGACACATTTAGTTTCATATTGAGAAACATTAATCTTTTCCGCGATCATGTAATACACATGTCAAGGGTTCTGAAGTTTCTTCAAGAGAGTTATTGATGTATTCAATATTTATGTTCAAATATATAAAAAGAATTATACAGTCGCATTGTGGATGGAACGTTAAGATGCTAATACGTCGCCATAAATATTCTTTGAGTAATATTTTTAACCTTTTTAATATATAACTTTTATGTAATACTCCGAAAAACTTTTCATTCCATTTTGAAATATACATCGCCATAAAAAAATTCAATGCGTGAATGCATAAACCTATGTAGATATTTGCATCAACGATCAAGACTTTTTCATGCGAATCGATTTCATTTGTTTTAGACGCCCTACTGGCAAGTGATGCTTGCGATTTAAAATCGACTTATATATCAATATTCTTACATCACTTATGGTAAACCATGCAATAAATTCGATCATTTGCATCGTTTGTTACGTTTCTCGAAACAAAGAGATTGCTAATATTCATTATGTTTTTCAAGTCAAGCGTTTCTTGATAACTTCTTGATTTCCGATAATCAAGATGTTTGAAACATCGATAGAAAGACACATCGATAGAAAGACACATCGATAGAGAGACACATCCATAGAAAGACACATGCTGATTCTTGTGATCAATGGCCCACCAAGGAGCTACCTTGTCAGGGTTTGAGAGTACAAACTTTAAAATGTTATATTATATGAATAACAACTTCTTTGTAAAAACCACGCGTCAGCGAACATGCTAACTTCTTCATCGGTGTGAAGGAGCAATCATATCCGGTTAGATGAAGGAGTAGGCATGTTGTTATATACGTCGTTGATTTGACAATACAGATGCTGTGTTGTTCTTATGTTTGTCATTTCAAATGCCCTTCAAAGATAACAAACAAAATGAACCAATTTTTAAAATTATCTAAGACAATTCCTTTAACTATTTTCATAAAATTTCGTGATTTACCGTGTTGGGGTAGTTGGAAGGGAACTTCCCAGCAGTTTTAGTTTTATTCTTAATGATTTTAATACCGATGTATGATGAAGGATGGATTTTCCTCCTATTCAACCCCTTTATTGAATGTCATTCAACACATTTATCCGATTGTTTTTCTGGTCACCAGTGGTCGGTTTGACAATTCAATTGATTATATTATTTTATAGGGACATTTTATGACATTTTATATCACAGCTAGATCAAAATTCGATATAGTCATATAACTTGCTTAGGTTGTAATGATTTCGTTATCACCTATTCTATTATATTAGAATTCTTTTAAACTATCCAAAGATGTCAAGAACAATGATATGACGTCATTGACGAAAAAATACGGGAAGCGCGGTAACAATCCTTGCTACTCCGAAGTGATAAGATTATGATAATTATTGATATATTTTAAGTGCTATAGCAATACAACAAGGTTCATTTACAAAGCCCAAAGGTATGCTCATATGAGCATATGTGCACATCCGATAGAAAAGACAGCTTACGTGATATGTTTGCTAATCATCTTTACACCACATGTTTATTCAAGGATAACGGAGATGCAGCCATCCATATCGCCAGCAGAAGACGTGATATTGACCTGGTCAAACTCCTACTGGACAGCAAGACCCCCGTCGAATATCAAAATGTAGGTCCATGTTTAACTTGTCAGTAGCTAAACGTTAGATTTCAGATAATCACTTTCTTCGCGAAAATGCAAGATAAATATATCTGAGTGAAAATGAGGAAGAGCTAAAATTGTTATAGGGGATCTGGCGTACAATATGCCTCAAATGGTAAAGCTATTATTATGCTGCTGCACTTTGGCTTCCGGGTGCAACCATCTTCCTCACAAAGGTTAAAAAGTTAATTTCAAAAGAAAGATAAGCCAGGTCCGCGACTGGCGTTTTAATCTTTGCGTAGGAAGATTGGATGCCATGGGCACATACAGAATTTCCACTTAACTTTGTAATTAGGATAATATTATTATTTAAAAAATGATGTGTTTTGACGTGTTTGGCACATCACTCATTCTTATAGAAAATATTATTATATTTCGTTAATTAAAAGAAACCATAACATCAGCTATTTTGTAAATAACGCACATCACTCATCAGTTTCTATATCAACTATCCACATCATGTACACGTTAGTAAATTCATTATCTTAACATTCATATGACCTGGGTGAGTTTTGAGAAGAGTAATTTGACACTGAAACAAATATCTGTCCAGAACGAGGGCCACACAGCACTCCACCTGGCGGCGTACGAAGGAGACGAACCTCTTGTCAAGTTCCTCTACACCATGAGAGCTAACCCCAACACTCCCGACAATGTGAGTTCTTGATACGACTGTGATCACAGATTCTTGTGTCGTTATCAAGACAACTTCTTTGTTCATTAATCTGTGTCGAAACGTCGCATACAATGAACAAAGACGTTGTCATCCATATATTCCTCAGCATTATTGTCATTCCAACTTCTAAAATGCCTCTCAAAGAAGACAAAAGAAAATAGACATTTTTTATATAATAATATGTATGTCAATCACATATGCATGACATCCACTGAAGAAATTGATATTGTCCCAAATCAGAAGTTTATATCTCTTCAAACAAATAAATCATATAACCCATGATCATTAACAGTATTATTAAAACGTCCCTTATTCCACCGATTCCACCACATCAACCTTTTGTGGTTATCTGTTGTCCAGTTTGACCGGACCCCACTACACATAGCAGCGGAGAGGGGTCACTCCACCATCGTAGAGCTTCTTGTGGACAAGTTCAAGTCATCGGTCTCTGCTCGGACTAAAGACGGCAGTACCCTCATGCATATAGCCTCACAGTATGGGCATCCCGAGACTGCGCTGGCTTTCCTGAAGAAGGGGGTACCGCTTCACATGCCTAATAAGGTGAGAAATTATTCATAATATAAATGTATATGAATAAAATGTATGATAGGGTTTTCCGGTAAAGGAGTATTTCTTGCAACACTAATATTTCATTGGTCTTTTGAGAATGTTTATCCAAAGACTGTGTTAGCCTTCTTGAAGAAGTGACTTTTCTTCACTTATCTGGTAAGGGTATAGGTGCTTAAATGATGATTAATTTCTAAACCTATATTCTTATGGTGACTGTTTTTTATTGTTTGGCATCTAGTTATGATTTAAACCATCATCAATTATTTTAAGATATTCCATCTAGTTTTCTGAATTTCCCGGTGTTCTTTGAAGTTCAGGAATTAATATGACATCGTCATGTAAACACGAATGAGTTTAGCATTCATTATCATTTCGTTTCATAACGCTATGGTAGAACTTTGATCATGTTATTAGAAGAGCCCTGTGAAATTAAGGTCATCATTGTTGAAAATGAAGATGAAATTTAAAATGTTGTTTCAAGGACAGATATTGTTGGAGGTTGTTTATTTGCCGAGCAATAAGGTCTTCGCATGTTTTGTTGTCCTCGTTCCCAACAATTCTTTATCAATGATATCAATTTTATAACATGAATACCTTTTTCCAGTCGGGGGCAATATGTCTCCACGCGGCTGCTATGAAGGGCCACACCGCCGTGGTAAAAGCTCTACTTCAGAAGGGGGCATCAGTCGACACGAAAACAAAGGTCAGTTACACGCATTATGCATTAACGACTAATGTGCGTGCAGTCCTGTGAAAGAAATACATGTTCAGGGTCGTATTATCACCTGCGATGAATAAGTGGTTTCTTTTAAATCCACTGATTTGGAAATTAATATGAAACGTGACAGGGATCATTAATATGTGATTCTTAACTTCGATCAGGGATTTAAAGTGAAAATTCGTATTTGATTATTATCACACATGTCATATGATATTGTTATATACAGATACTGTCGCTGAAACGTATCATTTGAATGTTTTTCGGTTAAGTACAATTTAACTGTGTCTTTTCTTGAGACAATATACCACGGCTGACACTGGCATGGCCATGCATGTTATATTTGTAATCCTGTACTTCGATCATGGCTTAAAGCGTAGATATACTTTTTATTATTGTCACACATTTCAAACTTTGTCAGTGTTTTGTTTTATCAAGATACAAGTTACATTGGCATTTTTGCTGTATTTCAACATCCTAGTAACTAAAAGTTATTTATTTCCATTCTTGCGCTTCAGGACGGATCAACAGCCCTACACATAGCAGTAGGTTTCTGTAAGCCTCAGGTCGTCCAGACACTGCTAGGGTATGGGGCTCAGGTGGAACTCAAAGGAGGCGAGGTGAGATCTAGTTCCTCTTTATACAACCATTGGAGTAATACAACTTAACAATGTAATCTGTTAAATGGGATAAAATGGGATATATTTGAAACTAAATTAATAAACTTTCTCCTTAATCCATGATATAAGTTAAATGTTATATTGCCATGTCATTTATTTGGACAGGAAATACTTGTCGTTCAGACAGGTCACAAATGAACGATTATTATATCTGAAATCACTCTACCAATGGTTCAATTTCAAGTATTCTGGAAACAGTCCACTTCAAGGTTCGAAATCACAGGCGCCAATGGCCATATTTGAAAAAAAAAATAATATAGGCATAGTTTTTAAAATAAAAAATTATTTTAAATTTTTGAAATATAAAAAACAATCCTACAAGTATCCTTCTGACTGGTATTTTTATAAAACTACTGGGTTGAACTCAAAGACTGCCTTAATTGGTGATGTTCGTGTGATATAGCACTAAATTAATGTAAATGATGAAATCCACAGGCGATGGAGACCCCACTACACATAGCAGCCAGAACCACGGAAGGCGAGAAATGTGCAGAGATGCTTCTCAAGTCTGGAGCTAATGTCAACGCCACTAGAGAGGTAGATAGATCATAATTCATTTGCACAAAGAACACCCTTCATGGGCACTTTACAGAACAGGAATATACAAACTTCCTGGCGGTTCGAACAACAAAGAAATGCTGGTATATTCTGTGACACCGATTGTCATTCAGCCTTATCTACATTTAGACCATAATTTAGTGGTTTAAGAGGCATGGTTACTTTTACTTTAACATAGGGTTTGATATGTCTGTTAAGAGCCCTTTCCTTCATAAACCTACTTTTGACAGGCCAGTTAAAAATATGAGATCAGATCTTTCTAATCGTATATAGAACATGACAAAATACATGTTCCTCCGTTTCTACTTCTTCAAGTCGACTATCTGTTGTAAAGTTCATGTGTTTTATCGATAGGAAGTCATTGTATTCAAATCATTCCCAATATCTTCTCTTCGGTATGGTCAGGCGATCAAGAGATGTTACCTAATATAATGTAAGATTTTTAGTTTGCCATACAGTTAAATATATCTGAAATCATAAAATTCAAGATAAGAAGAAAACATAGAATATGAAACAATTATAAATGATAAAACCGTAGATCGTTGATGATCTGGATATCAAAATAATCAGTCAGTTCTTCTTTGGGGTAAAATAAATTAAAAAGCTGAAATTTGTTTTTTTATCAATAGTAAGAGGTATGAAGTATCCTGTAAATAAACAAATATTTGTTTGCACAGAACGGCGAGACAGCTCTTCACATAGCGGCGAGGTACGGTCACATCAAGATGGTCACAGCGCTACTGGACGAAGGGTCTGATCCATTACAACAGTCCAAGGTACCAGTTTTCGTGGTATTCTAAGTTGGTAGTAGAAGTATGACAAAGAAACTCTATCGACGAACAGTTGGAGTATAAGAGCCTACACCGACACGACGGTATTGTAGACCAACTGTATGAGTATCAAGGTCTTTCATGATCAATCATTAGCTTCATGTCAGGAATGCATATGGGTTTTTACAATACGGTTTATGCCTTGAAGAATAATCTGATTTTGGGCTGCAAACATGTCAAGTCGGTTTTAATGATAACAACTACTTTAAAGTTCATTAACGTCTTCGAACTCGATTTTGAGCTGCAAACATGTAAAGTCGTATTAAAGAGACACAGAGTATGTTGATAGGATCACATATGTCAAATTTTGAAATCGATGTTATTACATCGGGAACCACTAAATGTTACTGAAAATAACAAGTTAAAGGTCAATCAATACATTAGAGCGAAAATACGGCCATTCAAAGTCGGGATTTTGATCGAAAACCGGACAATGTGGCTCGAGTAGCGAACGCAAATTCCAAAAACGTAATTTTGAAACCTTGTCTTAAGCTGACAGGAAGATATATTCGATTCGATAGTGTTTATTAGGTATTGTAACTAATACATGTAGGTAGATTAATTGGATGCATAATTTCGAATATTAAACGTATTTCAGATGTTTTCTTGATTTTACCATAACATCAAGCATTTAAGAGATATCATGCATAAATGGATATATTTGCAAGTCCAGTGATGAGATATGAACTTCAATTAGCATATGAGATAGTTTGTAGCTTATCAAAACCAAATACAATTTTAAGAAATATACTCTGTGTCACTTTAAATGATAACTTTTTGAGTATTCATTAACTTCTTTAAAGTATGACTTCTTTGATTGGCATTTATAGAAGTTGGTGTGCAACTGCAACATGGATATGAAGGCAACAACGATTACTACTTCAAAGAACAATAGGGACAATTCTTATGGATGAACATCTTCTTTATTCTGTGTAAGTGACGTTTCGACATAGATTCTAATGTCTTTGTCAAGCATGTGATCTATGTCGAAACGTCTACTTACACAGAATAAAGAAGTTGTCCATCCATAAGAAATGTCCTTATTGTTCTTTGAAGTAGTAAACGTTGTTGCCTTCATATCCATGTTGCAGTCATAACCCTTTTTCCATGCCACACAATAATCTATATTTGTTCCAGGCTGGCGAGACGGCACTCCATGTTGCAGTCCGACATTGTCACTTAGCTGTTGCAGCGGAGTTGCTGCGCTTCGTGTGTCAGGAGAAGTCTAGACTAGACGCTGTCATGATGGTCAACCACCAGAACTTTGTGAGTACTTCCTCCTTTGTTTCGACTTAAAAGTCGAACTATTAGAATATCTTGCGTTTTTGTATAAGGCTTATTGAACAAAACTGCCGTTCTACGCAGAAAAAAACTTCATGAAAACGTCCAGATTGAACGTGGAAATTGCAACATAAATACATTCCCTCGACACCGAAACATTATATGGTAAATGTCATCTTCACTTCAATGGTTGCAGAAATGGTATTCAGAAATTTAATGTTTTTCTGAGGGAGAGACACCAGTTCACTAGGGTGTTGAACTTAATAGTAACATAGCCCATGGCAAGTTTGGTTACGTTGATTACAAATTCATTAAATTAGACTTGACCTTGATATTGGCTTTGGTACGGACCACATATTGTTATACGACATTTCTAACATTTTCATTCCGATATGAAAAATTCATGTTAATTATTAGTTTTTACTCGCAAATCATATAATGTGTTGAGAACAAGAAATCACATGTCATGGTAACATAGTCATCAAACTTGATCAACTCTAAACTGTCCTCCTGTCTATTTAAGCTAAGTTTCCAAAATGACGTTCAGAGCTTCTTCTTTCGATCAACATCGACAACGTATAACTTTACATTGTCACCGAAGTAAAAGAATAAAATGGTACCGTTCAACAAGTTATTGATAAGGTCCGACATACCTGATTCCAACGATCAACGGAGTGTATCTTTGAAAAAGATCAACTTTGAATTCAAATATCCTCTGTAAGCCTATGTTCCCCTTTTCAGGAAGGGGAGACGCCCGTCCATTACGGAGCGGAGCTCACTAAGAACATGGCACATGACGAGTTTGAAGATACCGACATGATAAAACTGATGTTAGAGTTCGACGGGGACACGAATACACACTCCAAACTGGTGAGTAGAAGGGAGTAGAAGGGAGCAAAATATAGTAGAACCCAACCACATAAACTAAACATCTGAACTAATATATCTTAAATCCGACATTCGTCATTCAAAAAATGTCTTTTAATGGCAGTAGGAATACGTAAGGTCTAACTGTCTTATAGTTTTAAAAATCCGTACAAATCTCGAAATCAAAATCAAAATAATAGTTGTATTACAATATAGAGGATATTATATAAGTGTCCACGAGTGGTTAAATATCAGTATTTCCCGAACAAGAGCGAGGGAAATACTGATATTCAGGCACGAGTGTCGTAAACATAGTATGTCATGGGCACGAATATGATATTCTGTTTATTACCGTAGTCCCAAAATTAAATAAAATACTCAAAACCTACTTCTCAGCATATGCGGGCGAGCCGGCGGCCCGCATAGATTGTGACGTCATAGGTGGACCGCATTGTTTATGACTTGACGTCACAATGGGGAAGTGATATTTTGCCCTATGGCAACATATGAAAAATATGAACCTCGATATGACTGCCCTCGTAGGTAATAAATACGCTTTTTATCAGCGTGTTACTATTTGTATGCGGAAATCAAAACCCCGTGTATGTTTGCAGACCCACGAGACAGCACTCCATTACTGTGCCAGGGCAGGCAATGAAGACGTCATGCTGGAGATAGTGAAGCACATAGAAGCCAGTAGTCTACAGGTGGCCGTCAACCGACAGGCTAAGGTGGGGACTTGAGAGTGAAGCACTTTTGGGATTTGATTGAATAATATTTCGAGGCTTAAATGAAGTGATGAGTTCAAGTTAACAGACAGGCTACGGTGATTTAAGATTTCTTAGTGTTGGATAATATGATGACAATTATGTAGTTTCTGGATGCCTGCGAATGTATTTACTTTTTTGTTTTTATTAGTTGTGTGATATGTGGAGGTTTAGTTAAGCTTAATTTACAACGATTTATTGTTGTGATAAATTTATTGATTGTAATGAAGTCAATTGATGGTGGATAATAAATAATTTTGATCTGATGCACACGTTGAATTGTTTCTATTCCAGAACTCGATGTCCCCACTCCTTGTGGCCAGTGAACAGGGACATCTGGAGATTGTGAAGATTCTTCTGAAGAACCATGCCAGAGTCGACGTTTTTGATGAGGTTGGTGATGTGCTAATGTACCCCACTTCGTTGGCGGATACAGAGGGGGTTGGTGGAGGTTGGGGGAGGGGCTGGTCGTACACCCCTCCTAAGATAGTCCAATTTTTGTCATTTTTGGCAGTCGTATTTCTTATACATGATCCAACTTATGCAGGACAACGTTGAACCGGAAAATGAAATTCTGAAAAGAAACTTACTTTCCTTATTTCACTTATTCTTTGATCCAAAGTAATCAGTTCATTACTTGTACTTGTGACATCCATAAGACGCACCTTTTGAAGTGCCAACTCTTTTCCTTCTAGTTAAAGTAAAACATCTTATCAAACACTCTTACGGTAATACTTTAACGCCCCTCTCTCTATCTATGTGTGCATTAAAAAAAATCCAAAGTATTTTATTTTGATCTCAGGCCCTCTTAACTAATCAAGAAGCTTTATAATTTTTTCCTTCCCAGCATGGTAAAGCAGCTCTACATCTGGCAGGTGAGAACGGTCACGACCTTGTCGCTGATGTCTTGCTGTGGCATAAAGCCTTCGTCAACGCCAAGTCCAAGCAAGGTTTCACCCCTCTACATCTGGCGGCCCAGAATGGCTTCAACAAGCTCGTCAAACTGCTCATAGAGACCCACAATGCTACCATTGATGCACTTTCACTGGTGAGCGACATGGCTTTTGTGCTAAATGTTGTTGTAGGATACTATTCGCCGCTAATGGCTGCAGTACTGCCCAAGCGGCGCTAAACAACAACTCACGCACTCCCTTGGATACTACAGTCATTAGTATTGGTATAAAAACATTCAGTTCTCAGGAATTTCTTGAAATTGTACATTTGAAATTTTAGATGACGACTTCATAAATATGCATGCAGTCCTAAAAAGGTATACTCGTTTTGACGATATGTCTTCGGTTGTATAAGGTTTTTTGGAAATTATGGCAGGATGTTTTGTGAAAATTTTCTTGAAAGTTTGTCGTTGTATTTCATAAAATGTAAGTAAATACGTTGATTTGCATGATAATTGAAACATAGAAACATGAAACATAAGCGGTCCTAAAATACCTCAACATTAACTTTAAGGCGATATTGCACATTCCTTAAAATAGTCATGTACTAAGAACAGTCAAGTACTAACTATGTCACGTCAACAACTTTTAGCTTTCTTTTCATGCTTTAAACACGTTGACATTATCAATGTCTCTGAGTTTATACATTCTGACATCATTGAACTAATGTTACCAGGCGAAGAAGACCCCTCTCCACATGGCGGCTCAGAACGGACAGATGGAAGTTTGTAGTACGCTACTCAAGATGAAGGGCGACCCAAATGCGACGGACGAGGTAATAAATATTACAGATTTCGTCATCGATAAATATAATCAGAAAGGCAAATACGTAAGATGAAAATTAAAGAAAAAAACCCTACTCATTTATTAAGGAAATTTTTATGATCGTGTGTATGATTACTTCTTCTTATTTTACTGTCGCTTATAAACCAAGTAATTTTTCTAGAATATATATACATTATTTGAAAAAATAGGTGGGTATTTAAGTTAATTTAAATAAGTCTTAAATCTGTTTAATATTTCTGCATTATTTAAGTCTTCCATATTACTACTACTACTACTACTACTACTACTACTACTACTACTACTACTACTACTACTACTACTACTACTACTACTACTACTACTACTACTACTTCTAAACATTTGTATAGCGCCAATATCCAGCTCAAAGAGCGCTGCTCAAAGGCGCTTTGGCTTTAAAATATTATTAAAATCCACGCTGGTAGAAAAAGGCATTTTTCCATGTTGCAGAATTTCACTTTTGCAGCTTTCCTGCTTACAATTGTAGTTATCTTTTATTGTAAGAAAAGAAAATACAAATGATATGCCAGAATTTCTATTACATGATTATTTAATAATAGAAAGTATTATATACTTCAATGCAGAGTTTAAAACATAACAGTTCAAGAAAAGAAAAAATCGTATACTTTATTGCAGAATGTCTATGACTTTCATAGATAACCATGCATTTAACCATGAACCTTTTGCTACAGAGAGGTCAGACCCCGCTTCACCTTGCCGCTGAGAGTGACCACTCGGACGTGGTCAAACTTTTCCTGAAGTACCGGCCAGAATTGGTCACAATGGCAAACACGGTAAGTTATTTAAAAATGGACACCATTGACCAATCTTACAGGGAGATCTTACTCTGTGCTCTTGACATGTACATGTATTGTAGAATCTCAAAGGGGTTCGGAATTTTTAGTCATTACCAATTCTGACGGCTACAAAAAAACAAAGAGGCCATTAAAATAATGGCACATGTTGGTAGTTTGGTTGTTATCAAATTTATAACTGAATCGATAACTGAGTAGGTAATAACTATAAATATTATTTTGAAATCATTTTGTTATGTATATCCTTGACGATGTAAGATGTAATGTTTTACAACACCTTCTATTGTCTGCTTACATAGAGAAAATACGTGTCAATATTTGTAAATGAAATAATCGTTAGCATATCTTATTTCGAACTACTTAATCCTCATATTATTATAAAGTAATTTTCATTGGACCATACCAACTCTTTATAATGTTTTCAATAAGCGTGCAATAATCCTACAGAATGATATTTTCAAAACATTTTTTTTTAAATTGTTAAACTTACATCTTGATTTACTCTCGAAAACTGTTGAAAATGTCGCTTAAATTGCACTAGCGCCAGTTGCTATGTTTTGTATTTATGTTCTAACCAAAGGCTGGTTTATCTGTACTAACACTACATATGTACGTATATGTGTCTTGTTTGCTGTGCTTGTGTTAGTTAGGGTATTGAAGAAATGATACAAGTAATACGATAAGATGATTTTTGAATATTTATCATAACCTTACGTAATATATATAACTTATTTCTCTTTGAGTTTATGTATTCGATTCTGAAATATATATTTAGCCCTTTAGATAAAGACCTATCACAATGTGTCATGTTCATTTTTAATCTTGAAATAGTTTTTGGCAAATACTATTCCGAATTTATGGAATGAATTTTTTAAAAGATATCCCAATATCGAAAAGGTTAAAATGTTTAGATAATTTTTTATCAATATGAAAAACTAAAAAAAGGTCTTATGTTTGGAGAGACATCCATATAACGATTCTTCATCTCAAATTTGAAATTGATTAATCCTAAGATCAGTCGTTGTTGATTTTGTATTATTGATGAAACCGATGCTTTGTGATAACATTGTTAACATCATTGATTTAAACGAATATAGATTTATCGATTCATTATCTCAAATTGGAAGTAGATAGTGTTTAATAAAACAAATGTCCATTAAAACTTCTTGGCACTTTTTCTCAAATTATAAAAAAAATTATATATGTTGCCTTAAAGTTTACGTCAACTTTTTGCATCATTGTGATGGGTCTCTTTATCATATATTCGTTATACCATATAATCGATTCTTCTCGACTGTTATATTACACTTAATGTCTATGTATATAGACCTTTCTTTGTTCTTTCATATAATCGAAGTATCTAATTTAATGTTATCTTTTTAGACATGTCTTTGTCAGCAAATATATTAATATTGTTCGTATGCAAAATGTTTTAAAAACTTATATCATATTTCGTAATATATATTTAATATTGTATTCATTATCTGGCGAAAAGTATTAAAAAGTTTATCAAATTCTGTATATAATAATATATTCATGACAAATTATTATGCTTCCATAACAACATCACAATAACTGCACTTAAGTGCGATCTCAAGCTGACGAAATCATTTTGTGTACGAACTCGTAGTCCACTGTGTGACTACTAACTATAGAAGCTTATGTTGTTCCAACACTTTAATCTGTTCCACTATTGGCTTGTTCCAGGATGAAGTAAGTATCTGTTCACATGACTTAGCATGACTTAACCCAAGTGATTGATTGACCTTAGCCTAAGTAGAACGAGTGACATGACCTAGAAGTGCATGATCCCGTGTTGAAAACCCTTTGTTAGTGATGTGTGGTATGTGGTATGTGGTATGTGGTATGACTAACGTGATATAGTTTGATACAGATAGGAAACTATAACAGTTCTTTTAAATATTCATAGAGATACAAACTAGGAAACTTACTTACTCAAGCATAGACCAACTTCAGAATTGCATAATGTTAATAAATATGGTAAGCGATATCTCAGCAAAGTACAGTTTAATAGAAATGAAATTGACTTTTCCTTTACATATTTAGATATTATTACGATCTGTGCTGATATTGTAGATCAAATGGTGTTTTTTTATACATATAGATATATAATAAAGAACTTTCAAAATGTTATCTGAGAGTTCTAGCACGATGTAGCGTTAAGTGAATAAAATGTTAAAAGATCTACAAATCCAAAATTTTTAGTGAAATAAATATAAGCCAGTCTTATAGTGTCTCAGCCGGATGATAAAAAGGTTCTTGAATTTTTCGGTGAAAAGTGGACTTAGTCAATAGTCAATAGCAAATAATTTATATATGGCCTTAAACCCTTTCTTGAAAGAATCTTTAAACCTTGCATACGTTACCTTTTAAAAATCATTTCGTTATATTTCTTTGGATTAGTGTTATTTCTTTAAGGTTACAGAAAAGAAATAAAAAATCAGTATAGCTGCATCATTTCATTTTCAATTAAGCGTGAAATCCTTAGTTTTACTTTGACGCCCGAAATCAGTTCCACTAACCGATCTTAGCTTTAAGACCATCTTTAAACAATGGCTTAGATTGATGAAACGGCTAAGATCGTTTAGTCGAGCAATACAAAAAGTTTTCAATCACATAGATGTGAAATAGATGATATTTGTGCATCTGCTACAATGTTTGAGCTTTCAGGTTTATTCATGAAACACCTAGATTCAATGCGTGGCGTTTCACATTTCACGGATTAAAATAAATGGACGTTCATAGCTTGAACTTTTCTGGACTGTGAACAGATCTTTCTACCCCCGTTTCATCTAAACTCGTCTACTTTTACTTTTCTTGCATGTTTTCATCTTTCTTTCTTTGACCTTTACTTCTTTTTCATACATTGCCTAAGTTGTTTAAGACAACCTTGTTTTCAAAAATAAAAACCAAAATGCCAAGTTTTTCCTTTTTTTCAATGATTGCATGTTCTTTTTATTTATCATGATATTATGCCATATGACTTTTAATAAACGAGCCGGATTCGGAATAGTTGAATATAAAATTATTGTTTTTTATTAATGATCATGAAGAGTAACAATCTTGATAATTATCTTAAAAGTTAATAAGTTGATCTATAACCAAAGGAGAGAAAAATGTGTTGGTAATGAATTGAAATCTTCGAAATTACCTAAGAGCAAGATTCCGGAAAGGTAATTGAACTGCGGCAAGGGGATAAATCAATCTTCTCCATCCAGTCGTTTCTCGTAGGAGGTGAGCTCTTATATCGTACATCTTACGATAATATTAGGTAGTTAAAGCTAATTTAAACGGTGTCGTTTGGCAATGATCTTTTGCATGCTCTTTCTGTTTCTGAGGAAACTTTCATCTAATTCTCATCCAAGCTCTCTCTTTGGAACTGTTAAATTGTTAGATATTTCAATCAAAGAAGCATGATCAAATGTTGATGTTATGGTAGTAGTATTTTCTAGTTCCAGTAACAAAATCCCTCGTCTAAAACCAAATGTATTGCACTTAGATATGTAGAAATATGCATGCAGATGAAGTTTAGGTTAGATGATGGTTATGACGAATTAGGGTACGTAATCTTCCCTTCTATTTCATACCAATCTTGTCAAAAACCCATTGACTATGCCATTCAAAATACGTTTATCCCTTAGGTCTATTAGCATGCCTTTGGATAGACAATGGGATAAAGCGGGGTTTATTGCTAGGTCCCTTACATTTCCATGTAACTACAGATAATTCATACCCCTTGTCCAAGATTCAATCATTTCTTTTTTTAAGTACATGTGAAAACTACAAGCTTGAATTTCCATTCTTTTCTTTTGACAATTAAGTTGAACATCAAGGTTCCCATGTCCAGTGTCAAGTTCAAGGATGCCACAGGGTTGATGTCTTGGTCCCTTACTCTTCTGAATAAACTGCAGTAATTCAGTCATTGAGCTTTCATCGGACATCATTAACGTTCGTGGGTGATCCCAGGGTATTTCTAGTTCTCTTGTTCATCAATGTATCTCAATTGTAGAATGGCATGACCTGCGCGCACATAGCGGCGGCTAAAGGTAGTGTGGCAGTGGTGAAAGAACTCATGCGCTTCAACAAACACATCGTCACTACAGCAAGAAACAGGGTAAGATATTTTGAAGTCTTTAATCAAAACTTTTATTAAATGACCAGGACATAGTTCTGTCAACTAATTCATGAAAATCAATGTGCATTTGGCTTCAAGTTTCTTTGAAATAAGATTTTCGTGAAACCTAATCATACTAAAAACACTTCTCAACCTTATTGACTTATTGACATTTTCTATGGATGGTATATATGAAATTGCCTGGTAATTGGCAAATCTTCATATATTCAAATTCATTATCTTACATAATTGCACATCTTAAGATAGGTGCCTTAGTGCTTAGATAATAGTAAGTACAATAGTACGTTAATCTCAGTACCATGGAGGGGTCAAAAGTTGTCAATAATTTGAGTTTAGACCCAAAGTTTATCCTTTTGCTACGTTAAAGAATGAATGAGGTTTTTTTTGCTAAGTATCACAATCTTTTTATGAAAGATCTACTTCATCTAAATATTTCATGTTATGACAGCGGATGAGGATTGCAATAATTGCATACACAATGTATAACCACTCTTGTGACACAAACTTTTTATTCCAGACAAACGACTCCCAAGCACTTCACCTTGCCGCAGGGGGTGGTCACAAAGCTGTAGTACACGCTCTGGTTGAAGCGGGAGCGTCCCCTACTGACGAGAACGGGGTGGGTTGATATTTATTATATAGAGGATACTAAACGACCTTCCATTTAATACTAGTTTTATTTAACGAGTTAATGATTTTGTATAAAACGAGCGAAAGCGAGTTTGATACCAAATCATTCACGAGTTTTATTACTTGCCCTAAAAATCACGAAAACTTTCCGAAAATGTGCTGAAACTTACAGTTGCGCGACTCGGCACCCATTGTGACGAAGCGCTTACATTGTGACGTCACAACAGCTCACTTCTGTGACGTCATACTTGCATTGTGATATTACACTGGTTTAATATTGCCGTATAAATATTACACTGCGGTATCTTACACGGGCGTGTAATAACACATTATTGTAGTCTAAGAGAGGTAACACAATTTATATCTTCTTAAATAATCTCAGTTTTAAGTTGCCCCCCTTTAAAATATCCTTAATTTTTGTCAATTGTTTATTATTGAAAAACGTGTTATGTGACTTGTTTTGTAAGAAATATGTGCGCATCGCACAATTGAGCAGGTTCCAGTCATCCCCTATGGTTATCATTAAATTCAAATTCACTAAAGATTTGTATCATACCTCGAACAAAAACTCCTCTTAACATGAACTGAATTGCTGTTGCGGATTATTTGAGTTTCTATTTACACAAGGCTAATTGGCATGATTATCAATTTATACATTATTAATGCAATCTCTATATTTCAGGACGGAATGACAGCTCTACACTTGGCAGCTAAACATGGTCATGTTCCTGTACTTGATGTTCTTAAAGGAAAAGTGTCTTTCAAAACAACTAGCAAAAAGGTATGTATGCAACTTTGTATGATATAAGTGTCTGCTTACTTATCATTTATTGCTCCTGATATTATGACAAAGCTTGGTAATAACTCGTAAGTTATACTTTTTATGTGTACACATTGATTTTGGACGCAATTTAATTAACTTGAATGATACGAGTGTACGTGTTTTGCAAATTATTTTTGAGAAATAGCTTTCTGAAAACATTTGTACGGGTACAGTACGGGTGGATCCCCTCCTCTTTGCGTCCGACCCTGGACATGAGGGCGTGGTCAGTTACTCCTCAACTGTTCAGGGGTAATATATGTATAAGTTCAAGAAAGTGGGTTTCGTTCATAATCACCCACTTGACGTTTTGTTATCTTTAAGCCAATACTGTTTTCAGACTGGTCTAATGGCGCTCCATGTAGCAGCCCATTTCGGTCAGATCGACTTTGTGAGGGAAATGCTGACCAAGGTTCCTGCGACTGTGAAGAGTGAACCCCCAAATGGTGAGGGGGGAATTGGCAAGGATTCTGAGGTAAGCTGAGATCCTATCATACCATAGTAGTTGTGTCCCTGCTTTAAATCCTATTAGACATTAGACCATTACTTGAGACATGCTTTATAGTAAAAGGTATAAAGCGCCCTCTATGTCCGTTTATATAATACGTATCCTTGACATAACCTCCAAATTCGATACACCTTTCAACCACGATGTTGTGTTTTAGAGTGGCTTTTAAATACAAATTTGGCGTCTTCCACAGAAATAAAAGACAAGATAACAGACCTACATTTATTTCACTGTAATATGCTTTATATATTGAAACAGGATTTTCAAAGCTTTGCGGGAGACATAATGTTTTCAGTTCCGTCCGTAGTTCCGTAATTCCGTAATTCTGTAATTCCGTAATTCCGTAACGCTTTCGTTTCCGGACCATATCTCCAAAACCGTTCAATATTTTTAAGGAAACTTGGTATGTGGTTAGCTTTAGTACTGGAGAGGTGCCTTTTGCTATTTTGGTTATACTGAATTTTTAATTTTTGCTGGTTTCCATGGAAACAATTTGAAGTTAGTGCATATTGGGGAATGCTTTCGTTTCCGGACCATATCTCCAAAACCGTTCAATATTGTTTTACGAAATTTGGCAAGTGGTTAGATTTAGTGGTGGAGTGGTGCCTTTTGCTATTTTGGTCATTCTGAATTATATAATTTTCCTGGTTTCCATCAAAACAGTTTGTATTTAGTGCATATTGGGGTATAGGGACTGTTTCCCGACCATGTCTCAAAAAGTATTCAATATTTTTTTACGAAACTTGGTATGTGGTTAGATCTAGTGGTGGAGTGGTGCCTTTTGCTATTTAAGTCATTCTGAATTATATAATTTTCCTGGTTTCCATGGCAACAGTTTGAACCTATAACAAATGGAGGGAGGACCATTTCCGGGCCATATCTCAAAAACTATTCAATATGATTTTACGAAACTTGGTGGTGCCTTTTTCTATTTTAGTTATTCTGAATTGTTTTTCTGGTTTCGTTGAAACAAGTTGAACTAGGTGTATATGGGGGTAGGGTCTGTTTCCGTACTTTAGCTTAAAAACTATTCAAATTAATTTTACTAGACTTGATATGTGGTTAGAACTACTGGAGGAGTGGTGCCTTTTGCTACTTTGGTTATTCTGAATTGTTATTTTTCTGGTTTCCATGGAAACAATTTGAATTTTTTACATAATTGGGGTAGGGTCACTTTCAGATTAAATGTTAACGAGGGACATCACAGTGCATCACATGCACATATTTCTAGTTTTTTAATAAAGTAAAATTTAGTTACTCAGATTTTGTTCAAATGAATCGAAAATAATTTGATCAAACAGTCTCCGTTTCCATCCATATTTGGTATTCTTATATTAGTTGTACATGCTTCAACGATGTATATTTTTGTTGTTACCCCAAATGTTTTGAAAAACAACATGTTATTCTCTTTTATTACATTTAGACCCACTTTTAGTTGTTTTTATATCCCCCTTATGTTTTGGTATGTGTTCCCAATAAGAAAGCTCCCTTTTTGTATTCTAGCCCACTCATATTTTGGTTTTATCCTGCATGAATATGATTATGATTATTATTATGTTTCAACCATGTTTCCAGCCTCATATGCTATGGTTGAATTGGTTGTCAACCGTACAAGAGGTGAGACGAACAATCATGTGTCAAATTGACAATCATGTGTCATTAACACATCATTCCAATGACACACTTTATTCATAAACTTTGTATAACCCCATGTAATGCACGTTTCTAGCAAAATATATATACAAATCACCAGCCTGACTAAAATCAACCTAGTTCCGAGGAATAAATACCAAAAATATTAACTCTACGGAGATATGAAATCCTTGGACCCGGTGGAGAGGACCTATCGAAATAACGAGTTCGATTCCTGATAGAGTTAATATTTTAAAACTTTTATTCCTCGGAACTAGGCCGATTTTAATCAGACTGTACAAATCACCGTCAAATTTATTATCTTTTATTCGAACATATTATCATACTTTTTGACAACACATATTCGTATTATACATGAAAACACGTTTCCATAAACACATTATTTTTATATTTCATAGTTGCAAAACGGCATTTTTTTCGTCTCAATAGCTTTTCATAAATCATTAAAGAAGAATATTACGATAATTTTTTGTTTTTCAAATTATGTTCTTTCTAATTTATTCCTGTATGATAGAATACGTCATCTTTTCATTATATATTATGATGGGGCTACAATGTATCATCCTTATTTTGTCATGAAATTTACACAAAACCATCACATCAATTACTTAATTGTATTAATTCGTTTGATGATTTAAATCCATTCCCGATATTTTTTGAAAATGTTAAATTGGGTATCTAAGACTGAATAGTATATGTGACAAACAGCATTTTATAATTTTCAGCTTTTTTATGGTTTTCTTACCAAAATATTCTTATTTCAGCATTCACTATATATTATTCGAATATTTCGATATTTTCTACAAACATATAGCCGAATTTCACCTTTATATATATATATATTCTTCACCTTCAATATTGTGTTACTTAAAACTGGATTACATGTTACATATAAGTTTTTATATTTCTTAACTGATAATGTTTTGAAGATACAGTACGTGCTGTCTAAATAAAATCATGATATATATTACCATTACAATTTGAAACATAATCAGAAAATCATCTGCAGAGCATTATCATGATATAAGATAACAGATTAAAGATGCTCTGAATTTTAATTTAGTAAAATTTTATTAAGGTGCGGTAATGGTATACAAATTAAGATTCATTATTTTATAAACACTATTATCATTAGGAAATATATATGAAAATGCGATCTGGGTACTAATATGAAACATAATGTATTGATTTACATATTAGACATCAAATTATTTCCAATCTTTGATAAAACTCAAGGGCCTCTATGATGATAAAAACTGGTTTTGAGTTTAACCTCATCGTATGGTATATCATTTCATGTCAGATGGTATGCAATTGATATTCAACGTTAAAAATATAAATGAAGTAGAAATGATGATTCTCGATAATCCAGAGTCAACGTCTCTATAACGTTACATGGAGATATTATCGGAACGTTGACTCTGGATTATGGAGGAGGACAAATGATAATAGCTGTAGAAATTATAAACAAGTTATAAATGACATACAACGTTAGAAATGAAATACAACGTAAGAAATTTATATACCATGTTAAAATGTGTTATACAACGTTAGAAATGGTAAACAAAGTTTGATATAGTTCATAACATTAATACTGTTATACAACATTGATGATGTTACAATGTCATCACTTACACGTTCCTTTAGATAATCGCCAAGGTAAGTAATAAGAGAATTGAAGGTGTTACTCAAATTGAGGTATTGCTTTTATAAAACATTCTATAAAACCGAGCCATCTCTCTGCAGTACGGGTTGACCCCCCTCCACCTGGCGTCCCAGTCTGGACACGAGGGCGTGGTCAGATTACTCCTCAACTGCCCCGGAGTACAGGTGGACACGCCCACCCATCTACAGGTGAGGGAAAATAGACCAATGTCCGCATCATTCTTCAATTAGGGTCGATGGTAAAGGATTGCTACTGCACCAGAACGTTTGTAACCAAAGTGCAATAGTGACCTGCCAAAGTTGTTACGGATAACTGTTTGTTATGTTATACGGATATGTTAATGCAAAATGAATCTTTACTTTTGTATTGAAATTTCAACATTATTCGTTGCAATGCTAGGTTGTCCCAAAGGTATTCGAAATTACGTCTTATTTGCACTAGAAAATGCAGGTATGTGAACAGACTTGCGGTAGGCAGCTGTATTCAATAAAGTTTAAAGTGTTTCTTATGCATGAAGATATTTTAAGTCATTAATCTTTATCATAGAAGACTGTTAAGGTATGGGTGGTTTCAGTGGAGAAATACGTTTTTATAATTAAACATTCGCTTGAGGTATAGGGTGAAAACCTACCTCCATTACCATTCTGGTTTCTGGATCCACCATTGGTTTGGGATATTTTGTAACTCTACCTGATCTCCTCCACTCACCCAGGGTTCCATACCGCTGCACATGGCCGCACAGAGTGGTCACTCCTCAGTGGTCAGTCTGCTGCTCAGCAAGTCCACCACACAGCTCCACATCAAGGACAAGCGGGGTCGGACAGCACTGCACCTGGCTGCGGCCAATGGTCACTATGAGATGGTCGCCTTGCTCCTGGGTCAGGGAGCTGATATCAACACAGGGGACAGGGTAAATTAATAATTATTTTTTTATCATGAGATATTTTAACTTATCATTTTTGGTGGGACAAAGTACAACGACTGTACGCTTGACCAAGATAATGTCATTTTAAACACGTATTCTTCAGTATATACTTTGGTTGTAGTTTTAATAGTTCATTGTATTGGTATACTTGTGAATTAGACGCGTAGTTTCGTCTAAATAAGTATGAGTTTCTTTTTTTCGTTAAACTTATGTGAATTTCACTTGTATTTTAGGTAAATGTGCATATCCCATGGGGTGGTTTGGACGTCTTTCAGTACATATTGTATTTTGGGACATGTTAAAGACAAAAGAATTTTGTTAATCATCGGTATCACTTTGAGCACTATTTCAGATATTCAATTTCATCGTCTTTGTGATAAGTCAATGTTTTGAAAAATGAGTCACACCATTTATCTAAGAACGTCATATTGCCGATTAACCTTTTCTTAAATAACACACCATTCTGCAATAGAACTTTGCTTTGCTCATTTTTCAGTTTTTAAAACAAATATCGTATCATTCTTGTATAAAGGAATTTTATCTCTTAATACCCATAATCACATTACTCTTTACAAGGCATATAAACGTTTTCAAGTACCCCCTCATTGTAAGCGCTTCTCTTCCAGAATGGCTGGACTGCCTTGCACTTCGCTGCCAAGTCGGGCTTCAAGAACGTGGTGACTCTGCTAACAGAGTCTGGTGGTTCCTGCAAGTACGAGACGAAGGACGGGAAGGTTCCCATCTGCTACGCTGCTGCCACAAACCACAGTGATGTCCTCAGCTTCCTCATGAAGCAGGAACATAACACACGACATCTCATGGATGACAAAAAGGTATGTCTTTTATTTATTTATGAGGTTTTGGTCATTATCTTAAAGACATTAGTCAGGTTTTTGGGAATTATCTGTAAAATATTGGTCACGTTTTGGGGGCATTGTCTTTTGAGACATTGGTCAGTTTTATGGGCATTATATTTGGGATAGTGGTCACTTTATGTGGAATTATTTTTGAGAAAGTGGTCACTTTCGTGTGGACTTACTTTTGCGACATTTGTCATGTTGGGGGGCATTATCTTTTTAAAACATTTGCCTTGTGAGCACGCCATTTAGCAATTTGTGAAGAATTTATTATATTGGGATAACGATTTTTGGTTAAAGAGGTAGGAAAACTAACCAGATATTATTCTGAATTCTGAGAAATCAACAATACTAATTAAATTAATTTTCAGGCACTCATGAAATCTATTGAAGCAGACTCATGTACGCGGTTAAGTTGCATTAATTCCAGATTTACAAATACGACAACATATGCATCTTCATCAAAGCTATAAATATTTACGATTGACCTGAGTGCGAAAAAGCAGTTATTTTTTTCAATCGTATCATTCCTTTTTGTCCATTATCATTCTCTTATGTTTCAGTTTGTGTTTGACCTGATGGTCTGTGGCAAGCTGATCAACAACACGTGTATTCAGGAGTTCATCCTTGTATCTCCTGCTCCAGTTGACACTGCTGCCAAAATGGCCAAAAACTTTCGACTGCTTGCAATCAAGGAGAAGGAGAGATCAAAAGACTTGCTGGCAGCTGGAGTGTACTGTGAAACCATGGCAACGGATCTCTTAGCTGTGGCAGCAAGCTCCAACAGTGCTGAACACCTTCTGAAGTCTGTGGACTGTCATGGAATCCCGTTCCTCGATGTGCTTATTGAGAATGAACAGAAAGAGGTTGTGTCCCATCCCTCTGTCCAGAAATACTTGTCAGATGTGTGGGTCGGGAACCTTCAATGGGCAACATGGAAAATAATAATGCTGTTCTTCACCTTTCTCTTTGTGCCGATTATATGGTTTATCTTCTGCATGCCCTTCAAGCATCGCTTCAACAAAGTCCCGATCATCAAGTTCATGGCTTACCTTGTGTCGCATATCTACTTGATGCTGTTGTTCTGTTTGACAGTTGTGGTCCCAATATACCCCATATACCAATCAGGTTCTCTGATTCCACACTGGTATGAGTGGCTGTTGCTAGCGTGGATCAGTGGACTCCTTGTGTCTGAACTCACCAACCCTGGTGATCGTGCAGGATTGGGATGGATACGGGTCGTTGTTATCGCCGTATGTGCTATAGCTGTGTTCTGCCATTTAATAGCAATAGTGTTCGACGATGAAAACAACCGGTTTGTATGTTTATATTTAAGAAACAACTTTTTTGCATGGTCACTGCTGCTGTGTTTCGTACAACTCTTAGACTTCCTTTCGTTCCATCACCTGTTCGGGCCATGGGCAATCATCATCCGTGATCTCATGAAGGACCTGACTCGCTTCCTGGTGATTCTCCTCATCTTCATGATCGGCTTCACCTTCCATCTGGCAGCCCTGTATCAACCCGTGTATGCTCCAGTGGCCCAGAACAGTGTCTTGGGGAACGGCGATGGTAGTGCAGGAGCTGTAGCTCAGACTCCCATAGACACATTCGAGTTCCTCTTCTTTGCACTCTTTGGACTTGTGGAGCCTGACAGTCTCCCTCCAATACATAGGAGTCCCTACTGGGTGATGACCCTGGTAAAGATAGTGTTCGGGACATACATGATGGTGACTCTTATTGTGCTCATCAACCTCCTGATTGCTATGATGTCAGACACTTACCAGAGGATTCAACAGCAGTCGGACACAGAGTGGAAGTTTGGACGTGCTAAGCTCATCAGGAACATGAACAAGACCTCGGCAACACCAGCGCCCTGGAATCTCTTCACGAAGCTGCTGACTTACCTAAAAGTAGCGTGCAAACATGGCAGTGAGTTCCTTTCTCTATTCTTTGTCCGTGGACGTGCAGTAGGTGTAAACGAGGGTTCTGGACCATTTAGTTCTCTCATTTATAGTTAAGATATCGCTGACAACACATTTAACCCTAGTCATCCATTCTTTCTCCGTGATGTTTTTTCCATGTATTGTTTTGAAATGTGTGCCAATAACTGGTGATCGAGGGGGTTAGCTGTGGGTATTCTGGTCAATGCTGGCAGATGTTTTAAGTACGCATCAAACTCAGTCAGTAAAGAAGTATAATGTAAGATTTGTTCACTATCAAATGGCATGTATTTTTCAAAATGTTAAGGGGAATTTATAGATATAGGTTTCAATACTTTCCCGCTAAATAACATTTAGGTTCATTTAAGAAGATGTTTCTATGACATCATATCACAACTTCTATTGGAAGAAAATATTGATAACGGGAGTCATCGTAATAACCAACAACAACGATCAGCATGCACATAAATATGTATTATATACTAAAATTATAAACATGAAATATTTTGTATATGAGCCAATAGCCTTCTTGACTAAATTGAACAGATCTTACAAGATGACCACAATTAACCCAGGCCTTTATAGAACATTCACTATATCCTCATTTCATGAATCTACTAGGTAAGATGTGCAGCTCCCACGCCTCCGAGTACATCAACGAGGAGGAGGATCTGGACGCTAATGCTGATGCCAGATCTGTGGATCTCTTAGCTCACTCCTCGGCGAACTGGCTTCGGAACGTTGTGAGGCGCAACACACAGGTGGCTCCAGAAGGTGAGGCTCTATACCAGTGGGACTCGACAAAAATATTTCATAAAATACATTATGCTTTATTTCTAGAATTGACAAAGGATACATACAAAATTTGATTTATGCATATTAGATATTTCTTCATTGACCAACTGATAAAATTTCAAATGAAAATAATGATATTCCTGACTTATGTTATCGAGTATATTATAGACTAAAATGATTTATTCTGATATACGAGTAATTGTCCATCTCAAGTTTCATCTCACATTTTACGGAATCTAAAAACTTTGACTTGTGGCAAATTTACACCTCCAATTTATATGGAACTAAATTTAGATAACCCATAAAACAGTATCAACTCGTAACTGTCATTCTGACATATTTACGTAAGTTTTCACAATTAAGTTTAACTGACTGACGTCCGTCATTGTTCGGTTTTCGATCAAAATCCCGACATCAAACCTTCCTGATGTCACTATTAGCTTTAAAATGATATTTTCCTCCAACAGTCGATACTTTTCACAATTAGTGAAGTTCAGCATAAATGACACCCCTCTCATCATTCCTCTTTCAGGGGGGTTCTTGAGGACCGGAGGAGGTAATCATGGTCCCCAGGGTATCGAGGATGTGGTGGACTGGGAAGTGGTGGTCCAAAAATATCTCTCTATGCAGGGACTTCTGACGAATGTGGATAGCTCGAAAGTAGGGGACGACAAGGGAAATAACTCACAGTCCGGAACAGAGAAACCCATGATGAAGAGTGGAGAAAAGGGCAAGACAATATCAAAATAATCTTGTTTCTCTTGGTATTTTTAAATCAAATTTCACATTGTGTTCAATCTTGAGATGATGGTTCATAGTGTTGTGAATTTGAAAATACTTTTAATTTTGTGTTCAATAATATTTATTTTTTATTTTATGATATTTTTTTAAATTCTTGTTCTTTTGGTTGAATATATGA